>CM038145.1:116108577-116708577 GCA_021437245.1 Aegilops speltoides
GGAGCTAAAGTGGAACTCTCACATACATGTTCCTTAAGTTTTTAGCTCGCTAAATGATACAGTCCTCGCTGATGGATCGGCAAGTACTCCACGGTCAGCGGCTATCAGCTAACGTTATGGGCCGTTACTGATGGTTGCCTTGCCATGCCA
This sequence comes from Aegilops speltoides, assembly GCA_021437245.1. Classification (NCBI taxonomy): domain Eukaryota; kingdom Viridiplantae; phylum Streptophyta; class Magnoliopsida; order Poales; family Poaceae; genus Aegilops; species Aegilops speltoides. The sequence continues at coordinate 116,108,728 of CM038145.1, forward strand.
TGTATTGCTCTGTGGTGAGTGGTTCAAGCTCACCAACATTCCTACTTATTGTTGTTCCTGCCATGTTTGAATCTGTCATATATCTTGCCATGTTTACATGGGTGCCATCATATTTTCTGTGCCTTTTTGGCTGATGGTCAGTAAGGGACTTTTGTTATATGCAATTAGTAGATTCTGGCCATGCCTTTGTTTGACATGTTAAGCTCCTGTAGCATGTTGTTTGATAGCTCTAAACATTGCAACCTGATGTTATTTCTGCTAAGCCTGAAACTGTTATTATTTGCAATCTTGCCATGTCCTTTTGAGCATGTTCTAGTAGTTTCTGCAGATAGCTCAGTATTCATGTTTTGTCATGCTTTACCTGTACTTCATGCCCATGCCTTTTATTATTATGTTGAGATGTTGTAGCATGTCGTTTTGGTGCTTGCAATATGCCTAGTTGCTGTTATGGACAGATTGTTATTATGTCGTATGGAGTGTATGTGTTGAACCGTTGCTCCGTTTTGAGTGTGCTCTATATGAAACTTGCTTAGTTTTGCATGTAGTTTCATATTATCATGTTGCATCCTTGTTTTGGGGTGTTTGCTTGATGTTTGTTTGCATTTTGCATCAATGCCATGTTTAACTTGTTTTGCTCATATCTTCTATGCCGTAGCTCGAAACTAAATGAACTTTATATGTAACTTGACTAGAATTTCGTGTAGATTCTCTTGGTGCTCTTTAACTTGCTGTTTAAGAACTTGAACATAAGGTTTGTTAAGATCTGGACCAACTTCTAAAGTTGCATATGAGGACTTACCGGAATTGTTATATGTTGTTTCCGGCCTCATTTAAACTTGCCTTGATGTGCTGCTCTTGTTTGCATCATCTCTTGCCATGAGTAGCCTCATCTAGCTTTCTCATGCATCATGCTTGGTTGATCATCATATCTTGTCTATGTGTGGTGTGTTTACTATGTTGTGTGCTTCTTCTCGATAGTTCCCGTTTCGTTGCGATCGTGAGGATGCGTTCGTCTATGTGTGGTTCGTCTTCGTGGCTTCATCTTCTTCATGGACTCATTCTTCTTCCTAGCGGGATTTCAGGCAAGATGACCGTCACCTTGGATCTCATTACTATCATTTCTATGCTAGTTGCTTCGTTCTATTGCTATGCTGCACTACCTATCCCTTGTTCTATCAAGCCTCCCAAATTGCCATGTCAGCCTCTAACCTTTTACACCCTTCCTAGAAAACCGTTGCTTGGCTATGTTCCGGCTTTGCTCAGTCCCTCTTATAGCGTTGTTAGTTGCAGGTGAAGTTGAAGATTGCTCCATGGTGTCAGGGTTATGTTGGGATATCACAATATCTCTTATTTAATTAATACATCTATATACTTGGTAAAGGGTGGAAGGCTCAGCCTTATGCCTGGTGTTTTGTTCCACTCTTGCCGCCCTAGTTTCCGTCATACCGGTGTTATGTTCCCGGATTTTGCGTTCCTTATGCGGTCGAGTGATTTATGGGACCCCCTTGACAGTTTGCTTTGAATAAAACTCCTCCAGCAAGGCCCAACCTTGGTTTTACCATTTGCCTCGCCACCACCTACTTTTCCCTTGGGAGTAATTAACCCAAGGGTCATCTTTATTATAGCCCCCCCCCCGGGCCAATGCTTGTCTAAGTGTTGGTCCGAACCAGAGCCACTTGCAGCGCCACCTCGGGGAAACTCGAGGTCTGGTTTTAGTTGTACGTTGTGTTCATCCGGTGTTGCCCTGAGAACGAGATATGTGCAGCTCCTATCGGGATTGTTGGCGCATCGGGTGATCTTGCTGGTCTTGCTTTACCATTGTCGAAATGTCTTGTAAACCGGGATTCCGAGGCTGATCGGGTCTTCCTGGGAGAAGGAATATCCTTCGTTGATCGCGAGAGCTTATCATGGGCTAAGTTGGGACACCCCTGCAGGGTTATAAACTTTCGAGAGCCGTGCCCGCGGTTATGTGGCAGATGGGAATTTGTTAATGTCCGGTTGTAGATAACTTGACACCAGATCTGAATTAAAACGCATCAACTGCGTGTGTAGCCATGATGGTCTCTTCTCGGCGGAGTCCGGGAAGTGAACACGGTTTCTGTGTTATGTTTGACGTAAGTAGGAGTTCAGGATCACTTCTTGATCATTGCTAGTTGACGAACGTTCCTTTGCTTCTCTTCTCGCTCTATGTTAGCCACCATATATGCTTAGCCGCTGCTGCAACATCACCACTTTACCCCTTCCTTTCCCATTAAGTTTGCTAGTCTTGATACCCATGGTAATGGGATTGCTGAGTCCTCGTGGCTCACAGATTACTACAACAACAATTCTGCAGTCTTGGCTATCGATGATCATGACGCGAGAGCGATGTTTGCTTGTTTGGAGTTCTTCCGCTTCTTCTTCGATCAGGGGATAGGTTCCAGGTTGGCAGCCTGGGCTAGCAGGGTGGATGTCGTTTGAGTTTCTGTTTGTGTTTCATCCGTAGTTGGATGGTTCTCTTATGTATGATGATGTTGTATTCGTGTGGCATTGTATGCCTCTTGTATGTATCCCCATCTATTATGTAATGTTGATGTAATGATATCCACCTTGCAAAAGCGTATCAATATGCGGTTCTATCCTTGGTGGGACCTTTGAGTCTCTTTAGGATAGTATCGCATATTGGGCGTGACCACAAGGCCCAGTGCCAAATGTTGCTGAAGAAGAAGATGAAGAAGTTCGGGTCATAAGGAAGCTCAAACCCAAGATACCAGACCACAATGATGCCTATCCTTTGGCTGAGGACATGAGGATCAGGAAGGACTCAGGGTTGAGGCTGTGGAGGATGGAAGATCCATATGCCTTAAGGAGAAGAACTACTGTTGACTATAGGTTCCATACAAAGGAACAACAGGACTTCTATGAGACAATTCTGTTGGATAAGAAGCCCATAGTTTGTGACATGAGGTGGGTCGACTGGACCTACATCAAGGACAATGAAGAGCACTATCACGGAGTGCAAGACAGCCTTGTTGCTTGTGGAGTTGCTGATTTTGTTGGGCAAAAGCTCACTCACTGGAATGATGAGCTTATCATGCAATTTTACTCCACAGCACACTTTTATCCAGATGGAAGAATAGTTTGGATGTCTGAAGGTACAAGGTACCAATCCACTGTTGAAGAATGGGCAAGTCTGATAAATGCCCCAAAGGAAAATTAGGATGACCTGGATATCTATGCAAAGAAGAAGATGGATCACAATTCCATGGCTCACATGTACAAGGAGATCCCAGACAAGGCAGTTGAGACACACAAGTTTGGATCAGTCCACTTTCTGCTGTCAGGGCTGCCAACAATCAATTGGATTCTGAGGCACACTCTGTTGCCCAAGTCTGGTGACCACAACATGATCAGAGGGCATGCCATCAACATGTTGCATGTGTTTGATGTGCCACAAAAGTTTAAACTCATGAGCCTTATGATTGAAACCATTAAGAGGACTCCAGCAGATCAGAAGAGGAGCTGTGGATATGCACCTCAGATTCAGGAATTGATCAACTCAAAGATGGGCACAGGGAAATATCAGTTGGATAAGGAACATTTTTCACTTTATCCAGACTTTGAGGACAATGAGGTTGTCATGAATGAGAATGACCCATCATCAGTTCAAGCTCAAGAGAAGAAGGAGAAGGCAAAGAAGGAGAAAAGGCTGCCAGGATGCCAACTCAAGAGGAGGCATCTGGATATTTCTTGAAGAACAAGCAGGAGCAGCTTGGTTACTTGATAGCATCAACACTGAGGATTGAGAAGGGACTGGCCACCCTCACTTAGAATCAGGAGAGCCTGGAAAGAATCATGGAACTCAAATTCCATGACCTTGATATCAAAGTAACTGAGATACAGTCAGTTGTGGAGCAGCTGCAGGATGATATGCAGGAGAGGTAGGGCAAGACTACCACTAATGTGTTTGCCAGAGTGCCCAGAGCCCAGAGGTCGATTGCAGGTGCCAATGATGGACACTAGAGCAACAACTTCAGCACCAGCCACTCGCCTTTCAGTTCGGTGCAACCAGCTCCAAAGATCCACTCCAAACCCTCTACTTCAATGAAGCCTTTGTTCTTCGAGTTATTCGGACACCACCACCTGAAGATCAAGCCTAGGAGTCGATCTAGCACTATGAATTTTCTATGAACTTTTTGGTAACTTGTTGCCAAAGGGGGAGAAAAATGTATAGATCATAGGCTTCGAGAGAGAAAGAGTGTGTGTTGCTTTTGTTCTCTCTTGCTTTGTTTGGTGATTAAACTTGTTTGCTTTTGATTGCTTGAGATACTATGCTTGTGAGACATTGATGATCATGTGTTTGATCATAAGCTACACTTATGCATGTTGATGATATTATCCTATCTATCCTATGTGATCATTCACTTTGCTTGGTGATGAGTGCATGTATTCAATGTTTATATTTTGAGCGCTCCACCAAGATGTATGTGACATGGAAGAGTAACCCATGAGCCTATCATTCTGCATTTGCAGTCCAAAGCAAATCTTAACCCATGCTCAAATTTAGGGGGAGCTCTTGCTTATCACAAACTTCTCAAAGTGACGATGTTATTCAATCTTATTATCATTTGTCGAAGCTTTGATCTATATGTTGTCATCAATTACCAAAAAGGGGGAGATTGAAAGTGCAACTATCCCTAGGTGGTTTTGGTAATTCATAACAACATATAGCTCATTGAGCTAATGCTATTCCAAGACCATTATTTCAGGAAAGCTCAATGAATGGCATGGCATGGATGATGAAAGTGGATCCCTCAAAATACTAAGGACAAAGGATTGGCTCAAGCTCAAAAGCTCAAGACTCTTCATTTTATATTTTAGTGATCCAAGATCACATTGAGTCTATAGGAAAAGCCAATACTATCAAGGAGGGATTAGGTGTTGCTTAATGAGCCTCTTGCTTCATGTGCTTAGTGATATGCTCCAAAACCCTCAACTACTTTCCCACATCCACAAATGACCTAAACCCAAAGCCAAAATCGGTCACACCGATTCTTCCTATCCGGAGCCACCGATTCCAAAAGTCATAGCCACTGCCACAAACCCTAAGCAAATCGGTCTTACTGATAGGGATCTCGGTTCACCGAGATGGTATTGTAATCTCTCTGTTTCCCTTCGTAACGTTTCGGTCTAACCGAAGTGAGCGATCGGTCCCACCGAGATTGCAATGTAAACTCTCTGTTTCCTTTTTGTAACATTTTGGTCTCACCGAAAAGAGCAAATCGGTCCCACCGAGTTTACCTGACCAACTCCCTGGAAAGCTTATTACCAAATTGGTCTCACCGAGTTTGTGTAATCGGTCTTACCGAGATTACGTTATGCCCTAACCCTAACCGAATCGGTCTCACCGAGATGCATGTCAGTCCCACCAAAAATCACTAACGGTCACTAGGTTTACTAAATCGGTCCGACCGAGTCTGTTGAATCGGTCCCATAGAGTTTGGTAAATTGTGTGTAACGGTTAGATTTTGTGTGGAGGCTATATATACCCCTCCACCTCCTCTTCATTCGTGGAGAGAGCCATCAGAACAAACCTATACTTCCAACTTACCATTTCCAAGAGAGAACCACCTGCTCATGTGTTGAGGCCAAGATTCCATTCCTACCATATGAATCTTGATCTCTAGCCTTCCCCAAGTTGCTTTCCACTCAAATCTTCTTTCCACCAGATCCAAAACCTATGAGAGAGAGTTGAGTGTTGGGGAGACTATCATTTGAAGCACAAGAGCAAGGACTTCATCATCGACGCACCATTTATTACTTCTTGGAGAGTGGTGTCTCGTAGATTGGCTAGGTGTCACTTGGGAGCCTCCGACAAGATTGTGGAGTTGAACCAAGGAGTTTGTAAGGGCAAGGAGATCGCCTACTTTGTGAAGATCTACCGCTAGTGAGGCAGGTCCTTCGTGGGAGACGGCCATGGTGGGATAGACAAGGTTGCTTCTTCGTGGATCCTTCGTGGGTGGAGCCCTTCGTGGACTCGCGCAGCTGTTACCCTTCGTGGGTTGAAGTCTCCATCAACGTGGATGTACGATAGCACCACCTATCGGAACCACGCCAAAAACATCCGTGTCTCCAATTGCGTTTGAATCCTCCAAACCCTTCCCTTTACCTTCTTGCAAGTTGCATGCTTTAATTTTCATTGCCAATATACTCTTTGCATGCTTGCTTGAATAGTGTGATGATTGCTTGACTTGTCCTAAAGTAGCTAAAATCTGCCAAACTCTAAAATTGGGAAAAGGTTAAGTTTTTAATTGGTCTAGTAGTCTAATCACCCCCCCCCCTCTAGACATACTTCAAGGTCCTACAAGTGGTATCATAGCTTTGGTCTCCATTTGCTTTGATTTCCATAGCTTTTGGTGGTCATAGCCTTGGTTTCACAACCTAGGAGAGTATGGCGTCTAGCGAGGGAGATTATCACCGTAGAGGTCCTTACTTTGATGGTACTGATTTTGCTAGTTGGAAGCATAAGATGAAAATGCATATTCTCGGACATAACCCCGCCATTTGGGCAATTATTTGTATTGGCTTGCAAGGTGAATTCTTTGATGGGAGAGAGCCGAACCGTGAAGCTAATGCGGAAGAATTGAAGATGCTGCAATACAACGCTCAAGCTTGTGATATCATCTTCAACGGATTGTGCCCCGAAGAATTCAACAAAATCAGCCGTCTTGAGAATGCAAAGGAAATTTGGGATACTTTGATTGATATGCATGAAGGTACCGAATACGTCAAGGAATCCAAGTTGGATGTGCTCCAAAGTCAGCTTGACAAGTTCAAAATGAAGGATGGTGAAGGTGTCGCTGAAATGTACTCTAGGCTTGCTCTTATCACAAATGAGATTGTCGGCTTAGGGAGTGAAGAGATGACCGACAAATTCATCATCAAGAAGATCCTAAGAGCATTGGATGGAAAGTATGATACCGTGTGCACATTGATCCAAATGATGCCAAACTACAAAGATCTCAAGCCAACGGAAGTCATTGGAAGAATTGTTGCTCATGAGATATCACTCAAGGATAAGGAGGAACTTCACAACAAGTCAAGTGGTGCTTACAAAGCCTCAAGTGAAGCCCCCACATCATCAAGTGAGAAACAAACCTTCAATGAAGAATTGAGCTTAATGGTGAAGAACTTCAACAAATTCTACAAGAGTAGAACCAAAGAAAGAAGCTCCAAGTCAAGGTCTTACAATGACAAAAGATCTTCTACTCGAGAGCGCAATTGCTACAATTGTGGGAGACCCGGACACTATTCCAATGAGTGTACGGCACCCTACAAAAGAAGAGAAGATTCTCCAAAAGGAAGAAGCAAAAGAGAAGAATCACCACCAAGAGAGAGGAGGAGTAGAGATGATCGTTATGAACGAAGACCCTCACAGAGAAGCAAGGATTCGGAAAGGAAGGACAAGTCATCAAGGAGCTACACAAAACGAAGACATCAAGCTCATGTTGGTGAATGGGTATCCGGCTCCGACTCCGACAATCACTCCAAGAGAAGCTATCACTCCGACTCCTAATATACTCAAGATGAAGGTGTTGCCGGTCTAGCACTTGTGTCAACCAACTCCTACGACATATTTGATTCACCAAATGAAGGTGTTGGAAGATGCTTCATGGCCAAAGGTCCAAAGTTAACACATCCTGAGTATGTTGATTTCAATAGTGATGAAGATGACTTGCTTGTGGATGATGATTTACTTGTTGACAACTCTAGTGATGAATACTATGATGAAATGTCAATTAATCATGCTAATCAAGATAAAACGAATGACAATGATAAGGAGAAGATTGAGCTTCTAACAAAAGAACTAAACACTCTTAAGTTGGCTCATGAAACTATCTTCGAAGATCATCGAGAACTTTTAAGGGCTCATGAGAAGTTACGCTTTGAAAAGCTCAATCTTGAGCAAGAGCATGAGTTCTTAAAAGCAATCAATGATGATCTCCGCAAGAAAAGTTCTTCTTACATTGCCAAGCGTTTACTCTTATCTACTTACATGCCTCAAGTCAAGTCTAGTGACAAGTACAAGAAAGATACTTCCTCTAGTAGTAACAATAATAATGTCAAATCCAATATTGTTGCTTCTAGTAGTTCTCTTGATTCCACTAATGATTCTCTTAGCCAAGTTACACTTGAGCAAGAAAATAGCTTATTGAAGGGAATTATAGAGAAAGGTGTTTACAAGAGCCTTGCTGGGAGTAAGCAATTCGAAGAAATTGTACGCAAGCAAGGAAGGCACCAGAAGAATCAAGGTGTTGGTTTTGAACGAAAGTTCAATGCCAATGGAGTTGAGTGGGAAGAAGATCAATAACCCAAGACGAAGTTTGTTCCTCAACAAGAGAAGTATGATCCTACTTCCTTCAAGGGAACACAAGCTCAAGATGATCTTCCACCACAAGACAACAAGAACAAAGGCAAGGACAAGCTTCAAGTAGAGATTGATGCATTTGAAGAAGGAACAGAGATGTTGGTCATGGTGCCCTACCAGGTGCCGGAGAGGAAGGGCAAGAGAAGGGCAAGGAACCCAAGGGAGGGCCCCGCCATAGAGGTCCTTCGGATGCTATGTCCGGAGAGACCGAGGCCATCTCCTCTCGTGAGGAAGACTAGGATGAAGAGGAGGAGGGGAAGGTGGAGAGCGAATCCCCTCGCAAACTGAGGAGGAAGAAGAGGACAGCCTCCAAGAACCCGGACGGGTTGACGCCGAAGAAGAAGAAGGTTACCCTATCGGTTACTTCGGACTCGGAGTCCGAACACAGCCTGAGGAGAGCCTATAGGTTGAAGCCCCTGGCTAAATCATAAGTATCAAAATCTTACTTGTTTAGCTTTCGCTTACTTGCCTTTCATTGCTTTTCATCCCTCCATGCAATATCCCCAACACCTCGTCTTCGTCGGGGAACTCTCTAGCGCCTGAAGAGGCGGAGAGTGACGGACCATCGCCAGCCCCTTCCCCTACTGCCATGGAGGACACCGAGGCGTCATCCCAAAGGACCTCTCCTGGCCATGGAGGGGCGGACGAGACTGTCTATAAGGTGCTCGAGGTTAATACCTTGGATGTTGCAGACCGGGGGATGGCAACCCCCATGACCACCGAGGGTGGAGGGTCTCAATAGTTCGGGCTGCCGCCGAACACCGTCCCGGAGACCAATGTGGCCTCGGGTTCAGATCAGCATCCCCCTTCGATGGAGGGGGGAGGAGCAGCAGCTCCATCAGCGGCCTCTGTTAATTTGGAAGCCGCTCATGCTCTAGAGGAAGCGCTGCAACACACTTCAGCACCGCACCCTGATGGGTGCGGTTATGGAAAAGATTCAGTCTGCAAAAAGCGGAATGAACGGAGCCTTCAACAGCCTACTGACGGGCTTTGAGGTATGTGATGTAATTCTCTAACAAGTTTTTCATATAAAAGGATGAACCCATGTATAGACAGTAGCCCCTGAGATTTTGTCCGGATTAGAACAATCCAGATAGAGGATCCTGAAATAAGTTACTAATGTACTGTGCTATTGTATGAGACAAGCACCCATGTTGGTGGCTACTGCCCAAGCTGTAGAGGTTTCCGAGCTCAGTCAGAAACTTAGAGTAGCCGATGAGGAGCTCGACCGCGTCAATAAGCAATTTGATGAAACACAAGGTATGTGGAACTTATATACCAGAAGTTACATGTGTATTGATTCTTTTAACTTATTAAATTGAATGATTGTAATCATGGTTGGCACAGCCGAGGTCGAATCCCTCAAGAGCGCACTTGCCCAAGCCCAAAAAGAGGCGAAGGAGAACATGGCAGCCGCTGACAAGGCGGTGAAAGAGCGGGAGGCGGAGCAAACCGCCCGCCGCCAACATGAAGCTCGGGTGGTCGAAGTCAAGCAAGAGCTCAAGGATGCAATTACCAAGTGTGAGTCCTTGGAGCAAAAGACTTCGGACCAAGCATCCGAACTTGCCAACGCTCTCTGGGATATCAAGGAGGCCCAAGTTGAGTCCTAGAGCGCCCACCATGAGATCCAGCAGGCGAGGCAGATAGTAGCTGGTAAGGCTTTTCTTCTGCAGAGTAAATTTGCAAAAGAGATATATCTTGCTGACCTGAGTCCGGAGTTCTCCAAGCGCATTTGTGGATCTGCCAAGGAGTGTTGCTAACACTGCAGAGTTCTTCCAAGCCGAAGAGGGGAGCTCGACGGAGAAACTGTTCTTGTCGCAGTACCTTGCGCCAGAGCATCCGACGCCCCTCAGTGATCAGCTGAAGCAGCTGACTGAGCTGCATAGGGTGGTCGGGTTGGCCCTGAAGGATGTAATAGTCTGACTTTGGCCAGCCAAGCCCATGCCCAGCAGCTACTTCTGACTCGTGAAGTGGCTGGTCGACGCGTGTCCTCGAATTAACGCCATAAAGCGGTCGGCCTACATAGAAGGTGCCCGGATGGCCTTCGCCCACGTCAAGATGCAATGGGCGAAGATCAAGGCCACCAAAATTGCAACCGCAGTGCTGCCTGAAGGCAAGGATCCCCGGAGGCCGGAGAGGTACTTTAACGAGGTCCTCGAGGGAGTCCGCATTGTAGAGGGTCAATGCTCAAAGGACATCATACTTGAGTAGTGGAGTTCGGGTTGTAAAAAACCATGTAATGAACTCATGATGTGAAATATCTATGCTTTGGTCTTTTGGTTTGATTAATTTATCCTCCTGTGCGGCCGTTTATTTATAAGTACGAAAGTTACCAGTCGTCAGCTTCTGCCCCCATGTAGATATTACAGGGGTGTTCAGGAACGCATGGCCGCATTTTATCCAACATCTTGGTCCTATATAGGAGGCGTCCTGCGAGATGAACTAGGCAATCAGACTATGCGGCTTTATTACTTTCACTTAGCTATAAGAGTCCATTGGTGGGGCTAAGTACTAGCCCCTGTTGCATGAACGGCAAACCGGATTACGACGCCTTTGCAACAAGGTTGGTCTAATCCCAGCCCCTCGTATAACACGGCATAAATCGCGAATGATTTGTAGTATAACACTAAGTCACCGGATCGCTGACCCGCTCTCGCATATCATGACAGTCAATTTTCGGCTTTCTCTACTGAGGTACTTGACCGGACGAACCAGAAATACAATTGCAGTAGTTCTCCCTTTACTACCTTAGCCGAACTTGCGGAACATAAGGTGGCAAACACAGGAGTCGGGCAACCCAACTATAGACCAAAGACATGAGTCGGAGCCGATGCATATAGTGCAATATCTGGGACGCTGAAGAGTTCCCTATAGGTGTTCGGACTTTTTAAGAGTCTGAGGGGCCGAATACAACACCTAGTATGACGGCCGTGACGAAAACGCGTACGTCGGTCGAAAGAAAGGAGCAAATATGGATTACGATATAATATAAGTACCAAACCAAAGGTGGTGATCATCTGCTTCCTTTATATCCTTATCAGTACATCAGGGGTGTTTCGACAGACAATGCCATAAATATTGAGGTCATGTAACATGCCTAAAAATTTACATAAGGGAAAGTCTAGCACATGGCCTAAAAATAATGGTTCGAAGACTCCAGTGATGCCCTGCCGCATGTCTGCGCCGTTTCTCCTTAGTAACGAATCCTTTGACAGGGGTATTTGATGGTTGTCCGTAAAGGAGGGAAAAGCTAGCCTTGAAAGGGTCCCTGATGCAACCATATAGTGGATAGAGCTTGTAATGAACCTGCAGTGAAAAAAATGTATAAGGTCCAAATAGGGTCAAGCCATACTATGGACTTTTTCCGCAGTGTGCCTCCGGCGTTGCCCCAGGGTATCTTAAGTGCGTAATTATGTATGTGCGGTACGTAAGCGGCAACCTTATGGGGCAATCGACGGAGGCTGAACTACTAATCAAGGTCCGGATCCATCGAGTTATCGCAGTGCTGGGCGGACCGGGCTCGTTTAGAGATGTCAGTGGCTTTAATGTCCGACGAATTATTCGGCTTAATGAGGCTGTCATACACCTCGGCTGCAAGGGCCGCGGTGTGCTCTTCAGTATAGAGGGAGCGTTCCGTATTTCCATTGACTGTGATAACGCCACGTGGTCCGGGCATTTTAAGCTTCAAATAAGCATAGTGCGGGACTGCATTAAAGCGGGCGAAAGCAGTTCGTCCGAGCAATGCGTGATAGCCACTGCAGAAGGGGACAATGTTGAGGATCAGTTCTTCACTTCAGAAATTGTCTAGGGAGTCGAATACTACCTCCAGTGTTAATGAGCCCGTACAATGGGCCTCCACGCCGGGTATCACACCTTTAAAGGTAGTGTTAGTAGGCTTGATTCTTGATGGGTCAATGCCCATCTTATGGACGGTGTCTTGATAAATCAAGTTGAGACTGCTGCCGCCGTCCATAAGGACTCTAGTGAGATGGTATCCGTTGATGATTGGATCAAGTACTAGGGCGGCCGAACCCCCGCAATGGATACTGGTTGGGTGATCCCTGCGATCAAAGGTGATCGGACAGGCTGCCCATGGATTAAATTTTGGGGCAACAGGCTCTACGGCATAGACGTCCCTTAGTGCGCGCTTGCGCTCCCTTTTGGGAATGTGAGTGACATAGATCATGTTCACTGTTTTCACCTCGGGGGGGAAACTGCTTTTGGTCCCCGGTGTTTGGCTGATGGGGCTCATCATCATCCTCGCTTGGAGGTCCCTTTCCCTTGTGTTCGGTATTTAACTTACCGGCCTATTTGAAAACCCAACAATTTTTGTTGGTGTGGTTAGCAGGCTTGTCGGGTGTGCCATGAATCTGACAGGGCCTCTCAAGGATTTTGTCCAAGTTGGCTGGACCGTCCCTGTTTCCTTTGAAAGGTTTCTTTTGTTGACCGGATTTAGAACCACTGAATCCGGCATTGACTGTCATATCATCTGCGTCGTCATTATTACTCCGATGTTTGTTTTTATTGCGGCGTGGTCTAGCATTGTTGTCCCTGGCCTCAGATGTGCCAGGGTCGCCGGAGCTGTTGCTTCTACAAGCTAGCCAGCTATCTTCACCCGCGTAGAAACGGGTCACGAGTGCAGTTAAAGCTGCCATGGTCTTCGGCTGTGGGGACCCCGACTCATAAGTCGTGATCACCGAATGCACGTGCACAGTGATCCCAGAGATCAATGCTCACTGAACACACAGAAGCTGAATAACAAGAGTCTTACATCCATACATACCATTTCACACAAGTAGGACACTTATGGTCAAGTCTTGAGTATATCATCGCAGCGGAAATCTTCGTCGATAACTTGGACCCATGCCATCTGCCTTAACCCTACAGGCATTCTGACTGGGAAGCGTCCTAGCTCGCATGTTGGTCACCGAAGTATTCTTCTTCATATCATGATCTTTCATGCCTGGCCAATAAAATAACCAGTGGCAAGCCAATGAGTACTTTGAATGTACTCGCAAGCAACCCATGTTTTTGGTTCAAGATACAACAATGCATGATATAGGTAAATTTTTGCAGAAAGCTAGTTTTGAGTGCAATGACATGTTCAACAACTTGTAAGACATGCATCAAGAGAATTCAAGTAACCATGAGGACAGGTTACAGATATCAACATAAATAGAGTGGGCACCAAGCCAACTCGATCATGTCAAGTCCCTTGACTTGACCCAAGTCATTTTATCAACACACACACGGTTTGTAAACAAGTGGACGAAGCCCAAGAGCGGTTACCCAACTGTCCTTGACCATGGACACGGCTATTCGAATAGTTTTACACTCTGCAGAGGTTGCACACTTTACCCACAAGATCCGGGGAACTTCCGTGTCATCCACGACCCGCGATACCTCAAGTATCTGGGGTAAGCACCCGATCACTACCTTTCCCTAGACGACACTAACATGGAGTCCACTCGATTGGTAGTAACCCCCGTGCCTAACATTTCACATCTTAGAGTTGTGGAGCCTCGCTCCCATATTCATCACATACCACAAGCACGGGGTACAAACGGTATGTCCGGTGCCCTGTGAAAACAGTCATGGCCACCCTACCTGGCACAATCCCGTCCCGAGAGAGCGCACCAACAACTCCCCCGTCATTAGTAATGCGGGCTCCAAGCTAGTATCGGTCTAGGTAATCAATAATGCCCTTTCCCATATAAGGGTAGAGTGGTTGTGCATGTAAGGTTGGAATAACGGTCGCAACTTCAACCAATCCGTTTTGAAAACAACACACACTTGCCTCGGTAAACCACTTCGTCATCAAGTGGCTACCCAACTCATCATCTCCCCCGGGCATAAGTGGCACCCGATGGGGTTTTCGAAAAGTCTTTTGAAAATACTTAGTCTCCTTCACCATGCATAATCCCGTCCCCTTTTGCGTAGCACTACTTTAGCGTCCTATCTACTCCCACCGGCATAACCCTCATAAGAAGGTAGGGTCATGCACAATGCAAGTATCAACGAGGAAGTACGGTGGCAAACCATCAAGGTTGTTACCACCTCATCATGATTCCATTGCAAAAACGATATGGTGCTATATGACATGCATAAAAAGGGTTTCATAGACATGGTCAAAGGGCTGCTTGGCTGTTCCTCAGAGTCTTCAAGTCTTCTGGTCCTTCTCCAAGTACTCCGTCTACTTCGTCAACTAACGTCGGAAACAAACACAATAAGCAACACAACAAGCAAAAGTAAAAGTGCTCTAAAAATGTGAGTAGGACTTTTCTAGGATACCTCTGGTCATATGAGGAGTTACCAAAGTGGTTTCATTGGTATTTGATGAATGGATATCTCTGAACATTTCAATATGATGGAATCAAAGGATTTGTGGATTTGCAAGAAGTGTACAGAAATATATTTTTGAAAAATGAGCAAAGGCACCCATTTAACAAAGGATGATTTTAGAAGCATCTAGGAATTGGTTTCACTGGATTTGGAGTTGAGATGATTTTCCTATGAATTTGCAAAGTTGGCTATATATAAAGAAATAGACCATTATTTCAGGTGATACAGAAAGTATTAGTAAAAATGTTCAAAAACTAAGTTTTGAACTTATAGACATCTAGGATTTTGAATCATGGAATTTGGATCAAAAATGGGCTCTCTGTGATTTTCTAAAGTTCATCACAGAAATGGAAAATGGGGTTTTGATAAATATTTGTGAAGAAAAGATCTCTGGAAAAATGTGCATGTTGCATCACCAGATAGATCATGATTTATAGAGTCACTAGAAATTTGAATCATCAAATTTGATGTCCATTTGAATTGTTTATGGATTTTTGAATTGACTGAGAAAAAGAAAAGGAAAAAGGCTTAACCTTATCATGCACGCAGGGCGAGAGATAGGCAGCGGGCGGCCCAATGACTTCGGCTACATCGCGTCAGAGGGCCACGTCGGGCGGCTTCACAAATACGCCAGCGTGAGGGAGATGGCAACGCCGAAACCGCCTCTCCACTTAAACGGGTGGGGTCCGCCCACCGTCAGCAACAGCGGGGCCCGGGCTCAGTTGCCTCCTACCTCCCGCCGAACAGAGGCGAGGCAGGGGAGGCGAGGCCGAGCGGCGCCAGCTCTCCCGGCGGCACGGGCCACCTCGTGGCGCCCGGCACACCGGAGGACTCGGCAGCATGCCAAGCTACCTGTCCCATGTGCAGCACGCCCGCGGGGGAGCCAGGGAAGAGGAGGGCTTCGGTGCGGCGGACCGGGGTTGACGGCGGGTTTGGCAAGGAAAGGAAGGAACGGGGAGGAGTGGAGGGAGCACGGGAGGGGCTCGTGGTGACGGTGGAGGTTCTCTAGTGCGGTCCAGAGGGAAGAAGGAGGAGAGGTGGGCGCGAATGTAGGTGAAGGCAAAAGGCAAGGCTCCGACCATGGTGGTGGATGGAGGGCACGGGAGGAAGAACGAGTTGGCCCAGACGGTTTCTAGGAGGGAGAGAGAGGCAAAGGACTAGAGAGGAGGCTCAGGGTGGCCTTAAATAGAAGGGGGTGAGGTGCACAGCGGGGCCGTGCGCCCGCGAGGCTGTTGCCATCGCTACAAGCCACGGGGGCTCGTGTGGGCGTGTCTGCGGTGTTCCTGTACGTCGACTACGTCGGGAGGGATAGAGAGAGGGAGTTGGGAGAGGTCAGAGACGCGCGCGTGTGAGCCGCACCATTGGCGCGCTCGGGCGGCCTCTGTTTGCTAGCACGGAGGCGCGGGGAGGATGAGAGAGGAGGGGGCCGACCGCGTAGCGCGTTGCGGACGCCGAGGCACCTCGACTTGCGTGAGGGGGAGGCTCGAGGTGGACGGGAACACCGTGTCAATGGTCAAGAGCACGGTAGCGTGCTCCAGAGCGCGTCTTTTGCCGGCATGCGTGGCTTTTGCACGCGCACTCGCGTGTCCACTTGTGTCTAGTGGATGCACCGAGGAGTAAACAATGTGGGAAAATGCATTGGATACCCTGGGGCTTGCCAGGAGTGAGAGAGAGAGGTGAGAAAATGGGAGGAAGGCTGCTGTCCAGAGGGGGAAAAGGGCTTTTCACCCCCTTCATCATGGCTTCTCGGGCAGGGAAAGATGCAGGAGGTAGAGGAGGACCAGATGAGGCTGTGGGAAAAAGCTCAGCTCATGGAGATGTGTGGAAATGGCTAAAACAAGCATTTTAAATTTGTGCCAGAAGGTGTTTGATGGTTGTTTGGGCAAGCAAATGGATTCCAATTGATATGAAGATTAATAGGATCAAGTGTCATATAGAAATTGGGTTGATCACCAAGTTGGAGCTCATTTGGAGGAAGTTGACAATGCAACTTTGGTAAACCCTAGAAATTAGCAGAAATGGCTTTACCAAGATTTAGTCATGCAAATCAATTCTCCTTGATGAACCACTTGGTGTAGTGTCATCATTAGTGGCTCTGAACATGTCCACAAAAGTTGAGATCAAAAGGAGAAGGTTTCCAATGTAGAGTTGTTCAAATTTGGTTCTGGACAGAAAGGGTTTTGGGGCACTTTGATCAACTTAACTTGTTCTCCAACCTGTGCCATTTGGTCTAGATGGATTATTAGACCATTTTAGCATGTTCACAAGGTTTGAGAACATTTGGACATGTTTGGGAATGTAAAGTTGCTCAAACTTCAAAATGGACAGTAATGGTTTTGAGGGTATTTGATGATGTTATATTTTTCTCCAAGTCATCAGACTTGGCAAGATCATCTAATATGTCATATGTGACACGCTAGAATTTTCTTGGAATTTGTGGAGAATATTTCCTTTGTAAATATTTCAAAAGCTTGAAATATCCAGAAAGGGTTTTTGAGGGATTTGACCAATATTTTGAATATGACCATGTGTTTAAACTCTTATATATGGACAATATATGTCCTATGAGTTTCCCTAAATTTTGTCAAATATTTTTGAAGCAATAAAATAATTTTTCCCTATTAAAGACCATTTCTGGCCTTAAGAAAAAGCTTTTAAATAAAATAGGAAAATAACTTTCAAAATTATATTTTTGTGGTTTCTGGGTAGCCTATATCTAATAGGAGTGAAATATATTTTTATAAAGATTTTTACTACCCTTAATTAAGTACTTGCAGTGCAAACCTCAATTCAGGGGTTTTTGGAAAACTAATTTTTGAAAATACTTTTTGGCCAAATTATTTTTGTAAGAAAATACTATATTGCTCTATACACATGGCATGATCATTGGGAAAAGGTTTTGGATCAAGGAGATGAAGTATAGGAATTGGAGGATTTATTTGATTTTTAGAGCACTTGCAAACAGCAAACAAAAATCCAATCAAGCAAAGTCCAAAACACTCAAAAGTTTTTGTCAAAACACACTTTATCATGATTTATTAGCTTAAGTGTTGTGGCATGAAAATCAGGGTGTGACAGACCTACCCCCCTTACAAGAATCTCGTCCCCGAGATTCCCAAACTAGGCGTGGAAAGGAATATGAAAACTGGATTCGGGGTAGTCTTCAAGTCCTCATGTTGCTTCTGCTTTCGTGTAGTGCTCCATTGAGCTTGAAGTACTTGATGGTGTGGTTTCGTGTATGACGTCCTGCTTGATCCAGGTTGCTAAGGGGTTTCTTGCGGTGGTCATACTGGGCTAGGGGTCGATGGCTCGGTGGTTAATGCCCTCGTAGAGATCGGGCAAGTTAGGAAGTTGGAAACACTTCCGGGGTTGTGATGCATGGAAAGCATTGTGCACAATGGGTAACTCAGGTGGTAACTCTAGCTTGTAACTGTCTTCTCTTCGTCTCGTAGTGATCTCAGAGGGGGTTGTTAAATTTTGGAGTGATCACGAAGGGGGCCGATGAATCTTGGTGTGGGTCTCCTTTTCATTGAAATGCTTGGTTCCTTAGAGAGAAGAGGCCCGTAGATACACCTGGTCTTCGACGCGGAGGTTTACTTCTTCGACGATGGTGGTTGGTGCAGTTCTTCTTCCTTGACATGGCGGTCTTCAGATGTTCCATGACCAGCTGAACGGTCTTTCTTCCGTCTTCGGGTAGACAAGTAGGTCACCAAGTAATGATGACAACTATCTTGTCTAAGTGCTCCATGAAGACGTTTTTCACGGGGTACATAAAGTAGGCTGGGGAATTAGTGGTGGTCTTGTTGAGTGTGGGCCAAGGTCTTCTCGTCCTAGCTCCAAAGCCCATGGTCATGATCCAACCATGTTGTGGCTTGGTAGGGCTTAAGGGTTTCAAGGATTCTAGGGTGCGAGTGAACGTTTATCATCTTATTCTTGAGCACAGTTTCTGAGATGCCAATCATTCTACCTAGTCCTTTAAACAAATCACATCATATCACTGATAGTATCATTCCGCATAGGTCAACTCCAATCATCACTCATGTGATTCATATCCTCACGGCTCCCGAGAGGAGGTCTAACAAAATCATATATGTCCACAATCCCCAAACTCATATGTATGTCTACCCCTAATAATCCATGGGTAGAACATATAAGCTGCTAAGCTTGAACGTGACAATCCAAGTGCTCGGCCTGTTCTTCCAAGGTCTAAGATAAAGCACCTCTATCCTAAGGAAACACGTCATAAGACACTCCAAGATCATGTTTCCTTCCTATGATTCAACCCCAATAGTCCATTAATTTCCATCACCAACTACCTAACCCATTAATTCTACAAATCCAATGTCCATGGTGTTCCACATGATCTTCTAAAGTCTCTATAATTCCCAAATACTTGAAAAGGCTATCTCTACTATAGTCAGTCCACCAATTTTCCATTATCATGGTCAAGTAACCTCCAAGGTCAAGTTTATATCAACTCCGACCATTAACCCAATCTCCTAGTTTATTGTCCACCGAGAAACATGGTATCACGATCAAGATTATTGGTCTAATTACAATTTACTCCGAACCATGTAGACTACTTAGCATCTATACTCAACTAGGATCACCTATTTAAATCCAAATCTTGTGTCCAACGAGGATTCCTACATGTTTCCCCCAAGTCATTTACGTAATAACAACTGTCTCCTATCAATACCCCCTGGCTAAGTCAAATCCTCATACTTCCAAGAATTCAGCTTGCGATCATAATTGTCCTATAAATCCAATTTACTCAAGGGTAATGAAAGCTATGCTACTCTATAATCATGATCCCACCAAGTTCATCTACCAACATGGTAGCCTCATAATCCACCAAATAGTCTCATATAATTCCTCAAGTCATTGATATAAACTCATCAAGTCATTTGTCCTCTATTCATATATCCTCAGATTGGTCTTCCCTATGGCATCGTCAGTTTTGGTGCTATCTTAGGATGATAATGTGCTCGTCCACTATGTCCACTAGTTCCATAATGAACCCAGTGACAAGCAAGGTTACGGAGGCTTAACAGGTTCTCTTGCAATTCTGTGGGTTAAGCACATGGTTAAGGTTTCGAGCTTGGGTATCTCGTGAAGTCTCGAAGGGTCTAGGAATGGGTTCCTAATCTTGAGGAGTAGACATAACATTACTGGGTTGCACTTGGTCGAGGAGGCTGCAACAAAAGTCTCCAGTGCTCGTTGATTGTCGAAGTAGAATCCATGGTGTATCTTGTCTTGCTTGTCTTCAGTTGAGGAGAGAGATGAGAGGGAAAAGTAGCATAGAGGGGGGATGCCTAAAGGGGTTTTATGGTGCAAGTGCAAACAAACAAGTGACAAAAAGGGCCAAACACAAACAACAAAATAAGGCAGGTGATATAGTCGCGTACTTGTTGCCTAGGGCAAAAGGGGCGACTGATATCAAAACACAAACAAATAAAACAAGCAACACACAATCATGGTTCTATTTGAACCATCATACGGACTCGATTGCGCATAGGGGGTACACGGCTCATCCTACCCTAGGCGTTCTCGGACTTAGTAGTCGTGCCTTGTGCCTCATGCAGTCTTCTGAGTTTTCCTCAGGTGTTGTTACGTCTCTTGTAGTTGTTCGATGAAACAATCTGGGTTGAGCCTGAAGAATCTTCAACAACTTCTCTCCTGATGAGGTGGTGGGGTGAAGGTGGCTCCTCGTGGCTGGCATTGACTTGATCTTCTCTTGTCTTCTTAATCATGACGATCACTTTTGCCTTTTTAAGGTGTTGGCGGTTCCAGGTGGCACTCCTTTATGCAATCACATTAACAAGGCATAATAGAGGCCCAATCTGTCGGACACATTGTTAACAATATCGTCACTGAGAGCGGGGGATGAAGAGAACCGTTTTCCTTCTCACTATAGTGAGGCGGACCAAATGGCTAGGTTCTCATCCACCGGTGGTTGCCGATACAACAACGGTAGTGACAGGGTTACCCTATTAGCGATGTATATCATGATCTTGCATAACCTATGCCCTGATCACCGTAGGCTAAGGTTGCATCAGCTTGGAGCAGTGTCAAGGGTGTCGCCATCTCCTGGGTCTTCATGTCCTCATTCCTCGAGGATGTATCTTCTGTTGGTGTCGTCTTGTTGTGGTGTCGCCAATCTTGTGTTTAGGAGATGTGGGTGAATGTCTGGCAAGGCGTCTTCCTTCTAGATTATCCATGAGGATCACAAGGAATCCAGTGGTTAGGGGCACAAGGATTCTAGCGACCATTAAATTTGAAGGGGAAGAGGAAATTATATCTTAGTTTTCGAAAAACAGAGAAGGGAAGAGAAGTACAGATAGTTTTGAAAACTTAGTAGTAGTTTTGGAAATAGTTTTACCCTAACTAACGACCATGCTAACTAAGGCTTCCTACAGTCAACCTGGCTCTGATACCAGCTCTGTGGGGACCCCGACTCATAAGTCGTGATCACCAAATGCACGTGCACAGTGATCCCAGAGATCAATGCTCACTGAACACACAGAAGCTGAATAACAAGAGTCTTACATCCATACATACCGTTTCACACAAGTAGGACCCTTATGGTCAAGTCTTGAGTATATCATCACAGCGGAAATCTTCATCGATAACTTGGACCCATGCCATCTGCCTTAACCCTACAGGCATTCTGACTGGGAAGCGTCCTAGCTCGCATGTTCGTCACCGAAGTATTCTTCTTCATATCATGATCTTTCATGCCTGGCCGATAAAATAACCAGTGGCAAGCCAATGAGTACTTTGAATGTACTACTTAAGCAACCCATGTTTTGGTTCAAGATACAACAATGCATGATATAGGTAAATTTTTGCAGAAAGCTAGTTTTGAGTGCAATGCATGTTCAACAACTTGTAAGACATGCATCAAGAGAATTCAAGTAACCATGAGGACAGGGTTACAGATATCAACATAAATAGAGTGGGCACCAACCCAACTCGATCATGTCAAGTCCCTTTACTTGACCCAAGTCATTTTATCAACACACACACATGGTTTGTAAAAAAGTGGACGTAGCCCAAGAGCGGTTACCCAACTGTCCTTGACCGTGGACACGGCTATTCGAATAGTTTTACACTCTGCAGAGGTTGCACAATTTACCCACAAGATCCAGGGAACTTCTGTGTCATCCACGACCTGCGATACCTCAAGTATCTGGGGTAAGCACCCGATCACTACCTTTCCCTAGACGACACTAACATGGAGTCCACTCGATTGGTAGTAACCCCCGTGCCTAACATTTCACATCTTAGAGTTGTGGAGCCTCGCTCCCATATTCATCACATACCACAAGCACGGGGTACCAACGGTGTGTCCGGTGCCCTGTGAAAACAGTCATGGCCACCCTACCTGGCACGACCCCGTCCCGAGAGAGCGCACCAACAACTCCCCCGTCATTAGTAATGCGGGCTCCAAGCTAGTATCGGTCTAGGTAATCAATAATGCCCTTTCCCATATAAGGGTAGAGTGGTTGCGCATGTAAGGTTGGAATAACGGTCGCAACTTCAACCAATCCGTTTTGAAAACAACACACACTTGCCTCGGTAAACCACTTCGTCATCAAGTGGCTACCCAACTCATCATCTCCCCCGGGCATAAGTGGCACCCGATGGGGTTTTCGAAAAGTCTTTTGAAAATACTTAGTCTCCTTCACCATGCATAATCCCGTCCCCTTTTGCGTAGCACTACTTTAGCGTCCTATCTACTCCCACCGGCATAACCCTCATAAGAAGGTAGGGTCATGCACAATGCAAGTATCAATGAGGAAGTACGATGGCAAACCATCAAGGTTGTTACCACCTCATCATGATTCCATTGCAACAACGATATGGTGCTATATGACATGCACAAAAAGGGTTTCATAGACATGGTCAAAGGGCTGCTTGCCTGTTCCTCAGAGTCTTCAAGTCTTCTGGTCCTTCTCCAAGTACTCCGTCTACTTCGTCAACTAACGTCGGAAACAAACACAATAAGCAACACAACAAGGCAAAAGTAAAAGTGCTCTAAAAATGTGAGTAGGACTTTTCTAGGATACCTCTGGTCATATGAGGAGTTACCAAAGTGGTTCCATTGGTATTTGGTGAATGGATATCTCTGAACATTTCAATATGATGGAATCAAGGGATTTGTGGATTTGCAAGAAGTGTACAGAAATATATTTTTGAAAAATGAGCAAAGGCACCCATTTAACAAAGGATGATTTTAGAAGCATCTAGGAATTGGTTTCACTGGATTTGGAGTTGAGATGATTTTCCTATGAATTTGCAAAGTTGGCTATATATAAAGAAATAGACCATTATTTGAGGTCATACAGAAAGTATTAGTAAAAATGTTCAAAAACTAAGTTTTGAACTTATAGACATCTAGGATTTTGAATCATGGAATTTGGATCAAAAATGGGCTCTCTGTGATTTTCTAAAGTTCATCACAGAAATGGAAAATGGGGTTTTGATAAATATTTGTGAAGAAAAGGTCTCTCGAAAAATGTGCATGTTGCATCACCAGATAGATCATGATTTATAGAGTCGCTACAAATTTGAATCATCAAATTTGATGTCCATTTGAATTGTTTATGGATTTTTGAATTGACTGAGAAAAAGAAAAGGAAAAAGGCTTAACCTTATCATGCACGCAGGGTGAGAGATAGGCAGCGGGCCGGCCCAGCGGCTCGGCTGCACGCGCAGGGGCCACGTCGGAGGCGGCTTCCTGGAAATACGCCTTCGCGTGAGGGAGACGGCAACGCCGGAAACCGTCTCCACTTAAACGGGTGGGGTCCGCCCACCGGGTCACTGACGAGCGGGGCCCGGGGCTCAGGCCATCTCCTACCTCCCGCTCGAACAGAGCAGAGGGAGGGGAGGCGAAGCCGAGCGGCGCCGGCGCTCTCCCGGGCGGCACGGGCCACCTCCGGCGGCGCCCGGCAGACCGGAGGACTCAGCGCGCCGCGGCGCACCCGTCCATGTGCGGCACGCCCGCGGGGGAGCCAGGGAAGAGGAGGGCTTCGGTGCGGTGGACCGGGGTTGACGGCGGGTTCGGCAAGGCGAGGAAGGAACGGGGAGGAGTGGAGGGAGCACGGGAGGGGCTCGTGGTGACGGTGGAGGTTCTCTAGTGCGATCCAGAGGGAAGGAGGAGGAGAGGTGGGCGCGAATTAAGGCGAAGGCCGAAGGCAAGGCTCCGGCCATGGTGGTGGATGGAGGGCACGGGAGGAAGAACGAGTTGGCCCAGACGGTTTCTGGGAGGGAGAGAGAGGCAAAGGAGTAGAGAGGAGGCTCGGGGTGGCCTTAAATAGAAGGGGGCGAGGTGCACAGCGGGGCCGTGCGCCCGCGAGGCTGTTGCCATCGCTGCAAGCCACGGGGGCTCGTGTGGGCGTGTCTGGGGTGTTCCTGGATGTCGACTACGTCCGGAGAGATAGAGAGAGGGAGTTGGGAGAGGTCAGAGACGCGCGCGTGTGAGCCACACCATTGGCGCGCTCGGGCGGCCTCTGTTTGCTAGCGCGGAGGCGCGGGGAGGATGAGAGAGGAGGGGGCCGACCGCGTAGCGTGTAGCGGACGCTGAGGCACCTCGACTGGCGCGAGGGGGAGGCTCGAGGTGGACGGGAGCGCCGTGTCATCGGTCAGGAGCACGGTAGGGTGCTCCAGAGCGCGTCTTTTCCCGGCATGCGTGGCTTTTGCGCGTGCACTCGCGTGTCCACTTGAATCTAGTGGCTGCACCGGGGAGTAAACAATGTGGGAAAATGCATTGGATACCCTGGGGCTTGCCAGGAGTGAGAGAGAGGTGAGAAAATGGGAGGAAGGCTGCTGTCCAGAGGGGGAAAAGGGCTTTTCACCCCCTTCATCATGGCTTCTCGGGTAGGGAAAGATGCAGGAGGTAGAGGAGGACCAGATGAGGCTGTGGTAAAAAGCTCAGCTCATGGAGATGTGTGGAAATGGCTAAAACAAGCATTTTAAATTTGTGCCAGAAGGTGTTTGATGGTGGTTTGGGCAAGAAAATGGATTCCAATTGATATGAAGATTAACAGGATCAAGTGTCATATAGAAATTGGGTTGATCACCAAGTTGGAGCTCATTTGGAGGAAGTTGACAATGCAACTTTGGTAAACCCTAGAAATTAGCAGAAATGGATTTACCAAGATTTAGTCATGCAAATCAATTCTCCTTGAATAACCACTTGGTGTAGTGTCATCATTAGAGGCTCTGAACATGTCCACAAAAGTTGAGATCAAAAGGAGAAAGTTTCCAATGTAGAGTTGTTCAAATTTGGTTCTGGACAAAAAGGGTTTTGGGGCACTTTGATCAAGTTAACTTGTTCTCCAACCTGTGACATTTGGTATAGATGGATTATTAGACCATTTGAGCATGTTCACAAGGTTTGAGAACATTTGGACATGTTTGGCAATGTAAAGTTGCTCAAACTTCAAAATGGACACAAATGGTTTTGA
This sequence comes from Aegilops speltoides, assembly GCA_021437245.1. NCBI lineage: Eukaryota > Viridiplantae > Streptophyta > Magnoliopsida > Poales > Poaceae > Aegilops > Aegilops speltoides. The sequence goes on from CM038145.1 coordinate 116,133,949, forward strand.
GGGTATTTGATGATGTTATATTGTTCTCCAAGTCATCAAACTTGGCAAGATCATCTAATATGTCATATGTGACAAGCTAGAAATTTCTTGGAATTTTTGGAGAATATTTCCTTTGTAAATATTTCAAAAGCTTGAAATATCCAGAAAGGGTTTTTGAGGGATTTGACCAATATTTTGAACATGACCATGTGTTTAAACTCTTATATATGGACAATATATGTCCTATGAGTTTCCCTAAATTTTGTCAAATATTTTTGAAGCAATAAAATAATTTTTCCCTATTAAAGACCATTTCTGGCCTTAAGAAAAAGATTTTAAATAAAATAGGAAAATAACTTTCAAAATTATATTTTTGTGGTTTCTGGGTAGCCTTTATCTAATAGGAGTCAAATATATTTTATAAAGATTTTTACTGCCCATAATTAAGTACTTGCAGTGCAAACCTCAATTCAGGGGTTTTTGGAAAACTAATTTTTGAAAATACTTTTTGACCAAATTATTTTTGTAAGAAAATACTATATTGCTCTATACACATGGCATGATCATTGGGAAAAGGTTTTGGATCATGGAGATGAAGTATAGGAGTTGGAGGATTTGTTAGATTTTTAGAGCACTTGCAAACAGCAAACAAAAATCCAATCAAGCAAAGTCCAAAACACTCAAAAGTTTTTGTCAAAACACATTTTATCATGATTTATTAGCTTAAGTGTTGTGGCATGAAAATCAGGGTGTGACATCGGCTTTTTCTGCCCGAGGTGTCAGGCGAGCCATTCGTCACGGACGCTGTGTTTGAAGGACGCTAAGGCTTCGGCATCCGTACAGTCTACGATTTGGTTCTTTTTGATTAGGAACCGATTCCAAAGCTTGCGAGCCGATTGGCTAGGTTGCTGGATTATGTGACTTAGGTCATCAGCATCTGGTGGTTGGACATAAGTGCCCTGAAAGTTGGCCCGGAAAGCATCTTCTAAATCTTCCCAGGTTCCAATGGAGTTCTCTGGGAGGCTGTTCAACCAGTGTCATGCTGGTCCTTTCAGCTTTAGAGGATGATATTTAATGGCGTGAAGGTCATCTCCACGAGCCATATGAATGTGGAGAAGAAAATCTTCGACCCAGACGGCCGGATCTGTTGTTCCGTCGTACTGCTCAATGTTTATGGGTTTGAACCCTTCCAGAAACTGGTATTGCATTACCTCATCGGTAAAGCACATAGGGTGTGCTGCACCTCTATACCGTGCAATATCATGGCGAAGATCCGATGAAATCTGAGTTCGGTGCTGGTCCCGAATATTGTAATGTTCATCACACCGGGCTTCATAGCCGTTGTCTCGTGCCGAGGCATGGCCTCTCGATCCATAGATCGATCTGGTCTGACCAGCTTTATTGGCCAGGTCGTGATGTGTCGTTTTGTCCCATCCATGTGGTGGTTGGTCTGGTTGATCTGCATGATTGTATTTTGACGGTATTGGCTCAAGGACTTCATCATCGAATTGTGGCAGCAGCTTGCGCTTGCGAACTTTTTATGGGTCGCTTGGGGCTGTACTCCTCGACGGCCACGACCTTGGTCCACCTTTGATTGAGTGTATCCTGTTCAGCTTTGAGCTGCTGCTGCTTCTTTTTTAGGCTCCACGGTGGCGATGAGCTGTCGCTTGAAGCGTTCTTGTTCGAGAGGTTCCTCTGGGACGATAAAATCTTCGTCACCAAGGCTAACATCCTCTTCGCAGACTGGCATATAGTTGTTGTCCTCTGAATCTTCATGATCAGTGTGTTCGGGGCTATACTGACCCTCCTCCCTCTCATCCTGCTTGGATGTCGGCTCAATGGGGTCTTCGGGGTGAGTCTCGTTGTCTCCTGTTCAGGTATTACTATCCCTTGCCCAACGCGATCGTGCATGGCGCCACTGGCGCCGGCGCTTTGGTGGCTCGTCAACGGGCTTGTCCTTGTCTTCGGTGTCCTCATCGTTACTTTTGTCAGGAGTGTCCACCATGTATACATCATAGGTAGAAGTGGCCATCCAACGCCCTGTGATGGGTGGGATTTGGCCTGATTTGGCGTCGGCATCATCGTCCATACCATCGATGTCTTCGGACGTGTAGTCTAGCATATCGGTTAAACCCTCGACAATGGCTATTAAGTGGGTGGTGGACGTGTCATAAAATTCCCCACTCTCAGCCCCCAGCACATGTTGGGTACAGTTCGGAGGCAAAGCTTCTGTAATGGCGAGAGATCGCATTAAGCCAGTGCATTGTCTAAAAGCAAAAGATGGGTAGGAGTCTGTAGATCTGTAGGGCTAAGCTCGATGATAGACACCTGACCGGGCCCGATCGACGTAGGCCTCGACAGTTCAGAGTTGTCGTCCAGAGGCGAGTCCAAGATCGCATCTTGGTCTCCGGTCGGAAGTTCCATGATAGAAAAGAGTCCGGCGGGGCTGATCCTCCCGTCTTCGGACGATACGACCTGCTCGGATCTAAGGCAGAGGCGGGCGTGAGTGTGGACCCCTGGATGGGATCTAAGAGTGGATCCTAAGAGCTTCCTTCGTGAGGGTAGAGGGTGGCAACCGAGGCCGCGAACCCTTTGAAGATTAGATCTCCTTGGATATCGGCGTCGTAGCTCAGGTTTCCGAACCTGATTTGGTGGTTGGGGCATAACTGTCAACCTGCTCAAGGTGGCCGGTCGAGTTGGAATGAAGCACGAAGCCGCCGAATACAAAGACCTGTCCGAGGAGAAAGATTTCCCTGGATGCAGCGTCATCATCGATGAAGAGGTGAGCCATCAATCCTTCTGTCGACAACACAGCGGAGCTCTCAATAAAAGCACCAATGTCGGTGTCAAAATCGGCAGATCTCGGGTAGGGGGAGCCCAAGCTGTATGTTTGAGGATTGATGGTAACAATGATCAAAGGGACACCGTATTTACCCAGGTTCGGGCCATCTTGATGAAGGTAAAACCCTACTCCTGCTTGATTATATTCGATGGTTATAGGGGTTACAAGAGTTGATCTACCTCGAGATCGTAGTGGCTAAACCCTAGCTTGGCTAGCCTGTCAATGTTATGATCCTGCCTTCGGTCTAGACCCTCTGGTTTATATAGATACCGGAGGGGCCTAGGGTTGTACAAAGTTGGTTTTACAGAAAGGAAATAGTATATCTAGACACCTAAACTTGCCGTTCACGCATACGGAAGTCCCAACCAGACATGAGAGGTGGTCTTCTTCCTTGTATCTTGACAGCCCATTAGTCCGGCCCACATTGAATAGAGCGGACGCTCGAGGACCCCTTAGTCCAGGACTCCCTCAGAGTGCTCCTACTTCCATCATCATAGCTGTCACTAGGGCTTGAACCCTCACTGAGATCAACATTTTGTTCAGACCTATTCTAGCTATCACTGGCTTTTGACCTCTTAGCAAAGCTGACCTTGTGAATAGATGGGTATGGGCAAAGTAGATGAGTATCACAATAAGCAAATAGTTTTTCAAAAATTTGAGTCCAAACTTTTGTTTTAGTATTCCACAGAAAGCATTTCAGAGCTACCAATTTGATCATCTTGGTGACACCGAAGCATTCACAGAACCTAAACACACAATATCAGTCAGACTGAATTTTGTGATTTGGTGGCTCCGAGATGCTAGGGTTTCACTGAGATTTTACTATCAATCTCACCAATAAGTACGTTTCAGTGGCACCGAGTTGTACTTGTGCAATCGCCAGTGCCAATCGGTGGGACCAAAAAATTCATTTTGGTCGGTCCGAGATGATTTCGGCGGAAATAGAACCCTAATTTTTTCATCAAATCTATTCTAATGGATTTGTCTGGTGGATAGAATTATTTCAAAAATGTGGCAAGAAGCATGACATTTTCCTTGTGCATTGAATCAGACGTGGAAAGCATGAGGAGATCGAATCGTACCCTAACTTGGTGACGATCCTCTACAGTGGCAACGATGGAGGAGATTGCCGTTGACGGCGGCGGATGATATGTCTCCAATGTACCTTATCTGTTTTGGATGTTTTATATGCATTAATATGCTATTTTATATTATTTTTGGGACTAACCAATTAACCAAGAGCCCAGTGTCAGTTTCTGCTTTTTCCTTGTTTTTGAGCTTCACAGAAAAGGAATACCAAACGGAGTCCAAACGGAATAAATCTTTTGCGATGATTTTTCTTGGACCAGAAGACACCCAGGAGACTTGGAGTTCAAGTCAGAAGAGCCACGAGGCGACGACAAGGGTGGACGGCACACCCAGGGGGTAGGGAATGTCCCCTACCTTGTGGGCCCCTCATGACCCTCCGACCTAGTTCTGCCTCCTATATATTCACATATATTCCCAAACCACCAAAAGCATCCAGGAAAACATTTTTCCACCTCCGCAACCTTCTGTTCCCGTGAGATCCCATCTTGGGGCCTTTTCCGGCATCCTGCGGAAGGGGGATTCGATCATGGAGGGCATCTACATCAACCCTATTGCCCTTCCGATGAAGAGTGAGTAGTTTACCTTAGACCTACGGGTCCAAAGCTAGTAGCTAGATGGCTTCTTCTCTATCTTTGATTCTCAATAGCATGTTCTCCTCGATGTTCTTGGAGATCTATCCGATGTAATCTTCTTTTGCGGTGTGTTGATCCGATGAACTATGGATTTATGATCAGCTTATCTATGAATATTATTTGAATCTTCTCTAAATTCTTATATGCATGATTTGATATCTTTGTATTTCTCTTTGAATTATCTGTTTGGTTTGGCTAACTAGATTGGTTTTTCTTGCAATGGGAGAGGTGCTTAGATTTGGGTTCAATCTTGCGATGTCCTCACCCAGTGACAAAGTAGGGGTTGCGAGGCGTGTATTGTATTGTTGCCATCGAGGATAAAAAGATGAAGTTTACATCATATTGCTTGAGTTTATTCCTCTACATCATGTCATCTTACTTAATGTGTTCCTTTGTTCTTGATGAACTTAATACTCTAGATGCAGGCACGAGTCGGTCGATGTGTGGAGTAATAGTAGTAGATGCAGGCAGGAGTCGGTCTACTTGACACAGACGTGATGCCTATATTACATAATCATTGCCTTGGATATCATTATAACTTTGCGCTTTTCTATCAATTGCTCGACAGTAATTTGTTCACCCATCGTATTATTTGACTTCAAGAGAGAAGCCTCTAGTGAAATCTAGGGATCCCGGTCTATTTTCGATCATATTAGTTTCCAATCTACTATTTTGCAATCTTTTATTTTTAGATCCATAAACCAACCCCCCCCCCAATCTATCTTTTGTTTAGTTTTATTTATCTATCTCTATTAGATCTCACCTTTGCAAGCGACCATGAAGGGATTGACAACCCCTATATCACATTGGGTGCAAGTGTTTGATTGTTTTTGCAGGTATTGGTGATTTACGTGTTCTTCTCCTACTGTGTTGATACCTTGGTTCTTAACTGAGGGAAATACTTATCTCTACTTTGCTGCATCACCTTTCCTCTTCAAGGAAAAAACCAACGCAAGCTCAATAAGTAGCTGGAATAATTTCTAGCGTCGTTGCCGGGGAGATCTACGCCAAGTCAAGATCTACATCAAGCCTACCAAGTACCCATCATAAACTCTCATCTCTTGCATTACATTATTCTCCATTTGCCTCTCATTTTTCTCTCCCCCACTTCTAAAACAATTTTCGAAAAGATTTGCCCTTTTATTCGCCTTCTTTCCGTATGCCTCTTTGCTCATTTGCTATCTTTGCTCATGTTGCCATGTGCCCTCTATTTGCATGCATCTTTGCTTGCTAAAAATCTATTGATATGGATCCACTTAAAGTTTTGTACTTGGATCATCTTCGATCCATATGTGCTCGTGCTGAAACCCCAACTAGTTTAGTTGAGGCAAAATCTTTAGATGAGCATGCTTATTTCGTGCGTCACTGTTTGTCTGAAAAAGGAAGACTCTTATGGAATCAAATAAATTGTTTGCTATGTTATGCTTGGAATCTTTGTGAAATTTGTGATTTTACTTGTTGCTCTAAGAACCCTAAAAAAACACCTTCCCTACCTCTATGAGTTTAATGATAACGAAATCTTATCTTCTTATGACAAGGGTGTTTACAGTTACTATGATATCGAGCAAATTGAAGAATTTGTTTCTTTTAAGGGTGCTTATGAAGTTGCTTCTTTGATTGAAAAGTATGATATTACTCTCTACAAATTTGAAAATTTTGACATACTTAAATATTGCTATGAAAACTATGCTCATAATGTCCATGTCAAAGAGTTTATTGAGAGAATGACCGTGGCTTTGGAAGAAAATAATGATATGCATGAATCTATAGATAATTATGATTCCTATGATTTGATTTAAATATCCTTTTATGAACATGATGCTTGCTATTCTTATGGCCATGATGCCAATATTTATGGAGATGAATTTGCTATAGTTCCTTATGTTAAACATGAGATTGTTGCTATAGCACCCATACTTGATAGTTCCTTGAATCAAAAGCATGATTGCAGTGATGTTATTATAAATTCTATTAGTGTCAATTGTGCTAATAATATGCAAAATCCCAAGCTTGGGGATGCTAGTTTTGCTATGTCTGCTACTTATTGCAATGATCATGATTAGGGTGATAATGCTTCTTATGATCTAGAAATTTTATTTAAGCCTCATGATGAATATGTTTGCTATAATATTAAAAGTGGGTTTGGAAGAGTGTCAACTTTAGTAAAAAATTATCACACTACTTTGGAGATTGCTAAATCTTATGAAATTTTTGATAAAAGTGGGCTTGGATGGGTCATCATTTTTATGATAATCCCACTATTTTGGAAGAATGTCAACTTTGCATGCATGTGGATCATGTAGAGAATATGCTTTGTGATAGCTATATTGTGGAATTTGAGTATGATCCCACATGTAATTATTATGAGAGAGGAAAATATGATTGTAGAAATTTTCATGTTACTAAATTACCTCTCGTTATGTTGAGATTGCTATTGTTCCTTTCTTCTTCCTTGCATATGCTAGTTGTTGTTTGCCTTGATAATTTGTTTGCTTATAAGATGCCTATTCATAGGAAGTATGTTAGACTTAGGTGTGTTTTTCACCTGCTATATGATGCTCTCTTTGTGCTTCAATTCTTGTCTTTCATGTGAGCATCATTAAAATTACCAATGCCTAGCTAGGGGCGTTAAACAATAGCGCTTGTTGGGAGGCAACCCAATTTTATATTTGTTCTTGCTTTTTAGGTTCTGTTTTGCAAAAAAATCATCTAGCCTCTGGTTAGATGTGTTTTTGTGTTTTAATTAGTGTTTGTGCCAAGTAAGACCTTTGGGATAGCTTACGGTGATAGTTGATTTGATCTTGCTGAAAAATAAAAACTTTTGCGCTCAGTATTAGAATTCTCATTTTTAACAGAAGCGTGATAAAATACTGATTATTTTTGAAGAGGATTAAGATACAAATTGCCTCTGTTGTCCTAATTTTTCAGAATTTTTGGAGTCACAGAAGTATTTGAGAGTTACAGATTACTACAGATTGTTCTGTTTTTGACATATTCTGTTTTCTTTGTGTTATTTGCTTATTTTGATGAATCTATGGGTAGTATCGGGGGGTATGAACCATGGAGAAGTTGGAATACAGTAGATATTACGCCAATTTCAATAAAGAATGAGTTCGCAGCAGTACCATAAGTGGCGATTTATTTTCTTATACTACCGGATCTCATGAGATTTTCTGTTGAGTTTTGTGTTGTGAAGTTTTCAAGTGTTGGCTAAGGATTTGATGGACTATGGAATAAGGAGTGGCAAGAGCCTAATATTGGGGATGCCCAAGGCACCCCAAGGTAATATTCAAGGACAACCAAGAGCTTAAGCTTGGGGATGCCCTGGAAGGCATCCCCTCTTTCGTCTTCGCCTATCGGTAACTTTACTTGAGACTATATTTTTATTCACCACATCATATGTGTTTTGCTTGGAGCGTCTTGTATGATATGAGCCTTTGCCTTTAGTTTGCCACAATCATCCTTGTTATACACACCTCTTTAGAGGGACATGCATGAATCGTGATTTATTAGAATACTATTTGTGCTTCACTTATATCTTTTGAGATAGGCAATTTTGCTCTAGTGCTTCACTTATATCTTTTTAGAGCACGGTGGTGGTTTTATTTTATAGAAATTGTTGAACTCTCATGCTTCACTTATATTATTTTGAGAGTCTTTCTAAACAACATGGTAATTTGCTTTGGTTATGAATTTAGTCCTAATATGATAGACATCCAAGAGGGATATAATAAAAACTTTCAAATAAAGTGCATTGAATACTATGAGAAGCTTGATTCCTTATGATTGTTTTGAGATATGAGGATGATAATATTAGAGTCATGCTAGTGAGTAATTATGATTGTAGAAATACTTGTGTTGAAGTTTGTGATTCCTGTAGCATGCACGTATGGTGAAACATTATGTAACGAAGTTGGAGCATGATTGATTCTTTGATTGTCTTCCTTATGAGTGGCGGTCGGGGGCGAGCGATGGTATTTTCCTACCAATCTATCCCCCTAGGAGCATTCCCGTAGTACTTTGTTTCGATGACTAATAGATTTTTGCAATAAGTATGTGAGTTCTTTATGACTAATGTTGAGTCCACGGATTATATGCACTCTCACCCTTCCACCATTGCTAGCCTCTCTAGTGTCGCGCAACTTTCGCCGGTACCATACACCCACCATATACCTTCCCCAAAACAGACACCATATACCTACCTATTATGGCATTTCCATAGCCATTCCGAGATATATTGCCATGCAACTTTCCACCGTTCCATTTATTATGACACATCACATCATTGTCATATTGCTTCGCATGATCATGTAGTTGACATCGTATTTGTGGCAAAGCCACCATTCATCATTTTTATACATGTCGCTCTTGAGTCATTGCACGTCCCAATACACCGCCGGAGGCATTCATATAGAGTCATATTTTGTTCTAAGTATCGAGTTGTAATTCTTGAGTTGTAAGTAAATAAAAGTGTGATGATCTTCATTATTAGAGCATTGTCCCATGTGAGGAAAAAAATAAAAGAGGCCAAGTAAGTCAACAAAAAAGAGGCCAAAGAAGCCAAACAAAAAAAGAAGAGAGAAAAGAGAGAAGGGGCAATGTTACTATCCTTTTTCAACACTTGTGCTTCAAAGTAGCGCCGTGATCTTCATGATAGAGAGTCTCTATGTTGTCACTTTCATATACTAGTGGGAATTTTTCATTATAGAACTTGGCTTGTATATTCCAACGATGAGCTTCCACAAATTTCCCTAGGTCTTCGTCAGCAAGCAAGTTGGATGCACACCCACTTAGTTTCTTTTTTTGAGCTTTCATAAATTTATAGCTCTAGTGCATCTGTTGCACGGTAATCCCTACTCACTCACATTGATATCTATTGGTGGGCATCTCTATAGCCCTTTGATATGCCTAGTTGATGTGAGACTATCTCCTTCTTTTTGTCTTCTCCACAACCACCATATTCTATTCCACCTATAGTGCTATGTCCATGGCTCACGCTCATGTATTGCGTGAAAGTTGAAAAGGTTTGAGAACATCAAAAGTATAAAACAATTGCTTGGCTTGTCATCGGGGTTGTGCATGATTTGAATATTTTGTGTGATGAAGATGGAGCATAGCCAGAATATATGATTTTGTAGTGATAGCTTTCTTTGGCCATGTTATTTTGAGAAGACATGATTGCTTTCTTAGTATGCTTGAAGTATTATTGTTTTTATGTCAATATTAAACTTTTGTTTTGAATCTTATGGATCTGAACATCCATGCCACAATAAAGAAAATTACATGGATAAATATGTTAGGTAGCATGCCACATCAAAAATTCTATTTTTATCATTTACCTACTCGAGGACGAGCACGAATTAAGCTTGGGGATGCTCGATACGTCTCCAACGTATCTATAATTTTTTATTGTTCCATGCTATTATATTATCTGTTTTGGATGTTTTATATGCATTAATATGCTATTTTGTATTATTTTTGGGACTAAACAATTAACCTAGAGCCCAGCGTTAGTTTCTGTTTTTTCCTTATTTTTGAGCTTCGCAGAAAAGGAATACCAAACGGAGTCCAAATGGAATAAAACTTTCGCGATGATTTTTCTTGGACCAGAAGACACCCAGGAGACTTGGAGTTCAAGTCAGAAGAGCCATGAGGAGACGACAAGGGTGAAGGCGCGCCTAGGGGGTAGGGAGTGCCCCCTACCTTGTGGGCCCCTTGTGACCCCTCCTGACCTAGTTCTGCCTCCTATATATTCACATATATTCCCAAACCACTAAAAGCATCCACGAAAACATTTTTCCATTGCTGCAACCTCTTGTTCCCGTGAGATCCCATTTTGGGGCCTTTTCCGGCATCCTGCTGGAGGGGATTCGATCACAGAGGGCATACACATCAACCCTATTGCCCTTCCGATGAAGCATGAGTAGTTTACCTCAGACCTATGGGTCCATAGCTAGTAGCTAAATGCCTTCTTCTCTCTCTTTGATTCTCAATAGCATGTTCTCCTCGATATTCTTGGAGACCTATCCGATGTAATCTTGTTTTGCGGTGTGTTTGTCGAGATCCGATGAATTATTGATTTATCATCAGCTTATCTATGAATATTATTTGACTCTTCTCTGAATTCTTATATGCATGATTTGATATCTTTGTATTTTTGTTTGAATTATCGTTTGGTTTGGCTAACTAGATTGGTTTTTCTTGCAATGTGAGAGGTGCTTAGGTTTGGGTTCAATCTTGCGGTGTCCTCAGCCAGTGACAAAGTAGGGGTAGCGAGGCATGTATTGTATTGTTGCCATCGAGGATAAAAAGATGGGGTTACATCATATTGCTTGAGTTTATTCCTCCATATCATGTAATCTTACTTAAAGCATTGCTCTGTTCTTTATGAACTTAATACTCTAGATGCAGGTAGGAGTCGGTCGATGTGTGGAGTAATAGTAGTAGATGCAGGAAGGAGTCGGTCTACTTGACGCGGACGTGATGCCTATATTACATAATCATTGCCTTGGATATCATCATAACTTTGCACTTTTCTATCAGTTGCTCGATAGTAATTTGTTCACCCATCATATTATTTGCCTTCAAGAGAGAAGCCTCTAGTGAAACCTATGGCCCCCGGGTCTATTTTCCGTCATATTAGTTTTTGATCTACTATTTTGCAATCTTTTATTTTTAGATCTATAAACCAAAAACCCCCAAAATATTTTATCTTTTGTTTAGTTTTATTTATCTATCTCTATCAGATCTCACCTTTGCAAGTGACCGTGAAGAGATTGACAACCCCTGTATCGCGTTGGGTGCAAGTGTTTGATTGTTTGTGCGGGTATTGGTGATTTGCGCGTTCTTCTCCTACTGGATTGATACCTTGGTTCTTAACTGAGGGAAATACTTATCTCTACTTTGCTGCATCACCCTTTCCTCTTCAAGGGAAAAACCAACACAAGCTCAAGAAGTAGCAGTGGAGTCCTGCGGCGGAGACGCATAAGAAACGATGGCGATGATCCGGAGACTAAGGGGGCGGCAGCAATGGGGCGCGGGCGCGTGACGTTTGAAGAACTTTTCAACCGTACGGGCCGCTGATATATATACCCATGTGCCGTCGGTGGCACCGAGTGGAACGAATCTGTGGCACCGAGATGCGAACCTGCGTGCAGTTACAGCAACTCGGTGAGAGCGAGTCGGCCTAATCAGTAGCACTGAGATTGAAAACCTAGATCAGTCTAATGCTTTTGTTGTGACCTAGTTTGGGTGAATTGGTCTGACTGAAATGCAGTAGAAGGTTTTGGAAGGCAGCCCTTGACGGATCGGTAGCTCCGAGTGCTCCTCACCTGGAGGGTCCGAAAAAAGACTTGTTTTTATTTTTTTTATATAGCATGAATAGAGTTTGAGACAAGAATAACATAGATATCTAAAGAAAGTTCTTAGGTATTCTTGACTATCCATTTGGCCAATAAAAACCAAGACAATAAAAACAACAAACGGATGTCCTTGAATGGATAAAATATGCAACCAACATACTCACACAGTAAGATAGCAACTGAAGAATGTGTCAAAGCATGCACAAACAATTCTAGCATCTATCCAACAATTGGCGATGACTAGGTCATCTATATATGAGTATATTGACTTAGGAGTCAAATGAGAACATTTGATCATAGGTCATACTCATCGTTTAAGCACAAGTGGGGTTACCACACTTACATAAAGCATTAGTGTGTTCACATCATTAGAGTTGCTTTAGCTCAATTATTAGAGCAAAGCTCCCCCTAGATGTGATATCCCCCCTAAGAGGGATGAACTAACCTTGGGTTTTGTCGATGATGACTTCATGTAGATAGTGAAGATGTGGATGCTCAATGTTGATGTAGATCATTTGGAGCAATGCCTTGGAGTGTTTCACTTTCAATACCTACATGGGTTCATCCCACAAGGAACATACAAGGATATCCATAGACATGGAGTGAATTGCACATATGATGATGTCCAAGAAAACATTAGGTTACCTTGTCCCTTGTCTTACCAACAAGATGGTTTGTGACTCCATGAACTAGTGCGAGATATGAAAGTTGATTGCACAAGTCCTTGCCAAAATGAATATGAGTGAAGTATGTTGGCGGAGTCACCCTCAAGAACATTCTAGTTCTTTTTCTTTGGGATCCACATCAACTTTATGGGAATTCTTGGAGACGTAGTTGTACTTGATGAAGTAGAGCTTGACATAGTCTTGGGAACCCACTTGACCATGGCCTTAGGAGCTTCTTCAAATGAGTCAATATCTTCTTGAAGCTTGTCCTTGCCCTTTAGCTTGTGGTCTTGTGGTGGAAGATCATCTCGAGCTTCTGTTCCCTCAAAAGAAGTGGGGTCATACTTCTCTTGTTGAGGAACAAAGTTCATCTTGGGGTATTCATATTCTTCCCATTCAACTCCATTGGCATTGAACTTCCGTTCAAAACCAATTCCTTGATTCTTTCGGCGCCTTCCTAACTTGGATACAATTTCCTCAAATTGCTTACTCCCGGCAAGGCTCTTGTAAACACCTTTCTCTATAATTCCCTTCAATAAGCTATTTTCTTGCTCAAGTGTAACTTGGGTAAGAGAATCATTAGTGGAATCAAGAGAACTACTAGAAGCAACAATATTGGATTTAGCATGATTATTGTTACTACTAGAAGAAGAATCTTTCTTGTTCTTGTTGCTAGATTTTACTTGTGGCATATAAGTAGACAACAGGAGACATTTGGCAATGTAAGAAGAACTCTTCTTTCGAAGATCATCACTAATAGCTTTTAGGAACTCATACTCTTGCTCTAAATTTAGCTTCTCGAAGTGTAGCTTCTCATGAGTCCTTAGGAGCTCTCTATGATCCTCTTGAGTTGTTTCATGAGCTAACTTAAGAGTGTTTAGTTCTTTAGTTAGACTCTCAATCTCCTTCTTATCATTGTCATTCATTTCATCTTGATTAGCATGATTACTAGCAAGTTCATCATAGTTTTATCACTAATTTTTTCAACAAGTAAATCATCATCACCTAGTAAATCGCTATCAAAATCAAGATACTCGGGGTGTGGTACTTGGGGCCTTTAGCCATGAAGCATCTTCCAGTTACTTCATTTGATGAGTCAAATATGTCGTAGGAGTTGGATGATACTAGTGCAAGACTGGCGACACCTTCATCTTGAGTATAGTCGGAGTTGGAGTGATAGCTTCTCTCATAGTAGTTGTTGGAGTCGGAATCGGATGCCCATTAACCAACGTGAGCTTGGTGTCTTCATATTGTGTAGCTCTTTGATGACTTGTCTCTCCTTTCTGAATCCTTGCTTCTACAAGAAGGTATTCTTTCATAACGATCATCTCTACTCCTTCTCTTTCTTGCAGGTGATTGATCTCTTATACTTCTCCTTTTTGGTGAATCTTCTCTTTTCTTGTAGGGAGCCGTACACTCATTGGAGTAGTGTCCGGGCCTTCCACAATTGAAGCAATTACGATCACGACTACAAGATCTTTTTGTCATTGTAGGGCCTTGACTTGGATCTTCTTGATGTCTACTATGCAACCTTCTTCTTGTAGCTGTTATTGGGCCTCCAAGTGCAGAGGTTTGTAGGACAGTAGCAAATTTCCCTCAAGTGGATGACCTAAGGTTTATCAATCCGTGGGAGGCATAGGATGAAGATGGTCTCTCTCAAACAACCCTGCAACCAAATAACAAAGAGTCTCTTGTGTCCCCAACACATCCAATACAATGGCAAATTGTATAGGTGCACTAGTACGGCGAAGAGATGGCGATACAAGTGCAATATGGATAGTAGATATAGGTTTTTGTAATCTGAAATTATAAAAACAGCAAGGTAACTAATGATAAAAGTGAGCATAAACGGTATTGCAATGCTAGGAAACAAGGCCTAGGGTTCATACTTTCACTAGTGCAAGTTCTCTCAACAATAATAACATAAATGGATCATATAACTATCCCTCAACATGCAACAAAGAGTCACTCCAAAGTCATTAATAGCGGAGAACAAACGAAGAGATTATGGTAGGGTACGAAACCACCTCAAAGTTATCCTTTCTGATCGATCTATTCAAGAGTCCGTAGTAAAATAACACGAAGCTATTCTTTCCGTTCGATCTATCATAGAGTTCGTACTAGAATTACACCTTAAGACACAAATCAACCAAATTCCTAATGTCACCTAGATACTCCGTTGTCACCTCAAGTATCTGTGGGTATGATTATATGATATGCATCACACAATCTCAAATTCATCTATTCAACCAACACAAAGAACTTCAAAGAGTGCCCCAAAGTTTCTACCGGAGAGTCAAGACAAAAACGTGTGCCAACCCCTATGCATAAGTTCATTAAACCCGCAAGTTGATCACCAAAACATACATCAAATAGATCATGTGAATATCCCATTGTCACCACAGGTAAGCGCGGCAAGACATACATCAAGTGTTCTCAAATCCTTAAAGACTCAATCCAACAAGATAACTTCAAAGGGAAAACTTAGTCCATTACAAGAGAGTAGAGGGGGAGAAACATCATAACATCCAACTATAATAGCAAAGCTCGCGACACGTCAAGATCGTATCACCTCAAGAACATGAGAGAGAGAGAGAGAGAGATCAAACACATAGCTACTGGTACATACCCTCAGCCCCGAGGGTGAACTACTCCCTCCTCGTCATGGAGAGCACCGGGGTGATGAAGATGGCCACCGGTGAGGGATTCCCCCCCCCCCTCCGTCAGGGTGCCGGAACAGGGTCCTGATTGGTTTTTGGTGGATACAGAGGCTTGCGGTGGGGAAACTCCCGATCTATTGTTCTCCTCGATATTTTTAGGGTATATGGGGATATATAGGTGAAAGAAGTCGGTCAGGGGAGCCACGAGGGGCCCACGGGGGTGGGGGCGCGCCCAGGGGAGGTGGGCGTGCCTCCCTGCCTCGTGGCCACCTCGAAGCTTCCCTTACGTGCACTCCAAGTCCCCTGGATTGGTTCCGTTCCAAAAATAACTTTCCCAAATGTTTCATTCCGTTTGGACTCCGTTTGATATTCCTTTTCTTCGAAACACTGAACTAGGCAAGAAAACAGCAATATGGGATGGGCCTCCGCTTAATAGGTTAGTCCCAAAAATAATATAAAAGAGCTTAGTAAAGCCCATAAACATCCAAAACAGATAATATAATAGCATGAATGCTTCATAAATTATAGATACGTTGGAGACGTATCAGCATCCCCAAGCTTAATTGATGAGGACATCCCTACACTTGACCCATCTCCAACCTATGATGATGATCACCAAGTGGCTGCAAAGAAGACGTCCAATGATGAAATCGGAATTGGACCTATCACAAGAGCTCGTGCAAAGATAACAGAACAACAGGTGAATTCTCTCTTAGTTGAATATGCTATTTATTTTAATGAGAGCTTTCTACTGCCTAAGTCTTTGTGTGTTTGCATACTCATGTGCATGGGAGAAGAAGGCATAGCACGAGGGAGCGAGGAGTTGCAGCAAGAGGAGCATGACGTGGAGTACAAGCAAGAGGGCGCGAGGAGGAGGCGCAACAGCACAAACGTCAAGGAGGAGGATCCCCACGTCGAGTAACACCAGGCGCACCAACACCATGTTGCAGCGCCATACCTCAAGTACATGGCCTGCGTGCCAAGGGGCTGAACCCAAGTTGGGTCAGTTTGTATCAAGTTGAGTCGAACCACGTTTTGAGTCGAACCAGTTTAGGTTGCACCAAGTTAGGAGGACCAGGCTGGGCGCACCAGACCTAGCGCCCCCCTGGGCGCATCACCCAGCCCCTCTTATATAGAGGGCTGCTCTTAGATTAGTTGCATAGACCACATTTAAGAAAAACCCTAGTTCATGAGATTGCTATAAGCATTCATCTTGAATTCTTGTCTCCAATTCGTATCGATCTGGAGATTATATACTACAAGTCAAGTGTGATCTGTTGTTCCATTGGAAATTAGTATATTGCAATTCTAACCATTTCATGGTCGACGGCTACGTTGCGCAAGTGTGTGAAGTCGTGAATATCCGAAGGGTAGAGAGATGCTGCATTGGCATCAGGGATCTAGCGAGGAGAGATCATCGGCAACACCAAGTTATCTATCCACCATCATCATCTACGTTATCGCTTACTGAGAAGATCGGGCCACCCCATATCATCTTGGTATCAGATTTCCAGCGTTTACTCGGTGAGCATCCACAAATCCACCCCGTAGATTAGTTTGTGTTTTTATTCCTATCCAGAAAAAGCCAAAAATAGTAGGGTTCGTAGTTTTTGCCATAGCCTAGATTGCATCGTAGATTCGTTCTAGTTGCTGGTCAGTTGTGTTCGTCCTCTTTGATCCTTTCGGTTTTGCTAGTAGGAGTCTAGGGTTTGTCTTTCTAGTTGTTTTCTTTTGATCTTTGTGTCAGTTTGAATCTTTGTCAACTTTCTTGGCTGAAACCCTAGCTGCTTTGGCCAATGTTGCTGCTATCCGCGTGCGTCTGAGTTTGCTTGTCTGAGTCCACAAAGCGTTCAGTTTGGTGTCTTTCCCAACTTTAGCCACAGCCATTCGAGACAACGGTGTTAGGAGCCTACCCATTGAGACTAGCTTGTCCTTGTGCTCATCGGGCTGCTCTGATTAGGGTTTTTGGTTTTACTGTAGCAAAAAAGGCGTGAAAAAAAAGAGTGAATCAACATAAAAAAACAACGAGAAAAGAAAGAAAAGAGAGAGACATTGGCCAGAAGTTGCTGCTATCTATTGCTGGAATTGTATTATCTTGTATTTGCACTAGTAGTGAGCAATCTTGTGCCCGTATACCCTGAGCTTTTTGCTAGCGTCTCTCCCTGTGCATTGCAACACGAGCATTACTCCGACACATACATCAAATTTACGCTCATTTTCAGAGTTGCAATTGCCCCATTTATCTCCACTGCGTGAGTTTCTTTGGGTGTGTCTCACACGATCAGCACTAGGACTTGTCTTCGGTGTAGATAGGGTACCATACCTACAGCTCCACCAAATATAATCCTGCTCTGTCATGTGGTAGCTCTTATACCCTGGTATTCACTTCATCACATCCGTGCACTAGTCCTCTATCCGACCTGGTAAGTGTGCATTGCTATTCACTTTGGAACGGTAAGATTTCCTTTTCTTGTTAGTTTTCAGTGAGTTGTGAGTGTTCCACCAAAACGATTTTTGATTTAGTGCACTAACCTGCTAATCATGTCTGAGAATGGTGTTGATGTGATGCAGAAAAAGGATGGTGACGAGTGTGCTACATGGAAGGAATATGAAGCTCTTCGTGATCATTTGACAGGGCTTATCAATAGATCCACTAACAATATTGATGCTGATATTCAAGCTATACAAATGGAAGTGGATGCAACTGAAACTACAGTCAATGCTATGCAAACACAAGTCAATGATCTCCAAACAAGCATACAACAATTGACAACTTCAGTCAATGGGCTGCGTGTAGCTATTGAGCAACGCCAACATGAGGGCCATGTAGATGATGATAGTGTCCATGGAGACAATGAAAACATGATGGGCAATAACGGCCGTGGGCGTGGCTTGCAAGGGCCTGGTCGCCCACCACCACTTGGTGCTCGACGTGTACCACTTCAGGAGGATGATGGTTTGGGCAAGCCTAAGTTCACAATTCCCAGATTTGAAGGCTCCACTGATGTAGAAGAGTACCTCACGTGGGAGCTCAAGATGGAGAAATTATGGCGTTTGCATGATTACACTGAAGATAGGAAGATCAAGCTTGCTTCCTCAGAATTTGATGGTTATGCTTTGCGTTGGTGGGATAGCATTGTACGCGAACGACGAGAAGACAATGAGTTACCTATTCTTACTTGGCGCAATATGAAGGAGATCATGCGAGCTCGTTTTGTTCCCACTAATTACTTGCGGACAGTTTATGATAAATTGACACAATTGAAGCAAGGTTCCCTGACGGTTGATGCATATTACATGGAGATGGAGATGTTGCTGCAGCGTGCACGAGTTAGAGAATCTGTTGAGATGACTATGCAATGTTTTCTCCATGGGCTGAAATATAACATCAAGGGTATTGTTAGGCATCACCAATACAATACAATGAACGAGCTGCTACATCATGCAAGAGAAGTTGAGTCCCAGTTGGCCGAAGAAGCTCAAATTAAAGCCCGTTATTCTACAGCCGGACGGTTCTCCAACAGAACACAGCCGCCTCCTTACACGCCTAGTGAGGGCGCTGCCACCTTGCCTATTTTCTACGCAACAAAATCAGCCTCCACTGTTTCACAATCAAAGAAACCTGCTGCTCCTGCTGCTAGTTCAGGTTCCAACATGTCTACAGCCCGTAACCGAGATATGCTATGTCATACATGTGGAGGCAAGGGACACTTCAAGAGAGAGTGCCCAAACAGAAAAGTGATGATTGTGAACGATGACAATGAATATGAGACTGGAGATGACGCTGACCCATATGCTTCCGATGGTGATGGGTACGCAAGTGAGGGCGGCATAGATGCCTTTGCTTCTCCAGCGCCTATTATTGTTGGCAAGCAGCGTGCCCTTAGTGTGCAGCCACATGCTGATTCACAGCGCTGCAATCTGTTCCAAACAAAAGCACTAGTTGGCCCCAACAAAGCTTGTAAGGTGATCATTGATGGAGGTAGCTGTCGTAATCTTGCAAGCAAAGAATTATGTGCCAAGCTGAATTTGAAGTATTTGCCTCATCCAAACCCATACTACATACAATGGCTGAGTGATAATGGAGAGATGAAAGTGAATCATATGGTGCGTGTGAATTTTGAGATAGGACCATATAAGGATTCCATTGAGTTTGATGTGGTTCCTATGACTGTTTGCCATCTGTTGTTGGGTCGGCCATGGCTGTATGATCGCCATGTGCAACACAATGGCCGCGCCAACGCTTATCAATTGGAGTTCAAGGGCAAGAAAATAAATCTACAGCCTATGTCACGGCAGCAAATTGTGAATGAGTCTCGTCAGAAAACAGAAGTGAATATCGAACAGCCACCTGCACGAGAGAACTCCATGAGTGACAATATAACGAAAAGTGCGAGAGAGACTAGTTTGCTTATATTAGCCACCAAAGAAGACATGAGAGAATTTAGAGAGGATCCTACAGCCATGCCTCTTGTGCTTATGTACAAAGGCGAGGTTTTAGTTTCTAATGATGTGCAACCTATTTCTCTTGGTGTGTCTGCTGTTTTGCAGGAATATGGCGATGTGTTTCCGGAGGAGGTACCAGCGGGGCTGCCACCATTGCGTGGAATTGAGCACCAAATTGATCTCATACCAGGCGCTACCCTCCCCAACCGAGCGCCATACAGGACCAACCCCGAAGAAACGAAGGAAATACAGAAGCAAGTGCAAGCACTACTAGACAAAGGGTATATTCGTGTTTCTCTTAGTCCTTGTGCGGTTCCTGTTATTTTGGTGCCTAAGAAAGATGGTACATGGCGCATGTGTGTCGATTGTGGAGCTATTAACAACATCACTATTCGATATCATCATCCTATTCCACGCTTAGAGGATATGCTAGATGAGTTGAGTGGTGCTGCTGTTTTCTCTAAAATTGATTTGCGTAGTGGTTATCATCAAATTAGGATGAAAGAAGGGGATGAATGGAAACCTGCTTTCAAAACTAAATTTGGTTTATATGACTGGCTAGTTATGCCTTTTGGTCTTACTAATGCACCTAGTACATTCATGAGATTAATGAATCATGTTTTGAGAGAGTTTATTGGTCGTTTTGTGGTTGTATATTTTGATGACATACTTATTTACAGCCGCAATGAATCTGAACATTGTGATCATATTAGACAAGTTTTGCAAGTGTTGCGTGATGCTAAATTGTATGCTAATCTTGAGAAGTGCACATTTGCAAAAGATAAGGTCAGATTTCTGGGATACGTTGTATCTAAGCATGGAGTAGAAGTAGATTCATCTAAAATTGAAGCAATTCAAAATTGGCCTACTCCCATGAATGTTAGTCAAGTACGAAGTTTTCACGGTCTTGCTGGTTTCTACCAGCGTTTTGTGAAAGACTTTAGTACTGTTGCTGCACCATTGAATGAATTAACTAAGAAAGGAGTGCCTTTTGTTTGGGGCGCTGCACAAGATCATGCATTTGATGAGCTGAAACGTTTGCTTACTTCTGCACCATTACTTGCACTACCAGATTTTTCTAAGCAATTTGAAGTTGAATGTGATGCTAGTGGTATAGGAATTGGTGGTGTGTTGATGCAAGAAGGTAGACCTATTGCTTATTTCAGCGAGAAACTTTCTGGTGTTAGATTGAATTATCCTGTTTATGACAAAGAATTGTATGCGCTTGTTAGAGTTCTTGAAGTTTGGCAACATTATTTGTGGCCAAAAGAATTTATCATACATTCTAATCATGAAGCTTTAAAATATCTGAAAGCTCAATCTAATTTGCATAGGCGCCTCGCTAAGTGGGTTGAGTTCATTGAGTCGTTTCCCTACATAATTAAGCATAAGAAAGGGAAAGATAATGTTGTTGCTGATGCTCTATCTAGGAAGAACATGTTACTGACACATCTCGATGTTAAAATTCCTGGTTTAGAGAGCTTGTGTGATTTGTATGCAACTGATCATGATTTTGCTGAACCATATCTTTTGTGTATGCTTCGACACGCATGGGACAAGTACCACATACATGATAGATTTTTGTTTCGTGCTAACAAACTATGTGTTCCAGAATCGTCGGTGCGTTGGCTATTGTTGCAGGAATCACATGCAGGAAGATTGATGGGTCACTTTGGGCGTGAGAAGACATTGCTCATGCTAGCTGATCACTTTTATTGGCCCAAGATGAGGCGCGACGTGGACAGGTTTGTTAGGCGCTGCATTACGTGTAACAAGTCCAAGTCAAAACTAAAGCCTCATGGTTTGCATACGCCACTACCTACACCTACCACACCATGGGAAGATATCAGTATGGATTTTGTGTTAGGTTTGCCATGCACTAAAAGAGGTCATGATTCTATATTTGTGGTAGTGGATAGATTTTCAAAGATGGCACATTTTATTGCATGCCACAAAAGCGACGATGCGTCGCATATTGCTAACATGTTTTTCAGGGACATCGTACGCTTGCATGGAGTGCCAAAGACAATTGTTTCTGACAGGGACGTGAAGTTTATGAGCTACTTCTGGAAGACCCTATGGGGAAAGCTAGGAACAAAGATGTTGTTCAGTACTACATGTCATCCCCAAACAGATGGTCAAACAGAGGTGGTGAATCGCACATTGTCCCAATTGTTGTGAGCTATGATCAAGAAAAATCTACCTGAGTGGGAGGAGTGTTTGCCACATGTTGAGTTTGCATATAACAGAGCGGTG
The DNA here is from genome assembly GCA_021437245.1 of Aegilops speltoides. NCBI lineage: Eukaryota > Viridiplantae > Streptophyta > Magnoliopsida > Poales > Poaceae > Aegilops > Aegilops speltoides. Next base: position 116,155,879 of record CM038145.1, read on the forward strand.
CACACTACTACCCAGCTTTGTCCTTTTGAGGTGGTGTATGGCTTCAAACCAATCACACCGCTAGATTTGCTGCCTCTTCCATTGCATGAGAGAGTAAATATGGAGGCATCAAAAAGAGCAGATTATGTGAAGAAAATTCATGAGAGGACACAAGAGGCTATTGAGAAGAAAGGCAAGAACATTGTTGCTGCAAGAAACCAATCAAGAAAGCAAGTTTTGTTTCAGCCTGGAGATATGGTTTGGGTGCATCTGCGCAAGGATAGGTTCCCACAGCTGCGGCGTTCGAAGTTGTTGCCGCGTGGTGCTGGTCCTTACAAGGTGCTAGCCAAGATAAATGACAATGCCTACTCGATTGATATTCCTATTGCTGAGTTTGGTGGCGTTAGCAACAGCTTCAACGTTGCTGATTTGTCACCATATGATGGAGAAGACCTTGGAGTGTCGAGGTCGACACCTTTTGAAGGGGGGGGAGATGATGAGGACATCCCTACACTTGACCCATCTCCAACCTATGATGATGATCACCAAGTGGCTGCAAAGAAGACGTCCAATGATGAAATCAGAATTGGACCAATCACAAGAGCTTGTGCAAAGATAACAGAACAACAGGTGAATTCTCTCTTAGTTGAATATGCTATTTATTTTAATGAGAGCTTTCTACTGCCTAAGTCTTTGTGTGTTTGCATACTCAGGTGCATGGGAGAAGAAGGCATAGCACGAGGGAGCGAGGAGTTGCAGCAAGAGGAGCATGACGTGGAGTACAAGCAAGAGGCGCGAGGAGGAGAGGCGCAACAGCGCAAACGTCAAGGAGGAGGATCCCCACGTCGAGTAACACTAGGCGCACCAACACCATGTTGCAGCGCCATACCTCAAGTACATGGCCTGTGTGCCAAGGGGCTGAACCCAAGTTGGGTCAGTTTGTATCAAGTTGAGTCGAACCACGTTTTGAGTCGAACCAGTTTAGGTTGCACCAAGTCAGGAGGACCAGGCAGGGCGCACCAGACCCAGCGCCCCCCCCCCCTTGGGCGCATCACCCAGCCCATCTTATATAGAGGGCTGCTCTCAGATTAGTTGCATAGACCACGTTTAAGAAAAACCCTAGTTCATGAGATTGCTATAAGCATTCATCTTGAATTCTTGTCTCCGATTCAGACGATCCGGAGATTATATACTACAAGTCAAGTGTGATCTGCTGTTCCATTGGAAATTAGTATATTGCAATTCTAACCGTTTAAGTAATTAAGCGGATCGTTATGCAAGTGTGTGAAGTCGTGAATATCCGAAGGGTAGAGAGCTGCTGCATTGGCATCAGGGATCTAGCGAGGAGAGATCATCGGCGACACCAAGTTATCTATCCACCATCATCATCTACGTTACCGCTCACTGAGAAGATCGGGCCACCCCATATCATTAATTCCTGCTCGTCCTCGAGTCGGTAAATGATAAAAGAAAGAATTTATGAAGTGTGAGTGCTAGCAGGTGCACAAGTTTGATCAATGATAATTTCAATCAACTTTTCTAGCATGATTATATGTCATAACAGTAGTTCGTCTCATAAAACTTCTCAAGATCAAGTAACAAGCTATTCACATGTTAAAGCATAGACCATAAACTTTCTTGAAAACTAGAAAACTTCATTCTCAGTCATCAAACAATTACAATTCATCTTATTTTCAGGAAGGGTCTATGTCAGAGCTTTGATTTAGCAAACTCCACATACTCAACTATTATATAGTCTTCCATGATTGCTACCACTCAAAGCATATTCTTAGAACAAATAGCATCCATCGAACACAGAGAAAGATAGGGGCTTAGAGTTTCGCCTCCCAACTCACTTATCATATAGATAATTGTCAACAATAATAATTCATGATCAAATATATTTGCATGGCCATATATGCTTAGATCTTTCCCCAACACACGATGCTTACCAACTAAAGAGTAGGTAGGAATGAGAAGGAATACTGCTGACTCTTGCATAAAAGTAAAAGATAGGCCCTTCGCAGAGGGAAGCAGCGATTTGCAGAGGTGCCAGAGCTCAATTTTGAAATAGAGATGAAAATAATTTTGAGAGGTATGCTTTCGTTGTCAACATAACAACCAAGAGTTCCAAATATCTTCCATACTACATACATTATAGGCGGTTCCCAAATAGAATGGTAAAGTTTTTACTCCCCCTCCACCAACAATCATCAATCCATGGCTTGGCCGAAACAACGGGTGCGTCCAACTAACATCAATCCTGGGGGAGTTTTGTTTGCAATTATTTTTTATTTGATTTTGATCTTTTGATCATGGGACTAGGCATCCCAGTTACTAGCCATTTTTCTCGTGAATGATGAGCGGAGTCCACTCATCGTGAGAATAACCCACCTAGCATGGAAGATACTGACAGCCCCTAGTCGCTACATGAGCGATTCGGGCATGCAAAACAGATTATTATTTGAAGGTTTAGAGTTTGGCACATGCAAATTTACTTGGAACGGTAGGTATATACCGCATATAGGTAGGTATGTGTTGGGGAACGTAGTAATTTCAAAAAATTCCTATGCACACGCAAGGATCATGGTGATGCATAGCAACGAGAGGGGAGAGTGTTGTCCACGTACCCTCATAGACCGAAAGCGGAAGCGTTAGAACAACGCGGTTGATGTAGTCGTACGTCTTCACGATCCGACCGATCCAATTACTGAACGTACGGCACCTCCGAGTTCAGCACACGTTCAGCTCGATGACGATCTCCGGACTCCGATCCAGCAGGGTGTCGGGGATGAGTTCCGTCAGCACGACAGCGTGGTGACGGTGATGATGTTCTACCGATGCAGGGCTTCGCCTAAGCACCGCTACGATATGACGAGGTGGAATATGGTGGAGGGGGCACTGCACACGGCTAAGGAACGATCACAAAGATCAACTTGTGTGTCATGGGGTGCCCCCCTGCCCCTGTATATAAAGGAGGGAGGGGGGTGCGGCCGGCCCCCTCTAGCCTTGTTGGAGAAGGAAGGGGGAAGGAAGAAAGAGGAAAGGGGGGCGCCCCGCCCCCCCCCCCTTCCTTGTCCTATTCGGACTAGGGGGAGGGGGCGCGCGGCCTGCCCTGGACGGCCCTCCTCTTCTCCCTTAGGGCCCATGTAGGCCCATTAACCCCCGGGGGGTTCCGGTAAACCCCCGGTACTCCGGTAAAATCCCGATTTCACCCAGAATGATTCCGATATCCAAATATAGGCTTCCAATATATCAATCTTTATGTCTCGACCATTTAGAGAGTTCTCGTCATGTCCGTGATCACATCCGAGACTCCGAACAACCTTCGGTACATCAAAACTTATAAACTCATAATATAACTGTCACCGTAACGTTAAGCATGCGGACCCTATGGGTTTGAGAACTATGTAGGCATGACCTAGAACTGTTTCTGGTCAATAACCAAAAGCAGAACCTGGATGCTCATATTGGCTCCTACATATTCTACGAAGATCTTTATCGGTCAAACCGCATAACAACATACATTGTTCCCTTTGTCATCGGTATGTTACTTGCCCGAGATTCGATCGTCGGTATCCAATACCTAGTTCAATCTCGTTACCGGCAAGTCTCTTTACTCGTTATGTAATGCATCATTCCGTAACTAACTCATTAGCTACATTGCTTGCAAGGCTCATAGTGATGTGCATTACCGAGAGGGCCCAGAGATACCTCTCCGACAATCGGAGTGACAAAACCTAACCTCGAAATACGCCAACTCAACATGTACCTTTGGAGACACCTGTAGATCTCCTTTATAATCACCTAGTTACGTTGTGACGTTTGGTAGCACACAAAATGTTCCTCCGGTAAACGGGCGTTGCATAATCTCATAGTTGTAGCAACTTTGTATAAGTCATGAAGAAAGCAATAGCAACATACTAAACGATCAAATGTTAAGCTAACGGAATGGGTCAAGTCAATCACATCATTCTTCTAATGATGTGATCCCGTTAATCAAATGACAACACATGTCTATGGTTAGGAAACACAACCATCTTTGATTAATGAGCTAGTCAAGTAGAGGCATACTAGTGACGTTAAGTTTGTCTATGTATTCACACATGTATTATGTTTCCAGTTAATACAATTCTAGCATGAATAATAAACATTTATCATGATATGAGGAAATTAATAATAACTATATTATTCCCTCTAGGGCATATTTCCTTCAGTCTCACACTTGCACTAGAGTCAATAATCTAGATTACACAGTAATGATTCTAACACCCATGGAGTCTTGGTGTTGATCATGTTTTGCTCGTGGAAGAGGCTGAGTCAATGGGTCTGCAACATTCAGATCCGTATGTATCTTGAAAATCTCTATGTCTCCCACCTGGACTTGGTCCCGGATGGAATTGAAGCGTCTCTTGATGTGCTTGGTCCTTGTCGGTGTCAAAACCAGCGGATCTCGGGTAGGGAGTCCCAAACTGTGCGTCTAGGCAGATGGTAACAGGAGACAAGGGACACGATGTTTTTGAAGGAAATATGCCCTAGAGGCAATAATAAAGTTATTATTTATTTCCTCATATCATGATAAATGTTTATTATTCATGCTAGAATTGTATTAACCGGAAACATAATACATGTGTGAATATATAGACAAACAGAGTGTCACTAGTATGCCTCTACTTGACTAGCTTGTTAATCAAAGATGGTTATGTTTCCTAACCATGAACAAGGAGTTGTTATTTGATTAACAAGGTCACATCATTAGTTGAATGATCTGATTGACATGACCCATTCCGTTAGCTTAGCACACGATCGTTTAGTATGTTGCTATTGCTTCCTTCATGACTTATACATGTTCCTATGACTATGAGATTATGCAACTCCGTTTACGGAGGAACACTTTGTGTGCTACCAAACGTCACAACATAACTGGGTGATTATAAAGGTGCTCTGGGTGTCTCCAAAGGTACTTGTTGGGTTGGCATATTTGAGATTAGGATTTGTCACTCCGAATGTCGGAGAGGTATCTCTGGGCCCTCTCGGTAATACACATCACTTAAGCCTTGCAAGCATTTCAACTAATGAGTTAGTTGTGAGATGATGTATTACGGAACGAGTAAAGAGACTTGCCGTAACGAGATTGAACTAGGTATTGATACCGACGATCGAATCTCGGCAAGTAACATACCGATGACAAAGGGAACAACGTATGTTGTTGTGCGATTTGACCGATAAAGATCTTCGAGAATATGTAGGAACCAATATGGGCATCCAGGTCCCGCTATTGGTTATTGACCGAGACATGTCTCGGTCATGTCTACATTGTTCTCGAACCGTAGGGTCCGCACGCTTAAGGTTTCGATGACGCTTATATTATGAGTTTATGAGTTTTGATGTACCAAGGAGTTCGAGTCCCGGATGAGATTGGAGACATGACGAGGAGTCTCAAATGGTCGAGACGTAAAGATCGATATATTGGACGACTATATTCGGAGTTCGGAAAGGTTCCGAGTCATTCGGTATTTATCGGAGTACCGGAGAGTTACGGAATTCGCCGGGAGAAGTATTGGGCCTTATTGGGCCTGCGGGAAAGAGAGAGGGCTGCCTAGGGCAGGCCGCGCTTCCCATGGCCTAGTCCGAATTGACTAGGGGAGGGCCGCACCCCTCCTTCCTTCCTTCTCTCTTCCCTTCCTAGTCTCCTACTCCTAATACATGGAAGGACTCCTAGTTGGACTAGGAAAGGGGGAATCCTAGTCCCGGTGGGAGTAGGACTCCCCAGGGCGCGCCATAGTAGAGGACCGGCCCTCCCCTCCTCCACTCCTTTATATACGGGGGCAGGGGGCACCCATGGACACACAAGTTGATCTTCGTGATCGTTCCTTAGCCGTGTGCGGTGCCCCCTCCACGATATTACACCTCGGTCATATTGTAGTGGTGCTTAGGCGAAGTCCTGCGACAGTTGAACATCAAGATCGTCACCACGCCGTCGTGCTGACGGAACTCCTCCTCGAAGCTTTGCTGGATCGGAGCCCGGGGTGCGTCATCGAGTTGTACGTGTGTCAAGAACTCGGAGGTACCGGAGTAACGGTGCTTGGATCGGTTGGACCAGGAAGACGTACGACTACTTCCTCTACGTTGCGTCAACGCTTCCGCTTCGGTCTACGAGGGTACGTAGACAACACTCTCCCCTCTCGTTGCTATGCATCACCATGATCTTGCGTGTGCGTAGGAAATTTTTTGAAATTACTACGTTCCCCAACAGTGGCATCAGAGCCTAGGTTTTATGCGTTGATGTTATATGCACGAGTAGAACACAAGTGTGTTGTGGACGATATAAGTCATTGCCTACCAGCATGTCATACTTTGGTTCGGCGGTATTGTTGGATGAAGCGGCCGGACCGACATTACGCCAGACGCTTACGCGAGACTGGTTCTACCGACGTGCTTTGCACACAATGGGCTGGCGGTGTCGGTTTCTCAACTTTAGTTGAACCGAGTGTGCTACGCCCGGTCCTTGCGAAGGTTAAAACGGAGTCTATTTGACAAACTATCGTTGTGGTTTTGATGCGTAGGTAAGAACGGTTCTTGCTCAGCCCGTAGCAGCCACGTAAAACTTGCAACAACAAAGTAGAGGACGTCTAACTTGTTTTTGCAGGGCATGTTGTGATGTGATATGGTCAAGACGTGATGAGATATAAGTTGTTGTATGAGATGATCATGTTTTGTTGAAGTTATCGGCAACTGGCAAAAGCCCTATGGATGTCCCTTTGTTACATAAGATGCAAGTGCCAAATAATTGCTTTACTTTATCGCTATACGATAGCAATAGTTGCAAGAGCAATAGTTGGTGAGACAACCATGTGATGACACATTGATATAGATCAAGATGATGAAGATCATGGTGTCGTGCCGGTGACGATAGTGATCATGACAGTACTTTGGAGATGGAGATCAAAGGCGCAACATGATCATGGCCATATCATGTCACATATTTTGATTGCATATGATGTTTATCTATTATACATCTTATTCTTGCTTTGATTGATGGTAGCATTTTAAGATGATCTCTCACTAAAATTATCAAGAAGTGTTCTCCACAGTATGCACCGTTGCCAAAGTTAAATCGTGCCCGGACACCACGTGATGATCGGGTGTGATAAGCTCTCGTCCATCTACAATGGGTGCAAGCCAGTTTTGCACACGCAGAATACTCGAGTTAAGCTCGACGAGCCTAGCATATGCGAGATATGGCCTCGGAACACGGAGACCGAAAGGTCGGCGTGAATCATATAGCAGATATGATCAACATAAGATGTTCACCATTGAAAACTACTCCATTTCACGTGATGATCGGTTATGGTTTAGTTGATTCGGGTCACGTGATCACTTAGACGACTAGAGAGATGTCTGTCTAAGTGGGAGTTCTTAAGTAATATGATTAATTGAACTTAAATTTATCATGAACTTAGTGCTGGTAGTATTTTGCAAATTATGTTGTAGATCAATAGCTCGCGTTGTTGCTTTCATATGTTTATTTTGATATGTTCCTAGAAAATTGTGTTGAAAAATGTTAGTAGCAATGATGCGGATTGGATCCGTGATCGAGGTTTATCCTCATTCTTTGCACGAAGAATTATGTCCTTAATGCACGCTAGGTGACAAACCTATTGCGAGAGCGGATCTGCGGCGTTATGAGCGTTTGGTTAGCTCAATATGATGACTACTTGATAGTTTTGTGCACCATGCTTTATGGCTTAGAATCGGGACTTCAAAGATGTTTTGAACATCATGGACCATATGAGATGTTCTAGGAATTGAAGTTAATATTTCAAGCAAATACCGAGTTGAGAGATATGAAGTCTCCAACAAGTTCTATAGCTAAAAGATGGAGGAGAATCGCTCAACTAGTGAGCATGTGCTCAGATTATGCAGGTACTACAATCGCTTGAATCAAGTGGGAGTTAATCTTCCGAGATAAGATAGTGATTGATGAATTCTCTAGTCACCATCACCAAGTTAGTAGAACTTCATGATGAACTATAGTATACAAGGGATGATGAAAACGATTCCCGAGTTTTTCATGATGATGAAATCGATGAAGGTAGAAATCAAGAAAGAACATCAAGTGTTGATAGTTAACAAGACCACTAGTTTCAAGAAAAGGGCAAAGGGATAGAAGGGAACTTCAAGAAGAGCGGCAAGCAAGTTGTTGCTCAAGTGAAGAAGCCCAAGTCCGGACCTAAGCACGAGACTAAGTGCTTCTCTTGCAAAGGGACTGGTTCTTTGGGCGTAACTACCCCAAGTATTTGGCGGATAAGAAGGATGGCAAAGTGAACAAAGGTATATTTGATATACATGTTATTGATGTGTACTTTACTAGTGTTTATAGCAACCCCTCGGTATTTGGTACTTGGTTCGGTTGCTAAGAGTAGTAACTCAAACAGGAGTTGCGAATAAAATGAAACTAGTTAAGGGTGAAGTGACGATGTGTGTTGAAAATAGTTTCAAGATTGATATGATCATCATCGCACACTCCCTATACTTTCGGGATTAGTGTTGAACCTAAATAAATGTTATTTGGTGTTTGCGTTGAGCATGAATATGATTTGATCGTGTTTATTGCAATACGGTTATTCATTTAAGTAAGAGAATAAACTGTTGTTCTGTTTACATGAATAAAACCTTATATGGTTACACACCCAATGAAAGTGGTTCACTGGATCTCGATCATAGTGATACACATATTCATAATATTGAAACAAAATATGCAAAGTTAATAATGATAGTGCAACTTATTTGTGGCACTGCCGTTTAGGTCATATTGGTGTAAAGCGCATGAAGAAACTCCATGCTGATGGGATTTTGGAATCACTTGATTATGAATCACTTGATGCTTGCGAACCATGCCTCATGGGCAAGATGACTAAGACTCCGTTCTCCGAACGATGAGCGAGCAACCGACTTATTGGAAATAATACATCTTGATGTATGCGATCCGATGAGTGTTAAGGCTCACGGCGGGTATCATTATTTTCTGACCTTCACAGATGATTTGAGCAGATATGGGTATATCTACTTGATGAAACATAAGTCTGAAATAGTTGAAAGTTTCAAAAAAATTCAGAGTGAAGTGGAAAAATCATCGTGACAAGAAAATAAGGTTTCTACGATCTGATCGCGGAGACAAATATTTGAGTTACGAGTTTGGTCTTCAATTAAAACAATGTGGAATAGTTTCACAAATTCATGCCACTTGGAACACCACATCATAATGGTGTGTCCGAACGTCATAACCGTACTTTATTGGATATAGTACAATCTATGATGTTTCTTACCGATTTACCAATATCGTTTTGGGATCATGCATTAGAGACAGCTGCATTCACGTTAAATAGGGCACCATCTAAATCCGTTGATACGACACTATATGAACTGTGGTTTAGCAAGAAACTAAAGTTGTCGTTTCTTAAAGTTTGGGGCTGCGATGCTTATGTGAAAAAGTTTCATCCTGATAAGCTCAAACCCAAATCGGAGAAGTGCATCTTCATAGAATACCCAAAGGAAATTGTTGGGTACACCTTCTATCACAGATCCGAAGGCAAAACATTCGTTGCTAATAAATGGATCCTTTCTAGAGAAGGAGTTTCTCTCGAAAGAAGTGAGTGGGAGGAAAGTAGAACTTGATAAGGTAATTGTACCTTCTCCTTATTGAAATTAGTTCATCACGAAATCTATTCTGTGACTACTACACCAATTAGTGAGGAAGCTAATGATGATGATCATGTAACTTCGATCAAGTTACTACCGAATCTCGTAGGTAAACCAGAGTGAGATCCGCACGAGTGGTACGGTAATCCTGTTCGGAAGTCATGTAACTAGACCATGATGAACCTACGAACTATGAGGAAGCGATGATGAGCCCAGATTCATGAAATGGCTTGAGGCCATGAAATCGAGATGAGATCCGTGTATGAGAACAAAGTGTGGACTTTGGTGGAGTTGCCGATGATCGGCAAGCCATATTGTATAAATGGATCTTCAAGAGGAAGACGGACGTTGATAGTAGTGTTACTATCTACAAAGCTCGACTTGTCGCAAAAAGGTTTTTGACAAGTTCAAGGTGTTGACTACAATGAGATTTTCTCAACTGTAGCGATGCTTAAGTCTGTCCGAATCATGTTAGCAATTGCCGCATTTTATGAAATCTGGCAAATGGATAAACAAAACTGCATTCCTTAATGGAGTTATTAAAGAAGAGTTGTATGTGATGCAACCAAGAGGTTTTGTCAATCCTAAAGGTGTTAACAAAAATGTACAAGCTCCAGCAATCCTTTTATGGACTGGTGCAAGCATCTCGGAGTTGGAATATACACTTTGATAAGTTGATCAAAGCATATAGTTTTATACAGACTTGCGGTGAAGCCTGTATTTACTAGAAAGTGAGTGGGAGCACTACATCATTTCTGATAAGTATATGTGAATGACATATTGTAGATCGGAAATAATGTAGAATTATTCTGCAAAGCATAAAGGAGTGTTTGAAAGGAGTTTTTCAAAGAAAGACCTTGGTGAAGCTGCTTACATATTGAGCATCAAGATCTATAGAGATAGATCAAGACGCTTGATAAGTTTTTTCAATGAGTACATACTTTGACAAGATTTTGAAGTAGTTCAAAATGGAACAGTCAAAGAAAGAGTTCTTGCCTGCGTTACAAGGTGTGAAATTGAGTAAGACTCAAAAACCCGACCACGGCAGAAGATAGAAAGAGAATGAAAGTCATTCCCTATGCCTTGGCCATAGGTTCTATAAAGTATGCCATGCTGTGTACCAGATCTATTGTATACCCTGCACTGATTTTGGCAAGGGAGTACAATAGTGATCTTGGAGTAGATCACTGGACAGCAGTCAAAATTATCCTTAGTGGAATAAGGATATGTTTCTCAATTATCGAAGTGACAAAAGGTTCGTCGTAAAGGGTTACGTCGATGCAAGTTTTGACACCATCTGGATGACTCTAAGTCTTGATCTAGATACATATTGAAAGTGGGACCAATTAGCTAGAGTAGCTTCGTGCAGAACATTGTAGACATAGAAAATTGCAAAATACATAACGGATCTGAATGTGAAAGACCCGTTGACTAAGATTCTCTCACAAGCAAAACATGATCACACCTTAGTACTCTTTGGGTGTTAATCACATAGCGATGTGAACTATATTACTGAATCTAGTAAACCCTTTGGGTGTTGGTCACATGGCGATGTGAACTATGGGTGTTAATCACATGATGATGTGAACTATCGATGTTAATCACATGGTGATGTGATCTAGATTATTGACTCTAGTGCAAGTGGGAGACTGAAGGAAATATGCCCTAGAGGCAATAATAAAGTTATTATTTATTTCCTCATATCATGATAAATGTTTATTATTCATGCTAGAATTGTATTAACGGAAACATAATACATGTGTGAATATATAGACAAGCAGTGTCACTATTATGCCTCTACTTGACTAGCTTGTTAATCAAAGATGGTTATGTTTCCTAACCATGAACAAGGAGTTGTTATTTGATTAACAAGGTGACATCATTAGTTGAATGATCTGATTGACATGACCCATTCCGTTAGCTTAGCACACGATCGTTTAGTATGTTGCTATTGCTTCCTTCATGACTTATACATGTTCCTATGACTATGAGATTATGCAACTCCGTTTACGGAGGAACACTTTGTGTGCTACCAAACGTCACAACGTAACTGGGTGATTATAAAGGTGCTCTACAGGTGTCTCCAAAAGTACTTGTTGGGTTGGCATATTTCGAGATTAGGATTTGTCACTCCGAATGTCGGAGAGGTATCTCTGGGCCCTCTCGGTAATACACATCACTTAAGCCTTGCAAGCATTTCAACTAATGAGTTAGTTGTGAGATGATGTATTACGGAAGGAGTAAAGAGACTTGCCGGTAACGAGATTGAACTAGGTATTGGATACCGGCGATCGAATCTCGGGCAAATAACATACCGATGACAAAGGGAACAACGTATGTTGTTGTGCGGTTTGACCGATAAAGATCTTCGTAGAATATGTAGGAACCAATATGGGCATCCATGTCCCGCTAGTGGTTATTGACCGGAGACATGTCTCGGTCATGTCTACATTGTTCTCGAACCGTAGGGTCCGCATGCTTAAGGTTTCGATGACAGATATATTATGAGTTTATGAGTTTTGATGTACCGAAGGAGTTCGGAGTCCCGGATGAGATTGGGGACATGACGAGGAGTCTCGAAATGGTCGAGACGTAAAGATTGATATATTGGATGACTCTATTCGGAGTTCGGAAAGGTTCCGAGTCATTCGGGTATTTATCGGAGTGCCGGAGAGTTACGGGAATTCGCCGGGGAGAAGTATTGGGCCTTATTGGGCCTGCGGAAAGAGAGAGGGCTGCCTAGGGCAGGCCGCGCCTTCCCATGGCCTAGTCCGGGTGGACTAGGGAGGGCCGCACCCCTCCTTCCTTCCTTCTCTCTTCCCTTCCTAGTCTCCTACTCCTAATACATAGAAGGACTCCTAGTTGGACTAGGAAGGGGAATCCTACTCCGGTGGGAGTAGGACTCCCAGGCGTGCCATAGTAGAGGCCGGCCCTCCCTCCTCCACTCCTTTATGTAGGGGCAGGGGCACCCCATGGACACACAAGTTGATCTTCGTGATCGTTCCTTAGCCGTGTCGGTGCCCCCTCCACGATATTACACCTCGGTCATATTGTAGCGGTGCTTAGGCGAAGCCTGCGACGATTGAACATCAAGATCGTCCCACGCCGTCGTCTTGTGGAACTCCTCCCGAAGATTTGCTGGATCGGGCCGGGGTGCGTCATCGAGCTGTCGTGTGTCAAGAACTCAGAGGTACCGGAGTAACGGTGCTTGGATCGGTTGGACCAGGAAGACGTACGACTACTTCCTCTACGTTGCGTCAACGCTTCCGCTTCGGTCTACGAGGGTACGTAGACAACACTCTCCCCTCTCGTTGCTATGCATCACCATGATCTTGCGTGTGCGTAGGAAATTTTTTGAAATTACTACGTTCCCCAACAGTACCCAGGTTCGGGCCATCTCGATGGAGCTAAAACCCTACTCCTTCTTGATTGATATTGATGATATGGGTAGTACAAGAATGGATCTACCACGAGATCAAGGAGGCTAAACCCTAGAAGCTAGCCTATGGTATGATTGTTGTTATGTCCTACGGACTAAAACCCTCCGGTTTATATAGACACCGGAGAGGGCTAGGGTTACGCAGAGTCGGTTACAATGGTAGGAGATCTACATATCCGTATCGCCAAGCTTGCCTTCCATGCCAAGGAAAGTCCCATTCGGACACGGGATGAAGTCTTCAATCTTGTATCTTCATAGTCTTGGAGTCCGGCCGATGATGATAGTTCGGCTATCCGGACACCCCCTAGTCTAGGACTCCCTCAGTAGCCCCTGAACCAGGCATCAATGACGACGAGTCCGGCGCGCATATTGTCTTCCGCATTGCAAGGCGGGTTCCTCCTCCGAATAGATTATAGAAGATTGTGAACACCAGGATAGTGTCCGGCTCTGCAAAATAAATTCCACATACCATCGTAGAGAGAATAATATTTACACAAGTTCAATCTGCTGACGTATTTTGTGGCGTGACGTCACACCACAACCGAGCCTTTACTCGAATCGTTTTTATTATACCACCTCGGTAGCGTTTAGCGGCGGTTTCCTTGGCACGTCTTGTCGAGCGAGAGATCGTGTTCCCCTTATTCCGGATTCCCATCAATACGGACGTGGGTAACCCAACCGCGCCATTGATTGCGGTGCTTGGGAGATAGCGAGTTTTACCGGGCGGTGGGGATGCATAGTTTAAATCCGCCCATATATAAGGGATAAGGATCCACCTTTTTTACCTATGCCTTCTTCCTCCTTTGCTTATCCATCTCCGCACACTCGAGCTCCAGCGCCCAAGTCCGCACATCTCACCTCGACCTTTTCCAGCCATGTCCGGAGCGGGAGGCAAGTGGATGGCCTCCTCCGTTACGGAGGGGCACATCTAGAAGCTGCGCGAAGCCGGATATCTGTCCAGCGACATCGCGCACCGGCTCCCCGACGAGGGGAAGCTCATCCCCACCCTCGGGCCCCATGAGAGGGTGGTATTCCTTCCCCATTTCCTTTGCGGACAGGGCTTCCCGCTCCACCCCTTTGTCCGGGGGCTCATGTTCTACTACGGCCTGTATTTCCACGACCTGGCCCCAAATTTTATCCTCAGTATCTCGGCGTTTATCGTCGTGTGCGAGGCCTTCCTCTGCATCCAGCCCCACTTCGGCTTGTGGCTAAAGACCTTCAATGTCAAGCCGAAGGTTGTGAAGGGTAGCCAAGCAGAGTGCGGAGGCGCCATGGTGGGCAAAATGCCCAACGTCACTTGGCTCGAGGGTGCCTTCGTGGAATCCATCAAAGGGTGGAAATCGGGGTGGTTCTACATCACCGAGCCGTGTGACCCTAAATGGGCGGCGGTCCCCGAATTCAGATCTGGCATCCCCCTGCAGCTCACCTCCTGGAAAGAGAAGGGCCTGCTATGGGGTAGTTCGGAGAGCCTGACCGGACTCGATCCTGTCTCCAAACCCCGTGAACAAGAAGCTCAAGCTTGTCAGCGTAATCCAGGTCATGCTCATCCGTCGGATTCTCCCCTGCCAGCAACGGGACTTCAATTTGTGGGAGTTTGATCCGGCACAGCACTGGTCCTTGAACGGGCTCTTCGACACTACGTATGAAGCTGCCCGGAGGGTGCTGTTCAAGGGCGCCGAAGCCCCCGCATCCGCTACCGAAGATCGCGGATTCAGCTCGCAGCGTCCTACTGGCGAGGTAAGCCATGTTATCTGTCACGCCCAAGATGCGACCCTATCCTAAAGGAACTCGAAGGTCCCACCAAGGATAGAAGCGCATCTTGAAGACTCTTTTGCAAGGTGGATACCATTACATCAACATTACATAATAGATGGGGATACATACAAGAGGCATACAATGCCACACGAGTACAACATCATCTTACAAAAGAGCACCATCCGACTACGGATGAAACACAAACAGAAACTCAAACGACATCCACCCTGCTAGCCCAGGTTGCCGACCTGGAACCTATCCCCTGATCGAAGAAGAAGCAGAAGAAGAACTCCGAAACAAGCAAACATCGCTCTCGCGTCATAATCATCGCATAACTCGTACTGCAAGCTTGTTGTAGTAATCTGTGAGCCACGAGGACTCAGCAATCCCATTACCATGGGTATCAAGACTAGCAAAGCTTAATGGGAAAGGAAGGGGTAAAGTGGTGAGGTTGCAGCAGCGACTAAGCATGATATGGTGGCTAACATACGCAAATGAGAGCGAGAAGAGAAACAATGGAACGATCGTGAAGCTAGCAATGATCAAGAGGTGATCCTGAACTCCTACTTACGTCAATCATAACACAGAAACCGTGTTCACTTCCCGGACTCCGCCGAGAAGAGACCATCACAGCTACACACGCGGTTGATGCGTTTTAATTCGGATCTGGTGTCAAGTTATCTACAACCGGACATTAACAAATTCCCATCTGCCACATAACCGCGGGCACGGCTCTCGAAAGTTTAAACCCTGCAGGGTGTCCCAACAGCCCATGACAAGCTCTCGCGATCAACAAAGGAATAGACCTTCTCCCAGGAAGACCCGATCAGTCTCGGAATCCCGGTTTACAAGACATTTCGACAATGGTAAAACAAGACCAGCAAAGCCTCCCGCTGTGCCGACAAATCCCGATAGGAGCTGCACAAATCTCGTTCTCAGGGCACACCGGATGAGCCAGACGTCGGGTTGGCATAGACCCTGGTTGCCCAGGGGGCGCCGGACATTGCTCGGTTTGGACCAACACTTAAACAAGCATTGGCCCGGGGGGGCTAAAATAAAGATGACCCTCGGGTTGGCCGACCCAAGGGAAAGGTATAGGTGGTGGTGAGGCAAATGGTAAAACCAAGGTTGGGCCTTCTTTGGACAAGTTTTATTCAAAGCGAACTGTCGGGGGTCCCATAAATCACCCGACCGCGTTAGGAGCGCAAAATCTGGGAACATAATACCGATATGATGGAAACTAGGGCGGCAAGAGTGGAACAAAACACTGGCATAAGGCCGAGCCTTCCACCCTTTACCAAGTATATAGATGCATTAATAATATAAGAGATATTGTGATATCCCAACATAACACTGTCCACCATGGAGCAATCTTCAACTTCACCTGCAGCTAGCAACGCTATAAGAGGGGCTGAGCAAAACGGTAACATAGCCAAGCAACGGTTTGCTAGGAATGGTGTCAAAGGTTAGAGGTACATGGCAATTTGGGAGGCTTGAAGAGCAAATGATAGGTAACGCAGCATAGCGATAGAACGAAGCAACTAGCATAGCAATGATAGTAGTGAGATCTAGGGTAGCGGTCATCTTGCCTGAAATCCCGCAAGGAATAAGAACGAGTCCATGAAGAAGACGAACGGATGAAGCCGAACCAACCGTAGACGAACGAATCCTCACGATCGCAACGAAACAGGAACTAACAAGAAGAAGCACACAACATGGTAAACACACCACACATGAACAAGGCAGGATGCACAACAAGCATGATGCATGACAAGGCTACATGAAGCTACTCATGGCAAGAGACGATGCAAACAAGAGCAACACGTCAAGACAAGTTTAAATGAGGCCGGGAACAACATATAACAATTCCGGTAAGTCCTCATATACAAATTTCGAAATTGTTCCAGATCTGAATAAACCTTATGTTCAAGTTGTTAAACAGCAAGTTAAGATGCACCAAGAGGATCTACACAAAATTCTAGTCAAGTTACATATAAAGTTCATTAGATTTGGAGCTACGGCCTAGAAGATATAAGCAAAACAAGTTAAGCATGGCATTGATGCAAAATGCATACAAACATCAAGCAAACACATCAAAACAAGGATGCAACATGATAATATGAAACTACATACAAAATCAAGCAAGTTTCATATAGAGCACACTCAAAACGGAGCAACGGTGCAACACACACACACTATACAAGTCATAACAACAATCATGCATAACAAAGAACTAGGCATCTTGCAAGCATCAAAACAATAAGCTACAGCACCCCAACATAATAACAAAAGGCATGGGCATGAAGTACAGGTAAAGCATAACAAAACATGAACACTGGGCTATCTCCAGAAATCACTAGAAGATGCTCCAAAACACATGGTAAGATTGCAAATAATAACAGTTTCAGACTTTAGCAGAAATAACATCTGGTTGCAATGTTTAGAGCAAGCAAACGACATGTTACAGGAACATATCATGGCAAACAAAGGCATGGCATGAATCTACTAATTGCATAGATCAAAAGTCCCTTACTGACCATGAGCCAAAAAGGATCAGAAAATATGATGGCACCCATGTAAACATGGCAAGTTATATTGCAGATTCAAACATGGCAGAAACAACAATAAGTAGGCATGTTGGTGAGCTTGTACCACTCACCACAGAGCAGTACATGGCATGGCAAGGCAACCACCAGTAAGAAGGCATGTTTGTGAAGTTAAGCATGGCAAGAGCAAGGTCATAGGATGCATGGAACACTAGAAAAACACATGGGAACTAGTGAACTTAATGTTAACAGGTTGATAGCAACATTATCAAGCAACTTTGGAGCAAGATATGAGCAATCTACAGCAAGCTATAAATGCAACCAGAAGCATGAATGGATAGATCAAGACATGTAGATCAAAACATGTTTATAGAACATCTCCAGATTATGCATAGAATGATTAGTAGCAACATGTTAACATAGCTACAAAATATAACAGAATCGGTCTAGCAAAACAGCAACAGCAAGTACTCTCCTTAACAAGCTCGATTCACTCACCACAAGTCATTGCATGACAAGATAAGCATAGCATCATCAAGAAGACATGTTTGTGAAACAAACCAAGGCAAGAACAAGTCCATAGCATGCAAGGATCAACTATAGCAAGCTTGGCCATATTGAATAACATGTAAACAATCTGCCAGGAAACATTTTGAAGCAAAAGTAGAGCACTCAAATGACATGCTAGACTACTCCACAATTGCAACCAAGAGCAGGGATGGATAGAAAACAACCATATGTTCAAAACACCCTTACTGAAGTATCTCAAAATATGCCTGGATCTCTCTGTAGCATCAAGGTTACATGGCATCAAAATAACAGCAGAACAGGGACTAAAATCAGCAATATCACGAAGCCTAGTTTGCATGCTTGTGCTAGTCACCACATTGATCACAAAAATACATGGCATACAACCCTGGAAAGATGGCATGGCATAGATCAAAACACATGAAGACATCAAGCTCATAGGATGCACAAGTCAATCATGGCAAAAATGACAAATGAGCAAGTTATAACAGTTTCAGTAGATTAACATCAACATGCACTCTTCCAACAGCATTTCGGGCATTAAGATGAGCTCAAATGAAAATGATGCAATGGAATGAAATGAAGTACTCGTCGAAACGAACAATTTGACATATTACACGCACGAATCGGTGCTACGTATGTAGAGATCCAATGCGATGAACATGGCATGATTATGCAAAAATATATTAGGGACTTGGTGGATTTTCAGAGGGGCGGGAAGTCAACCTTCGCACGGATTACGAGGCGGGGCCGGATCTCGCCGGAGACGGGCTGCGCGGTGGCTGGAGAAGACGCTGGAGAGGGGGAAGATGGCCGGAGGCGAGGCAGAGAGGGCTGGGGATGGCCGGGGCGCCGGATCTGGTCGGCCCCTTGCCGATCCCGCCGGCGACGGCCATGGGCGGCGGAGCTGCGGGCGGCAGGTCGGGCAACAAGGCCGAGATCTGGGGCACCGCGGCGGAGGCCGGAGCGGGCGCGGAGGAGATCCGCGCGGGCGGAGGCACGGACGGCGCGGGCGAAGGCGGCGCGATGGGCCGGAGGGCAGTGCGCGCTCTCCGGGCGGGCGGCGGGCGGCGCGGCGCGTAATGGCGGCGTGCCACATGGCGGAGGCGGGGCGACCCGGACATGTCCGGCTGCGGTCGGACATGTCCGGTGGCGGCGGGGACGAAAAATGGCTAGGGTTAGAGGGATTCATCCGCGAATTTGGACGGGGAGGGCATATTTATACGTGGAGGGAGCTAGGAGAGTCCAAATGAGGTGCGGTTTTCGGCCACGCGATCGTGATCAAACGACCGAGAGCATAGAGGGGAGTTTGCTGGGTTTTGGGCCACTTTGGAAGGGGTGTTGGGCTGCAACAAAAGAGGGCTATTGCGGTTACCCGGTTAACCGTTGGATTATCAAACGACCTCCAAATGGCACGAAACTTGACAGACGGTCTACCGGTGCTATACCAAGGCCGCTTGGCAAACCTCGGTCCATTCCGAGAAAGTTTAACACCCGCACAAGAGAAGAGGCAAAAAAGGGAACGCCGGAGGGCATAGGAGTGCCGGATTGCAAAACAGACAACGGGGAAAAAGCTCGGATGCATGAGATGAACACGTATGCAAAAGCGATGCACATGATGACATGATATGAAATGCAGATGATGACATGGCAAAATGCAACACGCAAGCACATGACATGGCAACGGCGGTGAATAACTGGCGGACACCTGGAGCATTGAATCCGAGGCGTTACAACACTCCTCCACTAACAAGAGATCTCGTCCCGAGATCTTAGGACCGAGACGGAAGGGAAAAGTGATGAGGTGAAACAAGAACTCAAGAGAAGAAGCAAAGAATCGAGGGCACTCGAGAAGAAGAGAGGAACGACAAGAATGACGAGAATCGAAAGCTCACGGAATCAAATAGACTATGAAACCACTCGTTCTAACCGGAGTGGTTAGAATGAGAAAAGAAACGAATAAGACTGAAAGGATTTAGGTAGCACTCCGGATGAAAATGGAAGGATTAGGACACGCGCTTGAAAGGATGGAATGATACTTGATGAAGACATGACACCAAACCTCCGGAAAGAATTGAAAAAAAAATGAAAAGAACTTAGAAGGAAGGATTGAATGGAGTTGTTGAGAAGATCAACAACGAAAGAATAAGCTTGTTGTGGAACTTATGGATAAACATCTCAAAATTATGAGGAGATCTCCGACCACAAGCGTAATTGATTGGATAGCTAAGAAGAACGAAGAAATGCAAAACTCCACTTCAAAAGAAATACGGAGAATTAATTGCACTTCGGGACGTGAGAAGAAAAGATACTTGAACTCCACCAACAAAATCTTGATGAACTCTGGAAGAATGAACTAAATCATGAAGAACCACCGTGAAGAACTCCGGTGACAAAGGCATGATGAGATAGAAAGAAGGATCAAAGAATAAGATGAGCCTTGCGATGATTTAGATGGAGGTTCCGACGAAATGGTCGAGGAAAATTGAACTCCGGAAAAGAAAAGATGAAAACACTTGGACCTAGAATTTATTCATCAAGAACAAACTTCGAAGAAAGGGATTAATCGCTTGAAGGAAATAAGAATAAGATTTATTGTATGCTTATCCTTCAACAAATTAAATTGAAGACAAGCAAAGGATTTTGCATACTACTGATTCTTCTTGCAAACGAATTGAGAAGTGGCATAACGCAAACTTGAGAAGGTCTTCATGAACCACCGGTAGGATTGAAAAGAACGAATGAATTAATATGATAATCAAACAAAAGAATCTTGAACGAACCACCGTAAGAATTCCAAAATGACTACTGAAAAGAGAATGAATCACCGGGAAGAATTAGAAGAACCAATAAGCTAGAGGGGATTTAGATGCAAAAGAACAGGAAGAACTAGAGCTGAAAATGATTTGAAATCGATCTTGGGAAAGCATCTGACTGATGAAATTCATTCTTACGTCACACTTGAAAAGAAATGAGAAATAACTCCGGGGGAATTAGAAGAGTCAGGTAAGATCCTGGGAAAAGACATGTGGGTTAGGGCCCACTGAAGAGATAACACCGTTGGAAAGGATTGTTGAACAGATAGATGATGCACCGGAATAATTGAAATATTTGAATGAGGTGACAACCTCGAATTAATTGGAACACAGACGAATCTCCTGAGATGTCTTCCGAACTCCGGAATGATTGAAAGATGAGAGGCAAACGAGTAAGGAGAACACTTGAGCCGAGGAAAAGAATATAATCACTACCGAAAAATGGAATTGAATCCACCGGAAAAGAGATGAAGAATGACGAACGAGACGAGAAATCACCGGTTGAAATAATTGAGGGAAGACTGAAGAGGCTCCACACGAATGAAATTGATGCTCGAAAGAGACTCAGACTCCGGGAAGGAGAGGATGGGAGGGCGGGAAAACAAAGGCAACTTGGAACGAGAAATTGATGAATAACTTGAAGCAAAAACAACGGTTGAAATCATTGAGGAAAGAAAGCAAAAACTTCGCACGAGTAGGATGGATACTCGATTACGGACTCCGGTTCCGAGGAGAAAAAGGGTGGGCGGGTGGGAAAAGAAAACAACTGAGGATTGAACTCAAAGATGAAGAGACTCGAGTCAACTTGACGAGAAATGCACCGGATCAAAAGAGGATGGACAACTCACGAAACTAACCACGTGATCCTAAAGAAAAATTTGAACGGGAAGAGGAGTAATTCAAAACACCTACGTCAGGATTCCTCACCGAGCGATTTAAGAGGCCGAGGAGTAAAAAGAATACCTACTCTCCGATATAACTAGACTCAGAAATCAGTTTTCTTCTAGACTCAACAGCGGCCAAACTACACGATCAATCAAGGGGGCTCCTAGGGTCGGTCGAGGCTCTGATACCAACTTATCACGCCCAAGATGCGACCCTATCCTAAAGGACCTCGAAGGTCCCACCAAGGATAGAAGCGCATCTTGAAGACGCTTTTGCAAGGTGGATATCATTACATCAACATTACATAATAGATGGGGATACATACAAGAGGCATACAATGCCACACGAGTACAACATCATCTTACAAAAGAGCACCATCCGACTACGGATGAAACACAAACAAAACTCAAACGACATCCACCTCGCTAGCCCAGTTTGCCGACACGAACCTATCCCCGATCGAAGAAGAAGCGTAAGAAGAACTCCAAAACAAGCAAACATCGCTCTCGCCATAATCATCGCATAACCTGTACTGCAACTGTTGTTGTAGTAATCAGAGCCACAAGGACTCAAAGAATCCCATTACCATGGGTATCAAGACTAGCAAAGCTTAATGGGAAAGGATGGGGTAAAGTGGTGAGGTTGCAGCAAATACTAAGCATGATATGGTGGCTAACATACGCAAATGAGAGCGAGAAGAGAAACAATGGAACGATCGTGAAGCTAGCAATGATCAAGAGGTGATCCCGAACTCCTACTTACGCCAATCATAACACGAAACCGTGTTCACTTCCGGACTCCGCGAGAAGAGACCATCACGGCTACACACGCGTTGATGCGTTTTAATTCGGATCTAGTGTCAAGTTATCTACAACCGACATTAACAAATTCTCATCTGCCACATAACCGCTGAACGGCTCTCGAAAGTTTAAACCCTGCAGGGTGTCCCAACTTAGCCCATGACAAGCTCTCGCGATCAACGAAGAATAGACCTTCTCCCAGAAGACCCGATCGATCTCGAATCCGGTTTACAAGACATTTCGACAATGGTAAAACAAGACCAGCAAAGCCTCCCACAGCCAGCCGACAAATCCCGATAGGAGCTGCACATATCTCGTTCTCGGGGCACACCGGATGAGCCAGACGTCGGGTTGGCATAGACCTCAGTTGCCTGTGGGGCGCCGGACATCGCTCGGTTTGGACCAACACTTAGACAAGCATTGGCCCGGGGGGGGGGCTAAAATAAAGATGACCCTCGGGTTGGCCGACCCAACGGAAAGGTATAGGTGGTGGTGAGGCAAATGGTAAAACCAAGGTTGGGCCTTGCTGGACAAGTTTTATTCAAAGCGAACTGTCAGGGGGGTCCCATAAATCACCCGACTACGTTAGGAACGCAAAATCCGGGAAGATAATACTAGTATGACGGAAACTAGGGCGGCAAGAGTGGAACAAAACACCAGGCATAAGGCCGAGCCTTCCACCCTTTACCAAGTATATAGATGCATTAATAATATAAGAGATATTGTGATATCCCAACATAACCCTGTCCACCATGGAGCAATCTTCAACTTCACCTGCAGCTAGCAACGCTATAAGAGGGGTTGAGCAAAACGGTAACATAGCCAAGCAACGGTTTGCTAGGAATGGTGTCAAAGGTTAGAGGTTCATGGCAATTTGGGAGGCTTGAAGAGAAAATGATAGGTAACGCAGCATAGCGATAGAACGAAGCAACTAGCATAGCAATGATAGTAGTGAGATCCAGGGTAGCGGTCATCTTGCCTGAAATCCCGCAAGGAATAAGAACGAGTCCATGAAGAAAACGAACGGATGAAGCCGAACCAACCGTAGACGAACGAATCCTCACGATCGCAACGAAACAGGAACTAACAAGAAGAAGCACACAACATGGTAAACACACCACACATGAACAAGGAATGATGCACAACAAGCATGATGCATGACAAGGCTACATGAAGCTACTCATGGCAAGAGACGATGCAAACAAGAGCAACACGTCAAGACAAGTTTAAACGAGGCCGGGAACAACATATAACAATTCCGGTAAGTCCTCATATACAAATTTCGAAATTGTTCCAGATCTGAATAAACCTTATGTTCAAGTTGTTAAACAGCAAGTTAAGATGCACCAAGAGGATCTACACGAAATTCTAGTCAAGTTACATATAAAGTTCATTAGATTTGGAGCTACGGCCTAGAAGATATAAGCAAAACAAGTTAAGCATGGCATTGATGCAAAATGCATACAAACATCAAGCAAACACCTCAAAACAAGGATGCAACATGATAATATGAAACTACATGCAAAATCAAGCAAGTTTCATATAGAGCACACTCAAAACGGAGCAACGGTGCAACACACACACACTATACAAGTCATAACAACAATCATCCATAACAAAGAACTAGGCATCTTGCAAGCATCAAAACAATAAGCTACAGCACCCCAACATAATAACAAATGGCATGGGCATGAAGTACAGGTAAAGCATAACAAAACATGAACACTGAGATATCTCCATAAATATACTAGAACATGCTCCAAAACACATGGTAAGATTGCAAATAATAACAGTTTCAGACTTTAGCAGAAATAACATCAGGTTGCAATGTTTAGAGCAAGCAAACAACATGTTACAGGAATATATCATGGCAAAAAAAGGCATGGTATGAATCTACTAATTGCATAGATCAAAAGTCCCTTACTGACCATGAGGCAAAAAGGATCAGAAAATATGATGGCATCCATGTAAACATGGCAAGTTATATTACAGATTCAAACATGGCAGAAACAACAATAAGTAGGCATGTTGGTGAGCTTGTACCACTCACCACAGAGCAGTACATGGCATGGCAAGGAAACCAACAGTAAGAAGGCATGTTTGTGAAGTTAATCATGGCAAGAGCAAGGTCATAGGAGGCATGGAACACTAGCAAAACACAAGGGAACTAGTGAACTTAATGTTAACAGGCTGATAGCAACATTATCAAGCAACTTTGGAGCAAGATATGAACAATCTAAAGCAAGCTATAAATGCAACCAGAGGCATGAAATGATAGAGCAAGACATGTAGATCAAAACATGTTTATAGAACATCTCCAGATTATGCATAGAATGATTAGTAGCAACATGTTAACATAGCAACAAAATATAACAGAATCTGTCTAGCAAAACAGCAACAGCAAGTACTCTCCTTAACAAGCTCGATTCACTCACCACAAGTCATTGCATGACAAGATAAGCATAGCATCATAAAGAAGACATGTTTGTGAAACAAACCAAGGCAAGAACAAGTCCATAGCATGCAAGGATCAACTATAGCAAGCTTGGCCATATTGAATAACATGTAAACAATCTGCCAGGAAACATTTTGAAGCAAACGTAGAGCACTCAAATGACATGCTAGACTACTCCACAATTGCAACCAAGGGCAGGGATGGATAGACAACAACCATATGTTCAAAACACCCTTACTGAAGTATCTCAAAATATGCCTGGATCTCTCTGTAGCATCAAGGTTACATGGCATCAAAATAACAGCAGAACAGGGACTAAAATCAGCAATATCACGAAGCCTAGTTTGCATGCTTGTGCTAGTCACCACATTGATCACAAAAATATATGGCATACACCCCTGGATAGATGGCATGGCATAGATCAAAACACATGAAGACATCAACCTCATAGGATGCACACATCAATCATGGCAAAAATGACAAATGAGCAAGTTATAACAGTTTCAGCAGATTAACATCAACGTGCACTCTTCCAACAGCATTTCGGGCATCAAGATGAGCTCAAATGAAAATGATGCAATGTAATGTAATGAAGTACTCGTCGAGACGAACAATTTGACATATTACACGCACAAATCGGAGCTACGGATGCAGAGATACAACGCGATGAACATTGCATGATTATGCAAAAATATATTGGGGACTTGGTGGATTTTCAGAGGGGGGAAAGTCAACCTTCGCACGGATTACGAGGCGGGGCCGGATCTCGCCGGAGACGGGCTGCGCGGTGGCTGGAGAAGACGTCGGAGAGGGGGAAGATGGCCAGAGGCGAGGCAGAGAGGGCCGGGGATGGCCGGGGCGCCGGATCTGGCCGGCCCCTTGCCGGATCCGGCCGGCGACGGGCACATGGCGGCGGAGCTGCGGCGGCAGGTCAGTAACAAGGCCAATGGCTGGGCACCGGGCGGCGGCGGGCCGGAGCGGGTGCGGAGGAGATCCGCGCGGGCGAGGCGCGGACGTGGCGCGGCGGGCGGCGGGCGCGATGGGCCGGAGGGCCGGCTGCAGGCTCTCCGGCGGCGGCGGGCGGCGCGCGGGCAGTAATGGCGGCGTACACGTGGCGGCGGCAGGCGACCGGACGTGTCCGGCCAGCAGCGGACGTGTCCGTGGCGGCGGGGACGAAAAATGGCTAGGGTTAGAGGGATTAATCCGGAATTTGGACGGGAGGGCATATTTATACGTGGAGGGAGCTAGGAGAGTCCAAATGAGGTGCGGTTTTCGCCCACGCGATTGTGATCGAACGACCGAGAGCATAGAGGGAGTTTGCTGGGTTTTGGGCCACTTTGAAGGGTGTTGGGCTGCAACAAAGAGGGCTTTTGCGGTTACCCGTTAACCGCTGGAGTATCAAACGACCTCCAAATGGCACGAAACTTGACAGCGGTTCACGGTGCTATACCAAGGCCGCTTGGCAAACCTCGGTCCATTCCGAGAAAGTTTAACACCCGCACAAGAGAAGAGGCAAAAAGGGGAACGCCGGAGGGCATAGGAGTGCCGGATTGCAAAACGGACAACGGGGAAAAAGCTCGGATGCATGAGACGAACACGTATGCAAAAGCGATGCACATGATGACATGATATGAAATGCAGATGATGACATGGCAAAATGCAACACGCAAGCACATGACATGGCAACGGCGGCGAATAACTGGCGGACACCTGGAGCATCGAATCCGGGGCGTTACATTATCCTTTATGGGACACTTGCTTTTCATGTTTTGATTTTATGCGGGATCTAAACTCCCAATACCTTTAACAGGCCTGGCAGGCGACATCCGGACAGGTTAACTGTTCGGCTCCCCTTCCAGAGGACCCAGCGCATGCCCGTTTGATAGGGCTGCTGGTCCCGGCACTTTACGTAGTGCCGGAGAAGAAGGCCACGAGAACCCGAAGGAGTTCCCGGCGTCAGGTGGTATCGGACTCATCGTACGATGACTCCGAAGCGGACTCCTCCCACAAGGACGAGGAGGAGAATAAAGAGGCCTCTCCCCTAGCAGGGGAGAGAAGAAGAGGAAGGCCTCCCCAACGAGGGAGGCCGAAGGGTCCAAGAAGGGAAGGACCCTTCCCCCGGATTGTTCCGCCAACGTCGGCGATGGCGACGAGGAGTGGCCCTCAAGGGCCAAGCCCCTGGTGAGATCGTAAGTATCCGGACTCCTAGATGACTTATAATTTTTCTTTTTTTGTCGCATGGTGTCTTTCTAATGCCGCACACAACCCTGTAGTCCGTCCAAGGACGATCTTCCCGCTTCGTCGGGCGGGTCCTTGGGAACGTCGGATATGGATTCTTCTTCCACCGCCCACCCCCATGACGCCGACGACGCCGAGGTGGGATCCAGTGAAGGGACCCACCAGAGGAGGAGGCCCCGAGGTGCCGCAGGCAACATCTCGGACTTTGCACCGACTCGCACCGAACTCGCAGCGTTCCCGAGTCCGGCGAAGCGCCCTTCGAAGAAGGGCAAGACTGTGACACCGGCAGCCTCCGTCCAACCGGAGGCGCCGGATAACTTGCTAGAGGCGCTCAACGGCGCTTCCATCAAAGAAGAGCGGGCTGACCGAGGCCTGCAGCAGCCTTCTAACAGGCTTTGAGGTAAGAATTTTAAGATATGTAATATAATACCGCATAGACAGTAGCTCCTGATGCTCGGTTCAGTGTTCGGAAAGAAAAGCCGGACTGAGGATCTAAAAAGATATACGCAGGAGTCTAAAAATATGTCAATATGGGATTGCAGGCTGCGCTGCTGACCTCTGCCGCACTGACTGCGGAGGTCAATGCTTTGAAGCAGAGCCTCGAGCGGTCCGAGAGCGAGCTCGGCCATGCCAAGAAGCAGCTCGAGGACAAGGAAGGTGAGTAACACCGTATTAAAGTTGTACCTTACAGAAAGGATTTGGTTCCAAGAGAAATAACAAGGATAACGTGGGTACTCCAGGTGCCACGAATGAGGTGGCGACCCTGAAGGAGGCGGTGTCCGCGGCCGAACGGAATGCGGCCGCGGAGCGAGCCGAGCGAGAGAAGCAGGAGGCGCGGGTGGCGGAGGTGCAGCAAGAGTTCCAGGCTCTCGTGGAAAAACATGAGAGTTTGGAGCGCGACGCAAAGACTCGAGAGTCCGAGCTTGCATCGGCTCTTGAGAGTGCCAAAGCCGCTAAGGCCGAAGCCCACAAGGCCCTCCAGGAAATCAAGGCGTTGAAGAAGATAGCGGCGGGTAAGGCATTTTTCATGCAAAGCAAGCATGTGAATGTGAATTACCTATTACTTACCCGAATTTGGAGCTCTCCAAGAGCATTCACAGATCTGCCCTGCAGCGTGTCCGATGTTGCCCCTTTCTACTGGGCCGAGGAGGGGAGCTCGATGGAGAAGGTCTTCTGGTCTCAGTATGCGGAGGCCGGACATCCGGTGTTTTAGCGACCAAATGTGGCGGTGGTCGAGCTCCACAAGGTGGCCGAATAGGCCATGACGGGCCTCATAGTTCGACTTGTGGCCCAAGGAGGCCATGCCCGGGAGCTACTTGCCCCTGCGGCGGCGGGTGAATGCTTGTCCATGGGTTGAAGTCGTCAAGCACTCCGCCTGCATTGAAGGTGCCCGTCGGGCCCTTGCCCGTGCTAAGGTGCACTGGGGCAAGATGGACACAGAGAAGCTTGTGACGGACGCGCCACCGCCGGGCAAGGTGTATCGCACGCCCGAGATGTATTATAAGGGTGTCCTGAAGGGTGCCCGCATTATTGCGGGTGAGTGCTCCAAAGATGTAATATTTGAGTAGACTCGCATTCTGTTATCCTGTGTGCTGTAAACTTTGTTCATATGCGCTAAGCAACGCTTGTTAATTTAAAATATTATCTTCTGTGCGGCCGTTTAACAAATCTGAGAGATAGCAAGTCGTCGGCTTCAGCCCCCATGCCACGAGTGTTGGGGTGTTCGGGATAAACTTGAGCGCTCTTGTTCCCATTTTTGGGTCCATCTAGGGAGGCGCTCAACACAACGAACAAGGCAACCGGACTTATAGTGCTTGAACACTCTCACTTAGCCATAGAATTCTATAATTTTAAATTTCGCGAAGCCCCTAGTGTTCGAAGACCGAATTGGGTGCTATCCACGCTGGGCCGAC
The DNA here is from genome assembly GCA_021437245.1 of Aegilops speltoides. NCBI lineage: Eukaryota > Viridiplantae > Streptophyta > Magnoliopsida > Poales > Poaceae > Aegilops > Aegilops speltoides. The sequence goes on from CM038145.1 coordinate 116,184,935, forward strand.
AAAGCCGGTTCCTCGCTCTAAGCGGCATAAGTCTTTAGGGACTCAAAAACCTCTCGAACAATGATCGCTCTCGCCTCATCATGACGGCCAGTTTTAGCTTTCTCCATTGAGGTGCTCGCCCAGCTCAACTGGGCACAACATCGCGATGGTTCTCCCAAAGGCTACCTTAGCCGATATAACGGAACGAAGGTACCAAAACATGGGAGCCGCAAACCCAACTATTGACCCAAGACATGATTCGAGCCGATGCATATAATGCTATAAGTTCGGGTGTCGACTTGTGAAAGTGTTCGGACTTATCACACCATAATGTGGGGAACTTAAGCCCTCGGTGTATTTAGCCGCACTAAAGTGTACGGATGCAACATGTCATAAATGAACATATGTATAAGAAAGGAATGCAATTATAAGCAAAAAAGCGATGCATTGTTTATTCAAGAAGTACCGCCGTGAATGCGAATCGATACAAATAGTGCGGTAAGCAAGGGATGGGACTATTAAACATGTACCTCCTGGGTAGGCTGCGAATGGTGTATAAAACAGTATAATGTTCATAATGGAGACCACCGGATACTGTCCGTAGCTTTTCTCCTTCCCTAGTCACAGATCGTGAGTTCGGCAGTCTCACGCACGGACAGGCCTCCGTAAATGGAGTCCCGTGGATAAGAAGAAAAAAGGAAAAAAAGATGACACACTTGGGAGCCCCGGTGTGGTTGAGCCGCACTGGGGCTGCCGTGGTCGTGTTCTCCCCCCACGCCCATGGTATCTCCAGAGCGTAATGATGTACGCCAAGTATCGGTCTTGCAACTTTGCAAGGGCTGGGGTTAGCCGCATTGCTACGCTGCGTTCGGGCGTGCTAGGTGGTCCTGTTGTAGGTTACTTGGCGCGTTTAGCGGTTGTCCGGCCGCTTAACGGCCGGACTCGGGAATTGCCTTAGGAGGCTGCTCAGATTTCCGCCGCGAGAGCCGCCAGATGTTCCTCCGCTTGGAGAGAGCGTTCGGTGTTTCCGCTGACCGTGATGACTCGAGGGCCCGCATCTTGAGCTTGAGGTATGCGTGGTGTGGCACCGCTGAACTTTAAACGCGTCCGTCCGAGCAAAGCATGATAGCCGCCGCGAACGGAACTATGTCAAGATTAACTCCTCGCTGGAAGTTATCCGGGGATCCGGAGACCACTTCCAGTGTAATTGAGCCTGTACAATTGGGCTCTACACCTGGTATGACGCCTTTGAAGGTCGCCTTTGTTGGTTTAATCCTTGAGGGTCTATGCCCATCTTGGCGACCGTATCCCGGTAAAGCAGGTTCAGTCCGCCGCCGCCCATCGAGACTCTAGTGAGGTGAAACCCATCGACGATTGGGTCTAGGACCAATCGCGCGAACCCGCCATGGCGGATGCTTTGGTGCGGTGGTCCTTCGATCAAAAGTGATTGGGCAAGAGGACCATGGATTGAACTTTGGGGCGATCGCTCCATCGCCAGATACGCCCTCGAGTGCACGCTCGCTCCCTTTTGGGTATGTGGGTTGCGATATCATGTTCACCATCCGCACTTGTGGGGGAACCCTTCGCCCTCTATTGTTCGGGCGGTTGGGTCTCTTCCTCGCCATCACTATGCAGCCCCTTGTCATTGTTTTCGCAATTAACTTGCTCGCTCGCTTGAATACCCAACAATCCCTGTTGGTGTGATTAGCTGGCTTTTCGGGGTGCCGTATCCGCAAGAGCGGTCGAGTATTCGGTCCAAATTGACGGACCCGAGTAGTTCTTTTGAATGCCTTTTTTCACGACCGGTTTGGAGCCTCTGAATCCGGCGCTGATCGTCGATCCTCGGTGTTAGCGCCGCTAACGCGGGCGCTTGTTTTTGTTGTGACGCGACCGCCATTGCGGTCCTTGGTATCCGGACCGCCAGAGTTTTTGCCGAGGTTGTTATCGCGGGCTAGCTATTGTCCTCTCCAGCGCAGAAGCGGGTCATGAGTGATGTGAGGGCTGCCATGGATTTCGCTTTTCCTGTCCTAGGTGCCGGGCAAGCCACTCATCGCGGATGTTATGTTTGAAGGCTGCGAGGGCCTCTGCATCCGGACAGTCGACGATTTGATTTTTCTTTGTTAAGAACCATGTCCAAAATTGTCTAGCCGATTCGTCTAGCTGCTGAATTATGTGGCTTAGGTCATCAGCGTCTGGTGGTCGCACATATGTGCCCTGGAAGTTGTCAAGGAATGCGGCTTCCAGGTCCTCCCAACACCCAATTGATTCTCGGCGGCGGCTGTTAAGCCAATGCCGAGCTGGTCCTTTAAGCTTGAGGGAGATATTTGATGGCGTGAAGATCGTCACCGCGGGCCATGTGGATATGAAGGAGATAGTCTTTGATCCAAACTGCGGGGTCTATTGTGCCATCGTAGGATTCAATGTTCACAGGTTTGAACCCTTCAGGGATTTGATGATTGTCGGAGTAATGGGCCACGGGTAGGCTAACCCGAGTCCCAGAACCTTTCAAGACATCGGGGCAGACTGCGCCCCTCAAGTACCTGCGGCGACTCCAAGACAAGCCGAGCCCCAGAGGCGACTCCAAGACGAGCCGAGTCCCAGAGGCGACTCCCGTTCGAGCCGAGTCCCAGAGGCGACTCCAAGATGAGCTGAGTACCAGAGGCGACTCCCGTTCGAGCCGAGTCCCAGAGGCGACTCTCATCCAAGCCGAGTCCCAGAGGCGACTCCAAAGAAGCCGACTATGGGGAGTCGGCCCGCGGCTCCCAACCACCTGGTAATTAAAGGCGAGCAAGGCCACAAGGTCGCCAGATTTATGGAGATCCCGCCCGAAGACGCAAGATCTGGGCCATGCCACCGACATCAGCCCTTGGGGCGGGGTCCTGTACCCACGACCTCCTATTTGTACGGCCCAGAGACGGCGGGGCCTATCAGTCAGCGAGAGTATTGAAGACAGCAAGAGCACCACGAGTCGGACCCATTGGGAGTCGGCCCCCTGGAGTCAGCCGGCCCCTCCCGCGGGCCCCGCACGCCATTAACCAGACGCGACAGGGGAATGGCGACAGTGATCACCCGTCAGGCGGCGACACTGTTGCCATGACCCCATGACCAAGCCCGCGTCATTAGAAGCACGGCTACAGTAATCCGCAGCCGGCAAGACCCGCCCGCGACGGACACGGGCTGACGCCCTCGTACCAGACCAGTCGACGGGACCCACCAGTCGGCGGGCCCCAGGAGTCGGCGAAGAAGACGGCACCTGAGAGGCAGACGGCTGGGACCCGCGCCCAGCCGGATTTACCATTGTAACCCTGGGGGGTAGGCCTATATAAACCCCCCAGGGCACCCATGCAAAGGGTTGGCATCTAATAGCATTAGACAGAACACACCGGAGGGAGAGAGCTAGCCTTGTCTTCCCCTTCCTCCAGAAACAGCTCTAGGAGCACCCTTGTATTCACTTTGCCTTAGTGATCATGCGGAGACCCCGCAGAGCAGTAGTAGGGGTGTTATCTCCTCGGAGAGCCCTGAAGCTGGGTAAGATCCGTCGGCGTGCATGTCTTCGCCTCATCCCGTTTCAAGGCACCGGCGATGTTCTACTCGCCCCCACCATGATAAGCCATCCTTTGGCATATGTCGCACCCAACCCCCGACAATGATCTGTTACTTCATATGTGAAGCATAGTGGGTGTGCGGCGCCTCTATATTGGGCTATATCACGACGTAGCTCAAGCGAGCTTTGTCTACTGTGTTCGTCCCGGCCGGAGTTGTTGTATCCGGCGCGACGATCGTCGTCGCGCATCGTGGGGCGCCCACGCGATCCGTAGATCGATCTTGATTGTCTTGCCTTATCCTCCAATATATCTTGCAAGTCCGGCGCATTCCCCCGTGGCTTTGTGCTTTTCGAGCGATGCCGGGGTACGGTTCTAGTGGAGGGCCTAGAGGCCTCTCGTCGCGCCACGAGGTGGTCGGTCACCGACAGCGCTGGGTGATGCAGTTTATATGCCTCCTCCTCTAATCGGGGAGCAGCTTGCGCTTGGGGTAGCTTTTGAGGGGCGCTCGAGTTCATGCTCTTCGCCGCGAGGACTTCATCCATCCGTCGGCTAGCGATCTTGATCAGCTCTAAGTCGTTGCTGCTTTTTCTTGAGGCTGTTTGTCGTGGCCATAAGCCCGCGCTTAAAACGCCTTGTTCGATGGGATCCTCGAGCACGACGAATTAAATGTCGCCGAGGCTTGCCTCGTCTCCAGAGGGAGGCATGTAATTATCATCCTCTACCTCTTCGTCTGCCGCTCTCTCATGAGAGATGGCTTCTCCGTCCTCCTGTGTTGAATCTTGCTGGAGCGGGTTGTCTTCGGCACTATCAGGGGTGTTATTGTCTCTGGTGGCGGAATCTCCATTCTTGCTGTGGCGGGATTTAGAGCGGCGCCGCTGACGCCGGCGCTTAGGCTGTTTCTTGGAGGGATCCTCCTCCGCTGTTCCATCGCCATTCCCATCCTTTGGGATGTCCACCATGTATATGTCATATGACGAGGTGGTCTTCCAGTGCCCCGTAGGCGCTGGTTCTTGGTCGTCTCCGGCATCGTCGTCCATACCGTCGATGTCTTCAGAGTCATAGTCTAGCATGTCGGTTAGATCGTCGACAGTGGCTACAAAGTGGGTGGTGGGTGGGCTTTGAATTTCTTCATCGTCCACATCCCAACCATCCTGACCGTGACCCGGCCAGGGCTCTCCTGATAATGAGAGATACTTTAGCGAATTCAAGATGTCGCCAAAAGGCGAGTGCTGAAAGATGTCCGCAGCGGTGAACTCCATGATCGGCGCCCAATCGGATTCGATTGGCAGGGGCGCAGGAGGTTCGGAGTCCGGCGAGGAGTCCGGCACCTTGGAATCACGAGCTTCACAAGGGACAAGGTCGGTATTCGGCTCCATCACCGTAGATGTAGCAGCCCCCGAGGCGGTGTCTAGCCACCCATCCTCGATCTTTGCAGTCGGCTCCGAATTAAGGGTCGGAGCGGACTCGTGTGTGGCCTCCAGGGCACTGTCTGGAAGCAGAGCTAAATCATGCCCATCGAGACAGTGTGGCGTGCTCGGCTGTGGCTCGAATCCATCAAAGATCAAGTCTCCGCGGATGTCAGCCGTGAAGTTCAAACTTCCGAATCTGACCTGATGGCCAGGGGCGTAGCTTCCAATCTGCTCCAGATGGCCAAGCGAATTGGCCCGCAGTGCAAAGCCGCCGAATATGAAGATCTGTCCAGGGAGAAAAGTCTCACCCTGAACCGTGTCATTGTTGATGATCAAAGGAGCCATCGGGCCTATATGCGATGACACAGAGGAACTCTCAATGAAAGCACCAATGTGGGTGTCAAAACCGGCGGATCTCGGGTAGGGGGTCCCGAACTATGCGTCTAGGCGGATGGTAACAGGAGACAAGGGACACGATGTTTTTACCTGTGTTCGGCCCTCTCAATGGAGGTAAAACCCTACTCCTGCTTGATTGATATTGATGATATGGGTAGTACAAGAGTGGATCTACCACGAGATCAAGAAGGCTAAACCCTAGAAGCTAGCCTATGGTATGATTCTTGTAATGGTTGTTCGTCCTACGGACTAAAACCGTCCGGTTTATATAGACATCGGAGAGGGCTAGGGTTACACAGAGTCGGTTACAATGGTAGGAGATCTACATATCCGTATTGCCAAGCTTGCCTTCCACGCCAAGGAAAGTCCCATCCGGACACGGGACGAAGTCTTCAATCTTGTATCTTCATAGTCTTGGAGTCCGGCCGATGATGATAGTTCGGCTATCCGGACACCCCCCTAGTCCAGGACTCCCTCAGTCCTCTTGTGAAATCTGGATTCCTTTGCCAAGGCAATTGCACCAGTATTGTCATAGAAGATCTTCATTGGTCCCGATGCACTAGGTATGACACCTAGATCGGAAATGAACACCTTCATCCAGACTCCTTCATTTGTTGCTTCCGAAGCAGCTATGTACTCCGCTTCGCATGTAGATCCCGCCACGACGCTTTGTTTAGAACAGCACCGACTTACAGCTCCACCGTTTAATAATAACGTGTATCCGGTTTGCGATTTAGAATCGTCCGTATCAGTGTCAAAGCTTGCATTGACGTAACCATTTACGACTAGCTCTTTGTCACCTCCATAAACGAGAAACATATCCTTAGTCCTTTTCAGGTATTTCAGGATATTCTTGACCGCTGTCAACTGGTCCACTCCTGGATTACTTTGGTACCTACCTGCCAAGCTTATTGCTAAGCATACGTCAGGTCTGGTACACAACATTGCATACATGATAGAGCCTATGGCTGAAGCATAGGGAACATCTTTCATTTTCTCTCTATCTTCTGCTGTGGTCGGGCATTGAGTCTGACTCAACTTCACACCTTGTAACACGGGCACGAACCCTTTCTTTGCCTCATCCATTTTGAACTTTTTCAAAACTTTATCAAGGTATGTGCTTTGTGAAAGTCCAATTAAGCGTCTTGATCTATCTCTATAGATCTTTATGCCCAATATGTAAGCAGCTTCACCGAGGTCTTTCGTTGAAAAAATTTTATTCAAGTATCCCTTTATGCTATCCAGAAATTTTATATCATTTCCAATTAACAATATGTCATCTACATATAATATCAGAAATGCTACAGAGCTCCCACTCACTTTCTTGTAAATACAGGCTTCTCCAAAAGTCTGTATAAAACCATATGCTTTGATCACACTATCAAAACATTTATTCCAACTCCGAGATGCTTGCACCAGTCCATAAATGGAACGCTGGAGCTTGCACACTTTGTTAGCACCTTTTGGATCGACAAAACCTTCCGGTTGCATCATATACAACTCTTCTTCCGTAAATCCATTCAGAATGCAGTTTTGACATCCATTTGCCAAATTTCATAATCATAAAATGCGCAATTGCTAACATGATTCGACAGACTTAAGCATCGCTACGGGTGAGAAAGTCTCATCGTAGTCAACCCCTTGAACTTGTCGAAAACCTTTCACAACAAGTCGAGCTTTGTAGACAGTTACATTACCATCAGTGTCAGTCTTCTTCTTGAAGATCCATTTATTCTCGATGGCTTGCCAATCATCGGGCAAGTCAACCAAAGTCCATACTTTGTTCTCATACATGGATCCCATCTCAGATTTCATGGCTTCAAGTCATTTTGTGGAATCTGGGCTCATCATCGCTTCCTCATAGTTCGTAGGTTCGCCATGTCAAGTAACATGACTTCTAGAATAGGATTACCATACCACTCTTGCGCGGATCTTACTCTGGTAGACCTACGAGGTTCAGTAGTAACTTGATCTGAAGTTTCATGATCAATATCATTAGCTTCCTCACTGATTGGTGTAGTTGTCACAGGAACCGGTTCTTGTGATGAACTACTTTCCAACAAGGGAGCAGGTACATTTACCTCATCAAGTTCTACTTTCCTCCCACTCACTTCTTTCGAGAGAAACTCCTTCTCTAGAAAGGATCCGAATTTAGCAACGAAAATCTTGCCCTCAGATCTGTGATAGAAGGTGTACCCAATAGTCTCTTTTGGGTATCCTACGAAGACACATTTCTCCAATTTGGGTTCAAGCTTATCTGGTTGAAGTTTCTTCACATAAGCATCACAGCCCCAAACTTTAAGAAACGACAACTTTGGTTTCTTGCCAAACCACAGTTCATAAGGCGCCATCTCAACGGATTTTGATGGTGCCCTATTTAAAGTGAATGCGGCCGTCTCTAAAGCATAACCCCAAAACGAAAGCGGTAAATCAGTAAGAGACATCATAGATCGCACCATATCTAGTAAAGTACGATTACGACGCTCGGACACACCATTTCGTTGTGGTGTTCCGGTATGTGAGTTGCTAAACTATTCTCGCATTGTTTCAAATGTAAACCAAACTCAGAACTCAAATATTCTCCTCCACGATCGATCGTAGAAATTTTATTTTCTTGTTACGATGATTTTCCACTTCACTCTGAAATTCTTTGAACTTTTCAAATGTTTGCACTTGTGTTTCATCAAGTAGATATACCCATATCTGCTCAAATCATCTGTGAAGGTGAGAAAATAACGATACCCGCCATGAGCCTCAATATTCATTGGACCACATACATCAGTATGTATGATTTCCAATAAATCAGTTTCTCGCTCCATAGTTCCGGAGAACGGCGTTTTAGTCATCTTGCCCATGAGGCACGGTTCGCAAGTACCAAGTGATTCCGTAAGTCCATCAAGATGGAGTTTCTTCATGCGCTTTACAATCGATATGACCTAAACGGCAAAGGCCACAAATAAGTTGCACTATCATTATCAACTCAATCTTTTGGCTTCAACATTATGAATATGTGTATCACTACTATCGAGATTCAATAAAAATAGACCACTCTTCAAGGGTGCATGACCATAAAAGATATTACTCATATAAATAGAACAACCATTATTCTCTCGATTTAATGAATAATCGCCTCGCATCAAACAAGATCCAGATATAATGTTCATGCTCAACGCTGCACCAAATAACAATTATTTAGGTCTAAAACTAATCCCGATGGTAGATGTAGAGGTAGCGTGCCGACCGCGATCACATCGACTTTGGAACCATTTCCCACGCCGCATCGCCACCTCGCCCTTAGCCAATCTTTGCTTAATCCGTATTCCTGCTTCGAGTTGCAAATATTAGCAATGAACCAGTATCAAATAGCCAGTGCTATCGCGAGCATTAGTAAGGTACACATCAATAACATGTATATCACATATACCTTTGTTCACTTTGCCATCCTTCTTATCCGCCAAATACTTGGGGCGCTTCCGCTTCCGAGGTCCATCGCTTGCAGAGAAGCACTTAGTCTCGTGCTTAGGTCCAGACTTGAGTTTCTTCTCTTGAGCAGCAACTTGTTTGCTGTTCTTCTTGAAGTTCCTTATTCTTCCCTTTGCCCTTTTCTTGAAACTGGTGGTCTTATTGACCATCAACACTTGATGCTCCTTCTTGATTTCTACCTCCGCAGCCTTTAGCATTGCGAAGAGCTCAGAATAGTCTTGTCCATCCCTTGCATATTATAGTTCATCACGAAGCTCTTGTAGCTTGGTGGCGTGATTGAAGAATTACATCAATGACACTATCATCGTGAAGATTAACTCCCGCTTGAATCAAGTGATTATTATACCCGACATTTTGAGTATGTGTTCACCGACGTAACTATTCTCCTCCATCTTACAGCTATAGAACTTATTGGAGACTTCATATCTCTCAATCCGGGCATTTGCTTGAAATATTAACTTCAACTCTGGAGCATCTCATATGCCCCATGACGCTCAAAACGTCGTTGAAGACCCGGTTCCAAGCAAAGAAAGCATGGCACATCGAACTATCTAGTAGTCATCACTTTGCTCGCGGACATTCTTAATGTCATCGCCAGCATCAGAGCAGCCTGGCACCCAACGGTGCTTCCAGACGTAATTCTTCTGTGCAGCAATGAGGATAATCCTCAGGTTACGGACCCAGTCCGTGTAGTTGCTACCATCAACTTTCAACTTAGCTTTATCAAGGAACGCATTAAAATTCAACGGAACAAGAGCACGAGCCATCTATCTACAACAAACATAGACAAGCAAAATACTATCAGGTACTAAGTTCATGATAAATTTAAGTTCAATTAATCATATTACTTAAGAACTCCCACTTAGATAGACATCTCTCTAGTCATCTAAGTGACCACGTGATCCAAATCAACTAAACCATGTCCGATCATCACATGAGATGGAGTAGTTTCAACGGTGAACATCAATATGTTGATCATATCTACTATATGATTCACACTCGACCTTTCGGTCTCCGTGTTCCGATGCCATATCTGTTATATGCTAGGCTCGTCAAGTTTAACCTGAGTATTCCGCGTGTGCAACTGTTTTGCACCCGTTGTATTTGAACGTAGAGCCTACCACACCCGATCATCACGTGGTGTCTCAGCACGAAGAACTTTCGCAACGGTGCATACTCAGGGAGAACACTTCTTGATAATTTAGTGAGAGATCATCTTAAAATGCTACCGTCGATCAAAGCAAGATAAGATGCATAAAGGATAAACATCACATGCAATCAATATAAGTGATATGATATGGCCATCATCATCTTGTGCTTGTGATCTCCATCTCCAAGCACCGCCGTGATCACCATCATCACCGCACGACACCTTGATCTCCATCGTAGCATCGTTGTCGTCTACGCCATCTATTGCTTCTACGACTATCGTTACCGCTTAGTGATAAAGTAAAGCAATTACAGGGTGTTTGCATTTCATACAATAAAGCGACAACCATATGGCTCCTGCCAGTCGCCGATAACTTCAGTTACAAAATATGATCATCTCATACAATAAAATATAGCATCACGTCTTGACCATATCACATCACAACATGCCCTCCAAAAACAAGTTAGACATCCTCTACTTTGTTGTTGCAAATTTTACGTGGCTGCTACGGGCTGAGCAAGAACCGTTCTTACCTACGCATCAAAACCACAACAATAGTTCGTGAAGTTAGTGTTGTTTTAACCTTCGCAAGGACCGGGCGTAGCCACACTCGGTTCAACTAAAGTGAGAGAGATAGACACCTGCCAGTCACCTTTAAGCACGAGTGCTCGTAACGGTGAAACCAGTCTCGCGTAAGCGTATGCGTAATGTCGGTCCGGGCCGCTTCATCTCACAATACCACTAAACCAAAGTATGACATGCTGGTAAGCAGTATGACTTGTATCGCCCACAACTCACTTGTGTTCTACTCGTGCAAATGGCATCTACGCATAAAACCAGGCTCGGATGCCACTGTTGGGGAACGTAGTAATTTCAAAAAAATTCCTACGCACACGCAAGGATCATGGTGATGCATAGCAACGACAGGGGAGAGTGTTGTCCATGTACCCTCATAGACCGAAAGCGGAAGCGTTAGAACAACGTGGTTGATATAGTCGTACGTCTTCACGATCCGACCGATCCAAGTACCGAACGTACGGCACCTCCGAGTTCAGCACACGTTCAGCTCGATGACGATCCCGGACTCCGATCCAGCAGGTGTCGGGATGAGTTCCGTCAGCACGATGGCGTGGTGACGGTGATGATGTTCTACCGGTGCAGGGCTTCGCCTAAGCACCGCTACGATATGACCGAGGTGGAATATGGTGGAGGGGGGCACCGCACACGGCTAAGGAACGATCACGAAGATCAACTTGTGTGTCATGGGGTGCCCCCCTTCCCCCGTATATAAAGGATGGAGGGGGGAGGTGCGGCCGGCCCCTAGGGTTGCGCCTGGAGGAGTCCTACTCCCACCGGGAGTAGGAATCCCCCCTCTTGCCTTGTTGGAGAAGGAAGGGGGAAGGAGGAAAGAGGAAAGGGGGGCGCCGCCCCCCCCCCTCTTCCTTGTCCTATTCAGACTAGGGGGGGAGGGGGCGCGGCCTGCCTTGGTCGGCCCTCCTCTTCTCCCTTAGGGCCCGTGTAGGCCCATTAACCCCTAGGGGGGTTCCGGTAACCCCCCGGTACTCCGGTAAAATCCCAATTTCACCCGGAACGATTCCGATATCCAAATATAGGCTTCCAATATATCAATCTTTATGTCTCAACCATTTCGAGACTCCTCGTCATGTCCGTGATCACATCCGGGACTCCGAACAACCTTCGGTACATCAAAACTTATAAACTCATAATATAAATGTCATCGTAACGTTAAGCGTGCGGTAACAACATACGTTCGCCTGGGCCGGACAAAGCCGGTTCTTCGTTCTAAGCGGCATAAGTCTTTAGGGACTCGAAAAGACCTCTCAAACAGCGACCAGCTCTCGCCTTATCGTGACGGTCAGTTTTAGCTTTCTCCACTAAGGCGCTCGCCCAGCTCAACCGGGGCGCAATCGCAGTGGTTCTCCCAGTGCTACCTTAGCCGGTAAAACGGAACATAAGGTACCAAAACATGGGAGCCGGGAAAACCCAACTATTGACCCAAGACATGATTCGGAGCCGATGCATATAATGATATAAGTTCGGGGTGCCGCACATGGGAAAGTGTTCGGACTTATCACACCATAATGCGGGGAACTTAAGTCCCTGGTGTATTCGGCCGTACCAAAGTGTACGGATGCAGGATGTCGTAAATGAACATATATACATAAAGAAAGAAATGCGGCTATAAGCAAGAAGCGATGCATTGTTTATTCAGAAATACTGCCATGAATGCAGAGCGATACAAATAGTGCGGTAAGCAAGGGATTGGACTATTTAAACATGTCGCCCTCCAGGGGTAGGCTGCGGAATGGTGTATTAAACGGATTTAATGCTCGTAATGGAGACCACCTTAGTGTTCGTCGTAGCCTTTCTCCTTCCCTGGCTATTGCATCGTGAGTTCGGCAGGTCTACTGCCGGACAAGGCCTCTGGTGAACGGAGTCCTGTGGATAAGAAAAAAGAAAAAAGAAAAAAGAGCGACGCACTTGGGAGCCCCTGGTATGGTTGAGCCGCACTCTGGGCCTGTCGTGGTCGTGCCCCTCCCCCTATGCCCATGGTATCTCCCGAGCATAATGATGTACGCGAAGGACTGGTCTTGCAATTATGCGATAGCTGGGGTTGGGCCGCATTGCTACGCGTGCTCGGAACGTACCAGGTGGTCTTGTTGTATGTTACTCCAGGCGCGTTTGGCCGTGTCCGGTCGCTTAACGGCCGGACTCGAAAATTGCCTTAAGAAGCTGCTCTGTACTTCTATCACGAGAGCCGCTGTATGTTCCTCCGTTTGGAGGGAGCGTTCCGTGTTTCCGTTGACCGTGATGACTCCTCGAGGGCTTGGCATCTTGAGCTTGAGGTATGCATAATCGGCACGCGCTGAACCATAACGCGCCCGTCCGAAAGCGAGCATGATAGCCGCCATGAACGGGACTATATCAAGATTAACTCCTCGCCGAAGTTATTCGGGATCAAGACCACTTCCAGCAGTAACCGAGCCTGCATAATTGGCCTCTACACTGGTATGACGCCTTTGAAGGTCGTCTTTGTAGGTTTAATCCTTGAGGGTCTATGCCCATCTTGCGACCGTGGTCCCGATAAAGCAGGTTTAGTCTGCCGCCGTCCATCAGGACTCTGGTGAGGTGAAATCCATCGACGATTGGGTCTAAAACCAATGCGGTGAATCCGCCATGGCAGATACTGGTGGGGTGGTCCCTTCGATCGAAAGTGATCGGGCAAGAGGACCAGGAATTGAACTTCGGGGCGACCGGCTCCATCGCATATACATCCCTAAGTGCACGCTTCCGCTCCCTCTCGGGTATATGGGTTGCGTATATCATGTTTACCGTCCGCACTTGTGGGGGACCCATCGCCCTCTATTGTTCGGGCGGCGGGTCTCTTCCTCGCCATCGCTATGCAGCCCTTGTCGTTGCTTTCGCAATTAACTTGCTCGCTGCTTGAATACCCAACAATCCTCGTTAGTGTGATTAGCTGGCTTTTCAGGTGCCATGTATCCGGCTGTCGGACCCGACTCAATGCCACATCGATCTAGCATGTAACACCTCATATCACTTTGCGGTCTCACGCACGGTATTCCCACGGTGTCGCCTTACCTTTGCCCGGACCGCTTATGCCTTTTGGCACACGATATGATAGTGTCGCTAGCATCCATATGATAAGGAGCCCGGCTGACATGGCTAGTCGTAAACCCAAAGTGGCACAAACCTACAGGACAGCATCCATGACCCAAAGATCGAACGTGTTTGTCCATCGCGAGTGAGTTCCGCTATAGCAATAGGCTAGCAGACTCGATAAACCGGGCAGAAGCGGCTAACAGACTCCGTAGACTAACGCGTGACATTTCCCGAAGACGTATACAGAACGAAGAAGGACACATGCCGGCCAGCCTAAGTGTTCCAGAGCAGTAGCAAGCTACCATGGCTCAGTGGAAACACTAGGAGACATTTCCCGGTAAGAGAGGCTACTAAAGATAAACAACTAGATAGTCAGATCCCACACATACCAAGCATTTCAATAACATACACACAATATGCTCGATATGTGCAAATACAACATGGCATCACAACATGTCTACGACTCATGTATTTATTCATTAGGCTTCGAGGAGCGAGATATTACAAACAGGGGTCTCATGACCCAACATTCAGAGCATACAAGTCAAAGCACAAGCGGAAGCTAATATGTCTGAGTACAGACATCTACAAATGAAAAAGGCTTAGAAGCCTGACTATCTACCAGATCCTGTCGAGGGCACAAGATCGTAGCTGAGGTAACAAGCTAAACGTCAAGTCCACGTGGAACTACTAGCGAGACCAAGTCTCTCTCGCAAAAACATAAAATAGGCAAACGTGAGTACAAATGTACCCAAAGAAGACTTACATCGTAACTAACTACATATGCATCATTATCAACAAAGGGATGGTGGAGTTTAACAGCAGAAGCCAGCTTTGACTCGGTGGCTATCCTAAACTACATTGCAAGTAACTCTTTTGAGGTGGCGCACGAGTCCACATATTCACTATATCAATACACCACTATGGATCCGCCCCGCCTCCCTACGAGAACGCCATCCATAGCACTCACGCTATCTTGCATATTTTAAAGTATTCACTTTCACTTGTCTATGAACTGTTATAGGCAACCCAAAAGTCCTTTACCATGACACGGCTATTCAATAGATGATATTAACCTGCAGGGTGTACTTCTTCATACATGTTTCCACCACTTAGCGCCCCGCACACGACATGTGCTCGGCAGACTTCAAGCGAAAGCCGACGTGGGTGTAGACCACGACCTACCTAGACACTCAAGTCCCTAGTCCAGTTTTATCGCCTGCTTTGGGTTCCATCTATGAGGAGATCCGCCAAGTTTCGCTCACAGCCCCAAACGATGTGAACAGGGTTCCCGAGACACCAAGCGGGCGCCTGTACACCGTGCCACGTACCTACCGCATCACAGCCCACCCCTACGGCCATTGTGTCCACGGCCTCCAAAGAGGCTACAAACACCAGAAACTACTTGCAACTCCTGGACAGAGGACTAGGGTGAATAAGAAGTCGAGCGGGGTCATATTTCAGGGCCCAATGTATGGTAGTAGCTGAATCATGGATCACAAACACAGAACTCAGTTCCTAAGGACGGCTTCAATGAGACAACCCACCATGTACTCCTACATGGCCTCTCACCGATACCTTTACCAAATCGTGTTCACATACTTAGCTCACACACAGTAGGACATGTTCACACACCTCTCGATTCATCCTTGATGGATCGACCGACTCAACTCTAAGCAGTGGCAGGCATGACAAACAAGCATGTATGAGTAGGCACAACAAGGCTCAAACAACTCCTACTCATGCTAGTGGGTTTCATCTATTTACTGTGGAATGACAGGTCATGCAAAGGATAAAGGGGTTCAGCTACCGCAGCAAGTAACAGATGAATCATTGTTGTCCTAATGCAGTAAAATAGAGCAGGAGCAAGAGAGTGGGATTGTATCAGAATGAACAAGGGGGTTTTGCTTGCCTGGCACTTCTGAAGATAATATAGTTCTTCATTGGTGTCATCGAACTCATCGTCGGAACCACGTCTATCGAGAGGGGACAATTACCGGGAAACAAGGAAGAACACAATCATTGCAATGCGACAATATGATGCATGAATGTGACATGGCAATATGATGTGATTTGAGCTAATGCAACTAGCAGCAAGTTAAATGGAGTTGGTTTGAATCCAAGATTCAAATTCAAACTCCACATGTGGTTATTTAAATGCCATTAACATGTTTTCAGTTATAAAGTAGGTATAACTTAGTTTGTCATGCATGATAATGGTACAGATGGATAGATTGCATTTTTCTGATCATTTTTCATATATAAATCTTTTCAATCTGAGCTACGGTTGAATTTATATGAATTTTAGAAGTTTTGGTTATTTTCTGGAATTTCCTGTTTAAATTTAAATCCAGAAAATAAATAATGGCGTCGACCGACGCCGCCGTGACGTCAAGCAGGTCAAAGGCGCTGACCAGGTCAAACCCGACGTGGGGTCCGCGTGTCAGTGTCACAGCTAATTACCGGAGTTAATTAGTGCTAAGTTAAATGTTAACCTAGGTTAATTAGGGCATGGGCCCGCATGTCAGTGACTTAGCTGGCTAACTAAAAGTTAATTAGCACTAAACTAGATTAGCGGGGCTTTGGGCCCACTTGTCAATGACTCGGAGGAGTCAACCCGGCCCACCCACCACGCCGAAGTCAAACCCGCCGCGTCTAGCACGGCGAGTCGAGACGCGGGCGAGCGGGCGGGATTCACGCCCGGCGACCAAAAGTACGGCGGAGGTTATCACGTGATGCGGCGCTCCCGCATCGAGTGGTGGTGGTGGTTGGACCGGGGTAGCCGGAACGACGGCGGCAAGCACGCCCGCGGCGGCCGGAGTTCGACGCCGGTCGTTCCGACGCGTTGCGAGCACGAAAAAGAGCAAATGGTGGTTGCTACGGCCTGGTGGTGATGCGCCGGCGCGATGACGTGCTTCGCCGAGCTCGATGGACTTGGCCACGGCGGCGACATGGCCGGGCGGAGCCGAGCTCTCGGTCGTGATGGCTAACGGGTTAGGGGCAGCTCGAGCGACGTGGCTAGGGGAGAAGGAAGAGGAGCTCACGGAGAGTTGGCGGTCGCGAGCACGACGGGCCGGGAAGCGCCGGAGCGAAGCGGGCGGCGAGGCGGATCTCCGGCGGCCGGCGATTTAAGATGAAGAAGACGGCGTCGATGCAGGGGCCTCACGCGTCGTGGCTAGACGGAGAGGACGAGGGAGGCGTGGCGATGCTCGTGGACACGCCGGAGAGGCTCGGGGTTGGCTGCGGTCAGGCTATGGCGAACCACGGCGGCGGTGGCGTTCGGTGGTGGCGGAGAGAGAGCAGAGGAGGGGAGAGGGTGCCGCGAGTGAGGGAGAGGAGCGAGGGACACGGGCATCGCTGTGGCGTCGCTAGAAGGAGCCGGGAAGAGCCAGCGGCGGGGAGGGAGGAGGTGGCAGCGTGGCGTCGGGCACACGCCCGCCCTCCTTCATGCGAGGAAGACGACAGAGAAGGAGGCGGTGGTGGGCTGGGCCGGCCACTTGGGCCGCCAGGTGGGCTGCAGAGGTAAAACTCCTTTCCACTGTTTTTCTATTTGTTTGTGTTTTCTATTATTTCTACAAGTTTGTGGCATTACTAAAAATACTTAGGCATCTTCAAAAACTACCAAACTGCTCATGCCCACTGTATAGAGTATATAAAACATGGAACATTTCAGTTTGGGATTATTTGGACATTTTAAAATATTGTATAGCATTTAAATGCCCAAATGCAAATAGAGTATGATTTAATTCAGAGCCCAATATGTCCTGCAAAAATATAAACCATTTTTGGTAGATGCTTCCACCTCAAACCAGAAATGTTGAACATTTTTAGAGGGCATTTTGAGTTCAATGGGAAAGATTTTATTTTGACCCTAGTTGAATTCATTTGGTGCTAGGGTTTAAACAATCCCCATTTCAAGTTTCATGAAATTTAAACATGATGCAACACTCTAATGCATGCACTAGGCATTGTCAGAACTAGGGATGTGACAACTCACCCCCACTAAACAAGAATCTCGCCCCGAGATTCAAGGCGTGAGGTAAGAAGACAAAGGGAACACAACTAATAACATGAACTCCAAGATCCAACTGTCTTCTCGAGGTGTTGATCTGTTGACTCAAAACAATCTTGACGTCTTTGCTTGCAAGGTCTTCATCCAACACGATGACGACAGAAGGAGACTCTACAGAAAATGATCTCCTCGAAGATCGAGTATTCAGGATCAACTCATGGGGTGAGAGATAAGAACATCTCTCGAGCTGAGATACGAAGCATTCATCCAAAAGGATGGAGTGGAACAGATGTTGGCGGTTCACTAGGTAGACAACAATTCCATATCTAAGAGGGTGGTGGACGGTTGTCAACGTAGCGAAGATTTGAGTTGCCATGATACCATATTGAGACACTTCAGGGAAGGTGACTCGTAGAAATATCCCCTTAAGTGGCAAAAAAAATTACCTTTGATTCAGGGATCATCGAAATTCTTTATACCAGCCTAAGGCAATCACAATCGATCACTTGAAGGAGTCCGAAAGAATGACATTCCCGGGCCAGGTTGGATGATGTGGATTACCTTGTTGAAGACAACACAATGGATGATTTTAGTAACTGGGGAGAAGCTCAACAGTAGAGAGTGAATCCACTGTTGGATTGGTTATAGCATGACCGAGGAAACTGAGAGCACTATGCGATTAATGCCGACAATAAAACCTAGAGCTTGCGCGTGCTCTCAAGAACTTGAGCATTTCCATATTCATCAAGGATTTTACCAATATCCGTGTCAAGGATCCTGGCAACACAACATACTACCATGATGAATTGTGATGGACGATGCAAATACAAAGGAAGATAACACTTTCTCAGATTTCACCTTAGCGAGGCCAAGGGGACAAAATCTGGAGGATTGACCGAGAGACATTTAGCACTCCGCTTCTAATGTTCTCCTTGATGTACTAGCGTATCTCATTCATAGATATGGTTTGATATCTAGAACATCAAGTAACAGGTCGGACTTCGGGAGCACAAAAATCATAAGGCACACAAATAGGGAATAATTCCTACGAAGTCCTTATGGAGAGGTGGCCAACTTCTTCAATCAAGATATTACAATAACAGGTCTTCCGGCTGGGTGTGTTGGCCACGACATCCATTTTACCGGGTTACAGAGAGACCAATATTATAGTTCTTGGGACATGTTCCAACCATCATATCTGCCTGAGATTCAGATCTGGATGGTGTCAGATTATTCCAGACTCATCAAGTCTAGAAAGTAAAATGAAAGTTTGCAACACAAATCGGCGAGATGACGTCGCGAGATTCTCGGGAAATGGACTACGGTAGTAAACTCCAAAACATGAGCTAGTTCTGCTACAAACATGTGAACACGCTGTCCAAGACAAGCATGACCACATAGTAGTCTTACAATAAAACACTACCGAGTTCCGGTGGGGAACCACCATCGAGATAACGAAGTCTTGTGCATATCCGTCCGGGCCCTTCAAGATTAGCACATGAACTTCTTTTCTTTGAACAAATCAATCAGTGGCTTGGTGTGCTAAGAATACATATAGAATGAAGGTTGCAAGTCTCCAGACCACAGAATACTTCGCACGTATGCATGAACGATTTGGGATGATTCCAAGGAAGCAACATTGACTTTCTCGAATCCACGGCGGCAACTTGCATCAAATGCACATGAACTAGAGGAAGTCACTTCTTACATCCGAACATATGCTTCATGAGCTAGCATGAACAAATGCTTTTAAAAGTTTCCAGTACTAGCTTGATGTTCAACAAGATTACGGAGAAGATAAGGATGTTGTCGATGGGCTCAACAACAGTTCATCCAGACTCCCATGGAGATGGAATTCCATAACTATGTGAACAAGGTGATAGTATTTGTCAGACCAAAAGACATAATGGTGTATGCTCGAGGAAAATCCACGAGTAAGACAACATTACGAACATCGTTGTTTCTGATTTGATTTGAGAATAGCCCACACTCAAATCAAAGTTTTGGCAAGACAATAGCTCCAACAACTGGCCTCGAGGATCAATTGATGAAGATATCATCTTTCTTCAACACACACATACACACACACAAGAAGATATCCCTTAACAAGAACCAAGTCAGACAAGCTTTTATCTTCCAACTCTCCAAGTTGTTGTCTAGCTCAACCAACTAGCTCAGGGATACCCAGCACAGGTTATTGGAGAAGGAGTGGTTTATGAAAAACCAACTTGATCTCGAACTCAACATAGCGGTGAGGTGACAACCTGGTGATACTTCCGAGAAGATATTCGGAAAATCACAAACCACCGGTATGTTACTAAGCTCGAGAGCAATCTTGCTTTTCAGGGCAAGATGATATGATCAAAAGAGCGAGGGATTGACACAATCCTGACTCATTGATCAATGAGTGCACCAAAAATAAGGAGTAGGTAGCACAATCTATCTTAGAATGATGATTCAAGAACCAACACACTAAGAATGAAATTATTGTCCATTAACTACCAAGCAACACAGTTGCTAGGAGTATTGAGTTCACACAACATGATTCACCTGTCGGCATTCCGGTTGCAACAACACGGAATCGAGAAATGAAAATGATGGCGAGAAGTATCACTGCGTCAAGAATTCATAAGAAGTGGTGCAATTCTCATGACAATCGACAAGAAGAAGGTAATACTTCAAGGTAGAAACGGATCGGTTGGATTGGCATTTTGATCTGCGGAATACAACGACTTTGACCCAATCCTGGATATGGATGAGGTACTGGAGTTCGTTTCTCCTAGTCATTCCAGATTAGAATGGCTCGACGGACCACAAGAATAATAAGCATCGATAAACAGATGCACAATTACTCCTGACTAGCAATTGATAGACGAGGGCCGGAATACAATTAAAGGGGGGCAACTCAAAGGAACATATGATTTTCTGAGTTGTGGATGCATAGATTAGTATGTCGAACCAGGTTCAACAGGTTTCTTCCGGATAACCCATGCAGAAAGGTAGAGCTGGCAGAGTAACAACATAGAATCGAGAACTCATCAAGAGCACTCTGGTTGTGATCTTTTGGTTCAACGTGGAACTTCTGCCAAAATGGTTCATGGTATTTGGAGGAAGGGAATACCACGAACCTCGAGGACTATCGCAAAGGTTACTAATAACCTAGGGTACTAACAAACACTATCAACACGAGGTAGGTAGGGTGAATCTCGGGTTCAAGAACCCAGGAATAGAATACCTACTACTAAGTAGCATCACGGGATGCTTTCGAGAATAAAGGCCAGAATCATCACACTGGGACACAAATCATGGCTAAATTACTAGATGACTCCCTAAAACACCTAGGGTCATAATAACAATTCCAACATATATGTCGAGGCAATAGAATACCTCAACTCAAAGAATTAGTGTGATTAACTTTGGCCCAAAGGAACATCAAAACCAGAGGGAAAAGGATTTGCAAGTGCATCAGATTGTTTAGAAACACAGGATGACTCGACACTGATAACGGTAGTAAATGCTCGAAAAGATTGGAGACATGCTACAAAAATGGTGGCATAGCCACTCCGAAGCACAATATCAAGGTTTCAAGATCAACAGTTATGAACATACGGAAGTAGTAAAACTGAACTGAGATTTGAAACTAACAATGCTATAAGTCTATGAATTAGTAACACGTCATCCTGATAGATAGATGAGAAGGCCTAGTTCTTAATCCTCGTGGAAGAGAAGAGGATGACTCAGATCAGAAGGCCATGAGGTATAAGGAGTAAAAAGAGCCTTACGTTCCATCCCACAATCAATTCCCCTACATATAACTAAAGCATTTCTAGACACAACTTCGACCAGTTTGGCTTGGTAATCCTCTGACAGATCAAAGGCTCGATACCAAAGCTGTCAGGACCCCGACTCAATGCCACATCGATCTAGCATGTAACACCTCATATCACTTTGCGGCCTCACGCACGGTATTCCCACGGGTGTCGCCTTACCTTTGCCCGGGACCGTTTATGCCTTTTGGCACACGATATGATAGTGTCGCTAGCATCCATATGATAAGGAGCCCGGCCGACATGGCTAGTCATAAACCCAAAGTGGCACAAACCTACGAGGACAGCATCCTCGACCCGAAGATCGAACGATGTCGGTTATCACGAGTGAGTTCCGGGGCTGTAGCACTAGGCTAGCAGACTCGTAAACCGGGGCAGAAGGGCTAACAGACTCGGTACTCAACACGTGACATTTCCCGAAGGAGATGTATACAGAACGAAGAAGGACACATGCGGCCAGCCTAAGTGTTCGAGAGCAAGTAGCAAGCTACCATGGCTCGGTGGAAACACTAGGAGACATTTCCGTAAGAGAGGCTACTAAAGATAAACAACTAGATAGTCGATCCCACACATACCAAGCATTTCAATAACATACACACAATATGCTCGATATGTGCAAATACAACATGGCATCACAACATGACTCTCGACTCAAGTATTTATTCATTAGGCCCGAGGAGCGAGATATTACAAACAGGGTCTCATGACCCAACATTGAGACATACAAGTCAAAGCACAAGCGGAAGCTAATATGTCCGAGTACGACATCTACAAATGAAAAAGGCTTAGAAGCGACTATCTACCAGATCCTGTCGAGGCACAAGATCGTAGCTGAGGTAACAAGCTAAACATCAAGTCCACGTGGAACTACTAGCGAGACCAAGTCTCTCTGCAAAAACATAAAATAGGCAAACGTGAGTACAAATGTACCCAAAGAAGACTTACATCGAAACTAACTACATATGCATCATTATCAACAAAGGGATGGTGGAGTTTAACAAAGACAAGCCAGCTTTGACTCGGTGGCTATCCTAAACTACATTGCAAGTAACTCTTTTGAGGTGGCGCTACGAGTCCACATATTCACCATATCAATACACCACTATGGATCCGCTCCGTCTCCCTACGAGAACGCCATCCATAGCACTCACGCTTATCTTGCGTATTTTAAAGTATCCACTTTCACTTGTCTATGAACTGTTATAGGCAACCCGAAGTCCTTTACCATGACACGGCTATTCAATAGATGATATTAACCTGCAGGGTGTACTTCTTCATACATGTTTCCACCACTTAGTGTCCACACACGACATGTGCTCGGCAGACTTCAGCGAAAAGCCGACGTGGGTGTAGACCACGACCTACCTAGACACTCAAGTCCCTAGTCCAGGTTTATCGCTGCTTGGGTTCCATCTATGAGGAGATCCGGCGAAGTTTCGCTCACAGCCCCAAACGATGTGAACAGGGTTCCCGAGACACCAAGCAGGCGCCCGGTACACCGTGCACGTACCTACCAGATCACAGCCCACCCCTACGGTCCACGCTGTCCACGGCCTCCATGAGCTACAAACACCGTAAACTACTTGCAACTCCCAGGACAGAGGACTAGGGTGAATAAGAAGTCGAGCGGGTCATATTTCAGGCCCAATGTATGGTAGTAGCTGAATCATGGATCACAAACACGTAACTCAGTTCCTAAGGACGGCTTCAATGAGACAACCCACCATGTACTCCTACATGGCCTCTCACCGATACCTTTACCAAATCGTGTTCACATACTTAGCTCACACACAAGAGGACATGTTCACACACCTCGATTCATCCTCGATGGATCGGACCCGACTCAACTCTAAGCAATGGCAGTGCATGACAAACAAGCATGTATGAGTAGGCACAACAAGGCTCAAACAACTCCTACTCATGCTAGTGGGTTTCATCTATTTACTGTGGAATGACAGGTCATGCAAAGGATAAAGGGGTTCAGCTACCGCAGCAAGTAATAGATGAATCGTTGTTGTCCTAATGCAGTAAAATAGAGCAGGAGCAAGAGAGTGGGATTGTATCGGAATGAACAAGGGGGTTTTGCTTGCCTGGCACTTCTGAAGATAATATAGTTCTTCATTGGTGTCATCGAACTCATCGTCGGAACCACGTCTATCGAGAGGGGACAATTACCGGGAAACAAGGAAGAACACAATCATTGCAATGCGACAATATGATGCATGAATGTGACATGGCAATATGATGTGATTTGAGCTAATGCAACTAGCAGCAAGTTAAATGGAGTTGGTTTGAATCCAAGATTCAAATTCAAACTCCACATGTGGTTATTTAAATGCCATTAACATGTTTCCAGTTATACAGCAGGTATAACTTAGTTTGTCATGCATGATAATGGTACAGATGGATAGATTGCATTTTTCTGATCATTTTTCATATATAAATCTTTTCAATCTGAGCTACGGTTGAATTTATATGAATTTTAGAAGTTTTGGTTATTTTCTGGAATTTCCTGTTTAAATTTAAATCCAGAAAATAAATAATGGCGTCAGCCTGACGTCAGCGTGACGTCAGCAGGTCAAAGGCGCTGACCAGGTCAAACCTGACGTGTGGGGTCCGCGTGTCAGTGTCACAGCTAATCACCGGAGTTAATTAGTGCTAAGTTAAATGTTAACCTAGGTTAATTAGGGCATGGGCCCGCATGTCAGTGACTTAGCTGGCTAACTAAAAGTTAATTAGCACTAAACTAGATTAGCAGGGCTTTGGGCCCACTTGTCAATGACTCAGAGGAGTCAACCCGGGCCCACCCAGTCCACGTCGAAATCAAACCC
The DNA here is from genome assembly GCA_021437245.1 of Aegilops speltoides. Lineage (NCBI taxonomy): Eukaryota > Viridiplantae > Streptophyta > Magnoliopsida > Poales > Poaceae > Aegilops > Aegilops speltoides. Next base: position 116,209,209 of record CM038145.1, read on the forward strand.
GCGGCGTCTAGCCAGCCGGCGAGTCCAGACGCGGCGGGCGGCGCGGATTCACGCCCCGGCGACCAAAAGTACGGCGGAGGCTATCTCGTGATGCGGGCGCTCCCGCATCGAGTGGTGGTGGTGGTTGGACCGGGGTAGCCGGAACGACGGCGTAAGCACGTCCGCGGCGGCCGAGTTCGGACGTCGGTCGTTCCGACGTTGCGAGGCACGAAAAGAGCAAGGGTGGTTGCTACGGCCCGTGGTAGACGCTACCGAGCGCGATGGCGTGCTTCGATTTGAGCTCCATGGACTTGGCCACGGCGGCGACATGGCCGGCGGAGCGAGCTCTCGGCCGTGATGGCCAACGGGTTAGGGGCAGCTCGGCGACGTGGCTAGGGGAGAAGGAAGAGGAGCTCACGGAGAGTTGGCGGTGCGAGCGACGGGGCGGGAAGCGAGCGAAGCGGCGGCGAGGCGGATCTCCGGCGGCCGGCGACGAAGATGAAGAAGACGGCGTCGATGCAGGGCCTCTGGCGATGCGTGGCTAGACGGAGAGGATGAGGGAGGCGTGGCGATGCTCGTGGACACGTCGGAGAGGCTCGGGGTTGGCTGCGGCTGCGGCTATGGCGAACGGCGGCGGCGGTGGCATTCGGTGGTGAGCGGGAGAGAGAGCAGAGGAGGGGAGAGGGTGCCGCGAGTGAGGGAGAGGAGCGAGGGGACACGGGGCATCGTCGTGGCGTCGCTAGAAGGAGCCGGGGAAGAGCCAGGCAGGCAGGGAGGGAGGAGGTGGCCGCGCGTGCGTCGGGCACACGCCCGCGTCCTTCTGTCGCGAGGAAGACGACAGAGAAGGAGGCGGTGGTGGGCTGGGCCGGCCACTTGGGCCGCCAGGTGGGCTGTAGAGGTAAAACTCCTTTCCACTGTTTTTCTATTTGTTTGTGTTTTCTATTATTTCTGCAAGTTTGTGGCATTACAAAAAATACTTAGGCATCTTCAAAAACTACCAAACTGCTCATGCCCACTGTATAGAGTATATAAAACATGGAACATTTCAGTTTGGGATTATTTGGACATTTTAAAATATTGTATAGCATTTAAATGCCCAAATGCAAATAGAGTATGATTTAATTCAGAGCCCAATATGTCCTGCAAAAATATAAACCATTTTTGGTAGATGCTTCCACCTCAAACCAGAAATGTTGAACATTTTTAGAGGGCATTTTGAGTTCAATGGGAAAGATTTTATTTTGACCCTAGTTGAATTCATTTGGTGCTAGGGTTTAAACAATCCCCATTTCAAGTTTCATGAAATTTAAACATGATGCAACACTCTAATGCATGCACTAGGCATTGTCAGAACTAGGGATGTGACACTGGCAAGAGCGGTCGAGTATTCGGTCCAAATTGTACGGACCCGGAGTGGTTCTTTTGAATGGCTTCTTCCGCTGACCGGGTTTAGAGCCTCTGAATCCGGCGTTGACTGCCGGATCCTCAGTGTTATCGCAGTTAACACGGCGTTTGTTTTTGTTTCAACGCGACCTGCCATTGCGGTCCTTAGTATCCGGACCGCCAAAGATTTTTGCTAAGGTTGTTATCGCGGCTAGCTAGCTATCCTCCCCGCATGTAAGCGGGTCATTAGTGATGTGAGAGCTGCCATGGATTTCGGCTTTTCCTGTCCTAGGTGCCGGGCCAGCCATTCGTCGCGGATGTTGTGTTTGAAGGCTTCGAGGGCCTCTACATCCGTACAGTCGACGATTTGATTTTTCTTTGTTAGGAATTGTTTCTAGAATTGTCTGGCCGATTCGTCTGGCTGCTGAATTATGTGGCTTAGGTCATCGGCGTCTGGTGGTCGCACATATGTGCCTTGGAAGTTGTCAAGGAATGCGGCTTCCAGGTCCTCCCAACACCCAATTGACTCTGCTGGCAAGCTGTTAAGCCAATGCCGAGCTGGTCCTTTAAGCTTGAGTGGGAGATATTTGATGGCGTGGAGATCGTCACCGCGGGCCATATGGATATGAAGGAGATAGTCTTCGATCCAAACCGCGGGGTCTATTGTGCCATCGTAGGATTCAATGTTCACGGGTTTAAACCCTTCAGGGATTTGATGATCCATTACTTCATCTGTGAAGCATAGTGGGTGTGCGGCGCCTCTGTACTGGGCAATATCGCGACGTAGCTCAAGAGAGCTTTGTCTACTGTGTTCGGCCCGACCGAGTTCTTTGTATCCGTGCGACGGTAGTCGTCGCGCATCATGGGCGCCCACATGATCCGTGAGATCGATCTTGATTGTCTTGCCTTGTCCTCCAATATGTCTTGCAAGTCCGGCGCATTCCCACGTGGCTTCGCACTTTTCGAGCGGTGCCGGGGTACGGTTCTGGTGGAGGGCCTAGATGCCTCTCTGTCGCGCCACGAGGTGGTCGGTCCGCCGTATTGTGCCCTGGTGATGAGGGTTTATATGCCTCCTACTCTAATCAGGGGAGCAACTTGCGTTTTGGGTAGCTTTTGGAGGCGTTGAGTTCAGACTCTTGCCGCAAGGACTTGATCCATCTGTCGGCTAGCAGATCTTGATCAGCTTGAAGCTGTTGCTGCTTTTTCTTTAGGCTATTTGCCATGGCCATAAGCCTGCGTTTAAAACGCTCTTGTTCGACGGGATCCTCGGGCACGACAAATTCATCGTCGTTGAGGCTTGCCTCGTCTCCGGAGGGAGGCATGTAATTGTCATCCTCGACCTCTTCGTCTGCCGCTCTCTCATGATGGCTGGCTTCTACATCCTCCTGCGCTGAATCTTGCTGGAGGGGGTTGTCTTCGGCACTCTCTGGGGTGTTATTATCTCCGTGCGGAATCTCCATTCTTCTTTGTGGCGGGATTTAGAGCGGCGCCACGACGCCGGGCGCTTGGGATTTTTCTTAGGGAATCTGCCTCCGCGCTTCTTCGTCGTTCCCATCCTTTGGGATGTCCACCATGTATATGTCGTATGATGAGGTGGTCTTCCGGTGCCCGTAGGCGCTGGTTCTTGGTCGCCTCGGCATCATCGTCCATACCGTCGATGTCTTGAGTCGTAGTCTAGCATGTCGGTTAGATCATCGGCAAGTGGCTACAAAGTGGGTGGTGGGTGGGTTTGAATTTCTTCGTCGTCCGCATCCCAACCGTCCCGACCGCAGATCCGCCAGGCTCTCGATAACGAGAGATGTTTTAGCGAATTCGAGGATGTCGCCAAAGGGTGAGTGCTCTGAAAGATGTCCGCGGCGATGAACTCCATGATCGGCGCCCAATCGGATTCGATTGGTAGGGGCGCGGGAGGTTCAGAGTCCGGCGAGGAGTCCGGCACCTCAGAGTCACGAGCTTTACGAGGACAAGGTCGATGTTCGCTCCATCGCCATAGAGATTGCAGCTCCGGCGGTGTCCAGCCACTGCCCTCGACTGCGCGGTCGGCTCCGAACTAGGGGTGGAGCGGACTCATGTCGGCTTCGAGGGCCTTCGCTCGCGGCAGAGCTAAATCATGCCCATCGTGATAAAGGTCTGGCGTGCTCGGTGTGGCTCGAATCCTCGAAGATCAAGTCTCCGCGGATGTCGGCCGTGAAGTTTAGGCTTCCAAATCGACTGATGGCGGGGCGTAGCTTTCAATCTGCTCCAGATGGCCAGCTTAATTGGCCCGATGCAAAGCCGCCGAATACGAAGATCTGTCCGGGGAGAAAAGTCTCACCCTGAACCGCGTCGTTGTTGATGATTGAAGGAGCCATCGGGCCTATATGCGACGACATAGAGGAACTCTCAATGAAAGCACCAATGTCGGTGTCAAACCGGCGGATCTCGGGTAGGGGGTCCCGAACTGTGCGTCTAGGCGGATGGTAACAGGAGACAAGGGACACAATGTTTTTACCCAGGTTCGGGCCCTCTCGATGGAGGTAAAACCCTACTCCTGCTTGATTGATATTGATGATATGGGTAGTACAAGAGTGGATCTACCACGAGATCAAGGAGGCTAAACCCTAGAAGCTAGCCTATGGTATGATTCTTGTAATGGTTGTTCGTCCTACGGACTAAAACCCTCCGGTTTATATAGACACCGGAGAGGGCTAGGGTTACACAGAGTCGGTTACAATGGTAGAAGATCTACATATCCGTATTGCCAAGCTTGCCTTCCACGCCAAGGAAAGTCCCATACGGACACGGGACGAAGTCTTCAATCTTGTATCTTCATAGTCTTGGAGTCCGGCTGATGATGATAGTCCGACTATCCGGACACCCCCTAGTCTAGGACTCCCTCACGGGGATTTGTTGCACTTTCAAAGGCGAATGGCGCGGCCAAAATCCGGTGCAAGTACTGCGCGACCGACCTTTGGTGCAAGTACGATCCAGACGACCTCTGCCCACTCCTCGCAAGGAATTGGGCTACTATGGGCTGTGTACCCAGCTGCAACGCCCTGTCGACAACAGACAATGTTGGGGAACGTAGTAATTTCAAAATTTTCCTACGTACACGCAAGATCATGGTGATGGCATAGCAACGAGAGGGGAGAGTATTGTCCACGTACCCTCGAGACCGTGGCGAAGCGTTATGACAACGCGGTTGATGTAGTCGTGCGTCTTCACGATCCGACCGATCCAAGTACCAAACGTCACGGCACCTCCGAGTTCAGCACATATTCAGCTCGATGGCGATCCCGGACTCGATCCAAAGAAAGTGTCGGGGATGAGTTCCGTCGACCTGACGGCGTGGCGGCGATGATGATGCTCTATCGGCGCAGGGCTTCGCCTAAACTCCGCGACGATATGGCCGAGGTGGAATATGGTGGAGGGGGGCACCGCACACGGCTAAGGAACGATCACGAAGATCAACTTGTGTGTCATGGGGTGTCCCCCTGCCCTCGTATATAAAGGAGAAAGGGGGGAGGAGGCCGGCCATAGGAGGGGGCGCGCCAAGTGTGGAGTCCTACTAGGACTCCCTAGTCCTAGTAGGATTCCACCTCCTTGTTGGAGTAGGAGAAGGGAAAGAGGGGAGAGGAAGAAGGAAAGGGGGCTCGCCCTTGTCCACCCGGACCAGGAGGGGGGCAGGCCTCCTTCCTTTGGCCTCTCTCCTCTATTCCCGTATGGCCCAATAAGGCCCATATACTCCCGGCGAATTCCGTAACTCTCGGTACTCGAAAAATACCGAATCATTCGAACCTTTCCGAACTCGAATATAGTCGTCCAATATATCAATCTTTACGTCTCGACCATTTCGAGACTCCTCGTCATATCCCCGATCTCATCCGGGACTCCGAACTCCTTCGGTACATCAAAACTCATAATATAATTGTCATCGAAACCTTAAGCGTGCGTACCATACGGGTTTGAGAACTATGTAGACATGACCTAGAACTATTCTCGGTCAATAACCAATAGCGGAACCTGGATGCCCATATTGGCTCCTACATATTCTACGAAGATCTTTATCAGTCAAACCGCATAACAACATACGTTGTTCCCTTTGTCATCGGTATGTTACTTGCCCGAGATTCGATCGTCGGTATCCAATACCTAGTTCAATCTCGTTACCGGCAAGTCTCTATACTCGTTATGTAATGCATCATTCCGTAACTAACTCATTAGATACATTGCTTGCAAGGCTTATAGTGATGTGCATTACCGAGAGGGCCCAGAGATACCTCTCCGACAATTGGAGTGACAAAACCTAATCTCGAAATACGCCAACCCAACATGTACCTTCGGAGACACCTGTAGTACTCCTTTATAATCACCCAGTTACGTTGTAATCTTTGGTAGCACACAAAGTGTTCCTTCGGTAAACTGGAGTTGCATAATCTCATAGTTACAGGAACATGTATAAGTCATGAAGAAATCAATAGCAATATACTAAATGATCAAGTGCTAGGCTAACGGAATGGGTCATGTCAATCACATCATTCTCCTAATGATGTGATCCCGTTAATCAAATGACAACACATGCCTATGGTTAGGAAACATAACCATCTTTGATTAATGAGCTAGTCAACTAGAGGCATACTAGTGACGTTATGTTTGTCTATGTATTCACACATGTATCATGTTTCCGGTTAATACAATTCTAGCATGAATAATAAACATTTATCATGATATGAGGAAATAAATAATAACTTTATTATTGCCTCTAGGGCATATTTCCTTCAGTCTCCCACTTGCACTAGAGTCAATAATCTAGTTCACATCGCCATGTGATTTAATACCAATATTCATATCTGTATATGATTAACACCCATAGTTCACATCTTCATGTGACCAACACCCAAAGGGTTTACTAGAGTCAATAATCTAGTTCACCTCGCTATGTGATTAACAACCAAAGGGTACTAAGGTGTGATCATGTTTTGCTCGTGAGAGAAGCTTAGTCAGCCGGGTCTGCATCACGTTCGAGCCATATGTATTTTGCAAATATTCTATGTCTACAATGCTCTGTACGGAGCTACTCTAGCTAATTGCTCCCACTTTCAATATGTATCCAGATTGAGACTTAGAGTCATCTGGATCGGTGTAAAAGCTTGCACCGATGTAACTTCTACAACGAACTCTTTTATCACCTCCATAATCGAGAAACATCTCCTCAGTCCTCACTAAGGATATTCTTGACCGCTGTCCAGTGATCTACTCCTAGATCACTATTGTACTCCATTGCCTAATTCAGTGTAAGATATACAATAGGTCTGGTACATAGCATACTTTATAGAACCTATGACTGAGGCATAGGGAATGACTTTCATTCTCTTTTCTATTTTCTGCTGTGGTCGGGATTTGAGTCTTACTCAATTTCACACCTTTGCAACACATGCAAGAACTCTTTCTTTGACTGTTCCATTTTGAACTACTTCAAAATCTTGTCAAGGTATGTACTCATTGAAAATCTTATCAAGCGTCTTGATCTATCTCAATAGATCTTGATGCTCAATATATAAGTAGCTTTACTGAGGTCTTTCTTAAAAAAAACTCCTTTCAAACACTCCTTTATGCTTTGCAGAATAATTCTACATTATTTCTGATCAACAATATGTCATTTACATATACTTATCAGAAATGTTGTAGTGCCCCCACTCACTTTCTTGTAAATACAAAGCTTGGTATGAAGTCTATATAAAACTATATGCTTTGATCAACTTATCAAAGTGTATATTCCAACTCGAGATGCTTGCACCACCATAGATGGATCATTTGGAGCTTGCACATTTTGTTAGCACCTTTAGGATTGACAAAACCTTCTGGTTGCATCATATACAACTCTTCTTTAAGAAAACCATTAAGGAATGCAGTTTTGACATCCATTTGCCAGATTTCATAAAATGTGGCAATTGCTAACATCATTCAGACAGACTTAAGCATCGCTACAGTTGAGAAAATCTCATCGTAGTCAACACCTTGAACTTTGTCGAAAACCTTTTGCGACAAGTCGAGCTTTGTAGATAGTAACACTACTATCAATGTCCGTCTTCCTCTTGAAGATCCATTTATTTTTCTATGGTTTGCCGATCATCGGGCAAGTCCACCAAAGTCCACACTTTGTTCTCATACATGGATCCTATCTCAGATCTCATGGCCTCTAGCCATTTTGCGGAATCTGGGCTCATCATCGCTTCCTCATTGTTCGTAGGTTCGTCATGGTCAAGCAACATGACTTCCAGAATAGGATTACCATACCACTCTGGTGCGGATCTTACTGTGGTAGACCTACGAGGTTCAGTAGATACTTGATCTGAAGTTTCATGATCAATATCATTAGCTTCCTCACTGATTGGTGTAGTTGTCACAGGAACCGGTTCTTGTGATGAACTACTTTCCAATAAGGGAGCAGGTACAGTTACCTCATCAAGTTCTACTTTCCTTCCACTCACTTCTTTCGAGAGAAACTCCTTCTCTAGAAAGGATCCGAATTTTGCAACGAAAATCTTGCCTTCAGATCTGTGATAGAAGGTGTACCCAACAGTCTCTTTTGGGTATCCTATGAAGACACATTTCTCCGATTTGGGTTCGAGCTTATCTGGTTGAAGTTTCTTGACATAAGCATCGCAGCCCCAAACTTTAAGAAATGACAACTTTGGTTTCTTGCCAAACCATAGTTCATGAGGCGTCGTCTCAACGGATTTTGATGGTGCCCTATTTAGCGTGAATGCAGTTGTCTCTAATGCATAACCCCAGAATAATAGTGGTAAATCAGTAAGAGACATCATAGATCGCACCATATCCAATAAAGTGCGGTTACGACGTTCGAACACACCATAACGTTGTGGTGCTCCAGGTGGCGTGAGCTGTGAAACTATTTCACATTGTTTTAATTGAAGACCAAACTCGTAACTCAAATATTCGTTTCCACGATCAGATCGCAGAAACTTTATTTTCTTGTTACGATGATTTTTCCACTTCACTCTGAAATTCTTTGAACCTTTCAACTATTTCAGACTTATGTTTCATCAAGTAGATATACCCATATCTGCTCAAATCATCTTGTGAAGGTCAGAAAATAACGATACTTGCCACAAGCATCAACACTCATTGGATCGCATACATTAGTATGTATTATTTCCAATAAGTCAGTAGCTTGTTCCATTGTTCCGGAGAACGGAGTTTTAGTCATCTTGCCCAAAAGGCACGGTTCGCAAGCATCAAATGATTCATAACCAAGTGATTCCGAAAATCCATCTTTATGGAGTTTCTTCATGCGCTTTACACTGATATAACCCAAACGACAGTGCCACAAATAAGTTGCACTATCATTATTAACTTTGCATATTTTGGCATCAATATTATGAATATGTGTATCACTACGATCGATATCCAACAAACTATTTTCATTGGGTGTATAACCATCGAAGGTCTTATTCATGTAAACAGAATAACAATTATTCTTTAACTTCAAATGAATAACCGTATTGCAATAAACATGATCAAATCATATTCATGCTCAACGCAAATGCCAAATAACATTTATTTAGGTTTAACACTAATCTCGAAAGTATAGGGATTGTGCGATGATGATCATATCGATCTTGGAACTACTTCCAACACTCATCGTCACTTCCCCTTCAACTAGTCTCTGTTTATTCTGTAATCTCCTGTTCGAGTTACTAATCTTAGCAACCGAACAAGTATCAAATACTCAGGGGCTACTATAAACACTAGTAAGGCACACATCAATAACCTGTATATCAAATATACTCTTGTTCACTTTGCCATCCTTCTTATCCACCAAATATTCAGGGTATTTCCGCTTCCAATGACCATTTCCTTTGCAGTGTAAGCACTCAGTTTCAGGCTTTGGTCTAGCTTTGGTCTTCTTCACGGGAGTGACAACTTGTTTGCCATTCTACTTGAAGTTTCCCTTTCTTTCCCATTGCCCTTTTCTTGAAACTAGTGGTCTTGTCAATCATCAACACTTGATGCTCTTTCTTGATTTCTACCTTCGTCGATTTCAACATCACGAAGAGCTTGGGAATCACTTTCATCATCCCTTGCATATTATAGTTCATCACGAAGTTCTACTAACTTGGTGATGGTGACTAGAGAATTCTGTCAATCACTATTTTATCCGGAAGATTAACTCCCACTTGATTCAAGCGATTGTAGTACCTGCACAATCTGAGCACATGCTCACTAGTTGAGCGATTCTCCTCCATCTTTTAGCTATAGAACTTGTTGGAGACTTCATATCTCTCAACTCGGTATTTGCTTGAAATATTAACTTCAATTCTGGATCATCTCATATGGTCCATGATGTTCAAAACGCCTTTGAAGTCCCGATTCTAAGCCGTTAAGCATGGTGCACTAAACTATCAAGTAGTCATCATATTGAGCTAGCCAAACGTTCATAACGCCGCATACGCTCCCCGCAATAGGTCTGTCACCTAGCGGTGCATTAAGGACATAATTCTTCTGTGCAGCAATGAGGATAATCCTCAGATCACGGATCCAATCCGCATCATTGCTACTAGCATCTTTCAACACAATTTTCTCTAGGAATATATCAAAATAAACATATGAAAGCAACAACGCGAGCTATTGATCTATAACATAATTTGCAAAATACTACTAGGACTAAGTTCATGATAAATTTAAGTTCAATTAATCATATTACTTAAGAACTCCCACTTAGATAGACATCCCTCTAATCCTCTAAGTGATCACGTGATCCATATCAACTACACCATGTCCGATCGTCACGTGAGATGGAGTAGTTTCAACGGTGAACATCAATATGTTGATCATATCTACTATATGATTCACGCTCGACCTTTCGGTCTCCGTGTTCCGATGCCATATCTGTTATATGCTAGGCTCGTCAAGTTTAACCTGAGTATTCCGTGTGCGCAAGTGTTTTGCACCCATTGTATTTGAACGTAGAGCCTATCACACCCGATCATCACGTGGTGTCTCAGCACAAAGAACTTTCGCAACGGTGTATACTCAGGGAGAACACTTCTTGATAATTTAGTGAGAGATCATCTTAAAATGCTACCGTCGATCAAAGCAAGATAAGATGCATAAAGGATAAACATCACATGCAATCAATATAAGTGATATGATATCGCCATCATCATCTTGTGCTTGTGATCTCCATCTCCGAAGCACCGTCGTGATCACCATCGTCACCGGCGCGACACCTTGATCTCCATCGTAGCATCGTTGTCGTTACGCCATCTATTGCTTCTACGACTATCGCTACCGCTTAGTGACAAAGTAAAGCAATTACAGGGTGTTTGCATTTCATACAATAAAGCGACAACCATATGGCTCCTGCCAGTTGCCGATAACTTCGGTTACAAAACATGATCATCTCAAACAATAAAATATAGCATCACGTCTTGACCATATCACATCACAACATGCCCTGCAAAAACAAGTTAGACGTCCTCTACTTTGTTGTTGCAAATTTTACGTGGCTGCTACGGGCTTAGCAAGAACTGTTCTTACCTATGCATCAAAACCACAACGATAGTTCGTCAAGTTAGTGCTGTTTTAACCTTCGCAAGGATCGGGCGTAGCCACACTCGATTCAGCTAAAGTGAGAGAGACAGACACCCGCTAGTCACCTTTAAGCACGAGTGCTCGTAACGGTGAAACCAGTCTCGCGTAAGCGTATGCGTAATGTCGGTCCGGGCCGCTTCATCTCACAATACCGCTGAGCCAAAGTATGACATCTTTGGTAAGCGATGACTTGTATCGCCCACAACTCACTTGTGTTCTACTCCTGCATATGACATCTACGCATAAAACCAGGCTCGGATGCCACTGTTGGGGAACGTAGTAATTTCAAAATTTTCCTACGTACACGCAAGATCATGGTGATGGCATAGCAACGAGAGGGAGAGTATTGTCCACGTACCCTCGTAGACCATAAGCGAAGCGTTATGACAACGCGGTTGATGTAGTCATCGTCTTCACGATCCGACCGATCCAAGTACCGAGCGTCACGGCACCTCCGAGTTCAGACACGTTCAGCTCGATGGCGATCCCGGACTCCGATCCAGCAAAGTGTCGGGATGAGTTCCACAAGACGACGGCGTGGTGGCGATGATGATGCTCTATCGGCGCGAGGCTTCGCCTAAACTCATGACGATATGACCGAGGTGAAATATAGTGGAGGGGGCACCGCACACGGCTAAGGAGCGATCACGAAGATCAACTTGTGTGTCATGGGGTGCCCCCGCCTCGTATATAAAGGAGCAAGGGGAGGAGGCCGGCCCTAGGAGGCGCGCCAAGTGTGGAGTCCTACTAGGACTCCTAGTCCTAGTAGGATTCCACCTCCCTTGTTGGAGTAGGAGAAGGGGAAGAGGGGAGAGGAAGAAGGAAAGGGGCTGCGCCCTTTTCCAATCGGACCAGAGGGGGGCGAGCCTCCTTCCTTTGGCCTCTCTCCTCTATTCCCGTATGGCCCAATAAGGCCCATATACTCCCGGCGAATTCCGTAACTCTCCCAGACTCAAAAATATCCGAATCACTCGGAACCTTTCCGAACTCGAATATAGTCGTCCAATATATCGATCTTTACGTCTCGACCATTTCGAGACTCCTCGTCATGTCCCCGATCTCATCCGGGACTCCGAACTCCTTCGGTACATCAAAACTCATAAACTCATAATATAAGCATCATCGAAACCTTAGCGTGCGGACCCTACGGGTTCGAGAACTATGTAGACATGACCTAGAACTATTCTCGGTCAATAACCAATAGCGGAACCTGGATGCCCATGTTGGCTCCTACATATTCTACGAAGATCTTTATCAGTCAAACCACATAATAACATATGTTGTTCCCTTTGTCATCGGTATGTTACTTGCCCGAGATTCGATCGTCGGTATCCAATACCTAGTTCAATCTCGTTACCGGCAAGTCTCTTTACTCGTTACGTAATGCATCATTCCGTAACTAACTCATTAGCTACATTGCTTGCAAGGCTTATAGTGATGTGCATTACCGAGAGAGCCCAGAGATACCTCTCCGACAATTGGAGTGACAAAACCTAATCTCGAAATCGCCAACCCAACATGTACCTTCGGAGACACCTGTAGTACTCCTTTATAATCACCCGATTCGTTGTGACATTTGGTAGCACACAAAGTGTTCCTCCGGTAAACGGGAGTTGCATAATCTCATAGTTACAGGAACATGTATAAGTCATGAAGAAAGCAATTGCAATATACTAAACGATCAAGTGCTAGGCTAACGGAATAGGTCATGTCAATCACATCATTCTCCTAATGATGTGATCCCGTTAATCAAATGACAACACATGCCTATGGTTAGGAAACATAACCATCTTTGATTAATGAGCTAGTCAAGTAGAGGCATACTAGTGACGTTATGTTTGTCTATGTATTCACACATGTATCATGTTTCCGGTTAATACAATTCTAGCATGAATAATAAACATTTATCATGATATGAGGAAATAAGTAATAACTTTATTATTGCCTCTAGGGCATATTTCCTTCAGACAATCCCCGAGGAATCTGCTCTTGCTGTGCAGAGCGCCGCGCTTCTTGCTTTGCGGCGCTCCATCGATTTTGCTATGCGGCATGCCACAACCTATTGGTGCAAACATGTTGCACCATGCCTATCTTGCACTGTGGCGCACCACCGATCATGTTGTGCGACGAGCTGCAGCCTCTCGGGGTTGACGTGCCTATCTTGATCGGTGTTTCCGCACCGTGCGTCAAGGTATGCTCAACCCTGGCGATGAGGCACAAAACGACATCGTCCATCGCGTTGCCGGGGATGCCCTCGGCCTCGATTGGCCGTGGCGCCTGCACTGGCCGGCTCATTTTCCTCATCGAGGAGGTTGATGGCAGAGCGCTTCGATGGATTGGCATGCTTGGAAAGGTAGAGGGGCTATATGCTGCACTTGTGCCTCAGTGTGCCGCATGCCGCGTAGGCTTATGCGCAATAGCTGGTGGTGGGAATCTGATAGGGAAGTGGCGGGAAACAGTGGCGTGTTCACAGAACACCATCAATTGATGGAAAGCTTAGCAAAGAAGGAAGCATGAGCTAACACGAAGCGTGTGCCCAACTGAGCGAATCACATTGCACACGGACAAAATTACGGAATCCGTCGGTGATGATTTCATCCATTGCTGATAATTGCATACCAGCAAGCATTTGCCCACAACACACACGGCTTATCACCAGGAATCGTCTGTGGTATTATTGGTCTTCCCACACAATTCCGATTACTGACATGTTTGTCGGGTATCACACATCTTGTTAAGCTAAATCATTTCTGTTGTTTTGGCTCATCGCAAACAGCTCATCCGAGTGAACTGTATGCTGTCTATCGCACACACCTTAATCCGACTGACCGTTTCTGTTCTTTTGACTCATCGCAAACAGTTCGTATGGATCAACTGTATGCCACGATTCCCACACACAACGCTAATCTGAATCGTATTTGATGGATCCGCCATCGCACACAATTCATCTTATTGGTGACAGTTTTATTACAATACCGTTTGTGATTCATGCAACACACATAGTTTGGTCAAAGGGTCTCCGAGTGTCGCGTTAGGACCATCCTGCAGTAGTGGTAGCTCACTATGTCAGCATCAGGTGCCTCCTCACCTTCAAGCCGGTGAGTTCCGCGAACTTGAAGGTCATCGTCTTCAATGATGACGGCATTGAGGTGGTGGCAAAGTGCGGTCTGCATCACAAAGCATTTGACATGGATGCTGACGGTGCTTAGGATGAGATTGTTGCTATCTCTGCTATGTTAATTCAGTTTGAAGACTATATGGTACTGTTGTGATGTTAGCATGTTTGAACGGGTATGATGATTATGGTTATGGTTGTTATGGTTAATCCTATGGCTATGTTATGCTATATATGTTGATGATGTATGTATAACCTCATCACTCCTAGAAGAAATTACCACATCACTTGTGTTGCATATAACCAAACAACATCTCTTTGCACAGTGGCGGAGCTACGTGCAGCTCTGGGGTGGCCACTGCCCCCCAGCCGTAGCCTAATTACTGAAGGATTTTTTTAGAGGGTTAGATTAAGGAGAGTTTAGTCATTTGGTCCCTCAAAGATGTGTATTTCTTGTTTGGCCCCCCTGAGATCTTGTGCTAGCTCCGTCACTGTCTTTGCATCTGGATAAAACATGCTGACAATCAAACACGGGTGCCTATGTTGCTGCTCAGCCATAATGAGAACGATGTAGACAAACAAATAATGTGCAAAACTCATCCAGGCTTAGTCGGGCTACACATGCAAAGTGCCCAAAATAGGTGCACGTAACCCGTAACCGTAACAAAATGTCAAGGGGCATATATGTAATTATTTCCAAATTACAGGAGCATCTGAAAGTCTTCTGGGGCAGGTCGGCATCAGGTGGGCGCTTTGTGTTTCTTCCTACACCCGCAAACCCTCCAAACCCCCCCAACACACCCCAACAAAGAGGAAGCGAGAGCCGCCGCGATGCAGCAAGCGATGCCCATGCCGCCGGCGGCGGCGGCGCCGGGGATGCCTCCATCTGCTGGCCTCAGCACCGAGCAGATCCAAAAGGTTCCCTCCCTCCCCCTCCCCATCTCTGTCGGCTCTCCATATGGCTGGCGTGCCTCCTTGCGGGGTTTGAAGGGTTGGTTTCCGGCCAAATATTCGATCGTTTGTCGCCCCTACAAGTTGTGGTTTCGTCTGGTGGATTAATAGAGATGGCGTTTAATTCACCGATATTGATGTGTTTTGAATAGCTTTTTTCTGAGTTCGTTGATATCAGTATTCTCCTTCAATAAATTAATAACGGAAACACTAACGCCCACAGGTGTGGGCGTTTGCATCTCGCCCACACGCGTGGATCCGCGTCCGTTTGTGGGTGCACGAATCTTGGCATGTTTGTGGTGTCACGTAGGACTGGGCTGGTGTGTGGGCATTCACCCGGTCGCCCATACGTTCGTTTCACCACACGGAGGGGCCGGTGTGTGGGCGTTTAGCAGTTCGCCCACATGCCAGTTTTCACTATCGCACAAGGGCTGGTGTGTGGGCATTTGCCATCTCGCCCACACGCCCGTCTCCTCTCCCACACCCAAGCTGCCAGTTGCCATGTGTTTTGCAGTGTACATGGCAACTGCCCTAGTGTGCTTGTAAGCAGATGGCAACTCTCTCTTTTTTTACCCAAACATGTCAGTTGCCATGTGTTTTGCAGGGTACACGGCAACTGCCCTAGTGTGCTTGTAAGCAGATGACAACTCTCTCTTTGTCCGAACGTATTGTTTTGTCATGTCTTTTTGTAGCGCTACACGGCAACTGCCTAAGGTTTTCAAAATCATGGCAACTGTTGTAAACTAGACCATACATGGCAACTGCTTAGTGTTAGTAGGTGGCAATCTCTAAAGTTTTCAAATCATGGCAGCTATAGTAAACCAGATCATACATGGTAACAGCTGCAATTGTCCAAAATGGCATCTCGCACTTGACCTGAGATGGCAACTGCAGTTGAGCAACCATGGCAACTGTAGTTGTCCGACATGGCAACTGTAGTTCAGTGACACGACAACTGCAGTTAAACGGACATTAAAGAGGGTCCGGACCATGCAACTGTGGGGACACGTCTTGTTGTCCGCACGGGCGTCTTGGGACCGTGGTAGGTGGCTGAGAGAGGTCGTGTGGCAGTTATCCATTTTGCCCACACGTAGGCGTGTGAGAGGGACCGCAAGGAAAAGAAGAGGCGTGTGGGCGTTAGTTGTTTTGCCCACACGTAGGCGTGTGGGCTGGTCGTCTTAGACACCACACAAAACGTGTGGCCAGACCCTTTAACGCCCACACGTGTGGCAGTTATCGTCGTCCATTAATATAGTATTATCTCCATCCTTCTATAGCCTTATTTCCAATTCAGCTGCCAATCTTCAAATGTTGCTTTTGTTTTGCAGTTACTAGCGACTAATTACTGTGACGCATCCTTTATTGTCTTGCTAGATTCAAACAAGTTTTATTTATTTTTGCTTCTTGCTGGTGAATGTTGATGCATGTACTGCTTAATGGAAATGGAGTATGGTTGGCTTTGTTCTACTAACGAAAACCTACATTGTTCGACCAAGTTGCTTTACTCCAGAAAAATGTCGAGAGCAACCCTGGATTTATTCCTTTTGAACTGTTTTCCAAGTTATCAAGGGTGCTCATGCTTATGCTGTGCAACAAACGGACCAAACATTTTCACTCCAAGAATATAGTTCTATACTTTTGACTCCCAACCTCCAAATGATCTCTAGTTTTTTAGATTTATACTAATGCTTTGTGGTCCTTTCTTCTTTCTAGCTTTGTAATTTGGGCATTGGGACGATTGAACAAAATCTTCAGTCCCGATCTTTAATCCTTGTGTTTTCGTGCAGATCGTCATGCTGCACTGTGTTATTTTTGTTTATTTGTATTTTGTTGTTCACCTGGCTTTCTATTTGAATTTACTAACTCTATACACGACCTGTTATAATTATTCATTCCCCCTAATTGGCATTATCCATTGTGCAGTACCTGGATGAAAATAAGCAACTAATTTTGGCTATCTTGGAAAATCAGAACCTGGGAAAGTTGGCGGAATGTGCTCAGTATGTAACGGACTGAACCTCTTTTTCTGCAGATCATACAATTCAATATGGCCTTTAATTTCGCTAACTGTTGAGCCATTCTGCTTTCCGTTGCATTCTTGCTTTGTATGCGCAGAATATAATTATTGTGTTTCTGCTGCCATCTTCAGCTGTTCTTACTTATCTGTTTACATTTATCGTTAGCTAGTACCATTGTTCTAAAACCAGACCAGCGGACGCCCAACAGGCCAACAGTAAATATTGGAACTGGCTGCTGGTCTGTTCAGTTAAAATTAAGTAAATGAAGCAGACAAAAAACTGCCAAAATAATATGCTTGCAAAGACAGCCAAAATAATATGCTTGCAAAGAAAATGTCTGCTTGAGCAGCTGAGCTGTCAGTGAATTGAATTGGTACTTCTGCTTTAACACCCTTAGCCATTACCACATGTGATACGATTGATGTGGATATGGTTAGTCAAGAAACACTACTTCTTTGATGATGGAGTGCTATTGTTTTGTGAACGCAAAAGCACATACTTGAGATTTGTAAACTGTATGTTTGGCTTGGTGTCTCAAATTTGGCTGAGGTGGCCACTGAACCTAACAAGTTTTTTTGGGTGTCATACAAGGAAGTATATTGTTCCAAACATTAATATTGAACCACAGGTCAACTGTCTAGACTCTAGAGTACCAGTGAAAAAGGTTGAACGGATCATTGTATGATTATCTTTTAATACTAATAAAGTAGAATGTCTTGGCGCCCTGTGTTAAAAGCACCCAGTACAGCATGGTAATATGAACACCACCACTAGCTTGTATTCACACAATAGCTACTGGACACACAGAGATTGAATATTGACGGGTGTGTCCCCTACCACTGAACAAATATTCCTGTAGGTGACACACACAGGAAGCCAAACCCTAGTGGTTAAAGGGTCGTCCAACCATCTTCAGTTACCATCCAAGCACCAACTTGGTTCTTTATGTGTCTTAATGTTTTGATCGATAGAGAAGATATCACCATCAACCTTTGTGCTGTGCCTCTAGGGGGTTTACATTGTGTTTGCAACCCAATGCCTCATGATGTTGGTACCATAAGTTCTGTGTCTTCTCCCTTCCTCGGTTTGAAGACATAAGTGCACGCAGTGGAGGGACATAAATTTGTGGATTTGATACGTTGTAGTGCATTCAATCAAAACATGTGCATCTTGTGGATGGCCGCAGTTTTCTTAAATATTCATCATAGTTTATTACAAGTATGTGATGTTCGTGAACTTAGTATTACTATATGTTTTTCCCGCCAAAGGTTTAGCTGCCTTACTATATATATTATGTTTACTGTTTTGCATTTGAAGCAAAAAAAAAAAAAAAAATTCCTACACTTGGAAACTACTGCTTGCAATGGTTAATAGCGGTAGATATTATACTATAATTTATGTTGAATCATGTAAACTTTAATATTTTGGAACTGGTCAGGCACTTGCTACATCGTGATAACAAATCAAATTGTCCTTCAAGTTTATCCGTACTATTAAAGAGGAGTTTCTACTTCCTACGTTGTTCGTCCCCTCAGGGCCCCACCGATCAACGGATCTTCCCACGATTCTCTATTTCCTTTTACCGACCGCAACCCCACCCAGTTAGGTAAGCGCTGATTCAAGTGCCATAATAAACAAATCAATCATCAATAAAAAATTGTCTCCAGCTGATTCACTACCATACACGACAAATCAATCAATCTATCTACATCTATCTACTCTACACTACCTAAAAAAGACACAACGTTCCCATTCCGCCTCCATTCCATGCTTAGAACACCAAGAAAACCAGGGGGAAACCGGTCCACTACAACCCACACATGCATGTCCGTCCTCCTCCCTATTCCCTCTACACTCTGGGTTTATTTCTTCAAGGTTAATCAAGTCTTTGCTTTTTTAGAGAAAGAGAGAGAGAGAGAGGTTGGTGGAGGAGTTATTTAATGGTAAATCGAATCAACAATACCACCTAATGTACATGAGTATTCTAAAGGTATATATTAGACATGATTGATGTTAAACCATTAGAATGTGTATGCCCCTGTAGCAAGGCACAGTCAATTAGCTAGTCTGAATAAATTTCAAGTTACGACACCACATCTGTTGGAGAAAAAAAATCACTAATGAATGGTTATCATTACTTCCAACTTCCAAGAGCCATAAAATGTATCTTAACCTCTGCTCCGTATATCTTTGTTTTTCATGTTAACTGACATTTGTCTTCTTTACGTACCTCAGCTTTTTGTGAATAACTGTAGCTACAAAAGGTTCAAAATTCGTATAAAGGATTATGAGAAACATCTGCTTTGTAAAAACATATAAGTGTAATACGCATATGTGTGCATGACTACACAAATACTTGTGTCCGAAAAGGAATGCTAGACAAGTGACAAATATCTAAACTGAAAGATACCATAAGATTTGGTTAAAACTCTTCCATAGTCCCTGTATAGTTGGCAAAAGAGAAATAGCAGGATATCAGAAGTTAACCCTGCCACTAGTTGTATATTTGAACATGAAGGTAGTTGTCTGTTCATTTTCAGAAGCGAACTCTGGCACGAGATGCACTATTTGTGGAAGCGCTGGGTTGCTCTGACTGTGGGGGCACTTACAAGCGGCATCAAGTCAATCCATGACTATTGTCGTTAGAGCACCCTGTCGTGGTTCTTGCGCAGGTGCTTGTCTGCGCTTTGACAAACTTATTTTAGGTGGTTTCTTCTAGTAGGCAGGAGAACAGCAAGGCCATGGTGGCAGTGGCGCAATGCACAGACGGGTAGGGCGCCCGCGAGAGCGTGTAGGTAGAGACGATTTGCTTATGTTGTCCTTGCGGAGGGCGGTCATAATGTTGAGGATCTAGACCGTGTCGCCAACCTCCTAGCACCTGTAGCGTCCCTTCTCCCCCGGAAGTGTCACATAAAAGACTTGCAGCCATGTCAGTGAAATGGCCCACATACTTGTCATGCTGTAACAAACACTCAAAACTGTCAAAACATGCATTCTTTTGATCTACAACACATTGTTGCTAACTAAGCTTTACTCTCTTGGACTTCACGTCTACGAAGCACTGATACGGCGATACGAGTACGGGGACACGGGACATGTTAATTTCCAGAAACAGAAATACAGCAATACGGCGAGTATATACGAATAATTCATAAAATGACATTTGAAATCTCTAAAAAAACTTATATTTAGGAAAGGAGGGAGTAATAAAGACAACATAATAGGATGTGTGAGATGCGATGGGAATACTGCCCCATTGGGTGCCTCCATGCTTCTTTTCAAGTCCTGAAACATCATCAATGTCCTCATGGTGTATGCAAAATAGAAAATACTCCCTCTGTAAACTAATATAGGACGTTTTAGAGACTTGTGTCAAGTCTCTAAAACGTCCTATATTAGTTTACAGCGGGAGTACATCATGTGATATTTCGGATTGCCGACACCATGCCCAGCCTCTTCACCTGCGCCTTCAACTTCAGTACTGTTGCTCGCAGTACCACCAAGTGAAGACTGGCTAGCTGCCATGCCACTCCCAGCAGATGCCATGTCATATTTCCCTCCCTAGCAGTAGGCAGTGGCAGCAAAGCAGCAACATCAGCTAGCAATAGCAAGCAGCCAAGCACACAGCAAGCATGCACGGGACGGAATAACTTACCTCTCTCTTGTGACGGCGGTGGAGAAGGCTCGAGTCCAGTCACTCGAGGCGGCGGTGTGGCGAGTCGACAGGGCGGCGAGGCGATTCCAGGCGGTGGTGGCGGCGCGCTCCTGGCCTCAATCCAGTGCTTCCTTGTGCGATTGAACAGAGAGCGAGAGAGCAAAGTTAGGGTAGTTTGTGACTTCTTGGGCTTCTATTGGGCTCGCTCGGGGCTGTGCTCTCGCATCGCTGTGGTGTCACGAGCGTCCTACCATATAGGCTCTTTTCTCTCTTTTTTTTAAGAAGTAAAAAATCCTGATACTCCTGGATACGCGCATCCCGGCCTGATCATGCGTATCACCGTATCAGAGCTGCCTGGCATGCGGACATGGCAACTCTGGCCGTATCAGTGCCTCATAGCTTCACGCTGTAATATGGCTGTCTTTTACGCTTAGCATTGTTGAACAATCTTTTATTTGTGTACCAGATCAACAGTTCCATTGTGCTGGTCGCCCGGATGCCTTTGCTCGTGCATCATTTATGTCAGTGTATCTGCTCGTGTGTCACTAATCCAATGTTGCTAACTACGTTTGTTTTTGCTTTTACAATTATTGGAAGTTTAAGTTCTCTGTTATTAGTCTTTTTCTCTTGTTAGCGGGGACATAATTTGTGATATTTTTGTATTTCTTAATCTACTTTGCATTGCATTGATTGTTCTTGTGTTCTATACCTGTAATAGATAGTTGCATTCAACAAGTTTCCTTATACATAACAATATTTGCTTGTGTGAATGTGCGGTTCCTTCTGATGCGGATATGGAGAAACACATAGACAACTCATCTCCCATATAACTTTCAGGTATCAAGCTCAGCTTCAGAAGAATCTTTTGTATTTGGCTGCAATTGCTGATACTCAGCCACAGACCTCTGTAAGCCGTCCTCAGGTTAGTCATGTCTTAGACCAACATACAGTATACCTATATTGTTTCTGCTGTATGCACTAATGTTACTTGTGCATACAGATGGCACCACCTAGTGCATCCCCAGGGGTAGGGCATTACATGTCACAGGTGCCAATGTTTCCTCCAAGGACCCCTCTAACGCCTCAGCAGATGCAGGAGCAGCAACTACAGCAACAACAGGCTCAGATGCTTCCGTTTGCTGGTCAAATGGTTGCGAGACCTGGGGCTGTCAATGGCATGGCCCGGGCCCCTCAAGTTGAACCAGCCTATGCAGCAGGTGGGGCCAGTTCCGAGCCTTCTGGCACTGAGAGCCACAGGAGCACTGGTGCCGATAACAACGGTGGAAGCGGCTTGGCTGACCAGTCCTAAGAAAGCTACGAGCTTGCGTTTCAGGCCGCAGAATGCATGTATACTACCACCCGGACAAACAGAGGATCGTCCCTGTGCCCTTGAATGATAAGTGGCCGTGATCTTCGCGTGGATGATGATGAGTAGTAGCTGTCATGTTTGCCTTGTCTTTTCGGATTACAACAGACGTAGATTATTATCATCTGTGCTGTGCTTGACTTTCTGCATTTATCATAGGTCTTGTATCCAGTTTACATGGAATGATAGGTCCCAGTTATTTGTTCCTCGTGGTGGTTGTCTGCCAACTAGACTAGTGTAAAATCCTGAAATGGTGGTAAGATGTTTTTCTCCTATTAGATGCTTATATCTCCTGCAGTTGTTGCTACTACGTTGCATTTTTTTCTCTCGAATATGCACGAGTGTGCATATCATATATTAAAGAAGAAGGGCCAAAGAAAAGCCTCCACCGTTAGGTACATGAGCTACAAATAATTCACTCCTCACGTCTAGCCCACCTCGCTAACCTACGAAGGAAGGGTGTAACATCCCCTTTTAGTAAGCCAGCCGACAACCACACTCGACCTTCTAGTCTAATTCTATTAAGAAGCACCTCAGGCGACGGCCTCGCACTGTCAAAGACAATTGCATTCCTATGTTTCCAAAGCTCCCACAATGTCAGCCCCATGATGGTTCGCAGGTCCTTGGTATCGGCTTTGTTGGCGCCAGATTTGTGACACAACCAAGATGTAAGGGAGTCTTGGTCCGAGGGCACCCACTCCGGCTTTCCCAAGGCCTGACAAATCTCCGCCCATACCATCTTGGCAAAAACACAGGTAAGCAAGATGTGGTTGATCGACTCTTCCTCCTGGTCACAAAAGGGGCAAGCATCCCGGTGCGGTAGCCCACGCCTTGCCAGACGATCCAAGTCAACACACATTCCTCAGGGCTAGCCAGACGAAGAACTTGCATTGTGAGGGCGCTCTCGATTTCCAGATGATATCTGCTGCTGGTGCCACTTCCCTTCCCCAAAATTTTGCCGCATAGGCCGATCGAACCGAGAACTTTCCAGAGTCCTCCCAAGACCAGGAGAAGTCGTCTTGCACTCCTGCCGTAGGCTCCCAAGTGACCACTTCGTTCCAAAGCGCGAGGAACTCCTGTAAAGCCTCCAAAGCTATGTTCGGACCCACATCTTGGGCCCAAGCACCCTCCGCCATGGCCTCACCAACTGTCCGCACGGAGCGAACCCTCACCGGGATCATGCTATATAGCAGAAGAGCGATGTCCTGGGCCCTTCGGCCATTCAATTAGCGATCTTCCCAGAATAAAGCAAGCTGGCCATCCCCTGCGGTACACCGCATAGCAGCTTCGAAGAGGAGCAGGGATTCCTTGGGGACCTTGATGGTAAACTCTTTCCAGGGCCTAGAATTGTCTGTCCGCTTAAGCCATGGCCACCGTGATTGCATTGCTACATTTAACAGTATGATTTGGTAGGCCAAGGCCACCGCCCACTTGGGGTCTTGCGATCTCCTCCCACGCAACCTTGCGATTACCACCATTCGCCTCCATCCTTTTGCACCACAAAAAGCCCCTCTGATTTTGTTCATAGCTGTGATTGTCTTCATGGGAGATCCAAGGCCATCATCACATGCGAGAGGCATGGCGCGAAACCTTGAATGAACCAGGTCGATCTCCACTCTTGACATCAAGCTCGCTTTCCACTTGGGTAGCTTGTTGGCCATTTGGTCCACGAGGTATTGCAGTTGGGCTGGTGTTTGTTTCCGAAGTGACAAGGGTAGCCCAAGGTATTTGATAGGAAACGATCCCAAGGGGCACCCTAGCATCATGGATACCATATTCATATCCTCCTCAGTGCATCTAATCGGTAGAGCAGCAGATTTGAGCATGTTTATCCGTAATCCTGACGCTTCCCCAAAGACTTCAAAGATGCACTTGCAAACAGCGAGATCTAACGGCAAAGGCTTCACGAAAAGTGCCACATCGTCTGCAAAGATGGACAGTCTCTTCCTCATACCCGTCTGCGCTACTACGTTGCATTGGTTGGTGTTGAAGTAACATGATTCATTTTCCTATTAAAGAATGCTTCCTTTGCCGTGTGAATCCTGATTTTTTAGCGGAATCTTATAATTATTATCCTACATAACTACGTAGGTGATCTCCACTAAAATATTTATCTCAGCATACATGTATGCTGTTGGTAATCCTTGTGCGTAGTACTTAGCTAGATTTCCTTGTGCGTGAAATAAGGAGCACGAGCGTACTGTCAGAATTATAGAGACAAAAACAACATATTTCGTACTACACCGTCCGTTTCTAAATACAAGTTCCCATTTGGAGATTTCAATGTGGACTACATATATAGACGTATTTTAAAATGTAGATATACTCATTTTGCTCCGTATGTACCCCCTCTGTTCCATAATGTAAGATGTTTTTTTGACACTAATATTGGAATTTTTAAAAAGACTTACATTTAGGAACGGAGGGAGTAGTTTCTAGTGCATGTGTTTATCCAACTAGAATTTCAGAGAAGCTCACAAAATAGAGTTGAACTACTTTATACGGAAGTTGCTGAAGTGTGACAACAGCAACGACCCCAATCGAATTATTTGGGCCTACTCGTTATCAGTGGGATCAGGGATTATGAGAACATTTTGGTACTGCCCAGGCTCGAACTGGGGACCTTTATAATGTGTATGTAAGGTTAACGTGATAACCGACTACACCACAACACCGTCTTGAGAGTACTTAACCCACCTGATGAACACAGAAGACTAAACATTGTTTAGGCCCCGCTTGGATTCCCGTTTTCCAATCGTATCCGGCTGGTTTAGGACACACGTCTGGACTGGTCATTTTGTTTCTAGGCGTAACATTAGCTGTGACCCGTAATTTACGTCTGTAAAATAAATACAAGTGTAAAATTTTACACCCAATCCAAGCGGGGCCTTAGGCTAACCATTCCAGCCCCCCTCTCCAGTGAAGTATACATCTTGAGAGTGCATGTTTCAGTAGGAGAGAGAAAGAGCTCCCGTTTACAAGTGGAATGCAAACACGTACACAGGCCGCACGGTCATCATACTAATAACTCTAATATGCACGTGTACAAGTGTACAACAATGGACAATTTTGGTCGAGATTGATGCTAACAGCGTGCGGGTGGGTGGTTCCGGGCTCCATTCACCATATCCTAGACCCAAAACCACAGCCTGAACCAATGTTTGTTTACCACCCTCTTTCTTGTGGCTGCGGTCAGAATTGTTGTTGTGCGGGATTGCGCCCGTTTCTGTTTCTGTCAGTGTCACTGACCCTAAGAGCACACCAGCAAAAGCGGACCCAACCAACGGTGCACGGCCCAAGCGTGCACGCGTGGCCAACCCGCGCGTGATGAGACCGGAGTGGGTGGCAGCGGCTCGAGCCCAGGCAACGACTACTTAATCCTCACCCTCCAGTGAGCAAACCATCCAGTGGAATAGTGGATCAGGCGAACGACCCGGCGGTCACCTACCTCTTTCCCCTTCCTTGCTAAGAACCCTAGCCACCACTCTTGCAATTCCTGTGTAATCGACACTGCAATTGAGTTGTATGGGAGATTGCTACCAAGCTATATGAAATACTAGTTCGCTCCTAACATCTGGTATCAGAGACCAGACGCCACCCTCTCCGCTTTGTTCTGGCACGCCTCGTCGAGACCAAGAGCTTGCACCAGGCCCGGGCGCATCTGGAAGCCATGGACCCGAGTGTCTCTGCCTTCCTCTCCAAGCTTGAGGCCAAGATCGAAGCCTCCATGGACGCGCAGACCAAGGCCCAACAAGCAACATCAGCCAAGATCGACGAGGTACTCAAGTGGCGGCCCGATCCGGAGCGTTGGGTGGCGGATCTGAGCAACACGGTGGCGGCGTTGCAACTAGCCCAGCTGCCGCCGCCCAAGGAAGGCGAGGATCTCCCCACGACTCAGGATCCGCACCAACAATTGCCCGCGGCACACGGCGTCCACATCGGACCCATGACTGGCATGGCGACTCATCAGCAAGGGCCCGTAGGCCACGACGTTTTCAACATAGCACGGGGGCCATCGGCGGTGTCGTTCCAGATGCCACTGCTGCTCCCGGCAAGCGATCAGTCTGATTCTCTCCCCTCTCCGTCTATGCTCTCTCCGTTTGCACATGCGAGCCAAATGCTCGCTGGGTAGGGCCAAGCGCACCCATCTATATCATTTCCTCAGTTTATGGGAGAGAATCCGAATATCTGGAAAACTCTGTGCGAGCAATATTACTCCATGTTTGTCATTCACCCCACCTTCTGGGTCCTGATGGCGGCGCTCAATTTTTCTAGAACTGCTTCTGTTTGGTTGCAGACGATCCAGAAGCGCCTATTAGAGTTTGATTGGGATGCATTTACCTCTCTGTTGTGCACCCATTTTGGTCGCGATCGGCACCAAATGCTGATTCGCCAGTTCTATACTGTGCGACAGACCACCTCAGTAGCTGATTATATTGAGAAATTCAAGATCATTATTAACCATTTGAGTTCGTATTCTGACTCTATCCATCCTTACTACTTTCTCACTCGTTTTATGGAGGGATTGAGGACCGATATCCGAGCAGTGGTGCTGGTTCAACGACCTCCTAATCTGGACACGGCATGCTCATTGGCGCTCCTGCAGGAGGAGGTGCTAGGCAGCACTTTGGGGTCCCTGCCCAGGCCACTAGACGCGGCAACCAAAGTGGCTGTTGTCAATGTCAAAACCGGCGGATCTCTGGTAGGGGGTCCCGAACTGTGCGTCTAAGGTCGATGGTAACATGAGACGGGGGACACGATGTTTACCCAGGTTCGACCCTCTCTATGGAGGTAATACCCTACTTCCTGCTTGATTGATCTTGATGAATATGAGTATTACAAGAGTTGATATACCACGAGATCGTAATGGCTAAAACCCTAGAAGTCTAGCCTATGTGATTATGATTGCCTCTACAGACTAAGCCCTCCGATTTATATAGACACCGAAGGGGGCTAGGGTTGTACAAAGTCGGTTACAGAGAAAAGGAATCTACATATCCGAACGCCAAGCTTGCCTTCCATGCCAAGGAGAGTCCCATCTGGACACGGGACAAAGTCTGTGTCGTGTATCTTCATAGCCCAACAGTCCGGCCCATGCCAACAGGCTGGCCATCCGAGGACCCCTTAATCTAGGACTCCCTCAGTAGCCCCCGAACAAGGCTTCAATGGAGAGGTGTCCGACGCGTAGATTGTCTTCGGCATTGCAAGGCGGAATCCTCCTCCGAATATCCCAAAGTACCTGACTTAAAGAGCAGTACTCGGCCCTCCATTTAATGTCATGCTCATCGGCTTCCAAACCTTCCTGACTTTAGCCTCCACGTGTTGAGCGAATATGAGAGGTCCGGGTATTTTTGCACATACCACCCTGACCATGTAAGAAAGTTGTCTATTTAAAGAGATGGGGATCTTCATATCCAATCCACACCAAGCGAAGAATCCTCGGAGCTTGCTAGGAGAACCATTCCAACATGGCTAGCGCTCCCAGCCCTTCCTCCCGTCCCCACGGCCCCGGAAAAGGCGATTGGGAGAAATGTTCCGTATCCCATAGCTAGCTAGTGAAGCTGCAGACACAGGATTCCCCGCGGATCTAGTCCCTGTTCGAGCAGGATTGGCCTCAATCAACGGCGGGGCTCAGGCGGAGAATTTCCCCAATCCATCTAGAGGGGAACGAGTGTGCTTTGTCCCCTACTTGTTGAGAGGCGTAGGATTTCTGTAAGTGCATCTAGTGCCCCTTAGTGATTTTGGTGTATTGAAGACTTATAGGTTAAGGGACTAATATGTTTGTGAGTGTACACAGGCTCTATAATTCAACGAAGATTTTGATATTTACAGTGAAAGTCGACCCCTAAAAGTGAATGTCTTCGGTTGAAGACTTTGGTTCTCTTGAAGACTTTGAAAGTGAAGAAATTGGTGTGACCATGAAGACTCGATATTCATGCGAGGAATCTGAAGCGTGAAGACTTCTATTTTCATAGTTTAATTTTCTCTTTCTTGAGTCATAGGAAACACCGTACTGTTAAGGGGGGTCGAGGTAATACTAAGGAAATAGATTTCCAAGTGATGCTCATCTCAAAATCCTATACCCACCCAATCCTTCGAGTGAAGCCATTGGAAATCTCATATTAGTTCAATCAATTTCTTTAGTGACAGAGACGAAGATCTTATGGTCTCTGAGGAATTTGTTCTGACTGAGGAGTTAGGAATTTGCCAGTGCGGATTGCCACACAGTGAGGAACATGATAGCCTTGAGGAATTCGAACCTCAAATCCGACCGTTGCTGAGCCGCGCGCCAGTTGTTCCAAAATATCCTACCACCTAACGGTTATATCTGCCAAGGGCATTTATGTCTTATCATGTCGGGCTGCTCCCTAGGCTATAAATAGCCGCCCCCTACAACCACTAGCTGGTTGGCTGCTCCGACAGAAACTGACACTTGTCATTTGAGAGCATCCCATCCTCCGAGGACTTTGAGCGAAAATCATCAAGTGAGGAAACCCAAATCCCAAACCCAAACCTACAAACGGTCGGACTTTGAGCATCACTGAAGAGATTGTTCCTGTGTGGAACTGATGCTTGTTACCTTTGAGGACTGTGTATCCTCCAGACGGTTAGGCGTCATGGTCTGAGCATCCAAGAGGAATTGTGGATTGCCGAGTGACCAAGTCTGTGAAGGTTTGGAAGTCACCTGTGAAGACTTACCACTACTGTTGGGCGAGATTTGTGTGATCTTAGCTCAAGGAGAATCTGGTGAGGACTGTGTGTCCGGAATGTGTGTCCTCGAGTTTAAATACTCGGCCGCTCGGCCAGACGTACAAGCTGTCTATGATTGGAACTGGTCTACCAAATCATTGTCTTCACCAAGCCAACTGGTTCTATTTCCTCAACCCTTTAATTTCCTCATTATGTGTTGATGTACCTGATCGTTACTTCTTGAAGACATTGACTGAAGACTTTCTCTATTTCCTCAATCCTATTTCTTCAGTCTGTTTGTCTTCATCCTGCTTATCCTGTGTTTACGCTTTCTGTACTCTGTGTTTGTCTTTCATTTCATCATGATGACTATGCTGTTACTCTGTTTTGCTTATACCTGAGTACTTATTCCACCACAAGTGGTTCTTCGCTTAGGAATTTCCTCACCCTGAAATTCCTCAGTGAAGAATTCATAAAAATCGCCTATTCACCCCCCTCTAGTCAACGTAACGCACTTTCAATTTCCAATCCACCCGTTCCTCCGAGGGCTTCTGGAGTATTATGGCCTCCAACTGCACAATTTTACTGCTGCCTCCATCCTGCACATTGCAGGTTATGTCGCTCTTTGTGAGCTATTCCTGGGTTGTGAGGCCCATTTTGAATTATGGAGGAAACTTTTCTGCCTTGTCCCTCGTAGTCAAGAGGGGTCAATATTTGAAGTGGGCGGAGCCGAGGTATGGCGCATCGCTGGGACCGGATACCTGTCCGACACGCCGAAGAAGGCATCCGAGGAGTGGCCTTCTGAATGGTTCTATGTCGAGGACGTTGCCCTTCCCGACCCAATCCGAATAGGTCTACCTGAATTTCCAAGCATTCCGTCGAAGAAATGCCACAGCTGGCGCCCTCGGAGCCCCAGGGAGGAAGATAGTGCGGAAGTCCGTCAACTGATGAGCAAGATAAAGATGCTCGCCCAGTCTGGATTATCAATGGTCGAGGTAATGGCGACCTCCATAGTGCGAGGGGTTCAACCACTCCAATACAGAAGGCTCCCCATGTGGCACTATAATGGGGAAGATGATGCATCCCGTATAACAGGAATGGCGGAAGATCACCGTGGGGCTCCAAAGCCCCGCACCATAGCCAGAGGACCACAACTGGGACCTAGACCCCGGATTCAAAGAGGATCCGGATATATTAGTGGAGCTCGAGGATGGAGTGTTTACCAGGCGAGCCATGACGGCACAAAAGTGGCCATCACCGCCGACTATCCCGGTCTTCTCCCTACCTCACATGCAAGTAATCAGGAGACATCTCCTCCGAAAGTAATTCCTCATTCTGCCCCACCCACCACACTATCTCGTGCTCCAAAGGGGAGGCGCTCGGCGCGCCATGCTGCACCTGAGGCGACTCACAAGAGAGCGGCGCCTACACCGGGCAGGCCTTTAAAGAGGAAGGCAAATGAAAACACGGCCGATCCTCTATCAAAGAGGTAAGTTTTTTTAAATATGCTCCTTGGCTGTTACATCGAAGTGTGACACTGTCCGTTGTGTCTTATCAGGAAAAGCGTTCGCCGGACTATGTCTGGGGATCCTGCCGGTCATGCCTCTAACAGCCAGATTCCAGACCCTGTAACAAGGCGAGGCTGACGCAGGAGTGACACCGGATTGTCCTTCTGCAGAGGATTCAGATGATGTATCCCTCACAAACTCTGAAGTGGAAATCGCCATGAATCATCGGCGCCGGCGGGCCACTCTTCGCGACCCTGGTTTTTCAGGAGAGGCATTCTACGCCTTCAGCTTGGCTGATGCATACATCCCAGCTGCTCGAGATGGGCTTACCAGAGCCACAGACCAATATTTGAAAGATATACGGGTAAGTACACATTTGTACAAATCTGGTAATTATATACCAGTAGCCCCCGAGACTTGAAACAGTTGATACAACTGATTTAAGGATCATTGTATAACTAGGTGCTCATAGAGAAGAACAACCTGTTGTCTCAAGAGCTGGAAAAGTGTCGGACCCAGCTAGCTGCTACTACCGCCGAACTGGAGAAATACAAGGAGGTAGTGCCTGGTAATGTTCCCCTCTACCGAGAAAATATAATTATATACCAGGAATATTCATGCAGGTGCATATCTTATGGCAGAATCGTCAGATCATCCTGGAGAGGCACCGGAAGTCGCACAAGCGGGTGAGCTAGGAGCCAAAAGGCAACTGGCCGCGGGCGAACGCATACTGACACGGGTCAGGGAGGAGAAAAACAAACTCCAGGATTCCAATACCTAGCTGGGCGAAGAACTGAAAGACGTGCGGGTCCAGCTGGCTGACTCTGTGAAGGAAAATAAGAGGCTGCGCGGCGGCATATTCAGTAAGTGTTCAAACTTACCTCCGTATAATTCGGCGGGGAAAGGTACTGACAGAGTTATGTCTGTAGGTATGCTGACCGGCCGTCCCGAAGAGGAGATGTCCGGATCTTTGAGTGATCTGCTAAAAGAGCTGTCGCAAATGCACGAGAGTGCTCGGCAGGTGATGCAAAGTGTCGCCAAGGCCTTATGGCCATCCGTCCCTCCTCCGGGAAGTATGGAGGAGCTTGTACAACTATTCGGGGGAGCATGGCGGCGCTTCCGATTATGGAAGATATCAGCCTACCGGGTAGGTGCTTGAGAGGCCTGGGCCATGGTGAAAAGACGGTATACCAAGCTCGATCCGAATCACATGGCCCGGGTCAGACCTCTAGGGTCCGATGGAAAAGAAATTCCCATAAGTTTGGTATATGACTAGGTAAAAGTAGCCGCCAAGTATTCCCAATAGGATTGTAAGCTAGATAGCCTGTTAGATGGCATAGAGGAAGAAGTTTTTGAGTCCAAGTGACTATGTACTTCAATCGACAAATTTGTCCCTAGCCGGATTGTAAAATGATTGTCATGGCGGACCTTTTTGCTTCGACCTCTGGACCCGAAGGTGCAAAGTGTTTCCGAGTACCCACTTGGTATTATAGACCGGGGCATGCATGGAAACTAGACATAGGGGTCATAGTTGCTGAAACAAACAAGTATCCGTCTAGCTATGTTATATTACATTGTGATTGTAAGAAACATCTTCCAGAGAGAATAGTTCCGTTAAGGGTGCCTTTCCTGGGCTAGCATGCGTTAACGTGCATGTCCCAATTGTGATTGAAAAATCGTAGCATACATAACATCTGGGGGTTCATAATGTAATGAGTAAAAAACATCTTTAGTCCGCCGACTCAATATTCCCTTAAGAACGCTAGCTTTCGGCTTCTCCCAGTCTGAGGTACACATCCAGATGACCCGGCAGTAACAATCGCAGAGGTGCTCCCTTTATGCCCTAGCTGAACTAACGGGAATGTAGGGCATAAGCATAGGAGCCAGGCAACCTAGATTGGCCAAAACTTAAGTCATATCGATGCATATAATGGTGAAGAAAAGGTAATACGCGAAAAAGACACATATGTGGTGAGCTTAATGCTCGGGAAATAATAATAACAAGCTTCTATACAATAAGCCTCCAGGTATAATGGACGTACACATTTGATGACGCGTACATCGTAAGTGTACGGTTTAGCCGCGCAAGAGCTTTTAAGGCTAAAAAAATAAAAGGTGAAAATAGAGGGAATAAATAAATAAATAATGAAAACAAAAGGGAGAAGGATACGAACGAAGAGTTCGGCACTGGGCATAGAATCTTCGGAGTCCGGCCGCGTTCCATGGGTTTGGCTCTAGGCGATTGTCTGATGCATCACGCAGGAGGTACGCTCCTCCAGTGAGAACTTCGTCAATGATGAAGGGACCCTCCCACTTGGGCTTGAGTTTGTCCTTTTTCTTCTCCGGCAAGCGTAGAAAGAGTTTGCCAACATTATAAGTCTTGGCCCATACTTCTCTGCTTTGATATCTGTGGACCTGTTGTTGGTAAAATGCGGAACGGGCTTTTGCGACGTCGCGCTCCTCCTCCAGGGCATCTAAGTTGTCCCGCCGATCAAGCTCGGCCTCTCTCTATCTTCATACATGCGCACTCGAGGTGAGTCATGAATAATGTCGCAGGGTAACACAGCCTCTGCGTCGTACACCATAAAGAAAGGTTTATATCCAGTAGTGCGGTTGGGCGTGGTCCGCAGCCCCCAGAGTATAGAGTCCAGCTCCTCTGCCTAGTGCTTGTCTTATTCTTTCAAAGACCGCACTAGTCTGGGCTTAATGCCGCTCATAATAAGACCGTTGGCTCGTTTGACTTGACCGTTTGTTTGCGGGTGATAGACGGAGGCGTAGTCAAGCTTGATGCCCAGATTACCACACCAGGTTTTCACCTAATTGGCTGTAAAATTGGAGCCATTATCGGTGATGATGCTATGTGGAACACCATAATGGTGCACAACACCGGATATGAAGTCTATCACCGGGCCGGTTTCGGCCGTTTTAACTGGTTTGACCTCTATCCACTTAGTGAATTTACCCACCATGACCAACATGTATTTTTATGGCTTTCTCCTTTAAGGGGTCTGACCATATCAAGCCCCCAGACCGCGAAAGGCCAAGTGATGGGGATTGTTTGTAGAGTGGTGGGTGGCATATGGCTTTGGTTGGCAAAAAGCTGGCATCCAACGCATTTTTGGACAAGGTCCTGTGCATCTGCTCGGGCCGTCGGCCAATAGAAACCTATGCGGAAGGCCTTGCTTACAAGGGCCCGAGCCGCGGTGTGGTGACCACGAGACCAACATGAATTTCAGCCAAGAGCTTCCGCCCTTCTTCCTCGGATATACATCTTTGAAGTACTCTGGTAGCGCTTTTCTTGTAGAGTTCTCCTTCGTGAACCTTGTAGGCTTTAGAGCGCCGTACAATGCAGCGTGCCTGAGGGAGTCCTGGATTAGGGGGTCCTCGGATAGCTGGACTATGTAGTTGTACCGGACTGTTGGACTATGAAGATACAAGATTGAAGACTTCGTCCCGTGTCCGGATGGGACTCTCCTTTGCGTGGAAGGCAAGCTTGGCAATTCAGATATGTAGATTTCCTTCTCTGTAACCGACTCTATGTAACCTAGCCCCCTCCGATGTCTATATAAACCGGAGGGTTTAGTCCGTAGGACAACAACAATCAGAATCATAGGCTAGCTCCTAGGGTTTAGCCTCTACGATCTCGTGGTAGATCAACTCTTGTAATACTCATATCATCAAGATCAATCAAGCAGGAAGTAGGGTATTACCTCCATAGAGAGGGCCCGAACCTGGGTAAACATTATGTCCCCCGCCTCCTGTTACCATTAGCCTTAGACGCATAGTTCGGTACCCCCTACCCGAGATCCGCCAGTTTTGACACCGACATTGGTGCTTTCATTGAGAAATCCACTGTGTCGTCACGGTAAGGCTTGATGGCTCCTTCAATCATCCACAATGATGCAATCCAGGGTGAGGTTTTCCTCCCCGGACAGATCTTCGTATTCGGCGGCTTCGCACTGCGGGCCAACTTGTTTGGCCATCTGGAAGCGAATCGGCAGCTCGCCCACAGCCATCGGGACAGGTTTGGAAGCTGAACTACTTTGCCGACATCGCGGAGACTTGATCTTTGTCGGATTCGAGCCCATGACAGGTGCGCCGTATGGTCACGATGAGCATGACTTAGATCTGCCATCGGATGCTGTTCAGGAGAACGCACCTGTAGCTGCCCTGGCTCTAAATCCGGAGCAGATCATGCCATCCGAGGACGGGTGGATGTACCCCGCCACGGAGGCCGCACACTCAGTGGCGACAGAGCCGAACATAGAGTTCGCCTCCCATGAGGTCTGTGTCATCGGACCCTCGGACTCGTCTCTGGCCATAGGCTCCGAACCACGCGCATCCATGCCTATTGAACCTGATTGGGCACCGGTCATGGAGTTCACCTCCGTGGATATCTTTCAGCACTCACCCTTGGGCGACGTGCTAAACTCATTAAAATCCCTCTCCCTGTCAGGAGACTCTTGGGCGAACTATGTCCGGCTTGAGTGGGGAGCGGACAACGAAGAAATTCATTCCCCACCCACCACCCACTTAATAGCCACTGTCGATGACTTAACCGACATGCTTGATTTTGACTTCGAAGACATCAACGGCATGGGCGGTGATGCCGGAGAAGAACAGGAACCACCACCCAAAGGGCGCTGGACAGCCACCTCATCATCGATATATATATATATATATATATATATATATATATATATATATATATATATATGGTGGACACACCCAAAGAAAGCAATGGCGATGAGGCAACCGAGGATAATCCCCTTGAGAAGCAATCTAAGCGCAGGCGTCAGCGGCGCCGCTCTAAGCCTCGTCATAGCAAAAATAGCGATACCGGCACAAGAGACAATAGCACACCGGATGAAAACAATCCCATCCAGCCAAGCTTCGAGCAAGCCGGACGGGAGGATGGGCAAGCTAGCCCTGATAAACAGGCTATAGATGGAGACTCAGAGGATGACAATTACATGCCCCTCTCCGAAGATGAGGTGAGCCTGGGTGACAAAGAATTCATTGTGCCTGAGGATCCCATCGAGCAGGAGCGCTTCAAGCACCGGCTTATAGCCACTGCAAAGAGCCTGAAGAAAAAACATCAGCAACTTCAAGCTGATCAAGATCTGCTAACTGATAGATGGACTGAGGTCCTGGCAGCCGAGGAATATTGAAAGTGCGTTATATCGACTAGAGGGGGGGTGAATAGGCGATTTTTAAGAATTCTTCACTGAGGAATTTGCTGGTGAGGAAATTCCTTAGCGAAGAACTACTTGCAGCGGAATAAGTACTCAGAAGTAAACATAACAAGATACAAACATAGTCATCATGATGAAATGAAGACTAGCACAGAGTCTGAAAAGCGTAAACACGGGATAACAAGATGAAGACAAAGCGGTGAAGAAATTGGGCGAGGAATTTGTGAAAGTCTTGATCAAAGTCTTCAACCAGATATGAACAACATTCAAGGCGATAATGAGGAAATGAAAGAGTTGAGGAAATAGAACCGATCGGTTGGTGAAGACAATGATTTGGTAAACCAGTTCAAACTCTTTGTCTCGGTTGTATGTCCGGTTGGAGCGGTGAGTATTTAAACTCGAGGACACAGTCCGGACACCCGATCTCGAGCGCAACTCGGGACACCCATCCTCACCATATTCTCCTTGAACTAAGACCACGCAGGCCTCGTCCAATCACTCGTGGTAAGTCTTGGTGACTTCAAACCTTCATAGACTTGGTCACTCGGCGATCCACAATTCCTCTTGGATGCTCTAGACCTTGGCGCCTAACATGCGGAAGAAGCACAATCTTCAAAGGTAACAAGCGTCGGATCCACGCAGATCAATTTCTTGATGATGCTCAATCACTTTGTGTTTGTGGGGGTTTGGTTTTGGGATTTTCCTTACTTGATGATTTTCGCTCAAAGTCCTCGGAGGATGGGTTGCTCTCAAATGACAAGTGTCAAGTTCTCTCGGGCAGCCAACCAGCTAGTGGTTGTAGGGGCGGCTATTTATAGCCTAGGGAGCAGCCCGACATGATAAGACATAAATGCCCTTCAATGATATGACCGTTAGGTGGATAAGATATTTTGGGACAGCCGTAGCAAGAACGACAAAGAACGGTCGGAAATTTGACTCTCAAATTCCTCGGGGCTATCATGTTCCTCCTTTGTATAGGCAATTACCTTTGGCGAATTCCTAACTCCTCGATCGAGCAAAGTCATCGATGACGGAAGAACTGCATCTCATCCTTTGAAGAACTTGATCGAATCGTATGAGATTTCAATGGCTTCACTCAAAGGGATTGGTAGGTGTAGGATTTTGAGTTGAGCATCACATGGAAATTTTTCCTTAGTATTTCCTCGACCCCCTTTAACAGTACGGTGTTTTCTATGACTCAAGAAAGAGAAAATGAAACTACAAAAACAAAAGTCTTCACGCTTCATATTCCTCGAATGAATATCAAGTCTTCAAGGTCGCACCAATTTCTTCACTTTCAAGGTCTTCAGAAAGTATTCAGAATATCAAAGTCTTCAGTTGAAGAACTTCATTTTTAGGGGTCGACTTTCTCTGTAAATATCGAACTCCTCATAGACTTATAGACCTGTGCACACTCACAAACGCATCAGTTACTTAACCTATAATTCTTCAATACACCAAAATCACTAAGGGGCAGTAGATGCACTTACAATCTCCCCCTTTTTGGTGATTGATGACAACATAGGTTAAGTTTTCAACGGGGATAAACATATGAAGTGTAAATACTGATATTGAGTAATTTGATTGCAAGATATAGAAGAACTTCCCCTGAATATGTGCATAGTGAGGAAATTGCTTTTGAGGCAATGCACATTTGAAGAATTGAATCATGGAGATCTCCCCCTATATCTTGTAATTCATACGCGCATTTGATATATAGTATGAAGAATTTGAAATGCATGATGAAATATGGTGCCTGATGAGATTCGGCATGCGTGCAATAATATTAACAAGGAATAAGCATGCGGAATAACACATCAAAAGTTTCAGAGCTCAGTGCATCAAAAGCATCAAAGCACGACCAAAAGTATCGAGGCACCAAAAGATTACAACTCGATCCAATAAAAGTTTCGGAAGAACGAGAGTTGTAACTCAATAAACGCCCATAATCTAAACCCGCTTGAAGACTAACTCAGATTTCTCCCCTTTGTCATCAAATGACCAAAAGGATGGCGAGGACTAACGCCTCAAGATTTTCAAGTCGATGGAGGCGCCCGGCGTTATCGGGGTTGGTTGTTGAAGTAGGGCTGCCGCGATGTCGTCCAAATCTTCATGTTCATCGGTTTCACGATGAAGAATAAGAAGCTAGCCACAAGATCGGGAACTTTGACTCTCTTGAATTTCTTGGAGGTGGTGCAGACCGACCAAATGCTTCACAGAGACCCATAGTCTTCAATTCTTCCGCTGGAATATACATGATTGAGAACAGCCAGTGCGGTTGAGGGTTTCATGAAGGTATCTGATTTTTCTTCACTGCATTATGTGTTGAGGTCATGTTGTGAAGAATTGCAGCAAATTGGCGCTTCACCCATTTCGATTCGTTCAACCTTGATCAAGGCGAGGAGTAACTCACGATCGGTCATCACCACAGGTCTTTGTTGCTTGAGGCTTTTGCTTGGCTGAGGTATTTGCGGCGGTGTCATGTGTTGCGAGAATCGTCATTGGTGGAGTAAGATGTAGCTAGGCGGAATTGACCATCAATGGGCGAGTGCCTTCATCGATCCAAAGCAGCTGCCTTGCCCTTATCATTAGATGATGAAACCGGTAAACAGAGGACTTCAATGGGCGGCAAGTAGCTACCATGGTTGAGTGTCGACCTTGTAATTGGTGAAGATCTTGCCCTTATGAATCTCATAATCCAAAGGCGCATAGGGCTTGACTCAAAAGGTGACATTGCAACATTAGCGAGTCCTCATGAAGAAATCATGGAAGTTGGCGGAACACCATGAATGATGTTGAAAAGCATGTTCTTCATGATGCGAACGACATCTTCATCATTTGAGTCGTGGACTTTGATGGGACTCATTATCTTCGTCAGAATTCGATAGACAGTCCGAGGCACATACAACAATTCCTTGACGAGGAATTTGGTTCGAGGGCCTGCCACAGCTTCAAAGGCTTCATGAGCACTTGCATATAATGATCGGTCATTTCGCGGTCATTGTAGATGCAACGTGCACTTTCATGGGGAGGATCAAGAGGAAGGACACGAAGCAATTCATTCTTTGGTGCCTTGTAGTGAGTGTTTTCCGTCATCAATCCAGTACCCATGAATTGACATCTTGACATCGCCGATGATATGCAACGTAGCATAGAACGAAGAATAAGTTCTTCATTCGATCCGCGAATCGGTCAGAAATTCAGCAGCCTGCATCGTGAATAACTCGAGGGCTGGCTCGAAGCATGGCGGTGATTCCATATCCACATGAGGAATATGCTCATGATCGAAGATCTTGTCCTTGTCAAAACCGAGGAATAGAAGTTGGCTTGAGTAGGAGTCGAGCGTCTTTTCCTCATGCGGCGAGTCATATGGATTATGGCGATGAAGAACACATGCTCGGAAAAGAAGTCTTCACCTTGAATTTTTGCTTGCTCGAGCGGATTCTTGGTTTGGGCGGAGGAATGTCGGTGATTTGCGGCACAACCTCGGGAATCACGATCTCGGGTTCTTGGTGAGAAATTTCTGGTTCCTCTTTTGTGCTGTTTGGGGATCGGCGGCGAGTTCTTGACACTAGCGGTGGAATTTCTTCATGAGCGAAGATGTGGGATGAGTTTCTTGAGCCCAATTGAGCAGTTGTGGCAGGGGTGAGGAATTTGTTGAATCGGAGTGAAGAGAGGAGTATTGGGATCTTGACTTTCCCAAAAGTCATCGTTCATCACTGGTGTAGTGCATCCAATATCCACGTCTTCATCTTCTTTTCAATTTCCTCAACACCAGCCTCTTGGTTTGTGAACCGAGGCATGGGTGAGAAACAATCATGGTGAAGGAATGCTTCCACTTCAATTTCTTCATCAAAACTTTACGAGGTAGCAACAGATTGATTTTCTTCATCGAGATCCGCTTGGGATCTTGTAGTCTTCTCCATAAGGAACAATTTCCTTAGGCGACATGGAGGAAATGGGAGCGACATCAATGGGATTTTCAAGCGAGCTGGTCATTGGCTTCATTTTCTTGCAGTCGAAGAATTTGGCCTTGGTGATGCCTTCCTCTTCTTCACTGCAGCTCGTTCTGCAGCCTTTGTCTTCTTCACTTCATAGCGAAGGAAGAATTGGAGTTGGTGTTGGCGCGGGAGGAGCTGAGGGCGTGGTTCGGTTTCTTCATCTTGCAATCGGTGCTGATTGCCTGATCTCTTGATTTCTTGAGCGCACCACTAGTGGATGCCACAGGAATTTCTTCATGGTGGAATAGAGTCATCAACCACGGAACTTGTATTCTCATCGGCAATGCTGAAAGTCATCAGCGATCTTGGCATGTTCTTCAGCGGTGGCGAGTCTTGACTGAGGATTTTCTTGTTGCGATGGGGCTGCAGCAGTTGTCATTTTCTTCGTCAAATTGATGAATCACACCTTAGCTCCTTGCCAATCAGCATTATAAGCATCAAAATCCTTCTTTGAGGGCTTGGATTTCAGATTGAGCTTTGAGAAGTTATTGAGAGTCGAGTTGACGATGTTCTTCCTCGAAGCTTCTCCTTTACGGCTTGTGCTCTCTTTATTTCACGAGCCTTTTCAAATTTCCATTTCTCTTGGCGATGAAATGGTTCACATATGACTTTGACCAGAGTCGATGGCGGATCGGTATGGGAGTGTTTGGGTCCCGATGCCATAAGTCGATGAAGTCAAGGATCTTCTTCGATCCAAAAGCGAGGCACAGATTGTTCCTTTGGCTCTAGCGGCCTTTGTCGATCTGTCTCGATGATTTCCGCAAGTTCTTCATCGAAGCTTCATCATCAAAGGGCACGTTGAAGGCAACCTGTTTCTTTCTTGGACTTGGCGAGGACCGCGTCAACGATTGCTTTTGTCTTGCAGTGGGACTGATGAGGACATTAGTGCGGTGAGGAACTTCTTGAGACACGAAGCAATCGAAAACCACGAGTCCTTTAACATGTAGCGGATGCACAGGAGTTGAGGACTTGGAGGGAGCTGCCGAGGATTTTGAGGAGTAGCAGCGATCGAGGAATTTGCCGTGAGGGCACGGTGAGGAAGCTGGGCCGTGAGGCGCTGATGGTGAAGCACTTGGCTTGCGAGCGAGCTTCTTGGCATTGATTTCCTCGGCTTGACCGAGGTCTTAGCGCAGCAGCAGCAGCAGCAGAATCCTCATTGAATTTCCTCACTTGCCTCCTTGGCTGTCTTGCCAATTTGGCTTGGCGCTGGACCATTCTTGGAAAAGTCTTCACCACGCTTGATCTTTGGTGGGATCGTGACAGGCGGTGCCAATGGAGCTCTTGGGCATGGAGGGTTTAAGGTGAATTTCTTCATGTACTTGGGAGTAACATAGCGATATTCCCTCCATTCTCGTGCCCATCTTTGTGGTAAATTCAACGACTGACCCAAATTGCCTCATGGTCAATTCTTGAAACTGAAGTATTTCGGCGTACCGCAACGCCTTGGGCAAAGCTCTCGTAAGAGTTGCAAGGTGGTCGCTTGCTAAACCTCAATGGCCATTTGGCCCAAATGCACAACCGAGGGCCTTCCCTTGGATAACGCAAGTAATCCAGTTTCATTTTGACCCTTTTGAGTCTCGAACCTCGCTCTGAAGAACTTCCGTATTGTAAGCCTATTGGCCTCCAACCAAACTTCCTCGATTCCGGAAATTCTTGATCAATGGGCCACTGGCTTTTGGGTTGCCAAGCCGGGTTGCTACGCATGAATCTTCAAATTCGACAACCATCCCATTCCTTCAAACAGCCGGTGAATTCCACCTTCCATCTTCACAACTTTGGCCTTGAAAGCGCGTGCTTTCCCGGTCTTAACCATTAAGTGGCCTCCTTCACCCGCTTCAAAACTTCCTTCAGTGGTTGATACGCTCGTGAAGTTTGCAAGGCCACATAGCTTCTAAGGGAATCCAGGTTCAATCCAAAACTTGCCATCATCCCTTGGTTAATTTGGCTGATTTGGGCCGCTTGTTCCCGTTAACCATCCACCCAAACCTAGGCAATTCGGAAAACCAGCTTCCAGCTTGGGATTTCTTGGGACGTTCTTAGAAGCTTCGACCTTGCAGTCTCCAATTGCCGAACGAACCGGCAACCTTTTTTCCATCCTCCGTAATGCAGGGAAGCCTTCCCCAATTTTTCCACTTTTCATGTCCAAGGGTTCCGTCCCAAAACCTATCAATGGTCGGGCCATCTGGTGATACGTCTTTGTGAAATCCATCCCCGAGGTAATTCCATCATTCTCGAAAATTTCACCATCTTTTAGCAGTCATCGCATTTGTCCAGTCCCTTGATACTTTCGCCTTTGCGAAACTCTGCTTCTTACGACTTCGGCCATTCGGTCAAGGTTGGAATCCTTGACGGAAGCTCATTCTCAAGCTTGTGTCACGGAACTTCCAAACCCTTCCAAGCTTAGCATGGACAGGAATCAATCCTCCGATATGACCCTCAACGGCCAATTGGTTATCCTGCCTTACCCCTTCTTGTCCTGCTCCTTCGGAACAGGCCAATAAACAAGGCATTAATTGTCAACATTTCTCTTGAACTTTTGTTTTGACTTAAAGAACGGGTCTAAGCCAACCGAAAATCCGGCCTTGGCGAAATTGGAAGGTCAATCCGGAGCCCAAAGCATCTTAACGCCTTTTGTTCTTCAAGACCCTCATTTAGGACTGCCTTGGTTTGTTTAGGGAGGGTTTGCTTATGTTCTCCCAGGCACGGTTCAATGAAAGAGGCCGGCTTTCCCTTCTACCAATTCTTAAGGGTTGCCTGCGAAACTCCAACTTCCTTGGCTTTTTGGTCTGGATGCCTGAAATTACTTTTGGTGTTTAAACGGCTATTCGCATCCCAATCAATGTGCTTGAGTTTTGGTGACGAAGGGTTGGCTTCCGCTTCCTTGCCAACACTTCTTGACTCCCTTGTTGAAAGTTTTCGTGGCAATTAATCAAACCCTTTGGTAAGTTGGGTCCTTAAACAATCAGCTTGGGTTCCAATTCCCAAGTTACTCGGGTTTGGTTGGCATTCCCAACTCCCTTTGGGCAGATGGCTGGCCCTTTCATCACCGGTTGGCCCGACTTCGCATGTACCCGGGCGGGGCTTCCTTGCCTTGTCCCGACTCCGTCTTATGAGCTTGGCTGTGATTCAGGGGGTCGGCTTCTTGGTTGCTCAAGGGGTGTTCAGTTGAGGCTTGGATTGTTCACTGCCAAGCGCTTGGTGCATCTCCATCCTTGCCTTGGCCAAGGCCTTGTTCAGTTGTTGTCTGGATGGCAACCAGGAAGTGCATGGGGCATGGCCCTGCCTTTGGTTGAGCGGCTCGGGATTGGAACCCATTGGATGTTTGGTTCTTCCGGCCGGTTCTAAGTGGGCCATTCCAGGAGTGCCAGTTGCTTTTCAATTTCCTTCCAAAGTGAATCCAACCAGCCTGCCTGAGAGGGCGTCCTGGTAGTACTCCTGTCGCCTGCCGGTTCCCCTTGAACCACCTTTGCCCGGTTGCATCCTTGGGAAAGGGTTGGATCTTAAACCACCTTGTGGCAACCCGCTGATCCGGGGGAAGATGGGACTGTTTAGATCCAGGGGTCAGCTATTTGGTCCTCCAAGGTGCCCAGAAGGCAGACCATTCAGTTTGGAAGTGGGGGGATCTCTGTGCTAATGCCTGGTAGCCCGCGATGGGCTGTAGCAATTTCAACTCCCGGGTGGTAAGCATGGTCAAGCTGGGATTGTGGTCGCCTAGGGGAATTTTGGCTTTCCCCGGGCTAAGGCCAACCCATTAAGTGGGTGAGTTGTCGAAGATTCCGCGGTTCCCTTCCTTTCAAAGGAAGCAAATGACCAACGTTGGAATGGTGTTCATAAGGGAAAGGCAACACGTGTTAAGTTTAAGGGGTAGAAATGAAAGTTCATTTCATCATGATTCGCCAAGGCCCTTTCAGCATTTTTGTCGTCCCCAAAGAAATTCTTCAGACGTTAGAGCACGCCCGAGACCTGACCTCGCAGAAGAGATTAGTTCTTTTCTTCACCACCCACATCCGGAGGGGTGGCAAAGAGTTCATCATCCTGCGAGCACCATGTGAGAAAGGTGGCAAAGATGCCAAACCATTTCGCTTAGCATAAGAGGGGTTAGGGTAAGCATATGAATAAGCAGAGTAATTCTTCGAGGACTTATGAACATAATGGTTTGAAGAATAATGCACATATTCATAGCCCTTAGCTCTATCCTGCAAGACAGAGTTGTTAGCACGATGATAATCATATGAGGACTTTGATCCAGTTGAGGAATTTGATCCATGTGAAGAATTTGATCTGGGGTTCCTGTTCTTCATAGGTGGTGTCATGAGGACATTCACCTGAAGACTTTCAACACAGCTTTTGGGAACCCAGATTTTCTTCATAGGGGAACCGTTCCTGCAGTTAGTGCCAACATATCTAGCAAATACTTCACCATTCTGATTTTTGAACAGTTTATAGTGGGAGTCAAATGTCTCATCAGAAGAATGAGGAGATTCACATGTAAAGCCATATAAGTTAGATGGATCAACTGGAGGTCCCTTTGCAACAACCCATGAGGTTTTGGGATACTGCTCGGGCTTCCAGTATGTTCCATCGGCATTGAGTTTCCTCTCAAAGGCAATACCCTCTTTCCTAGGGTTTCTGTTGAGGATCTGCTTTTTGAGCACATCACAAAGTGTCTGATGCCCTTTGAGGCTTTTGTACATGCTCGTCATGTACAATTCCTTCAACCCTGCATTGTCAAGGATACTAGCAATGTCCTCGATGAGGAATTAGTGATAGCAGAGGCGCATTTAAGAATTTGTAACATTTGAAGCATTTGAACATTCAGTGAAGAATTAGCGATTCACGCTCAATGCACTTTAAGCATGGAGGAACAAATTCTTCCTGAGAAGTGCTGATTTGTTGAGCTAGTAATGAATCGCGCTCCTTCTGAAGATCTTCATAACACACTCTTAGCTTTTCAAGATCTTCCTTTCTTTGAAGAGCTTCA
Source organism: Aegilops speltoides (assembly GCA_021437245.1). Lineage (NCBI taxonomy): Eukaryota > Viridiplantae > Streptophyta > Magnoliopsida > Poales > Poaceae > Aegilops > Aegilops speltoides. The sequence continues at coordinate 116,253,648 of CM038145.1, forward strand.
AGAAAGCTTCTCGTGATCAGTCAAGAGGGTATTATGTTGATCTTGAAGGGCGTCAAACTTGGAGTGAATTCTCTGAAGACATTCACCCAATGCTTTTGACTGATCCATTTCTTTGTGCAACATATTATCACTTCTTTCTAGCATATCTTGAGTTTGTTCTAAAACGGTTTGTTGTTTAGTGGCAACGCAAATGAGTTTAGTATAGCAGGATTCAATGTCATCATAAGATTCATCATTGTCAGACGCATCATTATCAGATTCATCATTACAAGACTCGGATGAGGAGCATTCGTTACCTCAAAGACCGCTTGCCATAAGACAAGATGCGTAAGATGATGATTCGGCTCGAAGTCATCGCTTTGAGAGATTCCTTGAAGTCCTCAAACCAGGGATCATGACGAGTTCAATGACCTTCATAGACATCGAGATTCGGTCCCGTGATGAGCTTCAATTGCCAAGATGCATAATTCGCCCGAATTGATCTCTCGGATAGGCGAGGAGCAGATGATATCCTTCGCTATGATATCAAGTCGAGTGTACTTGCGAATATCATTAGCATTCGCCATCTTGCATAGATCAAGAAGACCAATCTCGAGGACGGTCCACACTTCGCCGTTCTTTGCCATGAGGCGCTTCCTCATCATGGCCTTCCACTTGGGATAGTCATGACCGTCAAAGATAGGGCATGTCACTTTCTTCATACCGCGGTCGACATAACTAAAACTCCAAAGCGGTTAAACTAAAATCACACGTAACAAGGGAGTACCTTGCTCGATACCAATAGAAAGTGCGTTATATCGACTAGAGGGGGGTGAATAGGCGATTTTAAGAATTCTTCATCGAGGAATTTGTCAGAGGAAATTCCTTAGCGAAGAACTACTTGCAGCGAATAAGTACTCGAAGTAAACATAACAAGATACAAACATAGTCATCATGATGAAATGAAGACTATCACAGAGTACGTAAAGCGTAAACACAGGATAACAAGATGAAGACAAACGGATCAAGAAATTGAACTGAGGAATTTGTGAAAGTCTTCACCAAAGTCTTCAAGCACGATATGAACAACATTCAACACAAGAATGAGGAAATGAAAGAGTTGAGGAAATAGAACCACCAGTTGGTGAAGACAATGATTTGGTAAACCAGTTCCAATCTGCTGTCTCGGTTGTACGTCTGGTTGGAGCGGCCGAGTATTTAAACTCGAGGACACACAGTCCGGATACCCGATCTCGAGCCGCAACTCAGACACCCACCTCACCGTATTCTCCTTGAACTAAGACCACGCAGGCCTCGGCCCAATCACTCGTGGTAAGTCTTCAGTGACTTCCAAACCTTCACAGACTTGGTCACTCGGCGATCCACAATTCCTCTTGATGCTCTAGACCTTGACGCCTAACCGTCTGGAAGAAGCACAGCCTTCAAAGGTAATAAGCGCCGGATCCACGCAGATCAATTTCTTTAGTGATGCTCAATCACTTTGGGTTTGTGGGGTTTGGTTTTGGGATTTTCCTCACTTGATTATTTTCGCCAAAGTCCTCGGAGGATGGGTTGCTCTCAAATGACAAGTGTCAAGTTCTTCTCGAGCAGCCAACCAGCTAGTGGTTGTAGGGGCGGCTATTTATAGCCTAGGGAGCAGCCCGACATGATAAGACATAAATGCCCTTCAATGATATGACCGTTAGGTGGATAAGATATTTTGGGACAGCCGTAGCAAGAAGACAACAACGGTCGGAAATTTGACTCTCAAATTCCTCGTATTATCATGTTCTCATGTAGGCAATTCACACCGGCGAATTCCTAATTCTCGGTCGAGCAAAGTCATTAGTGACCGTAAGAACTGCATCTCACATCAAGAACTTGATCGAATCAGATGAGATTTCCAATGGCTTCACTCAAGGGATTGGTAGGTGTAGGATTTTGAGTTGAGCATCACATGGAAATTTTCCTTAGTATTTCTCGACCCCTTTAACAAAGACGGTGTTTCCTATGACTCAAGAAAGAGAAAATGAAACTACGAAAACAAAAGTCTTCACGCTTCATATTCCTCGAATGAATATCAAGTCTTCAAGGTCGCACCAATTTCTTCACTTTCAAGGTCTTCAGAAAGTCTTTAGAATATCAAAGTCTTCAGTTGAAGAACTTCATTTTTAGGGGTCGACTTTCTCTGTAAATATCAAACTCCTCATAGACTTATAGACCTATGTACACTCACAAACGCATCAGTTACTTAACCTATAAGTCTTCAATACACCAAAATCACTAAGGGGCACTAGATGCACTTACAATCTCCCCCTTTTTGGTGATTGATGACAACATAGGTTAAGTTTTCAACGGGGATAAACATATGAAGTGTAAATACTGATATTGAGTAATTTGATTGCAAGATATAGAAGAACTCCCCCTGAATACGTGCATAGTGAGGAAATTGCTTTTGAGGCAATGCACATTTGAAGAATTGAATCATGGATTTCTCCCCCTATATCTTGCAATTCATACACGCATTTGATATATAGTATGAAGAATTTGAAATGCATGATGAAATATGGTGCCTGATGAGATTCAGCATGCATGCAATAATATTAACAAGGAATAAGCATGCAGAATAACACATCAAAAGTTTCAGAGCTCAGTGCATCAAAAGCATCAGAGCACGACCAAAAGTATCGAGGCACCAAAAGATTACAACTCGATCCAATAAAATTTTCGGAAGAACGGGAGTTGTAACTCAATAAACGCCCATAATGTAAACCCGCTTGAAGACTAACTCAGATTTCTCCCCCTTTGTCATCAAATGACCAAAAGGAGCGAAACTGAGGACTAACGCCCCTGAAGATTTTCAAGTCAATGGAGGAGCGCCAGCGTTGTCGGGGTTGGTTGTTGAAGTAGGGCCTGCCGCAGTGTCGTCCAAATCGTCATGTTCATCGGTTTCACGTGATGAAGAATAAGAACCGCCACCGATCGTGAACTTTGACTCTCTTGAATTTCTTCGAGGCGGTGCGCACTACCAAATGCTTCCCGGAGACCCATAGTCTTCAATTCTTTCATGAATATACATGATTGAGAACAGCCCAAAGCGGTTGAGGGTTTCATGAAGGTAATATTGATTTTTCTTCACCGCATTATGTGTTGAGGTCATGTTGTGAAGAATTGCAACAAATTGACGCTTCACCCATTTCTCGATTATGCTCAACCTTCCGATCAAGACCGAGGAGTAACGCGACGATCATCATCACCACAGGTGTCTGTTGCTTGAGGCTTTTGCTTGGCCGAGGTATTTGCGGCGGTGTCATGTGTTGCGTAATCGCCATTGGTGGAGTAAGATGTAGCTAGATGGAATTGACCATCCAATGGACGAGTGCCTTCATCACCACAAAGAATGCCTTGCCCTTATCATCGATGATGAAACCGGTCGCTGAGGACTTCAATGGGCGGCAAGTAGCTACCATGGTTCAGAGTGTCACTTTGTAATTCAAAGGAAGATCTTGCCCTTATGAATCTCATAATCCAAGGCGATAGGGCTTCACTCAAAAGGTGACATTGCAACATTAGCCAGAGTCCTCATGAAGAAATCATGGAAGTTGACGGGAACGCCATGAATGATGTTGAAAAGCATGTTCTTCATGATGCCAACGACATCTTCATCATTTGAGTCGTGGCCTTTGATGGGACTCATTGTCTTCGTCAGAATTCGATAGACAGTCCGATATCAAAAATGGACGGACGGGATAAAAACGTACGGAGATTTTTTTTGGAATATTTATGATTTTTGGGAAGTAAAATCAACGCGAAACGGTGTCCGGGGTGGCCACGAGACAGGGGGGCGCGCCCTCCCCCTCGGGCACGGCCTGGGATCTCGTGGGCCACCCTTAAGGTGATTGACGCTCTTCTTTTGGTGCAACAAAGTTAATTTTATGAGAAAGATTTGGGCGAAAGATTCACCCCAATCGGAGTTACGGTTCTCCGGATATTTAAGAAACGGGGAAGGGGTAGAATCAGGGAACGCAGAAACAGAGAGATAGATCCAATCTCGGAGGGGCTCTCTCCCCTCCCAAGCCATGGGAGCCAAGGACCGGAGGGGAAAACCTTCTCCCATCTAGGGTGAAGGTCAAGGAAGAAGAAGAACAAGGGGGGCTCTCTCCCCCTTGCTTTCGGTGGCGTCGGAACGCCGCCGGGGGCCATCATCATCACCGCAATCTTCACCAACACCTCCGCCATCTTCACCAACATCTCCATCACCTTTCCCCATCTATATTCAGCGGTCCACTCTCCCGCAACCCGCTGTACACTCTACTTGAACATGGTGCTTTATGCTTCATATTATTATCCAATGATGTGTTGCCATCCTATGATGTCTGAGTAGATTTCTATTGTCCTATCGGTGATTGATGAATTGCTATGATTGGTTTGAGTTTCATGTTTTATTATTGGTGCTGTCCTATTGTGCCCTCCGTTTTGCGCAAGCGTGAGGGATTCCCACTATACGGTTTGCAATATGTTTATGATTTGCTTATGGTGGGTTGCGTGAGTGACTGAAACACAAACCCGAGTAAGTAGGTTGTTTGCGTATGGGATAAAAGGGGACTTGATGCTTTAATGCTATGGTTGGGTTTTACCTTAATGAATCTTTAGTAGTTATGATGCTTGCTAGAGTTCCAATCATAAGTGCATATGATCCAAGTAGAGAAAGTATGTTAGCTTATGCCTCTCCCTCAAATAGAATTGCAATAGTGATTACCGGTCTAGTAACGTAGTCAATTGCTTAGGGGCAATTTCACAACTCCTACCACCACTTTTCCACACTCGCTATATTTACTCTATTGCATCTTTATCTAAACAGACCCTACTTTTTATTTACGTGTTCTTTATTATCTTGCAAACCTATCCAACAACACCTACACAGTACTTCTAGTTTCATACTTGTTCTAGGTAAAGCGAACGTCAAGCGTGCGTAGAGTTGTATCAGTGGCCGATATGACTTGAGAGAGTATTTGTTCTACCTTTAGCTCCTCGTTAGGTTCGACACTCTTACTTATCGAAAGAGGCTACAACTATCCCGTATACTTGCGGGTTACCAAGACCTTTTTCTGGCACCGTTGCCGGGGAGTCATAGCGTGGGGTGAATATTCTCGTGTGTGCTTGTTTGCTTTATCACTAAGTAATTTTTATTTGCTGTTCTAAGTTGTTCTCTATCTTTAGTTATGGATATGGAACGCAAAATACCAAAAAATTAGGTGTACTTGCTACTCATGGAGATGGGGTAACTCCTAAAACCCTTGATTCTCATTATGCGAAAGATATTATATACTACTTTGATAATCCTGAGAAAACCCCATTCAACTTTATAATGGGAGACACGTTGGATCAACGTGAATACTTTAGGGATTATCACTCGACACAAAAAGGGAAACTATTATGGGATCAATTTATTATGTTGCATTGGTATGCATGGGCTCTATGCTTGAGATATGATATTACTTGTTGCTCTAGGATGGAGGCTCCACACCTTCCCTTTTCATGCAAATTTAATGATAATGAAACCTTAGCTTCTTATGCTAATGGTATATATGATTACTATGATGTGGAACAAATAGAAGAATTTGTTGCTTTTAAGGCTGCTTATGAAATTGAATCTTTGTTTGAAAAGTATGAAGCTTTAGATGATGATGTTTATAGGCCTGAAAATTTGGCTATACTTAGATATTGCTATGAAAATTATGTTACAACTACTATATTAATGCATTTATGAATAAATTCTCCGCTGTCCAAGAAGAGACTAATATTTTGCAGGAAGATATGGAAGAAGAAATTGATGAAACAGTGAGCTCATTGGATGAAAAAGATGATGAGGAGAGCGAAGAACAAAAGGAGGAAGAGCAGATTAGCTACCCGTGCTGTGGGGACCCTGACTCACAAGTCGTGATCACCGAATGCACGTGTACAGTGATCCCAGAGATCAATGCTCACTGAACACACAGAAGCTGAATAACAAGAGTCTTACATCCATACATACCGTCTTACACAAATAGTGACCAACATGGTCAAGTCTTACATCGATAAAGCCTTAAGGGCTGAACATCAAATGAAACAAAGCAGCGGAAATCGTCGTTGATAAGTAGAACCCATGCCATCTGCCTTAACCCTACAGCATTCTCGACCGAAACGCCCTAGTTCGCATGATCGCCTCCAAAGAACTCTTCTTCAACTCCGGTTCTTCCATGCCCGGTCAATTAAATAACCAGTGGCAAGCCAATGAGTACTTTGAATGTACTCGCAAGCAACCCATGATTTGGTTCAAGGTACAGTAATGCGTGACATAGGTAAAGTTTTGCATAAAGCTAGTTTTGAGTGCAAGGACATGTTCAACAACCTATAAAGCATGCATCAAAAGAATTCAAGTAACCATGAGATCTGGTCACAGATATCAACATAAATAGAGTGGGCACCAACCCATTATCATAAACAAAATGGGCACCAACCCATTACCATAAACAGAGTGGGCACCAACCCATCTCAATCGTGTCAAGTCCGTTGACTTGACCCAAGTCATTTCCATCATCTCACTCACACGGTTGAAAAACCTGGACATAGTTTAAGCAAGACCGCCAACCGCCCTTGACCGTGGACACGGCTATTCGAATAGTTTTACACTCTGCAGAGGTTGCACACTTTACCCACTAGATCCGGGGAACTTCCGTGTCATCCACGACCCGCGGTACCTCAAGTACCCGGAGTAAGCACCCGATCACCGCCTTTCCCTAGACGACACTAACATGGAGTCCACTCGATTGGTAGTAACCCCCGTGCCAAACATTTCACATAATAAAGTTGTGGAGCCTCGCTCCCATATTCATCACATACCACAAGCACGGGTACCAACGGTGTGTCCGTGCCCCGTGAAAACAGTCATGGCCGCCCTACAGCACGACCCGTCCCCAAGAGAGAGCACCAACTCTCCCTCGTCACTAGTAATGCGGGCTCCAAGCTAGTATCGGTCTAGGTACTCAACGATGCCCTTTCCCATATAAGGGTAGAGTGGTCGCGCATGTAGGGTTGGGACACCATCAAATCTTAAATCTAATCCGTTTTGAAAACAACACACACTTGCCTCGGTACACCACTTCATCATCAAGTGGTTACCTTTCTCATCATCTCCTCGGGCATAAATGGCACCCGATGGGGTTTTCAAAGTTGTTTGAAAATATTTTGTCTCCATCACATGCATATTCCCGTCCCTTTTTGCGTAGCAAACTACTTAGCATCCTATCTACTCCCATCGTCATAACCCTCATAAGGAGGTAGGGTCATGCACAATGCAAGTGTCAACGAGAAAAGTACCGGAGGCAACCCACCGAAGTGGTTACCCATCCTTCATGATTCCGACGCAACGATAATAAGTGCTATATGACATGCATAAAAAAAGGTTTCATAGACATGGTCAAAGGGCTGCTTGCCTGGCTCAACAAAGTCTTCGGGGTCTTCAAAGTCTTCTGGTCCAACTTCTTCGTCAGCAATGCAATCTATCGTCGCAAAATAATAACGGGAAAATAAGGCAATAATAAAACAGAAAAATCAAAGTGCTCAGAAAAATGTCAACTCTTTTTGTAAAATATTAGATGGAAATATAAGATGGGGAGACTTGCTAGTTTTGGATTTGGAGTGGTGGAACAGGAGATATGGATTTTCAGAGGCACATTTAAATGCTAAAAATCACATTTAAATATTTTCAGTGAAGAAAGGTTGGTTGGATTTGAATGGAAGTTACACCATTAAATATGCAGCAATATTTGGGGATTTTAGAAATTGGAATTAATCCATTTGGACAATTATTGTGTCCTGTGGAATTTTTGGAATATGTGACAGAAAAGAAAAAGAAAAGAGGCACTGTGGCTCGCTGGCTGTAACAGCCGCAGTAGGCGGCATGCTCAGCTAGAGGCCGCCCGCCAGTTTTCAAACCTGACGGGGGGCCCAGCTGCCAGGGGAGAGAGAGGGGCGAGAGAGAGTGAGGATGACAAAGGGGGCCCCTGTCATCTCTCGACTCACTGACCGAGGGCCGGGCGTGCTCACCGGCGATCGGCGCAGGCACGGCGGGTCGAGCTAATAGCACCGCTGGGCTCCTCGTCGTGTCGCCGTTCGGGTGGTGCCGGAGTTGGCCGCCGGGGTGCAGGGGTTCGCCGGCGACGAGGTTTGCGGCGGAGGAGCTTCGGGAGGCGGTGGTTCCGGCGCTTCCTGGCCATGCAGAGAGAGGAAACGGAGGGGAAATGATCAGGGAGATGCAGGGGTTCCAGATCGAGGCAAGGGAGGAGCGGGGGAGGCTTATACCTCGCGAATTCCGGTGAGCCGACGCGGCGGAGCTCGAGCTCGATCTCGAGCTCGGGCGCTCCTGGAGAAGAACTGGGGGTGCAGGGGGAGGTGTTGGTGGTGCAGAGAGCGAGGGGTGAGGGTGGAAGGGCTCGGGAGGCCCTTATATAGGCGAAGCGGCGGTCCACCGTGGGTTCAGGCGCCGGGCGGGCTCGTGCTCGCGTGAACGGGCCTTGGGAGGGGCCGGCGCCGTGTCTAGGGCGTTCTGGGGTCGCCCACGCCTGTGGAAGAAGAGAGAGAGAGAGAGCAGGGGCTGAGGCACTGCACAGGTGAGCACGCCACCGCGCGCCGGGCGGCTCTTGTTCGCTAGCGCGAGGTGCGGGAGGAGGAGAGAGGAGGGGACAGCGCTGGCGTGTCGTGGACGCCGAGGTGCCTCGGCCGGGCGCGAGGGAAGGCCCGAGGTGGCCGGAGCTGCTAAGGAGGGCGGCTACAAGGCCCTAGTCAAGATCAGAAGGCCTGAGCGCTGCAGATGGCATGCCATGGCATATTATATGCCCCGTGGGCGCGCCACCGATGTCCAAGAGTGCTGTGGAGGTAGTAAAGAAGGAGGGGGAGGCATTGGATGCCCTGGATGGCCACTGGGGTGAGGAGAGAGGTGAGGAAGAGGGAGAAAGGGCTGTCCAGAGAGAGAAAGAGGGGGGTTTCACCCCTCAATTATTGAGCTGGGGGCTTGCCATTGTTACTGGAGGTGAAAGGGGTCTAGGAGGAGCTGTGGTAAAAATTAGAGCTCACCAAGAATAGTGTAAGGGGTCAAAACAGTGGTTTTTGCAAAATGCCAGAAGGTGTTTGATAGAGGTTTGAGCAAGCAAATGGACTCCAATTGCCATGAGACTCCACAAGGTGAAATTACTCATATAAATATAGCCTTCCACCAATTTGGAGATTATTTGGGCAAAGTTGCCAATGCAACTTTTGCAAACCCTAGAAATGAGCAGAAATGGATTTGTGTAGATCCAGTGGAGTAGATCATCTCTCCTTGATGTACCACTTGGTGTGGTAGCCTTATTTGATCACATGATCGGGCTCACCAAAGTTGGGGTCTTGGAGAAGAAGTTGGTAGAACAAAGTTGTTCAAATTTGATTCTGGTCAGAGATGGTTTTGAGGCACTTTGACCAAGATTTCCTCTTCTCCAACCTGTGCTATTTGGTCTAGATGCATCATTGGACCCATGAAGCATGTTCACCAAGTTTGAGCACATTTGGAAATGTAAAGTTGATCAAACTTCAGAATGGACAGAAATAGTTTTGAGGGGTTTTGATGATGTTATCTTGTTCTCCAAGTCATGAGACTTGGCAAGATCATCTGATTTGTCATATGTGACATGATAGAATTTTCCTGAATATTTGAAGAATATTTCCTTTGTAAATATTTCAAAAGCTTGAAATATCCAGAAGGGTTTTAGAGGATTTGACCAATATTTTGAACATGACCATGTGTTGAAACTCTTATATATGGACAATATATGTCCTATGAGTTTCCTAAATTTTGTCAAATATTTTTAAAACAATAAAATAATTTTTCCTATTAAAGACCATTTCTGGCCTTAAGAAAAGCCTTTAAATAAAATAGTAAAACAACTTTTAAAATTATATTTTTGTGGTTTCGGGTATCCTATATCTAATAGGAGTCAAACATATTTTTGAAAGATTTTTACTGCCTTAATCAAGTACTTGCAGTGCAAATCTTAATTCAAGGGTTTTTGTAAAGCTAATTTTAGAAAATACTTTTGGCCAAATTATTTTTGTAAGAAAATACTATATTGCTCTACACACATGGCATGATCATTGGACGAAGTTTGGGGCAAGGGATGAAGTATAGAAGGTGGAGTAGTTGACTATTAAGAGCACTTGAAAACCACATAGAGGAAACCAACTCCAAATAATAGCCAAATAATGCAAAAAGTTTTTGTTGGTCCAAATTTCATGCTTTATTAATGAAAATGAAATGTTAAAAAATGCAGGGTGTGACAGACCTACCCCTTTACAAGAATCTCGTCCCGAGATTCCTAAACTAGGCTTTAAAGAGATACGGAATTCGGATCTAAGGTAGTCTTCACGCCCCAAGTTGCTTCGCTTGCAGGTGGTTGCTCCATTGACCTTGAAGTACTTGATGGTTTGGCTTGAAAAGGCCGCTCACCTCATCCGTAATGCAGATGGGCCTCTCACGATAAGTCAAATCAGGTGAAGGTCAATGGCTTGGTGATTGACATCCTTGTAGAGATCAGCTTGTCTCGAACTTGGAGACACTTCCGAGTTGTGACACGGGAACACGCAGTACATCGAAAGTTCGTGGAAGTTCCAATCGGTAAGCCACTTCTCCTCGCTGCTCCACGATCTTGAAGCGCCAATGTATCTCGGAGCGAGCTTTCCTTTGACATGGAAGCGCTGGGCCCTTTGAGAGGGGTGACCGGAGATAGACATGGTCTCCAATTCGAAGTTTATGTCTCTACGACGTGAGTCAGCAGAGCTCTTCTCGCTCTAGACTTGGCAGACTTCAGATGCTCTCGACAAGCTGGACTTGCTCTTCGCTTCACGGAGGATATCCGCCCAAAGACAAGTCCTTCACCGTCTCGACCAATTGAGAGGTGTACGGCACTTCCGCCAGATAACACTTCAAATGGTGCCATCTCAAGGCTTGCTCGGTAACTGTTGTAAGAGAACTCGCGAAAGGGAGGCAATCTTCCCACTTAGCTCCATAAGCTAAGACACAGTGCTCGGAGCATGTCTTCGAGTATTTGATTCACTCGCTCGGTCTGACCTCCGGTCTGTGGGTGGAAAGCAGTGCTGAAGGACAGCTTGGTCCCCATGGCCTCATGGAATTTCTTCCAAAACCTTGAGGTGAACTGGGTTCCTCGATCTGACACAATCTCCTTGGGAACACCATGAAGGCTCACGATTCGGTTGATGTAGAGAGTTGCCACTGGTTGCCGCCATGGGTAGTCTTAACAGAATGAATGGGCCACTTTGGTCAAATGATCGACTATGACCCGATGGAGTCATGTCCGTTGTTTGACCTAGGTAGTCCAAAGGATGAAATCCATCCCGATTTTATCCCATTTCCACTCGGGAACCTTGAGTGGTTGGAGTAATCCAAGAGGTCGCCGATGTTCAGCTTTGACTCTCCGCATACGCCACACTTTGCAACATAGGTGGCAATCTCCTTTTCATGCCGTGCCACCAAAATCTTTCCTTCGTGTCTTGATACATCTTGGTGCCTCCGTGGTGGATGGAATATGGGCTGTCATGAGCTTCTTGCAAGATCAGGTTCTTGAGCTCAACCTTGTTGGGCACGCAGATGCGATTCCCAAACCACACAATTCCTTCCTCATCCTCTCGAGAACTCGAGGCTTTGCCTGCCTTGATCTTCCTCTTGACGCCTTCAATACTCTCATGCCCCTTCCGAGCTTTCTTGATATCATCCATCAAGGTAGGCTTAACTTCGAGGTTGGCCAAGAATCGGTGCAACCAGCCCAACCCAAGCTTTCAAGTTCTTCATACAAGGCGGTAGCTTGTGCTTTAGCATAGCATTCGAGGAGCAAGCCTTCCCGCTCAACGATCTGCTACCACATTAGCCTTTCCAGGTGGTACCGAACACCGAGGTCGTAATCCTTTATCAACTCCAGCCATCTTCTCGCCTCATGTTCAATTCCTTTGAGTGAAAATATACTTCAGACTTTTGTGGTCCGTGTATATTTCACATCGCTACCCAAGAGGTAATGTTGCCAAGTCTTCGTGGCATGAACCATCGCTGCTAGCTCAAGGTCATGAGTAGCATAGTTCTCTCGTGAGGTCGAGTTGCCTTGAAAGGTAGGCTACGACTCGCCTTCTTGCATCGTAACACCTCCCATCCGATTCTTGACGATCACAATATATCACAAACTCCTTGTGTATATCCGTGTGTGTAATCGGGCAGTGGTTAGCCTCTTCTTCACTCTGGAAGCTCTCTTCGCACTTCGTGTCCATTCGAACTTCTTGTCCTTCTTCAAGAGCTGAGTCATGGGTCGGGCAATGCTCGAGAATCCTTCAACGAACTTGCGGTAATATCCTCGCGAGTCCGAGGAAGCTTCGACTTCCTTCACATTGCTCGGGATTGCCATTCACCACGGCTTCAATCTTAGCAGGTCGATCGACAATCCCTCTTCGCTAGAACATGACCCAGAATCCAACTTCACGCAGCCGTAATTCACACTTGCTGAACTTGGCATACAGCTTGGTGCTCTCGAAGCTTGTCTAGGACCATCCTCAAGTGTTGCTCGTGCTCTTCTTCCGACTTCGAGAAGACAAGGATGTCATCAATGAAGACAACGACAAACTTGTCCAAATATTCCATGAAGACCTTATTCATGAGATACATGAAGTAAGTCGGGCATTGGTCAATCCAAAGGACATGACCGTGCATTCATACAGCCATATCCGGTTATGAATGCCGCCTTCGAATATCTTGGGGTCTGATCTTCGCTGGTAGTACCCAGATCCGAGGTCGATCTTGGAGAACACCTTGGCCCCATTAAGTTGATCAAACAGATCTTCTATCTTGGGAAGTGGGTACTTGTTCTTGATTGTAACTTCATTGAGGGAGCGGTAGTCAATGCACAAGCGGAAGGTACCGCCCTTCTTCGCCACAAATGTATCAAAGCGATCCCCAAGGGGAGGCACTAGGGCGGATAAATCCTTCCTCAACTGCTTCTTCCACCGCTTCTCCACTTCGCTAACTCCTCCGATCCCATCCTATAAGGCTTTATGGATGGGTCCTGCTCCGGTATGAGCTCGATGATGAACTCAATGTCTCGGTCAGAGGCATTCCCGGTAATTCATCGAAAACATCGATACTCGCATACTACAAGCACTTGTTCCAATCCAACTTCAATGACAGTTGACTTGGTTGGCTTGAGCAGAGGAGGGTTGGAGGCAAACTTAACTTCGACTCCTCGGCCATTGGTCATAGTGACAATCCGGTTGGCGCAATCAATCAAGCCTTGGTGCTTGCTGAGCCAATCCATTCCCAAGATCACATCTAAGCCTTGTGATTTTAGGATGATAAGGTCTGCTAGGAAGTCTACCCGCTAATGGTAATCCCGACTCCTTTACATCCTATCTTGGCTCTCATCTCTGCCTGGGGTTTGTAACACCATAGGGTTATTCAGGTGTAGGGTCATGCCACTTTTAATGCAAAACTTTGGGTGACAAAAGAATGCGTGGCTCGTAATCAAACAAAACAGCTATGGTGCTGAATTGACAAGGAACGCACTCCAAAGACGACGTCCGGTCTTCTTGGGCTTCTTCGCAGTGACATGATTCACACGACCCTGCCGTTGTTGGGCAGGTTGCGGGAGCTTGGTTCCTTGGTGGCATTCCACGGCCTTGGCCTCGGTTCTCGCATTGGGGCGCGGGCGCCGGGCTTTGTTGGGGCAATTCTTGGAGTAGTGTCCCGCTGTCCACATCCAAGCAAGTGACTTGGTTGGGGATGACGCCTTGCCAAAGATTGTTATTGGGGTTGTTGTAAGCTGGCCTCGGGTTGGCATACCGCTGAGGTGGATAGTTGGTGCAGGTGCGGAGCTTTTGGCTGCCGATAGGTTGGCTTGACCGGGCTGGCTGCCACGGGCGAGGCTTCGTTGTCGGAGCTACCCTTGCCGATCATCTTGCGCTTACGAGTGTCATCCAAGGCACGCCGCTTGTCCTCAAGCATGAGTGCCTTGTTCACCAGATCGAGAAAGGTTGGGAAGTCACACACAACAAGCGTAGCATCGCAGAGTCCGGTTAAGGCCTTCCATGAAGCGCCCTTTGGCAAGATCGGTCGACATCCTCGGGGCATACCTTGAGAGAACACCAACTTCGCATGTACTCCTTGACAAGCTACTACCTTGCTTCGTGGCTCGAACTCACGCTTCTTGATGGCCATGATTCCGTAAGGAATGTGGGCCTTATGGAATTCTGTCTTAAAGGTGTTCCAAGTGATGTCTTGCTCAACATGCATAGCCTTGAATCCATCCCACCAAGCTCGCACTCCCGAGATAGTGGGCAGCATACGCCACTTTATCACGATCCTCGCATCCGACTAGTGCCAGCAGATCCTCAATGGTGCAGACTCACTGTCTGCATCCGTGGGTTCAGCAGCCTCGATGAAAGTGGGTGGTGCATGCTTCTTGAACTCCACCAGGTGGAACGCCCATGGCCGTGCCCCGCCGGGCCGGGCGATTGACAGCTTGAGCAATCATCCGAGGGCTGCAGTGTTGGCTTGGCGCCTCCTCTCGGAAAGCTTGGAGAAGCTGAGCCATGTCCATGCTTGGAGGAGGTGGTGGGGTGGAGTCCGCCTTGGGCTTGGTCTGGCTGACTCCGCTTCAGCAGAACCTCCGCTTCTTCTTCTGGGTAGAGGTACCAAGACGTGTTACAACAGCATCCCGTTGGAGTGGTCAAGGTTCATGATTGGGGGAAGATGGGGAAAGCAACATAGATGGGATGCCTAGTAAGGGGTTGGTATGACACTAATTGTTTTCATGCAAGGGCCAAAGGGCCAAACACATTCATTAAAATCCAAATGGGTGATGTAGTCGCTTACAAGTTCCCAAGGAAAGCACGACGTCCATCAAACATAGCAAAAGCAAACACAACACTACATGGTTTCATAAGAACCATTACATGGACTCGACTTCGCATAGGGGTACACGACCTATCCTACCGGAGGGTTACTAACGGGCATATCCAAGTTGTGAATGATGCCTAAGTGGTGGAATGCTCGGTCGCATAGTCTGGCTCTTCTGGGTCTTCCTCCTCTTCATCAGTAGCGCGGCTTTCTTCACTGCTTGAAGGGGTGGGGAGTGGAGGAGCTCAACGCGTTGCTTTGTTGGTGGGGTGAAGAGCTGCGGTAATCCCTTGCGCCATGCGGGGTTGCTGTGGTGGTTCTCCATCCTTTGGGGGTCTTCCGCCTCAGATGCGATTGCAAGGGCTGTCCAGGGGAGCACCTTCCTTCTTGATCCTATCCGCCTTCTCTTGTGCTTGGCGAAGAAGTGCCTTGGTCTCATGAAGTTCCTTTCGAGTTCCATTGATTCCATGGCCAAGTGTTGTGCCAAACTATCGCACAAAGGCTAAAGTAGGTCCGAATCGGAGTGGAAGTCCTTCTTCTAATGGTGGAGCTGGTGCATTGCTCTCATCCTTGCCTTCCTTCCGATAAGGCAAGAAACGGGTTGCCAACTCGCCCGCCATCTCTCGAAGAAGGTCTCGGAGGTGAGTGAGTGCCTTGAGGGTTGCCGCCTCGACGGCAAGAACTAGTGTTGCCATCTGGGGTCCCTCAAGAACCAGCTTGTTGGAGAGTCATTGGCCTTCACGATCACTTCCACATGATACTCCGCCTCAAGGCCATTGATCCAATGCTCATGGTAGGTGAAAGTGGGGCTCGGTGGAACTGGCACCTCTTGAGGCTATCCTCGAGAAGCACGGAAACCGTGGTCGAAGTCTTCGCACGGCAGCCATCTACAAAGGTTGAATGGGAGAGGTCAATAAGGAAAATGCATCTTGGGTGGGGTAAGCTTCGTAAAAGAAGAGAGGTTTAGATGGTCTCAAGTTAACTAACGTCCATGCTGACTAAGGCTTCCTACAACAGATGGCTCGATACTACTCTGTGGGGACCCCGACTCACAAGTCGTGATCATCGAATGCACGTGTACAAGGATCCCGAGATCAATGCTCACCGAACACACGTAAGCTGAATAACAAGAGTCTTACATCCATACATACCGTCTTACACAAATAGTGACCAACATGGTCAAGTCTTACATTGATAAAGCCTTAAGGGCTGAACATCAAATGAAACAAAGCAGCGGAAATTGTCGTTGATAAGTAGAACCCATGCCATCTGCCTTAACCCTACAGGCATTCTGACTGGGAAACGTCCTAGTTCGCATGATCGTCTCCAAAGAACTCTTCTTCGAACTCCGGTTCTTCCATGCCTGGTCAATTAAATAACCAGTGGCAAGCCAATGAGTACTTTGAATGTACTAGCAAGCAACCCATGATTTGGTTCAAGGTACAGTAATGCGTGACATAGGTAAAGTTTTGCATAAAGCTAGTTTTGAGTGCAAGGACATGTTCAACAACCTATAAAGCATGCATCAAAAGAATTCAAGTAACCATGAGATCTGGTCACAGATATCAACATAAATAGAGGGCACCAACCCATTATCATAAACAAAATGGGCACCAACCCATTACCATAAACAGTGGGCACCAACCCATCTCAATCGTGTCAAGTCCGCTGACTTGACCCAAGTCATTTCCATCATCTCACTCACACGGTTGAAAAACCCGACATAGTTTAAGCAAGACCGCCTAACAGTCCTTGACCGTGGACACGGCTATTCAATAGTTTTACACTGCAGAGGTTGCACACTTTACCCACTAGATCCGGGAACTTCCGTGTCATCCACGACCATGCGGTACCTCAAGTACCCGGAGTAAGCACCGATCACCGCCTTTCCTAGACGACACTAACATGGAGTCCACTCGATTGGTAGTAACCCCGTGCCAAACATTTCACATAATAAAGTTGTGGAGCCTCGCCCCATATTCATCACATACCACAAGCACGGGTACCAACGGTGTGTCCGGTGCCTCGTGAAAACAGTCATGGCCGCCCTACAGCACGACCCGTCCCCAAGAGAGAGCACCAACTCTCCCCGTCACTAGTAATGCGGCTCCAAGCTAGTATCGGTCTAGGTACTCAACGATGCCCTTTCCCATATAAGGGTAGAGTGGTCGCGCATGTAGGGTTGGGACACCATCAAATCTTAAATCTAATCCGCTTTGAAAACAACACACACTTGCCTCGGTACACCACTTCATCATCAAGTGGTTACCTTTCTCATCATCTCCCTCGCATAAATGGCACCCGATGGGGTTTTCAAAGTTGTTTGAAAATATTTTGTCTCCATCACATGCATATTCCGTCCCTTTTATGTAGCAAACTACTTAGCATCCTATCTACTCCCATCGCCATAACCCTCATAAGGAGGTAGGGTCATGCACAATGCAAGTGTCAACGAGAAAAGTACGGAGGCAACCCACCAAGTGGTTACCCATCCTTCATGATTCCGATGCAACGATAATAAGTGCTATATGACATGCATAAAAAGGTTTCATAGACATGGTCAAAGGGCTGCTTGCTCGCTCAACAAAGTCTTCGGGTCTTCAAAGTCTTCGGTCCAACTCCTTCACAAGAATGCAATCTATCGTCGCAAAATAATAACGGAAAATAAGGCAATAATAAAACAGAAAAATCAAAGTGCTCGTAAAAATGTCAACTCTTTTGTAAAATATTAGATGGAAATATAAGATGGGGAGACTTGCTAGTTTTGGATTTGGAGTGGTGGAACAGAGATATGGATTTTCAGAGGCACATTTAAATGCTAAAATCACATTTAAATATTTTCAAAGAAGAAAGGTTGGTTGGATTTGAATGGAAGTTACACCATTAAATATGCAGCAATATTTGGGGATTTTAGAAATTGAATTAATCCATTTGGACAATTATTGTGTCCTGTGGAATTTTTGGAATATGTGATGAAAAAGAAAAAGAAAAGAGGCACCGTGGCTCGCCGGGCTGTAACAGTACAAGTAGGCAGCGGCCAGCTAGCGAGTGCCGCCCGCCAGTTTTCAAACCTGACGGGCGGGGCCCAGCTGCCAGTGGGAGAGAGAGGGGCGAGAGAGGTGAGGATGACAGCGGGCCCGCCATCATCTCGACCACTGACTGAGGGCCGGGCGTGCTCACCGGCGGCGATGCAGGCACGGCGGGTCGAGCTGATAGCACCGCTGGGCTCCTCGTCGTGTCGCCGTTCGGGTGGTGCCGGAGTTGGCCGCCGGGGTGCAGGGGTTCGCCGGCGACGAGGTTTGCGGCGGAGGAGCTTCGGGAGGCGGTGGTTCCGGTCGCTTCCGGCTGCGACAGAGAGAGGAAACGGAGGGGAAATGATCAGGGAGATGCAGGGGTTCCAGATCGAGGCAAGGGAGGAGCGGGGGAGGCTTATACCTCGCGAATTCCGGTGAGCCGACGCGGCGGAGCTCGAGCTCGATCTCGAGCTCGGGCGCTCCTGGAGAAGAACTGGGGGTGCAGGGGGAGGTGTTGGTGGTGCAGAGAGCGAGGGGTGAGGGTGGAAGGGCTCGGGGAGGCCCTTATATAGGCGAGCGGCGGTCCACCGTGGGTTCGTGCGCCGGCGGGCTCGTGCTCGTCGCAACGGGCCTTGGGAGGGGCTGGCGCCGTGTCTAGGGCGTTCCTGGGGGTCGTCTACGCCCAGGGGAAGAAGAGAGAGAGAGAGCAGGGGGCCAGAGGCACCGCGCGTGTGAGCACGCTCACTGGTGCGCTCGGGCGGCCCTTGTTCGCTAGCGCGGAGGCGTGGGGAGGAGGAGAGAGGAGGGGGACAGCGTCGTGGCGTGTCGTGGACGTCGAGGTGCCTCGGCTGGCGCGAGGGGAAGGCCCGAGGTGGCCGGAGCCGTTGGGCAGAGGGCGGCTACAAGGTTTAGTCAAGATCAGAGCGCCTTCTGAGCGCTGCAGATGGCATGCCATGGCATATTATATGCCCTGTGGGCGCGGCCACCGATGTCCAAGAGTGCCGGAGGTAGTAAAGAAGGAGGGGAGGCATTGGATGCCTGGATGGCCACTGGGGTGAGGAGAGAGGTGAGGAAGAGGGAGAAAGGGCTGTCCAGAGAGAGAAAGAGGGGGTTTCACCCTCAATTATTGAGCTGGGGCTTGCCATTGTTACTGGAGGTGAAAGGGGTCTAGGAGGAGCTGTGGTAAAATTAGAGCTCACCAAGAATAGTGTAAGGGGTCAAAACAAAGGTTTTTGCAAAATGCGTAAGGTGTTTGATAGAGGTTTGAGCAAGCAAATGGACTCCAATTGCCATGAGACTCCACAAGGTGAAATTACTCATATAAATATAGCCTTCCACCAATTTGGAGATTATTTGGGCAAAGTTGCCAATGCAACTTTTGCAAACCCTAGAAATGAGCAGAAATGGATTTGTGTAGATCCAGTGGAGTAGATCATCTCTCCTTGATGTACCACTTGGTGTGGTAGCCTTATTTGATCACATGATCGGGCTCACCAAAGTTGGGGTCTTGGAGAAGAAGTTGGTAGAACAAAGTTGTTCAAATTTGATTCTGGTCAGAGATGGTTTTGAGGCACTTTGACCAAGATTTCCTCTTCTCCAACCTGTGCTATTTGGTCTAGATGCATCATTGGACCCATGAAGCATGTTCACCAAGTTTGAGCACATTTGGACACATTTGGAAATGTAAAGTTGATCAAACTTCGAATGGATGTAAATAGTTTTGAGGGTTTTGATGATGTTATCTTGTTCTCCAAGTCATGAGACTTGGCAAGATCATCTGATTTGTCATATGTGACATGACAGAATTTTCCTGGAATATTTGAAGAATATTTCCTTTGTAAATATTTCAAAAGCTTGAAATATCCAGGAAGGGTTTTAGAGGGATTTGACCAATATTTTGAACATGACCATGTGTTGAAACTCTTATATATGGACAATATATGTCCTATGAGTTTCCCTAAATTTTGTCAAATATTTTTAAAACAATAAAATAATTTTTCCCTATTAAAGACCATTTCTGGCCTTAAGAAAAAGCCTTTAAATAAAATAGTAAAACAACTTTTAAAATTATATTTTTGTGGTTTCTGGGTATCCTATATCTAATAGGAGTCAAACATATTTTTGGAAAGATTTTTACTGCCCTTAATCAAGTACTTGCTGTGCAAATCTTAATTCAAGGGTTTTTGTAAAGCTAATTTTAGAAAATACTTTTTGGCCAAATTATTTTTGTAAGAAAATACTATATTGCTCTACACACATGGCATGATCATTGGACAGAAGTTTGGGGCAAGGAGATGAAGTATAGAAGGTGGAGTAGTTGACTATTAAGAGCACTTGAAAACCACATAGAGGAAACCAACTCCAAATAATAGCCAAATAATGCAAAAAGTTTTTGTTGGTCCAAATTTCATGCTTTATTAATGAAAATGAAATGTTAAAAAATGCAGGGTGTGACACGTGCCCACCTTCTAATGAGAGTAACCCTCCAACTCATACATTGTTTAATCCCCCCTCGTAAGTACCGAAGGATGATTGCTATGATCCCTTGAATTTGGCTGAAATATCCCTTTTTGATGATGCTTGCTATGCTTATGGCCAAGATGCCAATATGAATTCTGCTTATGTAGATGAACTTGCTATAGTTCCTTATGTTAAACATGAAGTTGTTGCAATTGCACCCACGCATGATAGTCCTATTATCTTTTTGAATTCTCCCGACTACACTATATCGGAGAAGTTTGTGCTTAGTAAGGATTATATTGATGGGTTGCCTTTTACCGTAGCACATGATGATTTTGATAGATATAATATGCATGTGCTTGCTGCTCCTACTTGCCAATATTATGAGAGAGGAACTACATCTCCGCCTCTTTATGTTTCCAACACGATAGAATTGCAAGAAACTGCTTATACTATGCATTGGCCTTTACTTGGTGTGCATGAATTGTTCTTTTATGACATGCCGATGCATAGGAAGAGAGTTAGACTTCTTCATTGCTTGATATATATTACTTTGTGCTCACTACTAAATTACAAATCATTGTAATTAAAATTGGCTTTGATATACCTTGGGATCCGGGTGGATTCATTACTTGAGCACTAAATGCCTAGCTTAATGGCTTTAAAGAAAGTGCTGCCAGGGAGACAACCCGGAAGTTTTAGAGACTCATTTATTTCTGTTGAGTGCTTTCATATAGTTTAAAAACACAAAAATAAAGAGGGGAACCTAAAAACTTTTCAAAAAGGAAAGTGAAAGTGAGAAAGACAAGCATTGTTGAAGTGGGAGCTAGCCTTGAACTTTGTTCATGCTCACAGAAACTTTGTGAATCTTGATTACAAAAACTTGTCAACAAAAATAATTATCCCCTTGTACAATTCCATTGTATTATAAAAATAATGTGCCTAGGTTTGCCTTTAGGATGTTGACAATGCTTGTTGGTTTGTACGGTGCAGGACAGAAACTTTGGCTATAGTGCGCGATTTTACATTTTTAACTGGTACGTCAAATGGTTCTGATTCCTTTTGTACTGTCTTTCTATACAACTTGTTTATTTTTCCTAATGTTTGTAGAATTTTTGGGGTATCAGAAGTATGATGAATGTTCAGATTGCTACAGACTGTTCTGTTTTTGAAAGATTCTGTTTTTGACGCATAGTTTGCTTGTTTTGATGAAACTATCAATTTATATTAGTGGATTAAGCCATGGAAAAGTTATATTACAGTAGACACAATGCAAAAACAAAATATGAATTGGTTTGCAATAGTACTTAGAGTGGTGATTTTCTTTATTATACTAACGGATCTTACCGAGTTTTCTGTTGAAGTTTTGTGTGGATGTAGTGTCTAATCGAGGATGTCTCGATATGAGGAAAAGGAAGAGAGGAAAGAGCTCAAGCTTGGGGATGCCCGAGGCACCCCAAGTAAATATTCAAGGAGACTCAAGCGTCTAAGCTTGGGGATGCCCTGAAGGCATCCCTCTTTCTTCAACAAGTATCGGTATGTTTTCAATTCGCTTGCTCATGCATTATGTGCAAGTCTTGGAGCGTCTTTTGCATTTAGTTTTCATTTTTATTTTATGCACCATGCTGGTATGAGATAGTCCTTGGTTGATTTATAGAATGCTCATTGCACTTCACTTAAATCTTTTGAGTATGGCTTTATAGAACGCTTCATGTGCTTCACTTATATCATTTGAAGTTTGGATTGCCTGTTTCTCTTCACATAGAAAACCACCATTTGTAGAATGCTCTTTTGCTTCACTTATATTTGTTAGAGCGTGGGCATATATTTTGTAGAAAGAATTAAACTCTCTTGCTTCACTTATATCTATTTAGAGAGATGACAGGAATTGGTCATTCACTTGGTTAGTCATAAAAATCCTACATAAACTTGTAGATCGCTGAATATGATATGTTTGATTCCTTGCAATAGTTTTGCGATATAAAGGTGGTGATATTAGAGTCATGGTAGTGGGTGGTTGTGGATTAGTAGAAATACTTGTGTTGAGGTTTGTGATTCCCGTAGCATGCATGTATGGTGAACCGCTTTGTGATGAAGTTGTAGCACAATTTTATTTATTGATTGTCTTCCTTATGAGTGGCGGTCGGGGACGAGCGATGGTCTTTTCCTACCAATCTATCCCCCTAGGAGCATGCGCATAGTACTTTGTTTTCAATGGCTTGTAGATTTTTGCAATAAGTATATGAGTTCTTTATGACAAATGTTGAGTCCATGGATTATACGCACTCTCACCCTTCCATCATTGTTAGCCTCTTCGATACCGTGCATTGCCCTTTCTCACCTCGAGAGTTGGTGCAAACTTCGCTGGTGCATCCAAACCCTGTGATATGATACGCTCTATCACACATAAGCCTCCATATATCTTCCTCAAAACAGCCACCATACCTACCTATCATGGCATTTCCATAGCCATTCCGAGATATATTGCCATGCAACTTCCATCATCATCATATACATGACTTGAGCATTCATTGTCATATTGCTTTGCATGATCGTAAGCTAGCTAGCATGTTGTTTTCATGGCTTGCCTGTTTTTTGATGTCATTGCTATGCAAGATCATTGCACATCCCGGTACACCGCCGAAGGCATTCATATAGAGTCATATCTCTGTTCTAGATAGTGAGTTGTAAGTAAATAAAAGTGTGATGATCATCATTATTAGAGCATTGCCCCAGTGAGGAAAGGATGATGGAGACTATGATTCCCCACAAGTCGGGATGAGACTCCGGACTTTATGAAAAATAAAAGAGGCCAAAGAAGCCCAAATATAAAAAAAGAGGCCAAAGAAGCCCACCAAAAATAAAAAGTAAAATAAATAAAGAGAAAATAAAAAAATGAGAGAAAAAGAGAGAAGGGTCAATGCTACTATCCTTTTACCACACTTGTGCTTCAGAGTAGCACCATGTTCTTCATAGAGAGAGTCTCCTATGCTTTCACTTTCATATACTAGTGGGAATTTTCATTATAGAGCTTGGCTTGCATATTCCGATGATGGGCTTCCTCAAATGCCCGAGGTCTTCATGAGCAAGCAAGTTGGATGCACACCCACTTAGTTTTCAGTTTGAGCTTTCATACACTTATAGCTCTAGTGCATCCGTTGCATGACAATCCCTACTCACTCACATTGATATCTATTCATGGGCATCTCCATAGCCTGTTGATATGCCTAGTCGATGTGAGACTTTCTCCTTTTTTGTCTTCTCCACATAACCCCCACCATCATATTCTATTCCACCTATAGTGCTATGTCCATGGCTCACGCTCATGTATTGCGTGAAAGTTGAAAAAGTTTGAGATTATTAAAGTATGAAACAATTGCTTGGCTTGTCATAGGGGTTGTGCATGATTAAATACTTTGTGTGATGAAGATAGAGCAACAGCCAGACTATATGATTTTGTAGGGATAACTTTCTTTGTCCATGTTGTTTTGAACAGATATGATTGCTTTATTGGTACGCTCGAATTATTATTGTTTTTATGTCAAATGATAGACTATTGCTTTGAATCACTCGTGTCTTAATATTCATGCCATGATTAGACATATGATCAAGATTATGCTAGGTAGCATTCCACATCAAAAATTATCTTTTTTTATCATTTACCTACTCGATGACAAGTAGGAATTAAGCTTGGGGATGCTGATAGGTCTCCATCGTATCTATAATTTTTGATTGTTCCATGCCAATATTATTCAACTTTATATACTTTTGGCAACTTTTTATACTATTTTTTGGGACTAACATATTGATCCAGTGCCCAGTGCCAGTTCCTGTCTGTTGCATGTTTTTTGTTTCGCAGAAACCTAATATCAAACGGAGTCCAAACGGGATAAAAACGGACGGAGATTTTTTTCAAATATTTATGATTTTTGGGATGTAAAATCAACGTGAAACGGTGTCCGGGGTGGCCATGAGACAGGGGGGCGCGCCTTCCCCCCGGGCACGGCCTGGGCTCTCGTGGGCCACCCGTAAGGCGGTTGACGCTCTTCTTTTGGCGCAGGAAAGCTAATTTTATGAGAAAGATCTAGGCGAAAGATTCACCCCAATCGGAGTTACGGATCTCCGGATATTTAAGAAACGGTGAAGGGGTAGAATCAGGGAACGCAGAAACAGAGAGATAGATCCAATCTCGGAGGGGCTCTCGCCTGTCCCAAGCCATGGGAGCCAAGGACCACAGGGGAAACCCTTCTCCCATCCAGGGAGAAGGTCAAGGAAGAAGAAGAACAAGGGGGGCTCTCTCCCCGTTGCTTCCGGTGGCGCCGGAACACCGCCGAGGGCCATCATCATAACCGCGATCTTCACCAACACCTCCGCCATCTTCACCAACATCTCCATCACCTTTCCCCATCTATATCCAGCGGTCCACTCTCCCGCAACCCTCTGTACCCTCTACTTGAGCATGGTGCTTTATGCTTCATATTATTATCCAATGATGTGTTGCCATCCTATGATGTCTGAGTAGATTTCTATTGTCCTATCGGTGATTAATGAATTGCTATGATTGGTTTGAGTTGCATGTTTTATTATTGGTGCTGTCCTATTGTGCCCTCCGTGTCATGCAAGCATGAGGGATTCCTGCTGTAGGGTTTGCAATATGTTTATGATTTGCTTATGGTGGGTTGCGTGAGTGGCTGAAACACAAACCCGAGTAAGTAGGTTGTTTGCGTATGGGATAAAAGGGGACTTGATGCTTTAATGCTATGGTTAGGTTTTACCTTAATGAATCTTTAGTAGTTGCAGATGCTTGCTAGAGTTCCAGTCATAAGTGCATATGATCCAAGTAGAGAAAGTATGTTAGCTTATGCCTCTCCCTCAAATAGAATTGCAATAGTGATTACCGGTCTAGTAACATAGTCAATTGCTTAGGGGCAATTTCACAACTCCTACCACCACTTTTCCACACTCACTATATTTACTTTATTGCATCTTTATCTAAACGGCCCCTACTTTTTATTTACATGTTCTTTATTATCTTGCAAACGTATCCAACAACACCTACACAGTACTTATAGTTTCATACTTGTTCTAGGTAAAGAGAACGTCAAGCATGCGTAGAGTCGTATCAGTGGCCGATAGGACTTGAGAGAGTATTTGTTCTACCTTTAGCTCCTCGTTGGGTTCGACACTCTTACTTATCGAAAGAGGCTACAACTATCCCGTATACTTGCGGGTTATCACTACAACAAACCAGACTCATTTGAGATGCGTCGTGATGTAGCCCGGCATAGGGGCGCCGCACACCCCCTATGCTTCACTGACAAAGTAATGGAGCATGAACTCCCAGAAGAGTTTAAGCCCATGAATATCGAGCCCTACGATGGGATTACAGACCCCGCGGTATGGATAGAAGATTTCCTTCTCCACATTCACATGGCCCGCGGCGATGATCTACATGCCATCAAGTAGCTCCCACTAAAACTCAAGGGACCGGCTCGGCATTGGCTGAATAGTTTGCCGGTAAACTCCATTGGAAATTGGGAGAACCTGGAAGATGCATTCCTGGATAACTTCCAGGGAACTTACGTGCAACCACCGGATGCTGATGATCTAAGTCACATAACCCAACATCCCAGAGAGTCAGCCAGGAAATTCTGGACTTGGTTCCTAACTAAAATGAACCAAATTGTTGACTGTCCAGATGCCGAAGCCCTAGCGGCCTTTAAGCACAACATCCGTGACGAGTGGCTTGCCCGCCACCTTGGCCAAGAGAAGCCGAAGTCCATGGCAGCCCTCACGATACTCATGACCCGCTTTTGTGCGGGCGAAGATAGCTAGCTAGCTCGTAGCAACAACACATCAAGCAAGCCTGGGACTTCCGAACCAGGAGATAACAACAACAAGCCCCGACGCAGCAAACACAAGCATCGAAATAATGGTGACAAAGCTGAAGACACAACCATCAATGCCGGATTCAGCAGCTCTAATACCGGTCAAAGGAGGAAACAATTCAAAAGAAAGTCTGGGAATGTCCAGTCTGGACCGCTGATGACCCACAAGTATAGGGGATCTATCATAGTCCTTTCGACAAGTAAGAGTGTCGAACCCAATGAGGAGCAGAAGGAAATGATAAGCAGTTTTCAGCAAGGTATTCTCTGCAAGTACTGAAACAAGTGGTAACAGATAGTTTCGTGATAAGATAAATTGTAACGAGCAACAAGTAACAAAAGTAAATAAAGTGCATCAAGGTGGCCCAATCCTTTTTGTAGCAAAGGACAAGCCTGGACAAACTCTTATAATAGGAAAAGCACTCCCGAGGACACATGGGAATATCGTCAAGCTAGTTATCATCACGCTCATATGATTCGCGTTCGGTACTTTGATAATTTGATATGTGGGTGGACCGGTGCTTGGGTGCTGTTCTTACTTGAACAAGCATCCCACTTATGATTAACCTCTATTTCAAGCATCCGCAACTACAACAAAAGTATTAAGGTAAACCTAACCATAGCATGAAACATATGGATCCAAATCAGCCCTTATGGCAACGATAAACTAGGGTTTAAGCTTCATCACTCTAGCAACCCATCATCTACTTATTACTTCCCAAAGGCCTTCCTCTAGGCCCAATAATGGTGAAGTGTTATGTAGTCGAAGTTCACATAACACCACTAGAGGCTAGACAACATACATCTTATCAAAATATCGAACGAATACCAAATTCACATGACTACTAATAGCAAGACTTCTCCCTTATTCTCAGGAACAAACGTAACTACTCACAAAGCATATTCTTGTTCATAATCAGAGGGGTAATAATATGCATAAAGGATCTGAACATACGATCTTCCACCAAATAAACCAACTAGCATCAACTACAAGGAGTAATCAACACTACTAGCAACCTACTAGCACCAATCCCGGACTTCGAGACAAGAATTGGACACAAGAGATGAACTAGGGTTTGGAGATGAGATGGTGCTGGTGAAGATGTTGATGGAGATTGCCCTCTCCCAATGAGAGGAGCGTTGGTGATGATTTCCCCCTCCCGAAGGGAAGTTTCCATGGAAGAACAGCTCTGCCGGAGCCCTAGATTGGTTCGGCCAAGGTTTCGCCTCATGGCGGCGGAGTCTCGTCCCGAAAGGTTGCCTTCTATTTTTTTTTCTCATCGAAAGACTTCATATAGGAGAAGATGGGCGTCGGAGAGCCACCAGGAGGCCCATGAGGTAGGGGGCATGCCCCAGGGGGGGAGGGGCGCCCCCACCCTCGTGAGAAGGGTGTGGGCCCCCTGGCCTTCATCTTTGGCGATGATTTTTCTTTATTTATTTTAAGATATTCCGTGGAGTTTCAGGACTTTTGGAGTTGCGCAGAATAGGTCTCCAATATTTGCTCCTTTTCCAAATTCCTGAATTCCAGTTTGCATTCTCCTCTTCATGTAAACCTTGTAAAATAAGAGAGAATAGCCATAAGTATTGTGACATAACGTGAAATAACAGCCCATAATGCAATAAATATTGATATAAAAGCATGATGCAAAATGGACGTATCAACTCCCCCAAGCTTAGACCTCGCTTGTCCTCAAGCGAAGAGCCGATAACAATAAATATGTCCTCATGTTTAGAGGTAGAGGCGTCGATAAAAATAAAATACGGGCATGAAGGCATCATGATTATTTCCATAACAACAACATGTATAGATTTTGTCATATGATCACTTATGTTCAAGTGATGATCTTTTCACAATGCAAAAGTATGAATCAGAAACCTTATTGAGCACCAACAAATTATAGCCTCAGTAATTGAAGCAATTGCAATTTATCATAACATCGGAAAGAGTCTATGTCAAAGCTTAAAAGCAAGTCCACATACTCAACTATCACTTAGTCCTTCATAATTGCTAACACTCACGCAATACTTGTGGTTATGGAGTTTTAATCGGACACAGAGAAAGATAGGGGCTTATAGTTTTGCCCCACAATCTTTTACCTCAAGGGTAATGTCAAGAATAATAATTCATGCTCCCCTACATCCAATTAGATATATATATCATGTTCTTTCCAACATGCTGAGCTTGCCAAAGGATAAAATGAAGAAGGAAAGGTGAAGATCACCGTGACTCTTGCATAAGGTAGAGGATAATAATAAATGATAGTCCCTTCGCAGAGGGAAGCAGACGTTGTCATGCGCGTTTAGGGTTGATGCACAAAATCTTAAGGCAAAAGAACATCACTTTATATTGCCCCTTGTATGTGGACCTTTATTATGTAGTCCGTCGCTTTTATTACTTCCACAACAAGTTCGTACAAAGCTTATTTTCTCTGCACTAATAAGTCATGCATATTTAGAGAGCAATTTTTATTGCTTGCACCGATGACAACTTACTTGAAGGATCTTACTCAATCCATAGGTAGATATGGTGGACTCTCATGGCTGAACTGGTTTAAGTGTATTTGGAAGCACAATTAGTATTTCTACTTGGTGCTGAGAATTTGGCTAGCATGAGGGGGAAAGGCAAGCTCAACACGTTATAGGATCCATGACAACATACTTTATCTCAGATGTAAGAAAACATATTATGTTGTCTTCCTTGTCCAACCTCAACTCTTTAGCATGTCATATTTTAATGAGTGCTCCCAACCATAAGAGATGTCAATGATAATATATCTATATGTGAAACCTCTCTTTCCTTATTACTTCCTATTAATTGCAACGATGACCAAAGCTATACTTGCCAACTCCCAACAACTTTTAATCATCATACTCTTTCTATGTGAAGTCATTACTTTCAATAAGATCAATATGAACTCTTTGATTCTTTTTATTCTTTTTCTTATTTTCTTTTATTCACCCAAGATCATGGCAAAATAATCAAGCCCTTGAATCAACACTAATCTCTATTATATAGCTCACGGACTCGATTACAAAGAAGGATCATAAAGCAAAACTCAAAACTAGATCATGCCATGACTTTATTCTACTAAATCAAGATACTACTAAAAGGATCGAACTAAGAAAAATGGTAAAGATAGGAGTTGTGATGATGATACGATACGAGGGCTCCTCCCCCAAGCTTGGCAGTTGCCAAGGGGAGTGCCCATACCCATGTGATTATATCTCCTTCTTTGTTGACGGTGGAGGTGTTGCTGATGATGCAGGCTTGTCGTCCACCTTCCATGGCATAGGCTCACCATCATAGAAGGATGATCGAGTCTCCGAAATCCTCAAATCTGCAGCCAAACTCATCCTTTTGAATCTATATTCATACTCACAGTTTTGATTTTGCAGATCATAGATTTGGACTTGGAGGTGCTCGATCTTCTCATGTAGCTTGAAGATGGCCTCCTTGGTGTTCTTGGCATCCGGCTCATAGTTGTTGGTGAACTCCATGAGCATCTTGTGGCTAGCGTTGATTCCACGCTCCACCATCCCCTGGCACTTGAAAACTTGTTGCTCCATTGCTTCGAGCCTCGACTCCACACTTCCGGTTCCCTTTGGTCCCTCAACATCGCGGATGTGCAGCAACCCATCACGCATCTCAATGGTTTGAGGGTGTCGCAGCACCTCCGCGAGGTAAGGGTTGATCACCTTCTCGAAGAACTTGTCCTTGGAAGCACTTGGGGTCGTCATGATGATCTAGACCTATCAGAAAAACAGCTCGAAACAAGAACATGGGAGATTTGCATGATACGAGAGTGAAAGCCTTCGGGAGAATATATGATGAATTTTTACCAACCAAAATACGTATCGTGCAAGAAAACAGAGTCCGGAGGGCACACAAGGTGCTCACGAGGTAGGGGGGCACGCCCACCACCCTCGTGGGGCCCTCGTGTCCTTCCCGGACTGCCACTTATTTTTCTATTTTTCTAAATATTCCAAAACAGAGAAATATTGCCTTAAAAATTGTTTTGGAGTCGGTTTACTTACCGTACCACATACCTATTCCTTTTCGGAGTCTGGAACGGTCTGGAAAGTGTCCCTTATGTATTCCTCCGGGGTTACGGTTTCAATAATATTGGTTTCAACATTTATAGGATTATCTGAGATATAGTGTTTGATCCTTTGACCGTTTACCACCTTCGGATTTGTGCCTTCGAAGTTGTTGATTTTTATGGCACCGGAACGATAGACCTCCTCGATAACGTAGGGACCTTCCCATTTAGAGAGAAGTTCTCCTGCAAAAAATCTTAAACGAGCGTTGTATAGCAATACATAATCACCTACATTAAACTCACGCTTTCGTATCCTTTTGTCATGCCATCTTTTAACTTTTTCTTTAAACAACTTGGCATTTTCATAAGCTTGGGTTCTCCATTCATCAAGTGAGCTAATATCAAATAACCTCTTCTCACTGGCAAGCTTGAAATCATAGTTGAGCTCTTTAATATCCCAATATGCCTTATGTTCTAGTTCAAGAGGTAAGTGACATGCTTTTCCATAAACCATTTTATACGGAGACATACCCATAGGATTCTAATATGCAGTTCTATAGGCCCATAATGCGTCATCCAGTTTCTTGGACCAATTCTTCCTAGACCTATTAACAGTCTTTTGCAAAATTAATTTGAGCTCTCTATTGCTCAATTCTACTTGATCACTAGACTACGGGTTATATGGAGATGCATCTATGATTAACGTCATATTTAGCAAGCATTTTACGGAAAGCACCATGAATAAAGTGTGAAACACCATCAATCATTAAATATCTAGGGACTCCAAACCTTGGAAAAATAACTTCCTTAAGCATTTTAATAGAAGTGTTATGATCAGCACTACTAGTTGGAATAGCTTCTACCCACTTAGTAACGTAATCAACAGCAACTAAAATATGTGTATATCCATTAGAGGCAGGAAAAGGTCCCATATAATCAAAGCCCCAAACATCAAATGGTTCAATAACAAGTGAATAATTCATAGGCATTTCTTGACGTCTACTAACATTACCAATTCTTTGACATTCATCGCAAGACAAAACAAACTTACGGGCATCCTTGAAGAGAGTGGGCCAATAAAAACCGGATTGCAATACCTTATGTGCGCTTCTATCTCCAGCGTGGTGTCCTCCATAAGCTTCGGAGTGACACTTATGTAGGATCTGTTCTGTGCATGCTCAGTACACAACGTCTAATAACACCATCTACTCCTTTATAAAGATGTGGGTCATCCCAAAAGTAATGTCGCAAATCATAGAAAACCTTTTTCTTTTGTTGGTATGTGAAGCTAGGTGGTATAAATTTAGTAACAATATAATTAGCATAATCAGCATACCAAGGAGTGCTACGAGAAGTGCTTATGACATTTAATTGTTCATCAGGAAAGCTATCATCAATAGGTAGTGGGTCATCATGAACATTCTCTAACCTAGATAAGTTGTCTGCAACGGGGTTCTCAGCTCCTTTTCTATCAACAATATGCAAATCAAATTCTTGCAGCAAGAGAACCCATCTAATAAGTCTAGGTTTTGCATATTTCTTTTCCATAAGATATTTAATAGCAGCATGATCAATGTGAATAGTTACTTTAGAATCAACAATATAGGGTCTGAATTTATCACAAGAAAATACAACTGCTAAAAGTTCCTTTTCGGTAGTAGCATAATTTCTTTGAGCATTGTCTAGAGTCTTACTAGCATAATGGATAACATTTAATTTCTTATCAACTCTTTGCCCTAGAACAGCACCTACAACGTAATCACTAGCATCACACATAATTTCAAAGGGTAAATTCCAATCAGGTGGCTGAACAACAGGTGCAGAGACTAATGCTTTCTTAAGTATTTCAAATGCTTCTACACAATCATCATCAAAGACAAATGGTACATCTTTTTGTAGTAAATTAGTCAGAGGCCGAGAAATTTTTGAGAAGTCCTTAATGAACCTCCTATAAAATCCGGCATGACCAAGGAAACTTCTTATACCTTTGATGTCCTTGGGACATGGCATCTTTTCAATAGCATCAACCTTGGCTTTATCAACTTCAATACCTCTTTCAGAAACTTTGTGCCCCAATACAATACCTTCATTAACCATAAAGTGGCACTTTCCCAATTCAAGACAAGATTAGTTTCTTCACATCTCTGAAAAACTCGATCAAGATTGCTCAAGCAATCATCAAAAGAGGAACCATAGACGGAAAAATCGTCCATGAAAACCTCACAAATTTTTTCACAAAAATCAGAGAATATAGCCATCATGCATCTTTGAAAGGTAGCAGGTGCATTACATAAACCGAAAGGCATACGTCTATAAGCAAAAGTACCAAAAGGGCATGTAAAAGTAGTCTTTGATTGATCTCTAACCAACAAAGGTATTTGAGAGAAACCAGAATAACCATCTAGAAAGCAATAATGTGTATGTTTGCATAATCTTTCTATCATTTTATCAATAAAAGGTAAGGGTAAACAAAAGGACCCAACCCTCCTAAAACCACAACCCTTTCCTAATCGTTGGTGGAACCCCCCCAACAAGCACTCAATTGTCCAGCTCGGAACATCTAGCACAGCCCCTGGAGTTCCAAGGAGTGACCCTAATATCAATGCTAAAACATTGCCAGGTACCAACCTTTTCCAATAAGGTAATCGTGGAATTCACCATGTCTTAAATGTGAAAATAATTGCCCATTTAAAGCTATCCTCACCGCAACTCTGACCATTTCATCATGTACCAATATTTTGATAACAAGAACGGGTTCCAAAGTTGACCTTTATGATTCCATCCAATCAATCCATCGCTCCTAAAAGGTTAAGCAGGTCACTGCCCCTGCTCAACAAAGTAGGTAAGGCAACCCAATCAATGTAACGGTCAATTAACGGAAAAGGTAATATAAATCATTAAAAGTAAGGTCAATGGGGTTGGGAAACAAAGTTTATACCTTAAAGGTTTCGGCCAACATTTCTACAAATCATCTAAATTTTCGAAATATTAAGGCAATAAATAGGCAAAAAAGAAATGAATTTTAAAAAGAAATTTTGTTAAAATTTTGATTATAAAAAGAGGGAATTCCATATTTGTGGGAACAGTTGATTTTAAGATTTAAAGGCAATATCATAAAACATGAAGAAAGGAGATAAGGGGCCCCTTATTTGAATGGGTTACCGAATGCACAAAATGTGATTCGAATTGAAATGTTCAGGAAAGGGCTTTTTCCTGCACAAGTTTAAGGGGGTTACAAGGGCCGGTTCTCCCCGGGAAGAACATGCAATAGGCGGGAAAAGGAGGAGGCTTAAGAAAGGGCACGGAGTGGTGACTAGCCGGCCCTTTGCAGGGAGGGGGGCAAGGCGGGAGGGTGGAGGCTGTGGATTGATGGCGCGCCCGGTCCGGGTGCCGGTCGGGCCTGGTCCAAGGTTTTGGGGGGAGCTAGGGGTTCCGTCCTCCAAGGGAAGAGAGGAAACAGGGGAAATGAGGGGAAGGGTCACAGCAAGGGGGAGGGGATGTTACCGGTTGGGGCGGGGAGGGTGGCCGTCTGGGCGGCGCCCGAGAGCGGGGGAGGGGGGGGGAGGAAGAGGAGGGGGTCGGGGCTGTAGGGCCAGGGGCCCGGGCTTGGCCCGTGGCGCTGCCGGTTGGGCTGGCCGAGGCGGGGGTGCCTGCCAGGGGAGAGAGGGGGAGAAGGCTGAGGGAGAGGGGGCCTTAGCTCCGCCTCTGGTGAGCGAGGCGGGAGGCCGGGGGGGGAGGGTTGAGCCGATGGGGGGAGGGGGCCTGGCCGGCCTGCCCAAGGGCTGCCAGTTGAGGGGGAGGCCGGGCCTTTGGCAAGGAAAAGCGTTGATCGCTAGGTCCTGGAGATGAAGAGGAGGCCTTGATGACCGGATGCCAGGGGGGTAGAGAGAAGAAGGGGAGAAGGAATGCCGGGAGGCACGGGAAGATTGGCCAAGGGCTGGATTTCTGAACAGGGGGCGAAAGTCACAAGTTAGGATGGTTTGGAAATGATAAAGGGTTGGGAGGTTTGAAATAGGACTTGTCCAAGTAGACTAAGTTTGCAAATTCCTAACGGTTTGGATTTGGAAGCTTGAATCAACCTGAAACCCAAAGGGAAGAAGTTTGAAATATGTCACCATGTTAATTTTGGACCATATTGCACTATGGCCTAATGTTGTAGATTGGAAAATATTTTGAAAAGTGTGCCTAATTGCCTTTATGGAAATGTGGCGGCCTTATTGGAAATTTGGTTTTAGGGGCTTATTTTTAGTCAATTATTGGCCTGAAAGCTTACCAAGTTTAGCAATTTACATTTGGAAAATTGAAAATCAATTGCCAACCGAATGGATTTAGGTTGGTGGTGAGAAGAGGGAGATTGATTGGCACTTGGATTGAGGACATGAAAGAAATTTGTGAAATTTGAAAAATTTTGAATATTTCACTAATATCAGGGGTTCCAGAAGGATTTGACCAATATTTTAAATGACCTGTGAATTTTAAATATCATATATGTCCTATGTTCCTAAATTTTGTAATTTTTAAAAATAAAAATTTTCCCTATAAAGACCATTTGGTTAAAAATTTAATTAAAATATAAAATTTGTTCTTATATTTTTAATGGGTAAATCTTTTAAATAGGATTAAAATTTGAATTTTCTGCCCTAATAGTGGAACCTAATCAACTTTTGTTTAAACTAATTTAGAAATACTTTGGCCAAATTATTTTTGTAAGAAATATATATTGTAACCCTGTGATTTACGATTTGGGCAAGTAATAATGGAATTGTATTAAATTGACAATGACGGACCAAGGGAAATCTACCAAATTGCAATTGTTAAAGTTGTGTCCAATTTATCTTTATTATGAAATGAAATTTAAAAAAAAGGGGCCCACTTCTCAAGAAGTACTAACAACATTGTTTAATCTGTAATGAAGATGTTGCTAGTCCTTGAATTTGTAAAACCTTTTGTCTTCATGTTTGATCCAAACTTTTAATCATCATACTCTTTCTATGTGAAGTCATTACTTTCAATAAGATCAATATGAACTCTTTGATTCTTTTTATTCTTTTTCTTATTTTCTTTTATTCACCCAAGATCATGGAAAAATAATCAGCCCTTGACTGAACACTAATCTTTATCAAAATATCGAACGAATACCAAATTCACATGACTACTAATAGCAAGACTTCTCCCTTGTCCTCAGGAACAAACGTAACTACTCACAAAGCATATTCATGTTCATAATCAGAGGGGTAATAATATGCATAAAGGATCTGAACATATGATCTTCCACCAAATAAACCAACTAGCATCAACTACAAGGAGTAATCAACACTACTAGCAACCTACTAGCACCAATCCCGGACTTGGAGACAAGAATTGGATACAAGAGATGAACTAGGGTTTGGAGATGAGATGGTGCTGGTGAAGATGTTGATGGAGATTGCCCTCTCCCGATGAGAGGAGCATTGGTGATGACGATGGTGATGATTTCCCCCTCCCGGAGGGAAGTGTCCCAGTAGAACAGCTCTGCGAGCCCTAGATTGGTTCCATGAGGTTCCGCCTCGTGGCGGCGAGTCTCGTCCCGAAGGTTGCCTTCTATTTTTTTTCTCATCGAAAGACTTCATATAGGAGAAGATGGGCGTCGGAGAGCCACCAGGGGGCCCATGAGGTAGGGGGCGCGCTCCCACCCTCGTGAGCAGTGTGTGGGCCCCCTGGCCTTCATCTTTGGCGAAGATTTTTCTTTATTTATTTTAAGATATTCCGTGGAGTTTCAGGACTTTTGGAGTTGCGCAGAATAGGTCTCCAATATTTGCTCCTTTTCGAGCACAGAATTCCAGCTGCCGGCATTCTCCCTCTTCATGTAAACCTTGTAAAACAAGAGAGAATAGCCATAAGTATTGTGACATAACGTGAAATAACAGCCCATAATGCAATAAATATTGATATAAAAGCATGATGCAAAATGGACGTATCAACCACATACTCGACCGTTCATGCCAAATTCACGGCACCCCAGGAACACCAGCCAATCATACCAACAGAGAATGCTGGGTGTCGTGGATTTGTCACGGTAGATTTCCTAGCGAAAGGACTTAGTCGCGGAGCCATCGCTACGGGTTTACTTGAAGGGGTTAAAGCAGACACAAAGACACGAGGGTTTTATACTAGTTCGGCCCCTATGATGAAGGTAAAAGCCTACGTCTAGTTGTGATGGAATTGATGTGGTCTCGATGGCTAGGGAGCAAACAAGCTTCACCTAGGCTCGAGTTGTGGTTGTCTGTCCTTGAACCGTCGCCGGGTCGTCCCCTTATATACACGGGTGACGCCCGTCGGTTCATAGAGTCCCAACCGGTTCATACTCGTATCCCGGTTGGTATCTCTCTATTCCTAACTTATAATACAAGCTATACATCAGGCCGGTTTACGACTACAAGTTCTAAACCGACTACAGGCCTTGGGCCTTTCTCTGCTTATACCACTAACGGAGTTAACCCGGCCCAGGCTGGCCGGTTTACACCTAGTGGTAATATCCCCAACATTAGGCCCCAGATTGATTTGAACTGGTTCATGTCAATCCTTCACAAAAACTTGCATCTTGGACATCTTCTAGTGACTGGTAAACCGCCATGTCGTCATCACTTCTGGTTACTGTAAACCGGCATGACGTCATCCTGAAATTTTATCATTTATAACGCCCTCTTTTAATAGCAGTTCCTGGATCCACGCGCTTGACCTAGCTCGGTTGCTTTATAAATAGGACCGAAGGGTCATTTCTTTCTTTCCCTTCGTCCCCTCTTCTTCGTCTTCCTCGCCGCTGGTCTTGGAGCTCCGCCACCGTCGTCGACTTCTGCCTCGTCCTGGGCCGCTGCATCGACCTGAACGTACCAGAGCATTGCGGCCTCTTTCCGCGTCTTCTCCGTTCCCGGTAAGCTTCTTCCCCTTCTTGACCTAGATCTATTCTTTAGGGTTCCAGTTTCATCTTTGTGTTCTTCGCGTTCATATCTGTTCTTTTGACTTTGAATGAATCCATGAACACTGTCTTTGTATTTAATAGTGATCCTTGCATCCGCTGTAGTCTCTCATCTAAGCCCACGGATCTTACGCATATACCGCTCCATAGTTCATACATTTTACCTTTACTTCTCGAAACATTTTCTGTTTTCTGTAAACTTCGCGTTTGATCCACAGCCGTAATATGATCTTGCGAAACTTGTTTCTGCATACTTAGTTATCCACAGCTTCAATCACTTCCAATGCTTAGGTCAGGCGGTTTAACTTACCAGAAAATAATCGCTAAACCGGTATATATATATCATTAGTCCCCTGGTTGAACCGCCAGAATCCACATGACACAGTATCTGTAGGATCGAAAGTATGTCTAGAGGGGGGGTGATTAGACTACTTGACAATATAAAAAATCATGCCTTTTGACAAAGAACAATTTTTGGCAGATTCACAATTATGATCAAGTCAAGCATCACCCTACACATGCAATTCTAGAGTATAGGCAGCGGAAAGTAAATTGCACATGTAGTAAAGAGAGGTGGAGAAGAGCAAACGCAATTTTGGAGACGCGGTGATTTTTCTCGTGGTTCCGATAGGTGGTGCTATCGTACTTCCACGTTGATGGAGACTTCAACCCACGGAGGGTAACGGCTGCGAGAGTCCATGGAGGCTCCACCCACGAAGGGTCCACGAAGAAGCAACCTTGTCTATGCCATCATGGCCTCACGCCCACGGAGGGCTAGCCTTACTCGGGTAGATCTTCACGAAGTAGGCGATCTCCTTGCCCTTACAAACTTCTTGGTTCAACTCCACATCTCGTGGAGGCTCCCAAGCGACACCTAACCAATCTAGGAGGCACCACCCTCCAAAAGGTAATAGATGGTGTTGATGATGATGAACTCCTTGCTCTTGTGCTTCAAATGATAATCTCACCAACACTCAACTCTCCTCACCGATTTGGCTGTGGTGGAAGAAAGGATTGAGTGGAAAGCAACTTGGGAAGGCTAGACATCAAGCTTCATATGGTGGGAGTGGAGCAACTTGATCTCAACACAAGGGTAGGTAGTTCTCTTCTCGAAATGTAAGGTAGGAGTGGTAGTTCTTTCCGATGGCTCTCTCCACGAATGAAGAGGGGTGGAGGGTATTTATAGCCTCCACAAAAATCCAACCGTTACACATTTGACCAATCTCGGTGGGACGAAGTTGACAACTCGGTGAGACCGAAAGTTCAAATCATGTGAGCGTTGGGATTTTCAGTGGGACCGAAAATACAATCTCGGTTAGTCCGATTCGTTGCAAAGACAAGAGCTTGCCAATCTCGGTGGGACCGACTTCATCATCTCGGTGACACCGATTTGATGACGAAGGTTCTGAAGCTTGGCAACTCAAGTTTCGGTGAGACCGAGTTCGAATCGGAAAATCCGAGATTTCTAGGGTTTGGCTTTATGGCTGAAGTGGTTCATCTCGGTGTGGTGAGTTTGGAATATCGGTGGGACCGAGATTACTTATGAGTGTATATGGCGGTGAAAGTAGCTGATAGTTTAGGAGATGTATCACTAAGCACTTTGAGCAACCAGATCATCATCATAACCTCATCCCTTTTAATAGTATTGGCTTTCCTATGGACTCAATGTGATCTTGGATCACTAAACCAAAATGGAGTCTTGAGCTTTTGCCAATGCTTGCCTTAGCATTTTGAGGGTCCACTTCTTGAGTCCTTGCCATACCCATATCAACTGAACTTTCTGAAATGATTCTCAAGTAACTATTAGTTCAATGATATATATGTTGTTATTAATTACCAAAACCACCGGGGATAAGTTGCACTTTCAATCTCCCCTTTTTGGTAATTGATGACAACATATAGATCAAAGCTTCGACAAAGGATATAATCAATGAATAATATAAATCGCTTTGAGAAGTATGTGATAAGCAAGAGCTCCCCCTAAATTTGTGCATTATTTAAGATTTGCGTTTGAATGCAAATGCACAATCGATTAGGATCATGGGTCACTCTTCCATGTCACATACATCTTGGTGGAGCGCACAAAATGATAAGAATGAACAGCATGCACCCAATCACCAAGACATGAGTAAATGGTCATACAAGATATGAATGGCATATGATAAGCATTAAGCACACATTAAGGCATAGTACGACCAAGCACTCATTACGGTAGAATGAAACATAGTATCAAACACACTGAATGTCTCGAAAACCAAAAGTATCTCAAAGAAACCGCAAAAGAACGAAAGAGCAAAAGCGACAACAGCACTCTCTCTCTCTCTCGAAGTCCTATGATCTATACAATTTCTCCCCCTTTGGCAACAAGTTACCAAAAGTTCAAAAAGCATAGAGCTAAGCGTCACTGGGGACTCTTTGGCGGCTCCGTCAGGTTGATGTTGGAGTGGATATGACAAGATCGGCGAAGACTTCACCGATGTCAGTCTTTGGAGGAGTAGTCCTTTGGAGCTGGAGCTGTAACAACCGATGGAACTGTGGAGGTGTCTTTGAAGCTGTAGTCTGGTGTCGATCCTTTGGAATAGCAGTGATCGAGGTCTGTGGGAACCGGGCGATCTGTTGATAAGCATCTGGACTAAGTCATCCTGCATCTCACGCATAAGCTCTTCCTTCTCCTCTTTGCTTCCTCAATATACGCCTCAAGCTTGTTGTCGATCACTTGCACTTGATCGACTTCACGTCGGGCGTGGATCTTGTCCACAACAATCCTCTCTAGGCTCTCCTGAGACTGCACAATGCTGGCCAGGCGTTGTTCAATCCTGTGGGTAGCTTCAAGAAGCTGCCCTCCGACACTCTTTGGTTTAGCTGCTGCTGCTGCTGCTTCCTTGTCAGCTTTGGCTTTCTTGGCAGCTTCAATCTTGGCTTGACCTACAACCGATGTTGGATCCTCCTCATCCATCACAACAACATTGTCCTCATGCTCAGGCTGCAACGGTAAGTGTGCTCTATCCAACAAGAATGTGCCCGTGCCAAACTTGGCATTGATAAGCATCTGAATCTGCGGAGCAAATCCACACGACCTTTTCTGGTCAGCTGCAGTCCTCTTAATGGTTTCAACCATCAAGTCCATCACCTTGAAAGGTGCTTTCTCATCAAGTATGTGCAGCATGTTGATAGAGTATCCTCTGATCATGCGATGATCTCCAGACTTGGGCATCAAGGTATGCCTCAAAATGGTATTGGTGGTAGATAGGCCTGCCTGGAGATAGTAAACTAAGCCGAGCTTCCAGATTCCCAAATCCTTTGCTGGAACCTCTTTGTACATGTTCTTCATGGATTCATGATTCTTCTTTGGAATCCCATATACATCAATGTCATCCTCTCGTTGCACTGGAGCATTCAGAATTTCTGCCCATTCTTCAACAGAAGAAGAAAATCTTTGACCTTCAGTCATCCACACAATCCTTCCATCTGGGTAGAAGTGAGCTGTGGCATAGAATTGCATAATCATCTCATCGTTCCAGTTGGTCAACTTCTGACCTACAAAGTCTGCAACACCACATGCAGTGAAGCTTTCATGCACATGTGGAAAGAAATCTCTGTGCTCTTCGTTGTCAATGTACTTCCAACAACATATCTTGTGTCTGCGACTATGGGCTTCTTGTCCATCGGCCGGTCTCATAGAAGTCTTGCTGCTCTCTGCTTTGTGAAACACAGGATCTACAAAGCAGTTCTTCTCCTCCACGACATATGGGTCAGATTGTCTCCATAGCCCGAGACCTCTATCTTTCCTTGCCTTCATATCCTCGGCTTGAGGATGAGCATCATTATGTAGTGGCAGTTTTTGGCGAAGTTTCAAAGAAACGGTCCTTCACCATCGACTCAGGTGGTGGCACATCATCTTTGTTCTTTTAGAGATGCTGGTATGTTCCTGACTGTCTTCTTGGGCTTGGCAGCAGGCTTTGCTGGAGCTGCCTTAGCTGGAGCGGATTGCTTGGGCTTTGAAGTGGCTCCAGCCTTAATGGCATCACCCATGAGCTTCTGCTTCTGAGGAGGAGGCTGGGGTGCTTCCTCATCCTCATCCTCTTCTGCTGCATCATGCACTATCTTCTTTCTCTTGGAGGTTTTCTTCACTTTGCTTGCAGCTGCCTCTCCCAAAATTCAGCTTCTTAGCAATAGTTGACTGCTTCACTTTGCTGGTGCCCTTCTTAGTTTGTTGACTTTGTAGCTCTTTGGCAACAACTTTCCTCTTAGGCTTTGAGGTGACCTCTTCCTCAACCACAAAGTCTGAGTCTTCATCATCTGAGTTCCTCTTCTTCCTAGCTCTGGTGGCTGCAGGAGGCAAACCACTTGGTGTACTCCTCTCACCATCATCGATGAGCTTCTTGGGATCGGGACTAGTGCCCGCCTCTGGAATATCTGCAATAGGTGTCTCGACCTGTTACATTATCCACGGCATCGACATGGTGACAACCCGTGAATAGATAAGGTGTAAGCGAGAGAAGAAGAGTCATCACAAATTGCGAGAGTTTTTGAAAAAAGATGAGTTCAAATTCTAGTATTAGGTTTTCACGAAGACATTTGGTCGGACCGAGTTTAAAATTTGGTGAATCCGAAGTGTTCAAGCGAAGCTTTCACACCACTTTCGGTTGGACGAAGTGGGTTTCGATCTGCCGAAAACACTAGGGTTTCATAGAATCCTCATTTCGGTCACACCGATTTGCACAACTCGGTTGGACCGAAGGGTGCGGTAATGGCCATAGGCCAATTCGGTCATACCGAAAATGTAAAATCGGTCTCACCGAGATATGTTCGCGAAACCTAACCTAAAACTTTTACTTGAATCTAGTTCAACGAACTAATCTGGTGTACAGGAAGATTTCAATCGTGGCAAGATTCTAGGAAAACCAAACGTGCATTGAATCGGAGATGGGAGCATGAGTGGGATCAAAACTCACCCTAACTTGGTGGAGTTTCTCTCGGCGCAACGGCGCGGAGAAGATGTCCGTTGACGGCGGCGGAGACTGCGGCGGGGCGCTGGCGACAACGGCGACGATCCGGAGACCAGGCGGCGGCAAAGAAGGTGCGGGGCGAAGCGTTTGAAGGAGAAATCAACACGCGGCCCTCGAGTATATATACCCCTTTGTTGTCGGTGGGACCGAAGTTGTAAACTTCGGTGGCACCGAGATGGATAACTACTGGCGTTATGCACCGGTCATGCCGAAAATCACAACTCGGTTTCACCGAGGTGAAAACCTAGATCGATCTAAATGCTTTCGGTTCGACCGATTTTGAGTGAGTTGGTCCGACCGAAATCAAATAGAAGGTTTTGGAAGTTAGCCTTTGACGGATCGGTGGCTCAGTGCTCCTCACCGGAGGGTCCGAAAATGACTTGTTCAAAATTTGTGATGTAAACATGAATAGAATTTGAGACAAGAAAGCATAGATAGCTAGGGGAGGTACTTAGGCATTCTTGTCCATCCATTTGGTCAGAAAAATCAAAACGACCAAAACAACAAATGGATGTCCTCGAATGGATAAAATCATGCATCCAACATGCTCACACAATAAGATAGCAAATGAAATATGTGTCAAACATGCACAATCAAAAACTCTAGCAACTAACACACAATTTGTCGATGACTAGGTCATCTTTATATGAGTATATTGACTTAGGAGTCAAATGAGAACATTTGATCATAGGTCATACTCATCGTTTAAGCACAAGTGGGGTTACCACTTTTACATAAAGCATTGATGTGTTCACATCATTTTAAGATGCTTTAGCTCAATTTTTTAGAGCAAAGCTCCCCCTAGATGTGAGAACCCCTTTTAAAGGGTCAAACTAACCTTGGGTTGTGTCGGGGCGGGGCGGATTTAGGAGGAGCCGCCCTTGCTTGAAGCACCTATGGGGCAGGGCCCCTTCGTGAGTCTTGATCGAGGCGGAGGAGGCCTGAGAGCGGATCGAGGCGATCTTGGCGGATTTTTACCCAGCTTGGGCGCGATGGTCGCGTAAAACCCTCTTGTTGCTTTGTGTTTGTATTTGATCTCGCTCAAGAATGCGGCGTATGGTGGTGTTGTGTGGAGGAGTAGAACCAGCCCGAACCTCACAAGCGAGAGTCGCCCGGTTCGAACCTCCTCTCGTCGTGCATGGGCCTCCTTTTATAGTGCAAGGGGTCACCGACAGTGTCAACGTGGGAGGAAGGGGTAAAAGGTAAAAGAGGTGGTAGTTGGAGCAGTCGGGAACAAAGTGAAGCTACAGTGCATGAACAGTGGTTTCTACCTACTTTTGACAGAGGGGGACAAGGGCATTTAATGCCCGTCGCCGTCGACCCCAAAAGCTCCCGCCCTTGCGTCTCCGTCTGCCACGGCGATGGATCCACCACCGTGGAGTGCCACCGCACCCCCTAGGCTGCGCAGCCATCCGCCACGCGTCTCTGGAGAAGGCTCAAGGCGACGCGTGGGCAGATGAGCTGGAGTGCGAGCACACAGCGTAGCTCTCCCGGCAAATACCTTGCCGGTGTCTTGATCTTGCCGGACCCGGGAGCTTGCCGGGCTTCGTGACTTGCCGCTCCCCGGGCCCTCGCCGGGACGCGTATAGCGCCGAGGCGTGTCTTCTATGATGTAGTCTTCTAGTCTCCCCGGCGAGCCCCTCTCGCCAGGGCCTGGTGTGAGTGATGTAATCTTGAGCCTGAAACGGCCTTCCCGGCAAGCTCCTCTTGCCGGGGTCTTCGATCTTCTGTCTTGTGCACTTTGTTCTTGAATGGCTTGATATGGAGCAGGAATGGTCTCTGGTAAGCATGTGGTAGATCCAGCCGCGGGGAGCTGCGACTGCCCGTGCACAAGTTAAGTCTTGAGGTACCCCTACCTTGTACACCGACAGGAGCCCCGGCCTGGGCCACACACTGCAGCCGAAGCGCTGTTGGGCCAGGCCCAAAACGGTGCACGGCACACGAGGCCCATGGCGTGCGAATCCACTTCGATTCTGCCGCCTCCAAGAACAAAGACGCGTCGATTGCGGCGTCGTGGGAGGCGTGGGCGACGGATCGGTCTTTAAGGCATCCACCCCGTGACCGTAGTGCAGGTGAGGCCACTCCGCCCGTCGCTTGGCCCGCCTTTTCGCCACGCTGCCCTCATGCGTGGGGTGCGTGGGCGGCGAAGGTGGGAGACCGAGCCGTCCGCAGGCGAGAAGGCGAGTCGGCCCGCCCTCTGCCCTTCTCGCTCCTGATTGGTCGAGCAGGCGGTTGAGCCCACCTCGCCCTTTAAAAAGGGCGGAAGGGGAGCACAATGGTCACACACTTCTTCTTCTCCTTTCGTCTTTAGCTTCCGTTCCTCCTTCCGC
The DNA here is from genome assembly GCA_021437245.1 of Aegilops speltoides. Classification (NCBI taxonomy): domain Eukaryota; kingdom Viridiplantae; phylum Streptophyta; class Magnoliopsida; order Poales; family Poaceae; genus Aegilops; species Aegilops speltoides. Next base: position 116,298,282 of record CM038145.1, read on the forward strand.
CATGGAAAGAGGAAACCCTAGTTCTTCCACTGCATGGCGAGTCGCCTCGAGCGCGCACCTCTCCCTACCCCGCACCCGTGGTGGCGGAGCCGGCTCGAGGGGAGAGGGAGGGCGAGGCCGCATGGGACGAGGCCGAGGGCGCGGTCGAGGCGGACGGGAGGCGGCAGCGGCGAGGAGCTCCCGTCTCCTCCGGGCGAGCCCGACCACGGGCGGTCCACACCGAGCGACCCACAGGAGTTCTTCATCGAGCTGCGCCGAAGCGCCTCGGCGTCGCCTCCGCTGCCGGCCCGTTCAGCGGGCGATGGGACGGATCCACCCGACGTGATGGAGTTGCGCATGAGGGGCTGCGGGATCAGCGGCACTTTCGAGTGAGTGTCGTGTCCCCAGCCCCGCGTGATGTTCTTCGACCGAGGGTGGAAGACATTCGCCGGATCCACAGCTTGATGGCGGGGTTTACTCTCCATTTCAAGTTGATGGAGGCGACCTTCTCGCCGTCAAGGTCTTGGCGAGTTCGGGACCCGGCGAGTGCTGTGTGGACAGCTCCTCCGATGGCGAAGGCTCCTCCTCGGCGAGTAGCGAGGAGGGGCGCGGCGGCGGCGAGGGGATGGCGGGCCCGACTAGGCGTCGGACACCGCTGCCTCGCGCCACCCAGCGACCCGTAATCCGGTCGCGGCCTCCTGAACTCCCGGGGCGTCTTCTTGGCGGTGGCGTGGGAGGCTGCGAAAGAGGGAGAGGGGGTGGCGGCGGGGCCGTCAAATCGAGTCTGAGGGAGAGCCCTCGACATGTGTGACGCCCCACCACCCCTCTTCAACCTCTCGCCTCCGGCGCCTTCGTCTCCGCCAAGCTCCTGGCCGGCCCCCGGGAAGTTCTCTTGGTGTCTTCTGGCGCCCGTAGCTCTCCCTTGCCTTCAGGGCTTGTCATTTGGCGCCGTCGGCGGTTCCCCATGCCCGTCACCTTGCGCAGCTCTGAGGGCACGCCACTCTCCCTAAGGCGCCCTTTTGCCCTTCCGGCAAGCTTCTCTTGCGGGGACTCCTTGACCTACCTCCTGAACTCCTGAACAGAGAAACAGGAGAGGGATCACGGGCATCTTATCTTTCAATTTGTAAGCCCTCGGGCCTTAGTTGCTTTTTAGAATATGCAATCCTCTCTATCATGTTTTTCATCCTCTTATGGACTTGTACTAAACTAGGATGTTTTTAATGAAAAGAGGGGAATGCTTGTCGAACCGCGTCTTTTACTTGACTTCGTGCCTTGTATGTTCCTACGCTTTCGGGGAGCTTGCCGGTGCGAACACGCTTGCTGAGTGCGGAACATCAGCAGCCCGCTGGCGGTGTCGCTTCCGGCAAGCAACCTTACCGGGCCAGTTGCGCACTTAACTTGCTGAGCAGGCTCGAAAACGAAACAAGGGCGCGAAGCTTGTCGCAGCTCACTTTAACCGTTGAGCGTGCTCGAAAGCAAGATAAGGGTGCAGCAGCACACTTGTGTTCGCCGAGCGGACTCGGGAACAAAACAAGGGCGCAACTGCGCCACGACTTGGCTCCTCCGCGCATGGGTTTCACAAGACACGCTCGTTCAAAGACGCAACTCCGCTTTCCCCGGTCCATGAGAGGATGCATGACGAGGGATGAAAAACTTATCTGATTTCGCAGCCCCCGGCGACCTTAGCTTGTCGGGAGGAATTCTCGCACTCGCAGCCCGGCGACTCGGCTCGCCAAAATCCAGTCTTGGCGTGCTCTTCTCGCTTCTCCTTGTCGCTGCGATTTCAGCCATAAAAACAGCTGAGCTAGTTACGCAACAACCGTTATTTACATGTATATGTATACGAATCTTTTACGTGTAACTTGCAATGCGATGCGTGCCTTGCCCTTCGTATGTTTACACTCTCACGCTCGGGAACTTGCGGTAGCGAACACACTTGCTGAGTCTTGAACGTCAAGAGTTCGGCGGTGTTGCTTCCGGCAAGTAACCTTGCCGGGCCAGCTTACAGCAGCGCTTGTGTTTGTTGGCGGACTCGGAAACAAACCAAAGGGCGCAAGCTGGCCCCGACCTAATTCCTCTGCGCACAAGTTTCCCATACAAAGAGCATTTCACGGCAGGGCTGGCTACGTTATCCCCTCTGTGCGCTTTTACCCTATGCTTTTAGGGAAACTTGCCGGCAAAAAGGGGCCCTTGTCGCGAGCGCTGAGTGCTGAACTCGAAGCAGCCTGCTGGCCAAGGTCCTACCGGCAAGCAACCTAGCCGCTGCTAGTCGCGATGCACTTAGCTTGCTGAGCGGACTCGGAAATGAGGCAAGGGCGCGATGCTTCTCGCGGCTCACTTGAATCGTTGAAAGCAAGATAAGGGTGCGGCTATCCACGGGTAGGTTCCTCCGCACACAGGCATCGCGCACAAAGGACGAACGCGCGAGGAATATAAAAAGCATGGAACCAAGTAGTGCTTTGCACAAAAGCTCGGATGACTTAGCTTTTCTAATCTTCTGCGATCCGGCAAGGTCGCGCTTCTCCCTCGATTTCCCCTTCAGATGCTTTCACCCTCACGCTTCGAGGACCTGCGGCGCAAACACACTTGCTGAGTCACGGAACATCAGCAGCCAGCTGGCGATGTTGCCTCCGGCAGAAGAACTTGTCGGGCTAGTCGCAGCGCGCCTTCATCGTTGAGCGGACTCGAAACGGATCGAGCGCAACTTAGCCACGACTTCGATCCCCATCTTGCAGTTCTCCATACAAGGTACGAAATTTCAGGAATACAACTCAAAAGTTTGGAATCTGGCTGGTAGAGCTCGATGAATGCGTCCTCGGCGGCGGTATACGCTCCGGAGAGGTGCGCTTGCGAGTAGCACCAGAGCTATTCTTGCGGGCTGAGCACGAGTTGTCCTTGCCGGGCCGCTTGCGGTGGAGCTCGATGGCGCGTTCGGCGGGCGCGCGGCACTCCGGAGAGGTGCGCTTGCGGAACATGGCACTAGAGCACTCGTCGGACTTGGCTTGCCGGCGGAGCTCGGCAGCGCGTCCTCGGCAGATAGCCTTGATGCCGGAGAATGCGCTTGCGGAGTAGGCATCGAGCACTTCGCGGAATGGGTCTTTGTTTCCTTCACAGGACTTCCGTGGCCTTCTGGAACTCCTGCTCTCTGTCGTCCTCATCTTCCATGTCTTCATCGTCGTCTTCTTCATCTTTGTCGCGGCCCCGGAGAGGTCGATCACCTTGCCGCTGCTTAGCCTTGTCGCGGCGTCCTCCCCGGCCATTAAACGGCCGCTTCTTGCTTGGCTCTCCCCCGCCACCTTGGGCCTTCTCCTTGTGGCGCCTCTCGTACTCAGCTTTTTGCTGCTCGACGAGGTACTCGACGCGCTTGCAGTTGGTGAGATCGTGGCCCTTGGTGCGGTGGATTTTGCAATATTGCTTGTCGGAGCCGCCACGCTTGTCGGCTGCCGCTACGGGTAGGTTCCTTGCGGAGAAGCAACCCGTGTTTGCTTGGCGGAGCCTCCTTGCGGACTTCTCGGCGGCAAGCACCTCTTTCTTGATCTTCCCTCTGTTGTTCCGCCGCGGCTCTTATTTGCAGGGCGTTGTCGTTCTTCTCGCTTCCTCCTGCGTCGGCATCCTCCCGAAGTCTCCTCCCCTCTTCCGCGTCGCGCCTTGCCGACCAAAGCATAGAGCTCACGACATCCCGAATCTTGGTCATCGCCATTTCTTCACGCATCTGGCGATTCGCGACGTTCGGTGGAACGCGATATAACATGGCGGGGTGGACATCGAGGATGTTGTGTTGCACACGGTGAAGCGTTGGATATACTTGCGCAGGGATTCTCCTTCCTTCAGGGCCAAAATGTGGAGATCGCTCTCTGGCCGTGTGGTTTGTGGCGCACGGTGAAAGCGCCAACAAACTGGTGGCAAAGGTCGGCCCAAGAGGAAATGGAGCCTTCCGGCAAGTGCATGAGCCAAAACGAGCGTTCGGCTTAAGCCGCAGCGGAAATGGTTCGCCGAATCTTGTCGTCGCGCCCCGGCAGCTTGCACGCGATGGTGTGACACCGAGGAACTCCGAGGTGCGTCTTGCCGTCGTACTTCTCCGATGCGTCGGGCTTGAAGTTCTTCATCTTTGAGCCTTTGGGCCGCGCCGCAGCTCGCGGGTGTACGCAGGCAGCAGCCTGCAGCGTCTGCAAATCGCTGGTTCACCGGCGCGTCTGCGTCGATAGCGTTTCCAGCTCTGGTCGATTATCGCCGAGTTTCTCGCGGCGCTCGATCGTGGTCCGCGTCTTCTTATCGCCGGTCGTCGAGGACTGGCGTTAGTCAGCGAGCCAGCGAACCGTCGCCGGCGTTGTTCCCGGGGCGGCGTCTTTTGCTTCGCGGGGGTGTGCGAGGTTGCACCCCAGCGCCCTTGTCGCCGTTAACGCCGCCTTCTCGGCTTGCAGCGGCAGCGAGGCCTCGGCTCTGCGAAGGGTCGTTGTTGGCGGCGACCAGGCTCTTGATGGTAGCCCTCGGTCTTGGCCTTGTCCGCCGCTGGAGGAAGTCGAAACGATTGCGCTCTTCTGGCGCTTCTGCGGGAGTGGAGGGGCGGGAAGCGGCGGTGCGAGGAGCGGGTAGGCTCGGACTCTAACGGTGTTAGAAGGAGCAGGTCCTCCCGGTGCCTTCGCTTTGCCGTGTCGGGCGTTGGCACGGGCGTCCCGCGACCCTCGGCGTGTCCTTGCCCCGGCGGCGCGATACCACCTCCGTGGTATGGCGCTGCTGAGTCGCCGTCTTGCGCCGAGATGGGCGTGGATCCCCGGAGACCGGCGCGGTCACCGTCCGTCCACAGATCTGGTGGCGCCGAGTGTCTTGGCGGCGACCACCTTCTGCTTGCGTCTCCTCCGCCCACCGCTGGCTCGGTGGCGGCGGGTGAGACGCAGACGGGTCTGCTACCCTCGAAGCCCTCGTCTTGAGGCCATGGCGCGATTGTCGATGAAATCGCTGGTGAAATTGGAGAGGTTGATGAAAAACGCGGCGCGAACGCCGGATCAGGTCCGCACAACCTCGGCGCTTCTGGCGCGCGCTGAGATGTCGGGCGGGCGGATTTAGGAGGAGCCGCCGCCGCGAGCACCTATGGGGCAGGGCCCTTCGTGAGTCTTGATGCGAGGCGGAGGAGGCCTGAGAGGCGGATCGAGGCGATCTTGCTGGGCGGATTTTACCCGGCTTCGGGCGCGATGGTCGCAGAAACCCTCTGCTGCTGCTTTGTGTTTGTATTTGATCTCGCTCAAGAATGCGAGCGTATGGTGGTGTTGTGTGGAGTGAGTAGAACCAGCCGAACCTCACAAGCGCGAGAGTCGCCCCGGTTCCGAACCTCCTCTACGTCGTGCATGGGCCTCCTTTTATAGTGCAAGGGGTCACCGACAGGTGTCAACGTAGGAGGAAGGGGTAAAAAGGTAAAAGAGGTGGTAGTTGGAACAGTGCGGGAACAGTGAAGCTACGATTGCATGAGCAGTGGTTTCTACCTACTTTTGACAGAGGGGGACAAGGGCATTTAATGCCCGTCGCCGTCGACCCCAAAAGCTCCCGCCCTTGCGTCTCCGTCTGCCACGGCGATGGATCCACCACCGTGGAGTGCCACCGCACCCCCTAGGCTGCGCAGACCATCCGCCACGCGTCTCTGGAGAAAGGCTCAAAGGCGACGTGGGCGAGATGAGCTGGAGTCGAGCACACAGCGTAGCTCTCCCGGCAAATACCTTGCCGGGGTCTTGATCTTGCCGGACCCGGGAGCTTGCCGGGCTTCGTGACTTGCCGCTCCCCGGGCCCTCGCCGGGACGCGTATAGCGCCGAGGCGTGTCTTCTATGATGTAGTCTTCTAGTCTCCCCGGCGAGCCCCTCTCACCAGGGCCTTGCGTGAGTGATGTAATCTTGAGCCTGAAACGGCCTTCCCGGCAAGCTCCTCTTGCCGGGGTCTTCGAGCTTCTGTCTTGTGCACTTTGTTCTTGAATGGCTTGATATGGAGCAGGAATGGTCTCTGGGTAAGCATGTGGTAGATCCAACATGGGAGTCAAGGGGGCTCGCGTTGCCCAAGCACAAGTTACCTTGGTACCCCTACCTTAGTACACCGACGGGTTGTCGTAGAAGACTTCATGTAGATGTTGAAGATGTGGATGCTCAATGTTGATGAAGATCATCAAGAGTTGGGAGCAATCCTTTGGATTCGGGCACTTTCAATACCTACATGGGTTAGTCCCACAAGGAACAAACAACGATATCCATGGACATAGATTGAAGTTCACAATAGATGATGTCCATGAAAGCAATGATTACCTTGTCCCTTGACTTACCAACAAGAGGGTTTGTGACTCCATGAACTAGTGCACGATGTGGAAGTTGATTGCACAAGTTTTTGCCAAAATGAATGTGAGTGAAGTATGTTGGCGGAGTCACCCTCAAGAACTTTCTAGTTCTTCTTCTTGGGATGCACATCATCTTGATGGGAATCCTTGGGGTTATAGTTGAGCTTGTGAAGTAGAACTTGACGTTTCCTTGGGAACCCACTTGACCATGGCTTGAGGTGCTTCAACAAATGCATCAATCTCCTCTTGAAGCTTGTCCTTGCCTTTTAGCTTGTGGTCTTGTGGTGGAAGGTCATCTTGTGCTTGTTCCACATTGGAAGAAGTAGGATTATACTTCTCCTTTTGAAGAACAAACTGTGGAGTAGGATATTGTCCTTCTTCCCATTCAACACCCTCGGCGTTGAACTTTCGCTCAAAACCAATTCCTTGATTCTTCCAGTGCCTTCCTTGCTTGCGAACAATTTCCTCAAAGTTCTTGCTTCCGGCAAGGCTCTTGTAGACACCTTTCTCTATAATCCCTTTCAATAAACTATTTTCTTGCTCAAGTGTAACTTGGCTTGAAACATTGTTAGTGGAATCAAGAGAACTACTAGAAGCAACAACATTGGATTTAGCATGGTTATTGTTACTACTAGAGAAAGAATTTTTCTTATGCTTGTCATGCTTAAACTTAATGGGTGGCAAGAAATTAGACAAGAGAAGTCGTTTGGCAAGATATGAAGAACTCTTCTTTCGAAGATCGTCATTGATTGCTTTTAGAAACTCATGTTCTTGCTCTAGAGTGAGCTTCTCGAAGCGTAGCTTCTCATGAGATCTTAGGAGCTCTCTATGATCTTCTTGAGTTGTTTCATGAGCTAACTTAAGAGTGTTTAGTTCTTTAGTTAGACGCTCAATCTCCTTCATAGCATTGTCATTCGACTCTTCTTGACTATAAAGACTACTAGCATGTTCATCATTACTAGGTTCATTAGATTTACCATGCAAGAGCTCATCTTCACCAAGCAAGTCATCCTCATCACTATCAAAGTCAATGATTCAGGGTGTGATACCTTGGGGCCTTTAGCCATGAAGCATCTTCCAATTCCCTCATTTGGTGAATCAAATAAGTCGTAGGAGTTGGAGTTGGAGGATACGAGAGCAAGACCGGCAACACCTTCATCTTGACTGTAGTCGGAGTTGGAGTGATAGCTTCCTTCGGATTGATTGTCGGAGTCGGAGCCGAGACCCATTCACCTACATGAGCTTGATGTTTTCTTCTTGTGTAGCTCCTTGAAGACTTGTCTTTCCTCTCGAATCCTTGCTTCTCCGAGAGGGTCTTCGTTCATAACGATCATCTCTACTCCTTCTCTCTTTCGAGGTGACTCATCTCTTGAGCTTCTTCTTCTTGGAGATTCTTCTCTTCTCTTGTGGGGAGCCGAACACTCATTTGAGTAGTGTCCGGTCTTCCACAATTGTAGCAGTTTCGATCACGACTAGAAGATCTCTTTTCATCATATGATCTAGACTTTGAGCTTCTCTCTTTGCCTCTACTCTTGTAGAATTTGTTGAAGTTCTTGACCATTAGGCTTATCTCTTCATTGGAAACCAACTTGTCACTTGAGGTTGTGGGAGCATCACTTGTAGCTTTGTAAGCACCACTTGACTTGTTGTGAAGCTCTTCCTTATCCTTAAGTGTCATCTCATGAGCAACAATTCTTCCAATGACTTCGGTTGGCTTGAGATTCTTGTAGTTTGGCATCATTTGGATCAAAGTGCACACGGTGTCATACTTTCCATCCAAAGCTCTGAGAATCTTCTTGATGATGAATCGGTCGGTCATTTCTTCGCTTCCTAAGCCGGCAATCTCATTGGTAATGAGAGCAAGCCTAGAGTACATTTCAGCGACTCCTTCACCTTCCTTCATCTTGAACTTGTCAAGTTGACCTTGAAGAACATCTAGCTTTGATTCCTTCACGGACTCGGTACTTTCGTGCATTTCAACCAAAGTATCCCAAATCTCTTTTGCATTCTCAAGACGGCTGATTTTGTTGAACTCCTCGGGACACAAGGCATTGAAGAGAATGTCACAAGCTTGAGCATTGTTTTGCAACATCCGCAATTCTTCCGTTGTAACCGCGATCCGGAACTTTTCCTTCCTCGAAGAATTCACCTTGCATACCAACACAAATAATGCCCCATGCGGTGGGTTATGGCCAAGAATATGCATTTTCATTTTATGCTTCCAACTAGCAAAATTTGTACCATCAAAGTAAGGACCTCTACAAAATTACCCTCACTAGGCGCCATACTCTCCTAGGTTGTGAAACCAAGCTTATGGAGTCAATGCAATGGAAACCAATACAATGGAGACCAAAGCTCGATACCACTTGTTGGATCGAAAGTATGTCTAGAGGGGGTGATTAGACTACTTGACAATATAAAAATCATGCCTTTTGACAAAGAACAGTTTTTGGCAGATTCATAATTATGATCAAGTCAAGCATCACCCTACACATGCAATTCTAGAGTATAGGCAGCGGAAAGTAAATTGCACATGTAGTAAAGAGAGGTGGAGAAGAGCAAACGCAATTTTGGAGACGCGGTGATTTTTCTCGTGGTTCCGATAGGTGGTGCTATCGTACTTCCACGTTGATGGAGACTTCAACCCACGGAGGGTAACGACTGCGAGAGTCCACGGAGGGCTCCACCGACGAAGGGTCCACGAAGAAGCAACCTTGTCTATGCCATCATGGCCTACGCCCACGGAGGGCTAGCCTTACTCGGGGTAGATCTTCACGAAGTAGGCGATCTCCTTGCCCTTACAAACTTCTTGGTTCAACTCCACATCTCGTGAGGCTCCCAAGCGACACCTAACCAATCTAGGAGGAACCACCCTCCAAAAGGTAATAGATGGTGTTGATGATGATGAACTCCTTGCTCTTGTGCTTCAAATGATAATCTCCCCAACACTCAACTCTCCTCACCGATTTGGCTATGGTGGAAGAAAGGATTGAGTGGAAAGCAACTTGGGAAGGCTAGAGATCAAGCTTCATATGGTGGGAGTGGAGCAACTTGATCTCAACACAAGGGTAGGTAGTTCTCTTCTCGAAATGTAAGGTAGGAGTGGTAGTTCTTTCGATGGCTCTCTCCACGAATGAAGAGGGGTGGAGGGTATTTATAGCCTCCACACAAAATCCAACCGTTACACACATTTGACCAATCTCGGTGGGACCGGTTGACAACTCGGTGAGACCGAAAGTTCAAATCATGTGAGCGTTGGGATTTTCGTGGGACCGAAAATACAATCTCGGTTAGTCCGATTCGTGCAAAGACAAGAGCTTGCCAATCTCGGTGGGACCGACTTCATCATCTCGGTGACACCGATTTGATGACGTAAGATTCTGAAGCTTGGCAACTCAAGTTTCGGTGATACCGAGTTCGAATCGAAAAATCCGAGATTTCTAGGGTTTGGCTTTATGGCTGAAGTGGTTCATCTCGGTGTGGTGAGTTTGGAATATTGGTGGGACCGAGATTACTTATGAGTGTATATGGCGGTGAAAGTTGCGATAGTTTAGGAGATGTATCACTAAGCACTTTGAGCAACGGATCATCATCATAACCTCATCCCCTTTAATAGTATTGGCTTTCCTATGGACTCAATGTGATCTTGGATCACTAAACAAAAAATGGAGTCTTGAGCTTTTGCCAATGCTTGCCTTAGCATTTTGAGGGGTCCACTTCTTCAGTCCTTGCCATACCCATATCACTGAACTTTCTGAAATGATTCTCAAGTAACTATTAGTTCAATGATATATATGTTGTTATTAATTACCAAAACCACCCGGGGATAAGTTGCACTTTCAGTATCACAGAAAACCGGTTTATAAATACTGCCTCTGGTTTATCGTAGTTTAGATCAACACCTTGTACCAAGCATGCTCTTGAACCGGATCAACTATTTCTTGTAGATCTTACCATGGCCAAGCAAGTGTATGAATGCAACTGGGTTCCTTCTCGCGTCACCGAATCACAGCCGGATGATCTAGTCTCGATTGGCGCTTTAGATGATAAAGATACAATCCACTGGAGGGTCCCTGGAGAGGAATGTCCTCCTACACCCCAGGAAGGAGAGGTTGTGGTCTTCGCAGATCACCTGGCCCGGGGCTTCAAACCGCCTGGTTCTAAATTTTACCGGGACGTGCTAGCCAATTTTCAGCTCCGTCCACAGGATATTGGCCCCAACTCCGTCACCAATTTGTGCCACTTTCAAGTACTATCTGAAGTATATCTTTAAGAGGAACCTTCTGTTGAACTGTTTAGAGACCTTTTTCACTTAAACCGTCGCACAGAATTCACCGACGGCCCCAATACCGAATTGGGTGGCATGGCTATTCAAAAGAGGAAGGAGATCACTTATCCCCACGTCAAACTCCATACTCACCCCAAGGAATGAAATGCGACTTGGTTTTATTGCAAAGATACTTCCCCTGAAGATGAAAATCCCTTACCTGGGTTCTGTCCAGAGCGGCTGAGCAACACTCATCCTTTTCCACAAAGACTGAGTGCCAAGGATAGAAGCAAATATGCCCATAATCGTCCAAGCTTGAGCCTTTATGGCCAGCGGTTTGACAGAATAGACCTTGCACGCTCGCTGGATATCATGGAGCATACTGCCTTTGAGCCGGCGCTCGGTTTGATGTGCCAAGATATCTTGAGAGTGTCGACGACCCACTCCGACACACCAAAATCCAACTCTCGATGATGAAGTTCTGAGACTCGATAAAGAAGATGTTGAATGAACCGAGCATCTCGTGCTCAAACCGGTCTGCCTCCTTCTGCACCACCAACAAACCGCCAATGTAAGTGTTTAGTTGCTCCATCATTAAACCTGTTTCTTGCTTTATGTGCACGACATTTAATTATTTCGATCCAGGTGATAATCCGTTTTGGAGCAAGAAACTTTCACAAGATAAAGCGGAGAAAGCGAGGCGCCAACCCGCCCAAGACCAAAGTTGTTAAGAAACCAGCTCACAAGAGAAAGACCACTGCTTCATCTGACCCAGCCATTGACGATGATGTGGGTAATCCGGATCTTGAGGTAGAACTTGATTCTCTTGGCTTGCTTTTTACACACCTTATTGATGATGATGCTTGTCAGGACGACGCTGAGGCCAGCAATGCAGGATTCGCTGAGGTAACTATTCTCTCTTCCGATTCAGAAAATTTGCCTTTGCCAAAATTTCGCCAGGCAAACCGGAAAGTTAATTTTTCTCACCCTCTTGCTTATTTGGATCCGAAATTTCTTATGAAGACGCAGCAACATGAAGCTCGCCGCACAACCCGACACAGTGGTCAGGTAGTTACCTCTGCCGGTTTACCAAACAGCCCGGTTCGAAAGCGCCGCTCCGAGGTCTCCGACCTTTTTATTGCTTTAAATTCTAAAGCGGGTTTCTTCCACAACCTCTTAATCCGTCCGACTCCGATTATCGGTCACTTCCCATTCATCCTCTGGTGAATCATCGGCCACTCAGTTACCACCATTGAAGATAGCTGCCGGGTAAGCCAAACCGACCATATGCTTCTAGTATATTGTGTAATGGCTTATGCTTTTCCCTGACTCTTTGTTTTTTTCTCTTAGAACCAAACCGAAACCAAGCAAGAAGGCCCGTTTGGATAAAACGGCTGAAGAAGATGCCGCCTCGATCATCATGAGAGCGCTAGATCTTGAAAATTTTGCCTCTGGAGACATTCCCAATGATCCTCCGCCGCAAGATGATGTTATTCGAAGAGAGGCTGTTAACACTTCAATCTCTCGCCAATCCGCCGCCAGCTCCGTCCGGTTTGATAAATCCTGATCCTGGCGATAAAGCGGCCGTGCCCACCCAATCCGTCGAGTCCAAAGATGATGGCGTTGTGATTCTTGGTATGGGTCGCTCTGAACCGGGAATCTGCAACTTTAACCAGCACACTGTGAAAGAAGATTTTTCCGCTTTGAATAAAGGAAAATGGGATGTTGAATCGAGACATATGCTGCTCGAGCGCCCAAGACCTTCATTCGGCTACTTAAACCGGCTTTACACTAGCCGTGGATCGTGAAGTGGCCTGGTCAAGATGATGAGGATAAGTTTGAGGTAACCCACTCCTGCACTTCATCGCCATTATATCAATCCTTCTAGCCCCCAAGGGCCGGTTTGTAATCTTGATCAAACCGGGACTTGAATATATACCTCAACAATTTTGAAATCCACCTGCATAGCCCCCAAGGGCCGGTTTAACTTAGCATACTTAAACCGGGGCTTTAACAAAAACTGTTCTTGGAAGCATACGTAGATCAAATAGCCATTAGCCCCCAAGTGCCAAGTTGAATACTTGTATTGAGCTTGGGACTTTGCCATCTAGTAATATGTATAAAAATTGATGGTGCATTAGCCCCCAAGTGTCAGGCATATAACTTTGTTATGTGGTTGAGACTTCATTTTCGTGAACTGCTTGTTGAAAATACTGTCTATATGCAGGCTGAGGTGAAAATCAAGGAGGACCGGATTGCCGATTTACAAGAGGCGTTGAAAACCCAGCAGGCCGAAACAGACAAGGCCAAGAAAGAATTAACCAGTGCTTTAAACGCCACTGAACAACTGAAGGAAGGCTTCAAGAAAGAACAGGCTGATTGGGCCACTGAGAAGGCCACTTTAATCAAACGAGCGGAAAATGCTGAAGCTGCCCTTAAACCGGTGGTAGATGATCTGACAGCCGTAAAACGGCAAGTACACTCCATGACCGCGGCGATCTTTGGTAAGCTCCTTTGAACATTTGTGATGCTTTGAACCTGCTGTAGTATAAACCCGGTTTGAGACTATCTCTTTATTGTTGTAGGCGCACGCATCGGGCACTTAGGAAACGATGTGCCGAAGAAACTGAAGGCTGTCTACACCTTAGTAGAACAGCTATATACCGGAGCCCAGCGGATCATCACCACAGCCTCTCATAACAACCCGGCACCTTCCCTACTCCAGGATACTCTGAACAGGTTGTCCATGCTTCCGGCCCGGATTGAGGAGGTGAAAAAATCTGCTGCCCGAACCGGAGCTATTAATGCTTTGATCCGAGCCAAGGCATGGGTACCAGATTTTGACCCTGTGGAAGCAGCTCAAGGCTACCCCAGTGTGAAGGAAGATGGTTCTGATTTTAATGAAGAGGATTTACGGGCGATAAACCGTGCAGTGCGCCCTCTGTCTTGTCAGCTGGCTAAAGAAGCAGACTTGATGCCTTATCAAGCACAGTACAATGACCAGAACAAGCGAGTGCCTGCCCCAACTTTTGAAGCGGAAAATCTGATCCCTCCAATCCGTAAGCATACTTACGCTCCTGATATTGAACCGTCTTCCCGATCCATGAAGAGGCTGTTTTCCAAGCTTTAATGGGAATCGATTGACCACTGTTGATTTCAGCCAATGGGTAGAGACGAGGAAGTCAAGCGGCGGAGGATGAAGAGCAGGCTTGAACCGGAGGCCGGTTTAAATAGCTGTCGTTGGCGGCTGTCCCAAAAGAACAATGATCTTACTTGGGCACCGTGTTGCCTTGTAATAGCTTAGTTAATACTTCTATCTTGAATATGCCTTCGCATAAGTATCAAGCTTTTGCTCGATTCATACTTCCTGCAATCAGAAAAATTTGAACTTCGGTGGCGGTTATACCGCCAGCCGGTTTATGATGTTGAATATATGTATCAGTAATACAACAAATATGTGACACAAATACCTGCCATGTCTGGGCATGAAGCTGGCGTAGCCAAGCTTAAAGCGGAGGCCTTAGAAAACATTACCGTCGGTAAAGCGGGGAGAGAACAGCTCCCATATAAACCATGCTGAATCAACACAAGCCCCCTTGTTACTCGATGATGATAATAAGAAAAGGTAAACCGGGCATACGTCTCCGGTTTAAAGGGAAATCAAATCCATCGGCTTAACCGGAAAAAGGTGTTTTGTTGATAAAAGAAATCCAACAAAAACAAATATCAAAGAAGCCATGAAAACAGCATGGAAACCAAGGCAATGATAAAACCTTTTTACAAACATACGCTATACTGAGCTGTTCAGACGGTATTACCATGGTCGGACAGATCAAGCCCCAATAGGTGTGACTATGATTCAAGTCAGCCAGTCCCCAAATGACTCGTGGCATATATGCCGATCAAGAGGCGTGGTAATGGTTCGGTTCGACCATTCCCCAAGTGATTTGATGGCCTTAGGCCGACCACGGCGTGGATGGTTCAGACTTGACCATGTCCCCAAGTGATCTGGTGGTGTCGCCTATCAAAAGGTGTCGTTGGTTCGGACTCGACCAAGGCCCCTAGTGATATATAAAACAAATGTCAAGGGTAAACCGAGGCCGCTTTAAAAACAGAGTCACTCCATGTAACCACGCATGATGAGAAAGACAGAGACCCCGCTTTAGCCGAGGGCTCCGGTTTTATTATATCGAAGATAATATATACATTGTCATGATATGTACATAAATAGAGCCGATGGCTCAAGTGTAGTAAGGCCGAAGATGAGCTATGTTCCACGGCTGCTGGTCTCTCCTCCTCGATGTGCGTGAGTCTTGATGCTCTCGAATATCAATCAGATAGTATGATCCGTTGTGTAGATTCTTGCTGACCACAAAAGGTCCTTCCCAAGGCGGGGATAACTTGTGCATATCTGTCTTGTCTTGGATGAGTCGAAGCACCAAATCTCCTTCTTTAAAGGTTCTGGTTTTAACCCGGCGACTATGATAACGCCGAAGATCTTGCTAGTAAATCGCCGAACGGGCAGCTGCCATATGACGCTCTTCATCCAATAGGTCCAAAGCGTCTTGCCGTGCCGTCTCGTTGTCCGCTTCAACATAAGCCGCCACATGAGGCGAATCGTGCCGGATATCGCTGGGGAGAACTGCCTCTGCTCCATAGACCATAAAAAACGGTGTGTATCCAGTGGACCGGTTTGGCGTAGTGTTGATACTCCATAGCACAGATGGTAGCTCTTCAACCCAGCATCCTAGTGTCCTCTGTAATGGGACCATGAGCCGGGGTTTGATGCCTCGTAAGATTTCTTGATTAGCTCGTTCTGCCTGTCCGTTGGACTGGGGGTGAGCTACTGATGACACATCAAGCCGGATGTGCTCACGTTCACAGAACTCTTTCATAGCACCCTTGGATAAATTGGTACCATTGTCAGTAATGATACTGTGTGGAAAGCCAAACCGGAAGATCACCTTTTTGATGAACTGCACTGCTGTTGCTGCATCACACTTGCTGACGGGCTCCGCTTCAACCCACTTGGTAAATTTGTCCACTGCCACCAAAAGGTGGGTTTTCTTATCCTTTGATCTTTTAAAAGGTCCAACCATATCCAGCCCCCAAGTTGCAAACGGCCATGTTATTGGGATCATCCTCAGCTCTTGAGCCGGCACATGAGCACGTCTTAAAAATTTCTGACATCCATCACACCGCTTAACCAAGTCCTCCGCATCGGCGTCTTGCGCATCAACCAAGAAAACCCGTGATTTAAACGCCTTTGCTACCAGAGACTTTGAACCGGCGTGGTGTCCACAATCCCCTTCATGGATTTCTCTTAAGATTTCACAACCTTCCTCAGGAGAAACACAACGTTGAAACGCCCCTGATATACTGCAATGATGTAACTCACCATTGAGAATCGTCATAGACTTGGATCGCCGGACTATCTGTCTGGCTAGAATCTCATCTTCTGGCAACTCCCCTCGGGTCATGTATGCAAGAAAAGGAACCGTCCAATCCGGAATAGCATGTAATGCTGCTACTAACTGAGCCTCCGGATCAGGAATAGCCAAATCCGCTTCACCTGGGAGCTGGACTGACGGGTTGTGCAATACGTCCAAAAAGACATTAGGCGGGACCGGTTTGCGCTGAGAACCCAACCGGCTTAAAGCGTCCGCCGCTTCATTCTTCCGGCGGTCCACATGATCCACCTGATAACCCTTGAAGCAACCTGCAATATTATCCACTTCCCATCGATATGCAGCCATGAGCAGGTCCTTAGAATCCAAAGTGCCGGACACCTGCTGAGCCACAAGGTCCGAGTCACCAAAGTACTTAACCCGACTTAAGTTCATCTCTTTAGCCATCCGGAGACCATGGAGCAAGGCTTCGTACTCAGCTGCATTATTAGTACAAGGGAACATTAAGCGGAGAACATAACAAAACTTATCACCTCGTGGGGAAGTTAAGACGACTCCAGCCCCCGATCCTTCCAACTGCCTGGATCCATCGAAATGAATAGTCCAATATGTGTGATCCGCTTCTCCTCCGCACTTGTAACTCCGTCCAATCATTAATGAAATCGACGAGTGCTTGAGACTTCACCGCCGTCGAGGTACATACTTTAGTCCATGTGGCCCAAGCTCTATAGCCCACTTGGCAATCCGCCGCCGCTTCGGTTCAGATGATATCACCCAAGGGAGCTGAATCGACCATCGTGATGGGGTGCCCTTGAAAATACTGCTTCAATTTCCGGCTGGCCATGAAAACACCATAGACTAGCTTCGCCAATGCGGATACCTTTGCTTGGACTCAATAAGCACCTCATCGATATAATAAACCGCTCTTGAACCGGATATTCCTTGCTCGCTTCCTTGCGTTCCACCACAATAGCCACGCTTAATCGCCGAGCATTGGCGCAACATATAACAACAAGGCTCCTTGTCAACCGGAGCCGCAAGAACAAAGCGGATTGGCTAATTGCCGCTTTAAGTCCTCAAATGCTTCATCGCAGCCGGACTCTGCATTTAAATTATCTGTCTTCCTCAAAGATTTGGTACAAAGGATGGCCTTTTCTCCGAGGCGGCCGATAAACCGCTCAACAGCAGCGATTCTGCCCGCCAAACGCTGAACATCATTGATACACTTCGGTTTAGCCAAGGAAGTAATAGCTTTAATTTTCTCCGGATTAGCCTCAATTCCTCTGTTAGATACCAGAAATCCCAATAACTTGTCTGCCGGAACACCAAAAACACACTTGGCCGGATTAAGCATCATCTTGTAAACGCGCAAGTTGTCAAAGGTTTCCTTCAAGTCATCCACCAGCGTCTCCTTCTGCCTTGATTTCACTACAATATCATCCAGATAGGCGTGCACATTGCGGCCAATCTATTTGTGCAGGCAATTCTGTACACACCGCTGATAGGTAGCCTGAGCACTTTTGAGCCCGAAGGGCATAGATACATAGCAGAAGGCTCCAAAGGGAGTGATAAACGCTGTTTTCTCCTGGTCCTTAACCTCCATTTTGATCTGATGATATCCAGAATATGCATCCAAAAAACTCAAACGCTCACAACCTGCCGTGGCATCAATGATCTGATCAATGCGGGGGAGGGCAAAAGGATCCGCTGGACAGGCCTTGTTAAGATCTGTGTAATCCACACACATACGCCAAGTGCTGTTTTTCTTAAGGACCAGCACCGGATTAGCAAGCCACTCTGGATGAAACACCTCAATGATAAAACCAGCTGCCAAAAGCCTGGCCACTTCCTCTCCAATGGCTGTACGCCTTTCTTCGTTAAACCGGCGGAGGAAATGCTTCACCGGTTTATACTTAGGATCCATATTAAGAGTGTGCTCAGCGAGTTCCCTCGGTACACCTGGCATGTCAGACGGCTTCCATGCAAAGATGTCCCGATTCTCACGGATGAACTCGATGAGCGCGCTTTCCTATTTGGGATCTAAATTGGCACTGACAGTGAACTGCTTGGACGAATCGCCTGGCACGAAGTCAACAAGTTTGGTCTCAGCTACCGATTTAAACTTCAGATCTGAGTCATGCTCTGTAGTTGGCTTCTTTAAAGGGGTCATATCTGCCGGATCAACATTGTCCTTATAGAACTTCAACTCCTCCGTGGCACAGACCGACTCTACATAAGCTGCATCACCTTCCTCACATTCCAAAGCGACCCAGCGGCTCCCATGCACCGTTATCGTTCCTTTGTAACCCGGCATCTTGAGCTGCAAGTAGATATAACAAGGTCGCGCCATGAACTTAGCATAAGCCGGCCGCCCAAACAAGGCATGATATGGGCTCCGGATCTTGAGCACCTCAAAGGTTAGTTTTTCAGACCGGGAATCGTGCTCGTCCCCAAAAGTCACATCTAGGGCCATCTTACCAACAGGATAGGCAGACTTGCCCGGTACCACACCATGGAACACCGTATTAGACGGTCTGAGATCCTTGTCTGTTAGACCCATGCGGCGGAACGTCTCATAGTATAGTATGTTAATACTGCTTCCTCCATCCATAAGTACCTTGGTGAACTTATACCCTCCCACCTGAGGGTCTACCACTAATGCTAGCTGGCCCGGATTATCAACCCGGGGAGGATGGTCCTCTCTGCTCCACACGATAGGCTGCTCCGACCAGCGTAAATAACGTGGCAAGGCTGGTTCAACAGAGTTCACTGCTCGCTTGTGAAGCTTTCGGTCGCGCTTATCCAAGCTAGTTGTGAAAACATGATACTGCCCATTGTTCAACTGCTTTGGTTGGCTCTGATAACCCGACTGCTGCTTGCTGCTGCTGGCCGTTCTGATTATTCTGATTATTGTGACCGCCCTGATTAAGACCTGAACCGGAAGCTCCATCGTGACCCGGCCCGTGGAAACCGGATCCTGAACCGCCACCTGACCCCTGGTCATACCGGAAAGCATTAGAGTTTTTGAACTCCTGCATAATATAACAATCTTTCCAGAGGTGGGTAGCTGGCGACTCCTTCGTCCCGTGCTTTGGGCAAGGCTGATTCAACAAGTAATTCAAACGGCTCGCATTAGGATTGGGACCCCCATTACGATTTGCCGCTTTACCTCTGCGCCGCTGCCCCCTGTCTTGTGCATCAAGATACCCACAAAATCCATGTTGCCATCCGCCTTTGCGCTTGCCTCCGCTTCCATGACCCGCCGGTTTGTACTGTTGCCCTTGAGTTGCCATTCTTCTTTCCTTCCACGCTTCATCATCATCAGCCTCGGGATCCTTGGTACTGTCTGAATCAGCATACTTCACCAACGCGGCCATGAGGGTTCCCATGTCATTACAGAACCGCTTCATGCGCCCTCATTTCAATTTTAAAGGCTCAAACCGGCAGTTGCCTTCTAGGGTTAAGATTGCAGAGTCAGCGTTAATCCTGTCAAATGAGAGCAAAATCTCCGAAACACGGCGTACCCAACGGGTCGTTGATGTTCCTTCCTCCTGGACACAAGCTGCCAGGTCTACTATGGACTTCGGCTGTTTACATGTATCCTTGAAATTCTGGATAAACCGGGCCCGCAACTGGGCCCATGAGCTGATAGAGTTGGGCGGTAGGCTCTTCAACCAAGCACGAGCCGTGCCTTCAAGCATCATGGTGAAGTATTTTGCACACGCGGTCTCATCCACGCCTAGCATCTCCATGGCTATCTCATAACTTTCTACCCACGCTTGAGGATAAATCGGCGGTGTAATTCGCACCTTGCGCGACCCTTGAAATCTTTAGGTAGGCGACATTGCGTAAAGGGATCAAACAGGCACCCTAAAGCGGATGCGACTCTGGTCCAGCCGAAGGTGGTAGGGCGGACCGGTGTAAGTTGGCTCGCATCATCTCAAGGCTGCTAATTCGGCCTCCCGCCGTTCGGCCCGTCCACCACCTCCCGAGATCGCGAACGCCACCTGCCGGTGTCAAAACCGGCGGATCTCGGGTAGGGGGTCCCGAACTGTGCGCCTAGGCGGATGGTAACAGAGACAAGGGACACAATGTTTTTACCTGTGTTCGGGCCCTCTCGATGGAGGTAATACCCTACGCCCCGCTTGATTAATATTGATGATATGGGTAGTACAAGAGTAGATCTACCACGAGATCAATGAGGCTAAACCCTAGAAGCTAGCCTATGGTATGATTGTTGAGATGTAATGTTGTGTCCTCACGGACTAAAGCCCTCCGGTTTATATAGACACCGGAGAGGCTAGGGTTACACAGAGTCGGTTACAATGGTAGGAGATCTACATATCCAGATTGCCAAGCTTGCCTTCCACGCCAAGTAAAGTACCTTCCTGGACACGAGCCGAGTCTTCAATCTTCTATCTTCGTGATCCGGGAGTCCGGCGGATATCGATAGTCCGCTATCCGGACACCCCTAGTCCAGACTCCTCAAGAGTCTCTCGAACCAGTCTTCAATGACGATAAGTCCGCGTATAATGTTCGCATTGCAAGGCGGGTTCCTCCTTGAATAGTCCGGAGAAGATAATGAACACCGGGATAGTGTCCGCTCGCAAAATAATTTCCACATTCCAATGTAGAGAGAATAAAATACACACTTAATCCAATCATCGACGATACGCAGCGTGATGTCACACCGCTGCCAAGCCCTCGCTTGAATCGTTTTTATTGTTCCGCCAAAGACGCTTAGCGAAGCGGCTTCCTTGGCACGCCCCGTCAAGCGTAGATCGTGTTCCCTTTATTCCGGGATCCTCATCAATACGTGCGTGGGTAACCCAACCGTTCCCGTCGCCAGGCATCCTCTATCGAAGGGGAATCTCGAACGGTCACGGAGACGGCCCTTGGTATTATTTCCCCCTTTATAAGAGGACCAAGGCCTGTCCTTGTCTTTTAACCTCGCATCGAATCTTTCCTCTGCTCCTAGTTCCAACACCAAGAGCTTCAGAGTCGAGCGCTTCGGATCTGTAGCAATGTCCGGCTCCGACCTCCAGGGCCGGTGGATGCCCTCCTCCGTCACGGAGGAGGACATATTGAAGTTGCGTGAGGCCAAGTACCTGGCCTATGAAGTTTCGCACAGGTTGCCTGCCCCAGGGCAGGCCGTGCCAGCCCCCGAGCCCGGCGAATACATCGTTTTCGCATCTCACCTCCGCCGGGGATTAGGCTTCCCGACGGATCCTTTCGTGAGGGGGCTACTGTTCTACTACGGGCTGGACTTCCATGACTTGGCTCCGGAGTCTATCCTCCATATCTCCGCATTCATTATCGTCTGCGAAGCCTTCCTCCGCGTCATCCCCCACTTCGGCCTGTGGCTGAAAACATTCAAGGTGGAGCCAAGATGATCGGGGCGCTAAGCGGAGTCTTGGCGGAGCGACCATAAGCAAGAAGGTCGATGCCCGTGGCTCAAGGTTCCTTCCAAGAGGAACTGGATTGTGGCAGCAGGAGTGGTTCTACATCACGCTCCAAGGGCGTGACGAAGCTGCCGCCTCCTTCCGCCCGGGACCTCCACAAAGAATCGATGTCGTGGGTCAACCAAGGGCTCAACTGGGGTCGCCCAAGGACGTGCCCACACCGCAGGCCGGATTCAGACCTCCAAACACGGGAGATCGATCTGGTCAAGGTGATGCAGTCATGCTAACTAGGCACCTCCTACCTCGCAAACGCCGCCCTCTCCGCTTATGGGAGTTCAATCCGAGGGACCTCGTATCCTCCAGCATTTCATGGGTGCGACACCCTTGGAGATGTACGAGCTGTTCTTCGGACCGCAAGTGGCATGTCCGGATTCGGCCGAGGATGCGGGCTTAAGCCGCGATCGCCCGGATACTCAGGTAAATGGCTCCGAGCTCGGACATTCTACTTGTATGCCTTTCAAAAGATCATCTCCTGACCCTGGTGGCGCGATCAAGGCTGATAAGGTGTCCGGCCCCCTCCCAGAGACCGCACTGGAGCCCGTGCTGGTCAGAATGTTGGAGGTTGCGCCCACAGAGGGGGGTGACGGGGGAGATAAAGGAGCTAATACTTCGTCTAAAGGGATCAAGAGGAGGGAACCAAGGATCCTCCTTCGAGGGAAAAGAGGACCGCCTCAGGATCCGGAGGCCCCAGCCCCTAAGCGTGGGAAGAAATCCCCACTGGGGTCCGCGTCCGAAAGAATCCGACGCAATCATCGCCAAGGACCAGCCTCCAACGAGCCGTGAGTATGAAAGAGGAAGTTTAATAAAAAGTACCTTCATTTATGCTTCAGAGGTAACCAAATATTTATATCGCAGATTCGGATCTGCAGCCGCCTCGGATGAGTTCGCCCTGGGGGATCTTCTTCCGGAGATGATGGAGAGCGACACGCCTCCGTCCGACGCGCGCCAGATGAGGCAAAGCGAGCCCGGTGTCATCACGGAGGGCGCCCCGAGTCCGGAGGGGTCAAGAGTTCAACACCCACCAGAGCCGCCGAGAACTCAAGAGTTTGCTTGAGAGGGCGCCCATTTCAGAAGATCACCGCGCAATCGTGCACGGTGGTTGAAGGATTTCATCCGCTGAAAGCGGATTGCGTGATGCTGCCATGAGCTTGTCGCGGGATTTGAGGTATGCGAAAATAGCGCACTTTTGCTTTTTAACAGTTGTGCATATAAAGATGCGCTCAGATAGATAGTAGCCCCGAGACTCGGTAGGTTGTTGAAGACGACGGCAGCCGAGGATCGAAAATCTAAATATCTCGTAATAAATATCGCCGCTCGACACGGTGGCGGATAGTCCGGGGCCAGCCGATCGATCGCTTCTTAACTGAGTCGGCAATCGGACATGGCGATGCCGACATAGCACTTGTCAATCAGCGACTTGACGAGTCGCAAGGTAAATAAATTCTCCATAGCCGCTTTGTTGAGTGGGTTAAAGCCCTCCTCTGATAAGTTATATGCTGTTTATACAGACAGTGCTGCTGCTGTGGAGAGACTTCGGGCCGAGCTTGCACAAGCCAAGGAACAAGCCCGAAGGAGCGATGCGGCTGCCACGAGGGCGGCCGAGGAGTTGAAGGCTGAAAAGGCTGCGCACTGCCTAAGCAGGGCGGAGGTGGCCGGATTGTCCAAGAAATTAAAGGATGCTACCGACCGTAGCAAGGCTCTTGAAAAGGAGCGCCTATTGGAGCGGGAAGACCTGAAGAAGGCCACCGCCGAGACCAAGGATGCCCGCTCTGCAATGCGGGCTATGAAGGAGGAGCTGCGCCAAGCCGGAGAAATCACGGCTGGCAGGCCGCTTCTTATCGCCGCCGGTTTATGGATGCCGTATGCCCAATTTGAAAAGCAAAGGAGTTCGGAGGATCCTTACATGGACTTGGCTGCGAGTGCGCGGACGCCGTTAAGCACTTTCGAGCCGGGGGATCACGAGATGGAAGAGTTATATTGACTCAATTCCACAGTCCGGATCGCGCTTCTTCCGCTTGTCGGACAGGTTGGCGAATGGGCCGAACTGAATAGACTGTCCGGCTGGCTATGATCGACATCGTGGCCCATGTGTGGCCGAGAGGTCCAAGCGACGAGCTATTTTGGCCTCATCGCAGCAGTTCCTTGGGGCGGTGCCGCATATCAAGGAGATGAAGAGGTCGGCCTACATCGAGGGCGCGCGGATGGCTCTGCCCGTGTAAAGGCGCAGATGTCCGAGATGGATGCCACCGCTGTTGCGCCAGGGTTCGGATGGGAACCGCTTCCCGCCAACATTATTTCGGGAAGTTATGCGCGACGCTCAGATAATAGAGTCGCAGTGCTCAAGAATGTAACGCTCAATTGAATGCATTAACTTGTTTATGAATGATTATAGTATGAATGCTTTTTATACTTGTGCTTCCAAGTAGTAATACTTCTCCTTGCGGCCGCTTACGTATACTTGTGTATAACCCGAAAGATGCGATCTTGCTTCAGCCCCTTGCACAAGGTGCCGGGTGTTCGCAAAATAGCGCTTTTTCACACTTTAATCCGACGCCTCGGTCCTGTTATAAGGAGGTGGTAGCGTAGCGAACGAGGCAATCCGGACTATAATGCTTTATCTCTTTCACTTAGCCAATGGAGCTCGAGGGTGGGGCTACGACATAGCCCCTAATGGCACCGCACATCTCCGGATTCGGGTGCGTGTGTGCCTGACCGGGAAGCGGCCCTTCGTCAAAGCGGGGAATTCTAAACATTCCATAGTCGATCAAGTGGCTGACCAGACTCTCGCTATATCATGACAATCGGTCGCTTTCATCGAGGTGCTCACCCAGCCGAACCGGGGCACAATCGCAGAGTTCTCCGGTGGCGTTAGCGGGTGATACGGAACGTAAGGCAGCAAAACACAGGAGCCGGGCAAACCCAACATTTGACCAAAGACATGATTCGGAGCTGATGCATATAGTGCCCAACTTGAGACGCCGAACACTCCCTGAGGTGTTCGGACTTTATGATAACGGGCAGAATTATACCCTAAGCCCCTTGTGTCCAGGTACGGGCATTGTCTTCTGACGCGGCCAATGCCAAATCGTCAGGCTCCGCCGCTATAGGAAGAAGCCGAGGCCGATTTAGCAACAAGAGACAAGAATAAAAAGGTCTACGAGGGTCTTAATCAAAAGAATCCTTGCGACGGGTCCCTCCGCACGCGTCTGCGCAGTGTCTCCGTTGTGCCGTTATCTTGGGCGGGCACGCACGTTGTTCATCTCAGAGAAAAGAGAGGAACATTTCAAAAACAGTTCACAGCGAAAATAATGCAAAAGAATAAGCGTAAATAATTAAGGTTAGGTTTATATGAAACCGTGTTAGTCGTCGCGCAGCCCCTTGTGAAAGGGTATGCGGCTAGGGAGCCCCTAGCTCGCTGAGTTCGGATTCGCCTATCCGAATCCGGGGTCTTTAAGTGACCTCACACTGAAATGGTGCCATGTGGACCGGCATCTTAAGTGTAAGAGACGCAGAATGCGGTATGGCGCTGAAGCGGACAAAAGCCGTTCGTCCTAATTGCGCTTGATGTTCACTTTTAAATGGGACGATATGGAAAGTTAACTTTTCTCGTCGGAAATTGTTCGGTGATCCGAACACGACTTCGAGTAATATCGAGCCTATGCACTTGGCGTAAGGGCCGGGCGTAACTCCTTTGAAGGAAGTGCGGCTGTGTCGAATTTTGGTAGGGTCAATCCCAACGGATTGTGCTTGAATATAGCAGGTTTAAGTCACTGCCTCCGTCCATTAGGACGTTTGTGAGTTGTAGTCTGTCTATTATCGGATTCAATATCAGGGGAGTTCGTCCCGCGGTTCGAACACTTTTGGAATAATCCTGGTGGTCGAAAGTGATTGGTTTTGATATCCAATCTCTATGGTTTATGGGCCGGACCGCGAAGCTCTTTTTAGAAAGTGCCGACTGTTTTTCCGTGTCCTCACATGAAGTGAGTTTATCGCTTTGACCCCTTGTGGGAAAGTCTTTTGTTTTCCGGTGCCCTGCTGGCGGGGTTTATCTTCTTCGCTTGACGCGTCGAGCCCCTTGCGTTCGGCGTTTAGTCGGCCGGACTATTCGAAAACCCAACAATCCCTGTGGGTGTGATTTGTAGGCTTTCCGGGGGTACTGTGGATTTGACAGATCCGACCCAGGATTTTGTGTAGATTAGACAGTTCGTCGCTGTCGTCCTTGATGGGTTGAGCTTTATTATTCGGCCGTGAGCTTTTGAATCCGGCATTGACTGCCGTGCTCTTTGGGCTTTTCTCTTTATTCCGGCGCTGATCTTTTCTGCGCCGTGATTTTCCGTTTCCATCTCTTATCTCGGATGTACTTGGGTCGCTGGTGCTGCTTCTTGCCAACCAGCTATCCTCTCCTGCGCAAAAGCGGGTCATGAGGCTTGTTAATGCGGTCATTGTCCTCGGTTTCTCTTGACCGAGGTGTCTGGCGAGCCATTCGTCTCGGACATTGTGCTTGAAAGCTGCTAAGGCTTCGCATCCGGACAATCGACTATTTGGTTCTTTTGGTAAGGAACCTGTTCCGAATTTCTGGCCGACTCTCCGGGCTGTTGAGTTATATGACTTAGGTCGCTCAGATCCGGAGGCCGGACATAAGTCCCTTGAAAATTTGCTCTAAACGCCTCGAGCTCTTCCCAACTTCCAACAAGTTTTTTCGGGAGGCTTTTGAGCCAATGACGAGCTGGCCCTTTGAGCTTGAGGGGTAGATATTTTATGGCGTGAGATCGCCTCCTCTCGCCATATGTATATGCAGATATAGTCTTCTATCCGCACTGTGGTCTGTTGTTCCATCGTAGGCTTCTATGTTGATGGGTTTAAACCCTCGCTGGGAATTCATGTTCCAAAGACTTCGTCTGTGAAGCATAGTGGGTGTGCGGCGCCCTGTACTTATGCGTGCATTGTCGCGGACACTTGACATGTTCCTTGCTTATTGGGGCTTTCCTTTTGGGTCCATAGATGGACCTGGCTGGGCCATTTGACGGTGGAGGCTTTATGGCCTCTTCGTCAATTCTGGAGCAGCTTGCGCTTGGTAGCTCTTCGTTGGTGGCTGTTGCCTTGTTTGTCTGCGGTTTTGAGCACTTTGCTCCATCTTATCCGGAGCGCGTCTTCCACTGTGTTGAGCTTCCGCTTCCTCCTTCAGCTTCTTGTCAGAGTGATGAGCCTGCGCTTGCAAAGATCTTGTTCGACGGGCTCTTCGAGTTTGTCGTCATCGGGCTTGATTCGTCCCTCGGAGGAAGGTACATAGTTGTGATCCTCAACCTTTTCTTCTGCCGCCTTTCGTGAGGGCTTGCTTCTACATCCTCCTTCGCCGAGTCTTGCTTTGGAGGGGTTTTTCTTCGCACTCTCCGGAGTGTTATTATCTCCGTGCGGATTCTCCATTCTTGTTGTGGCGGGATTTAGAGCGGCGCCGCCGGCATTTGGGTTGCTTCTTTAGAGAATCTTCCTCCGCTGCTTTCGCCATCCCCTTCTTTGGGGTATCCACCATGTAGACGTCGATGACGAGGTGGCCTTCCAAAGGTCCCGTGGGCACTGGTCTGATCGCCTCCGCATCATCGTCCATAGCGCCGATGTCCTCGAGTCATAGTCTAGCATGTCGGTTAGATCCTCGACAAAGGGCTACAAAGTGGGTGGTGGGTGGGCTCAATTTCTTCGTCGTCCGAACTCCAACCGTCCCCGCCATAGTCCGGCAAGGATTCTCCTGATAGCGAGAGATGCTTCAGAGAATTCAAGATATCGCCAAAAGGCGAGTGTTGAAAGATGTCCGCGGTGGTGAATTCCATAACCGGCGCCCAATCTGGATTAATTGGCGGGGGCGCGGGAGGCTCGGAGTCCGTAAGGAGTCCGCGCCTCGGGATCACGAAGCCGCAAGGGACAAAATCGGTATTCGGCTCCATCGCCGTGGATATTGAAGCCCCCGGGGCGGCGTATATCCACCGACCCTCGTCATGGGCAATCGGCTCCGGGTAAGTAGCCGGGGCGGATTCGAGTGCGGCCACCAAGGCATTGTTCGGCGGCAGAGCTAGATCATGCCCATCGTCGCAGTGCAGCGCGCTTGGCTGTGGCTCGAGTCCGTCGAAGATCAAGTCTCCGCGGTCATCGGCCGTGAAGTTTAGGCTTCCGAATCTGACCTGACGGCCAGGGGCGTAGCTTTCGATTTGCTCCAGATGGCCAAGAGAATTGGCCCGCAGTACAAAGCCGCCGAATACGAAGATCTGTCCGGGGAGAAAAGTCTCACCCTGGACAGCGTTGAAGGTTGAAGATGCCATCGAGCCTATTGGCGACGACACAGAGGAACTCTCAATGAAAGCACCAATGTCGGTGTCAAACCGCGGATCTCGGTAGGGGGTCCCGAACTGTGCGCCTAGGCGGATGGTAATAGGAGACAAGGGACACAATGTTTTTACCTGTGTTCGGGCCCTCTCGATGGAGGTAATACCCTACGTCCTGCTTGATTAATATTGATGATATGGGTAGTACAAGAGTAGATCTACCACGAGATCAATGAGGCTAAACCCTAGAAGCTAGCCTATGGTATGATTGTTGAGATGTAATGTTGTGTCCTACGGACTAAAGCTCTCCGGTTTATATAGACACCGGAGAGGCTAGGGTTACACAGAGTCGGTTACAATGGTAGGAGGTCTACATATCCGTATTGCCAAGCTTGCCTTCCACGACAAGTAAAGTACCTTCCGGACACGAGCCGGAGTCTTCAATCTTCTATCTTTGTAGTCTGGGAGTCCGGTGGATATCGATAGTCCGGCTATCCGGACACCCCCTAGTCCTGGACTCCCTCAGCACCTGTCGGGTTATTGCCACGGGCCGCTTCACGGTCCCGCGCATTGCTTGATATGGCCGGTTCATCCATGCGCCTGCTATAGCTCCGGCTTGGACGGGGCGTAGAATGAATCAGGTCACGGCTGTATGAATATGCTTCCTGCTGAATCAGTGCAGTCCGGAGAAGCTCCTTAACCCGACGCGTTTCGACCATTTGCGGTGAGTCCCCTTCGACTAGGATAGCCTCCAATCCCGCGGCGGCTGCGACAAGGTTGTCCATAGGATTAGAATAATGGCCTGGGGGTGTCTGAACCGGCGGGGGAAACACGGTATTCTGCTGAGGAGGCTCCATCAGGCGAGGCTGGACCGTCGCCCTTGGTCTCGGTGCCTCAATCCGGTTTGCCTCCCGGTGCTGGGGCGGATTACTCGGTCCAGCTCCTGGGGTCTGAAAGAGATTTCTGGGATCAAACCCTAATGGTAGGCGTGATCTATACTTCCGCTTCAACACCTCCTACGACGCACTCTGGTCAAGCATGAGTTTGTAGGCTCAGGCGTCGAGCGCCCGCCTGCAGCCATCCGCTCCTTTTCTGCCGCTAGATCCGCTTTGGCTTGCGTGATTTTCTCTTTCACCTTCGCAATTTCTGCATTATGGGCCTCCTGATCCGCTGGGTTGTCCTCTGCCATCAGCGCAGCTAGTGCATCAAACAGATCTGATAGAACTTGAACCGGCGGTCGCTCCGGGCCTCCTGCCCTCCGCCCCCTCCCTGCAGCAAGTTGAAGAGTGATTCGCTGCTCACAGACGGGCCATGAATATTCCAACCCGGTTGATCTGGCTTGGGGGGTCCGGAATACTGTCGCGATCGGAATAGCCCCTGATCATATCGTCCTGTAACTGGTACAATGATTCAGTTTCTCCTGTTGAAGATTCGTCGCCGGAATAGATGACGGTCTCACTACCGTGTTCTGAACCGTCCTCGCGTTCTCCTCCGTGGATGACTCCAACGAAGACATGCTTCACAGCCGGTTTAGCCTGGGTAGGTCTCGCACGCTGAGCCGTCTCGACGAGGTCGGTGCAGATGTCTGGCTCAGGCCCAGGCTCCCCGATCTTGCCGATGAAAACGTGTATGCCACCAAAGGGGACCCGGTACCCGTACTCAATTGAATCGGCCTCGGGACCCCATCCTGCGTCGTCGATGTAGATCCGGCCGCGACGACTCTTGGTCATATGGCCCACGACGTAACCTTCGAGTCCTTTCAGCTTGCCCTCCAAGATCATCAAACCATCGTGCGATAGCCCCACGGTGGGCGCCAACTGTCGTGGATTTGTCACGGCAGATGTCCTAGCGAAAGGACTTAGTCGTGGAGCCATCGCTACGAGTTTACTTGAAGGGGTTAAAGCGGACACAAAGACACGAGGATTTTATACTAGTTCGGCCCCTTCGATGAAGGTAAAAGCCTACGTCTAGTTGTGATGGAATTGATGTGGTCTCGATGGATAGGGAGCAAACAAGCTTCGCCTAGGCTCGAGTTGTGGTTGTCTGTCCTTGAACCGTCGTCGGGTCGTCCCCTTATATACACGGGTGACGCCTGTCGGTTCATAGAGTCCCAACCGTTCATACTGTATCCCGCTGGTATCTCTATTCCTAACTTATAATACAAGCTATACATCAGGCCGGTTTACGGCTACAAGTTCTAAACCGACTACAGGCCTTGGGACTTTCTCTGCTTATACCACTAACGGAGTTAACCCGGCCTAGGCTGGCTGGTTTACACCTAGTGGTAATATCCCCAAGACTGGGTATTCAAACAAACCAACAGTTCAAGTGCCGAAAATAAGGAGAAGGGGTCGCAGAGCGATGACGACGACGAGGAGCCCCGGCCACCGAGCATAGGAGGGCAAAAGAAGTTCCCTCCCCAAATTAAAACGGTGAATATGATAAATGCCACCAATATTCCTAATAGGGAGCGGAGGCGCACACCTAGGGACGCCTGAACCTACTTTATCAGGATACAATGCGTAAGATGGGCATCGATCCTTCAAAGATAAAACCCACTAAAACCACCTTTAAAGGTGTGATACCAGGTGCGGAGGCCCGCTGTACAGGCTCCGTCACTCTGGAAGTAGTCTTCGGGCACCCGAGTAACTACCGTAACGAAGAGTTAGTCTTTGACATCGTCCCTTTTCGCAGCAGCTATCATGCACTGCTCGGACGAACCGCGTTTTCTTGATTCAACGCGGTTCCACATTATGCCTACCATAAGCTCAAGATGCCCGGTCCGCGCGGCGTCATAACAGTTAATGGCAAGGCCGAACGCTCCCTCCATGCCGAAGAGTACACCGCCTCCTTGACAGTAGAGGGAACAAGTGGCATCTTTAATCGATCCTTGAGTCGACGACCCAGCTTCCGGACACCGTCAAAGGAGTCCGAACTACTTCGCGGCAGGATAGCCCGGCTCGTCAGGAGCTCAAATTAAACACTTCGGCAGTAAACAGAGGCAAAGCTAGGATAGGCCACACAATGCGGCTTAACCACCCCGTGGCGCACAAACCCTTTTTGCATGCTTTTTGCAGGTCCCCTTTTATGTAGGCCAGAACTGGCGACATGGCAACCAGACCCACGAGGGGACGAACATACCAAGGAAGGAAATAGCTCGATTGCGCACGGGAATCCTTCGATATTCCCCTTGATGATCATCCGATTATTACTCGGATCCGCACACGGCTTCCCTCCCCCGGTCATAGCAGGTTCTAACATCATATTTCTTTTCATCACACTATTCGTACTCGTACACATTGACCTATTATTCAATTAGAATATGTGGCTTTATATGATGCTTGCTTGCTGCTCTTTCTTATTGATATTCTTTGTCAATTGGCATCCAAAACACTGCGATATGCCTTAATATGCCAGGGGCCTCATTGTACCCATAATACGGCAACAAAGTCCGAACATCCTCACGGTCGTTTGGCACCCCGAACTTATAGCATTATATGAATCGGCTCCGAATCATGTCTTGGGTCAATAGTTGGGTTGCCCGGCTCCTGTGCTTGCTACCCTACGCTCCGCTATATCGGCTAGGGTAGTAAAGGGAGAACTACTGCGATTGTGTCCCGGTTCTTCCGGACGAGCGCCTTAGTAGAGAAAGCCAAAAACTGACTGTCATGATACGGCGAGAGATGGTCAACTGTTCGAGAGGTTGCAAAATCTTTAAGGATTTCTTCCTCATTATGCGATAACTAATGCAGTGTGCGATGGATCGGTTTTTCTTCCGATCAGGTGCTTATAGAGCCCCTCGTGCGGTCTTCCGAACACCAGGGGCTGCGCCTACCTTCCTTTTGTCAAACTCCTATGGCTAAGTGAGAGTGATAGAGCCTTATAGTCTGATTGCCTGGTTCGTTGCGCTGAACACCTCCTTCAAGGACCCAAAAATGGGGTAAATGTTGGGGAACGTAGTAATTTCAAAAAATTTCCTACGCACACGCAAGATCATGGTGATGCATAGCAACGAGAGGGGAGAGTGTTGTCTACGTACCCTCGTAGACCCGGCGAAGCGATCACAACGTAGAGGAAGTAGTCGACGTTCTCCTCGCGATCCGACCGATCCCGCCGCCACTTCGGCGCCCAAGTTCTTGACACACGACAGCTCGATGACGCCCTCGACTCGATCCAGCCGAGTGTCGAGGGAGAGTTCGTCAAGACGACGGCATGGTGACGATCTTGATGTTTCACGGCGCAGGGCTTCGCTTAAGCTTCATGACGGTATGACCGAGGTGGAATATGGTGGAGGGGGCACCGCACACGGCTAAGGAACGATCCATAGATCAAACTTGTGTGTTCTAGGGTGCCCCCTGCCCCGTATATAAAGGAGGGAGGGGGAGGCCGGCCGCCTAGAGGAGGCGCTGCTGGAGGAGTCCTACTCCCACCGGAGTAGGACTCCCCCTTCCTAGTTGGAATAGGATTGGGGGAGGGGAAGAGGAAGGGGGCCGCCTCCTCCTTGTCCTATTCGGACTAGGGGGAGAGGCGCGCCACCCCCCTGGCCGGCCCCTCCTCTTCTCCTCGAGGCCCACCGAGGCCCATTTACCCCGGGGGTTCCGTAACCTCCCTACTCCGATAAATTCTGTTTTACCCGGAACCATTCCAACTCCAAACATAGGCTTCCAATATATCAATCTTTATGTCTCGACCATTTCGAGACTCCTCGTCATGTCCGTGATCACATCCGGACTCAACTTCTTCGTACATCAAAATACATAAACTCATAATAACCATCCATCGAAACCTTAAGCGTGCGGACCCTACGGTTCGAGAACAATGTAGACATGACCGAGACACGCCTCCGGTCAATAACCAACAGCGGACCTGATGCCCATATTGGTTCCTACATATTCTACGAAGATCTTTATCGGTCGACCGCATAACAACATACGTTGTTCCTTTGTCATCGGTATGTTACTTGCCCGAGATTCGATCGTCGGTATCCAATACCTAGTTCAATCTCGTTACGCAAGTCTCTTTACTCGTTCCGTAATACATCATCTCACAACTAACTCATTAGTTGTAGTGCTTGCAAGGCTTCAGTGATGTGCATTACCGAGAGGGCCAGAGATACCTCTCCGACAATCGGAGTGACAAAACCTAATCTCAAATACGCCAACCCAACATCCGCCTTTGGAGACACCTGTAGTACTCCTTTATAATCACCCGATTCGTTGCCAGACGCTTGGTAGCACCAAAGTGTTCCTCCGTAAACGGAGTTGCATAATCTCATAGTTACAGGAACATGTATAAGTCATGGATAAAAGCAGTAGCAACATACTAAACGATCGTGTGCTAAGCTAATGGAATGGGTCATGTCAATCGATCATTCTACTAATGATGTGACCTTGTTAATCAAATAACAACTCTTTGTTCATGGTCGGAAACATAACCATCTTTGATTAACAAGCTAGTCTAGTAGAGGCATACTAGTGACATCTTGTTTGTCTATGCATTCACACATGTATCATGTTTCCGATTAATACAATTCTAGCATGAATGATAAACATTTATCATGAAATAAGGAAATAAATAATAACTTTATTATTGCCTCTAGGGCATATTTCCTTCATCTCCCACTTGCACTAGAGTCAATAATCTAGATTACATAGTAATGATTCTAACACCCATGGAGTCTTGGTGTTGATCATGTTTTGCTCGTGGAAGAGGCTTAGTCAACGGGTCGCAACATTCAGATCCGTATGTATCTTGCAAATCTCTATGTCTCCCACCGACTAAGTCCCGGATGGAATTGAAGCGCCTCTTGATGTGCTTGGTCCTCTTGTGAAATCTGGATTCCTTCGCTAAGGCAATTGCTCCAAGATTGTCACGAAGATTTTCATTGGACCCGATGCACTAGGTATGACACCTAGATCGGATATGAACTCCTTCATCCGACTCCTTCATTAGCTGCTTCCGAAGCTGCTATGTACTCCGCTTCACATGTAGATCCCGCCACGACGCTTTGTTTAGAACTGCACCAACCGACAGCCCTCCGCTTAGTGTAAATCGTATCCGTCTGCGATTTAGAATCGTCCGGATCGTGTCAAAGCTTGCATCAACGTAACCATTTACGATGAGCTCTTTGTCACCTCCATATACGAGAAACATATCCTTAGTCCTTTTCGTATTTCAGATGTTCTTGACCGCTGTCCAATGATCCACTCGGATTACTTTGGTACCTCCTGCTAAACTTATAGCAAGGCACACATCAGGTCTGGTACACAAGATTGCATACATGATAGAGCCTATGGTGAAGCATAGGAACATCTTTCATTTTCTCTCTATCTTCTGCAGTGGTCGGGCATTGAGTCTTACTCAACTTCACACCTTGTAACACGTGCAAGAACCCTTTCTTTGCTTGATCCATTTTGAACTTCTTCAAAATTTTGTCAAGGTATGTGCTTTGTGAAAGTCCAATTAAGCGCCTTGATCTATCTCTATAGATCTTGATGCCCAATATGTAAGCAGCTTCACCGAGGTCTTTCATTGAAAAACTCTTATTCAAGTATCCCTTTATGCTATCCAGAATTCTATATCATTTCCGATCAGCAATATGTCATCTACATATAATATCGTAAATGCTCTGAGCTCCCACTCACTTTCTTGTAAATACAAAGCTTCTCCAAAGTCTGTACAAACCCAAATGCTTTGATCACACTATCAAAGCGTTTATTCCAACTCCGAGATGCTTGCACCAGTCCATAGATGGATAGCTGGAGCTTGCACACTTTGTTAGCTCCTTTGGATCGATAAAACCTTCGTTTGCATCATATACAACTCTTCTTCCGTAAATCCATTCAGAATGCAGTTTTTACATCCATTTGCCAAATTTCATAATCATAAAATGCGCAATTGCTAACATGATTCGGACGGACTTAAGCATCGCTACGGGTGAGAAGGTCTCATCGTAGTCAATCCCTTGAACTTGTCGAAAACCTTTTGCATAAGTCGAGCTTTATAGACGATAATATTACCGTCGCGTCGGTCTTCTTCTTGAAGATCCACTTGTTTTCTATTGCTTGCCGACCCTCGGGCAAGTCAACCAAAGTCCATACTTTGTTTTCATACATGGATCCCATCTCGATTTCATGGCCTCAAGCCATTTTCGAATCTGGGCTCACCATCGCTTCTTCATAGTTCGTGGGTTCATCATGATCTAGTAGCATGACTTCCGAACAGGATTACCGTACCACTCAGTGCGGATCTTACTCTGGTTGATCTACGAGGTTCTGCGAGTAACTTGATCTGAAGTTTCATGATCAACATCATCAACTTCCTCACTACTTGGTGTAGATGTCTCAGAAACCGGTTTCTGCGACGAACTACTTTCAAGTAAGGGAGAAGGTACTATTACCTCATCAAGTTCCACTTTCCTCCCACTCACTTCTTTCGAGAGAAACTCCTTCTCTAGAAAGGATCCATTCTTAGCAACGAATGTCTTGCCTTCGGATCTATGATAGAAGGTGTACCCAACTGTTTCCTTTGGGTATCCTATGAAGACACATTTCTCGATTTGGGTTCGAGCTTATCAGTTGAAGCTTTTTCACATAAGCATCACATCCCCAAACTTTAAGAAACGACAACTTTGGTTTCTTGCCAAACCATAGTTCATAAGGTGTCGTCTCAACGGATTTCGACGGTGTTCTATTCAGTGTGAATGGGGCCGTCTCTAGAGCATAACCCCAAAACGATAGCGGTAAATCTGTAAGAGACATCATAGATCGCACCATATCTAGTAAAGTACGATTACGACGTTCAGACACACCATTACGCTGTGGTGTTCCAGGTGGCGTAAGTTGTGAAACTATTCCGCATTGTTTCAAATGTAGACCAAACTCATAACTCAAATATTCACCTCCACGATCAGATCGTAGAAACTTAATTTTCTTGTTACGATGATTTTCAACTTCACTCTGAAATTCTTTGAACTTTTCAAATGTTTCAGACTTATGTTTCATTAAGTAGATATACCCATATCTGCTTAAGTCATCTGTGAAGGTGAGAAAATAACGATATCCGCCACGAGCCTCAACATTCATCGGACCACATACATCCGTATGTATGATTTCCAACAAATCTGATGCTCTCTCCATAGTACCGAGAACGGGTTCTAGTCATCTTGCCCATGAGGCACGGTTCGAAGTGCCAAGTGATTCATAATCAAGTGACTCCAAAAGTCCATCAAGATGGAGTTTCTTCATGCGCTTTACATCGATATGACCTAAACGGCAAGGTGCCACAAATAAGTTGCACTATCATTATCAACTCTGCATCTTTTGGTTTCAACATTATGAATATGTGTATCACTACTATCGAGATTCATCAAAATAGACCACTCCTCAAGGGTGCATGACCATAAAAGATATTACTCATATAAATAGAACAACCATTATTCTCTCGATTTAAATGAATAACCGCCTCGCATCAAACAAGATCCAGATATAATGTTCATGCTCAACGCAGCACCAAATAACAATTATTTAGGTCTAAAACTAATCCCAAGGTAGATGTAGAGGTAGCGTGCCGACCGCGATCACATCGACTTTGGAACCATTTCCCACGCGCATCGTCACCTCGCCCTTTGCGAGTTCGCAATCAGTAGTCCCTGCTTTGAGTTGCAAATATTAGCAATGTAACCAGATCAAATACCAGTGCTACTACGAGCTCTAGTAAGGTACACATCAATAACATGTATATCACATATACCTTTGTTCACCTTGCCATCCTTCTTATCCGCCAAATACTTGGGGCAGTTCCGCTTCCAAGGACTAGTCTGCTTGCGGTAGAAGCACTCGATTTCAGGTTTAGGGCCGACTTGGGTTTCTTCTCCCGAGCAGCAACTTGCTTGCTGTTCTTCTTGAAGTTCCCTTCTTCTTCCCTTTGCCTTTCTTCTTGAAACTAGTGGTCTTATTGACCATCAACACTTGATGCTCCTTTTTGATTTCTACCTCCGCAGCCTTTAGCATTGCGAAGAGCTCGTATAGTCTTTACTAACCCTTGCATATTATAGTTCATCACGAAGCCTTTGTAGCTTGGTGGCGGTGATTGAGAATCTGTCAATGACACAATCATCCGGAAGATTAACTTCCAATTGTGTCAAGTGATTGTAGTACCCGGACATTCCGAGTATGTGCTCACTAATGTAACTATTCTCCTCCATCTTGCAGCTATAGAACTTATTGGAGACTTCATATCTCTCAATCCGGGCATTCTGTTGGAATATCAACTTCAACTCCTGGAACATCTCATATGCTCCATGACGCTCAAAACGTCGTTGAAGTCCCGGTTCTAAGCCGTAAAGCATGGCACATCGAACTATAGAGTAGTCATCAGCTTTGCTCGCAGACGCTCACAACATCTGGTGTTGCTCCAAAGAAGAGGCTGCACCTAGCGGTGCATCCAGACGTAACTCTTCAGGCAGCAATGAGGATGATCCTCAAATACGGACCCATCCGTAATTGCTACCATCATCTTTCAACTTTGCTTTCTCAAGGAACGCATTAAAATTCAACGGAACAACAAAGACGAGCCATCTATCTACAATCAAACATAAACAAGCAAGATACTATCAGTACTAAGTTCATGATAAATTTAAGTTCAATTAATCATATTACTTAAGAACTCCCACTTAGATAGACATCCTCTAGTCATCTTAAGTGATCACGTGATCCAAATCAACTAAACCATAACCGATCATCACGTGAAATGGAGTAGTTTTCAATGGTGAACATCTTATGTTGATCATATCTACTATATGATTCACGCCGACCTTTCGGTCTCCGTGTTCCGAGGCCATATCTGCATATGCTAGGCTCGTCAAGTATAACCCGAGTATTCTGCGTGTTGCAAAACTGGCTTGCACCCGTTGTAGATGGACGTAGAGCTTATCACACCCGATCATCACGTGGTGTCTGGGCACGACGAACTTTGGCAACGGTGCATACTCGGGGAGAACACTTCTTGATAATTTAGTGAGAGATCATCTTATAATGCTACCGTCAATCAAAGCAAGATAAGATGCATAAAGGATAAACATCACATGCAAATCAATATAAGTGATATGATATGGCCATCATCATCTTGTGCTTCATGATCTCCATCTTGCAGCACCACCATGATCACCATCGCCACCGGCGCGACACCTTGATCTCCATCGTAGCATCGTTGTCGCCTCGCCAAACTTATGCTTCTACGACTATCGCTACCGCTTAGTGATAAAGTAAAGCATTACGAAGCGATTGCATTGCATACAATAAAGCGACAACCATATGGCTCCAGCCGATTGCCGATAACTTCGTTACAAAACATGATCATCTCATACAATAAAATATAGCATCACGCCTTGACCATATCACATCACAACATGCCCTGCAAAAACAAGTTAGACGCCCTCTACTTTGTTGTTGCAAATTTTACGTGGCTGCTACGGGCTTAAGCAAGAACCAGTCTCACCTACGCATCAAAACCACAACGATATTTCGTCAAATAGACTCCGTTTTAACCTTCTCAAGGACCGGGCGAGCCACACTCGGTTCAACTAAAGTGAGAGAGACAGACACCCACCAATCACCTTTAAGCAACGAAAGTGCTCGTGGCGGTGAAACCAGTCTCGCGTAAGCGCACGCTGTAATGTCGGTCAGGCCGCTTCATCTCACAATACCGCTGAACCAAAGTATGACATGCTGGTAGGTAGTATGACTTGTATCACCCACAACTCACTTGTGTTCTACTCGTGCAAAACATCAAACCATAAAACCTAGGCTCGATACCACTGTTGGGGAACGAGTAATTTCAAAAATTTCCTACGCACACGCAAGATCATGGTGATGCATAGCAACGAGAGGGGAGAGTGTTGTCTACGCACCCTCGTGAGACCCGGCGAAGCGATCACAACATAGAGGAAGTAGTCGACGCTCTCCTCGCGATCCGACCGATCCCGCGCCCGTTATTCCGGCGCCCCGAGTTCTTGACACACGTACAGCTCGATGACGCCCCTCAGACTCGATCCAGCCGAGTGTCGAGGGAGAGTTCCACAAGACGACGCCTGACGGCGTGGTGGCGATCTTGATGTTTCACGGCGCAGGGCTTCGCTTAAGCTTCGCGACAGTATGACCGAGGTGGAATATGGTGGAGGGGGCACCACACGGCTAAGGAACGATCCGTAGATCAAACTTGTGTGTTCTAGGGTGCCCCCTGCCCCGTATATAAAGGAGGGAGGGGGAGGCCGGCCGGCCCTAGAGGAGGCGCGGGAGGAGTCCTACTCCCACCGAGTAGGACTCCCCCTTCCTAGTTGGAATAGGATTGGGGGAGGGGAAGAGGAAAGGGCGCCGCCCCCTCCTTGTCCTATTCGGACTGGGGGAGAGGCGCGGCCACCCCCGGCCGGCCCTCCTCTTCTCCCTCGAGGCCCACCGAGGCCCATTTACCCCGGGGTTCCGTAACCTCCCTACTCCGAGAAATTCCTGTTTTCCCGGAACCATTCCAACTCCAAACATAGGCTTCCAATATATCAATCTTTATGTCTCGACCATTTCGAGACTCCTCGTCATGTCCGTGATCACATCCGGACTCGAACTTCTTCGTACATCAAAATACATAAACTCATAATAACCATCATCGAAACCTTAAGCGTGCGGACCCTACGGTTCGAGAACAATGTAGACATGACCGAGACACGTCTCGGTCAATAACCAACAGCGGACCTGATGCCCATATTGGTTCCTACATATTCTACGAAGATCTTTATCGGTCGACCGCATAACAACATACGTTGTTCCTTTGTCATCGGTATGTTACTTGCCCGAGATTCGATCGTCGGTATCCAATACCTAGTTCATTCTCGCACGCAAGTCTCTTTACTCGCTCCGTAATACATCATCTCACAACTAACTCATTAGTTGTAGTGCTTGCAAGGCTTCATGATGTGCATTACCGAGAGGGCCCAGAGATACCTCTCCGACAATCGGAGTGACAAAACCTAATCTCAAATACGCCAACCCAACATCTGCCTTTGGAGACACCTGTAGTACTCCTTTATAATCACCCGCCGTTGTGACGCTTGGTAGCACCAAAGTGTTCCTCCGTAAACGGAGTTGCATAATCTCATAGTTACAGAACATGTATAAGTCATGGATAAAAGCAGAGCAACATACTAAACGATCGTGTGCTAAGCTAATGGAATGGGTCATGTCAATCAGATCATTCTACTAATGATGTGACCTTGTTAATCAAATAACAACTTTTTGTTCATGGTCAGGAAACATAACCATCTTTGATTAACAAGCTAGTCTAGTAGAGGCATACTAGTGACATCTTGTTTGTCTATGCATTCACACATGTATCATGTTTCCGGTTAATACAATTCTAGCATGAATGATAAACATTTATCATGAAATAAGGAAATAAATAATAACTTTATTATTGCCTCTAGGGCATATTTCCTTCAGTAAAGAGTGCTCATGTTTATCCCGAACACCCCCGTACTTCCTACGTGGGGGCAGAAGCCGACGACTGGCCAACTCTCAGGATTAATATATGAAACGGCCGCACAGGAGGAATTTTTTTAAATAACAGGAAATAAATAATAGAAATGACCTTGTTCAACATTACATATGACAACATGACTGTATTCATGGGAATATAATGTCCTTGGCGCATTGCTCCACCACAAGGCGGGATCCTTTCAGGACACTATCATAATATAACTCGGGCTTGTAGTTATCCTTCCCCTTCGGCAGTCCTTCGGCCGTCAGCTTCTCAGCATCCATCTTCGCCCAGTGCACCTTCGCGCGGGCGAAGGCCATTCACGCACCCTCCATACAGACCGACCGCTTGATGACTTCAAGTCGAGGGCAGGCACTCACAAGCCACTTCACGAGCCCGAAGTAGCTGTTTGGAATCGGCTCGGCAGGCCATAGCCAGATAATTAAATCCTTCAGGCTAGTTCGGCCGCCTTATGCAGTTCAACCAACTATTTCAGCTGATCGGCAAAAGGCACTGGATACTTTGGCGCCAGATACTGCGACCAGAAGAGCTTCTCTGTAGTGCTCCTTTCTTCGGCCCGGTAGAATTGGGCGGCATCAGATATACTGTGTGGCAGCTCCGCAAATACCCCTGGAGAAATCTGAATTCAAATTAGTAAAACGTGATTTTCTCCCTTCAAATACCTGCTTTGCTTAGAAAAAGCCTTACCCGCCGCGATCTTCCTCGCCTCCTGGATTTCCTGCAGGGCGCCTTGGGCTTCACCCTGGGCATCACATGCGGCTTGTCGAGCCTGGGTAAGTTCGGATTCTTTCTCCGTTAGACTCTGCTCCAGGGCCTCACATTTTTTCATGGCTTCTTGAAGCTATTGCTCATCTTCAATAACCCTGGCCTCGTGCTTTTCGCGAAGAGCCTGCTCTGCGGCTGCCTTCTTCTCGGCTTCGGCCACAACCTTCTTAAGAGCCTCAACTTCGGCTGTTGCCCCTAGAGCACGCCATAAAAAATATTTTCATCTTACTAATTTCTTCATTCACGCTGAACGCGAACAAGGTTTTTGCATACCTTGGTTATCCTCCAACTGCTTCTTCACTCGGTCGAGTTCTTCTTCAGCCGACTCCAGACTCTGATTCAGCCCGGAGACTTCTGCAGTATGAGAGGCGGCAATCGCTACAGACGCCTGCTTATAAAAAAGTGAGGGAGAGATGCAGTAAAGTGAGTCTCCTGCGAACATATATTTGATCCTCTGTCCGTTTCTTTCTTTCATCGAACAGTGTATTAGGGGCTACTACCTATACTATGGCACTCTTCGAAACCTCACAAAACATACCTCAAAGCCCGTTATAAGGCTGACGCAGGCTCCATTCAGCCCACTCTCAGCAGACTGAATCTTCTCAATCACCGCACCCATAAGGGCACGGTGTTCTTCAACGATGGAGGCGCTCTTCAGCGCCACTGACAAAGTATCCGGCACCTCTGGTTGGGCGGAGGTTGCCGGTGGAACAGGCGCACCCCCTCCAGTCGAGGGAGGCTGCCTGCCTGATTCCAGAGCTGTATCGGCTTCTGGAGCTGTATCCGGCTGGGGGCCGAATTTGAGATAACCCCCGCCGTCGATGTCCATGGGAGCCTTTTCTCCCGTATGACCGGCCCCTGAAGTTTGACCTCTTCCCCCCTCCTT
This sequence comes from Aegilops speltoides, assembly GCA_021437245.1. Taxonomy (NCBI): domain Eukaryota; kingdom Viridiplantae; phylum Streptophyta; class Magnoliopsida; order Poales; family Poaceae; genus Aegilops; species Aegilops speltoides. The sequence continues at coordinate 116,340,220 of CM038145.1, forward strand.
GGACTGGGTCCTTCTGGGACGATACATCGGTGTCGTTCACGTGTTTTGGGGAAGGGGCCTTCGGGGGTGTCCCGCTGTCCATAGCATCCGAGCCCAGTAAATCCTCTGATGAGGATTGTTCGGTGCAGGACCTCGCCGGACTACAAAATGCATGGCTCAATAATTAAAACATCATGCCATAGTGAGTCTGGATGCGCAAACACGTTCGGCTTTTATGTACTCACGAGTTCACCAGGGGCTGGTGAGGGAGACCTGGATTAGGGGGTACTCGGACAGCCGGACTATGTACTTGTGCCGGACTGTTGGACTATGAAGATACAAGATTGAAGACTTCGCCCCGTGTCTGGGTGGGACTCTCCTTTGCATGGAAGGCAAGCTTGGCAATTCAGATATGTAGATCTCCTTCTCCGTAACCGACTCTATGTAACCCTAGCCCCCTCCGGTGTCTATATAAACCAGAGGGTTTAGTCCGTAGAACAACAACAATCATAATCATAGGCTAGCTTCTAGGGTTTAGCCTCTACGATCTCGTGGTAGATCAACTCTTGTAATACTCATATCATCAAGATCAATCAAGAAGGAAGTAGGGTATTACCTCCATCGAGAGGGCCCGAACCTGGGTAAACATTGTGTCCCCCGCCTCCTATTACCATTAGCCTTAGACGCACAATTCGGGACCCCCTACCCAAGATCCGCCGGTTTTGACACCGACATTGGTGCTTTCATTGAGAGTTCCACGGTGCCATCACGGTAAGGCTTGATGGCTCGCCTTGTTATCAAGGACAACATCACCTCTGGGGGAGCCCTGGCTGTAGGCCAAACTCTCCGACTAGGCGGCCTCGTCATGACCGCCCGTTCGGCCGCCGCGCCGACAATGACTTCTCGGGTCATCAAAAACGGCCTCCACGTCAGCTCGGAATTCACCGAGCGGATGGATCCAATCGAGCTCTCCTCCCTGAACGAGCTCTTGGATCGCATCGCTGCCTTGGGAGACGCTATGGACTATGATCGGATCGGGCATAAACCCGACTAAAGAGAGATTAACTCTCCGCCGGTCACCCATCAGATAGCGGTAGTGGAGGAGCAATGCAGCGATTCTTCCTCTATTTTGAGGACGAACTATGTCCGGATTCCTGAGCTCTCCAAGACGGATACCTATTGAGGGAGTCCAGGATTAGGGGGTCCTCGGACAGCCGGACTATATGCTTATGCCGGACTGTTGGACTATGAAGATACAAGATTGAAGACTTCATCCCGTGTCCGGGTGGGACTCTCCTTTGCGTGGAAGGCAAGCTTGGTGAGGGAGACCTGGACTAGGGGGTGTCCGGATGGCCGGACTATCATCATCGGCCGGACTCCAAGACTATGAAGATACAAGATTGAAGATTTCGTCCCATGTCCGGATGGGACTTTCCTTGGCGTGGAAGGCAAGCTTGGCGATACGGATATGTAGATCTCCTACCATTGTAACCGACTCTGTGTAACCCTAGCCCTCTCCGGTGTCTATATAAACCGGAGGGTTTTAGTCCGTAGGACACAATCATTACAACAATCATACCATAGGCTAGCTTCTAGGGTTTAGCCTCCTTGATCTCGCGGTAGATCCACTCTTGTACTACCCATATCATCAATGTCAATCAAGCAGGAGTAGGGTTTTACCTCCGTCGAGAGGGCCCGAACCTGGGTAAAAACATCGTGTCCCTTGTCTCCTGTTACCATCTGCCTAGACGCACAGTTCGGGACCCCCTACCAGAGATCCGCCGGTTTTGACACCGACACTTGGCAATTCGGATATGTAGATTTCCTTCTCTATAACCGACTCTGTGTAACCCTAGACCCCTCCGATGTCTATATAAACCGGAGGGTTTTGTCCGTATGAGAACAACAATCATAATCATAGGCTAGCTTCTAGGGTTTAGCCTCTACGATCTCATGGTAGATCAACTCTTGTAATACACATATCATCAAGATCAATCAAGCAGGAAGTAGGGTATTACCTCCATCGAGATGGCCCGAACCTGGGTAAACATTGTGTCCCCCGCCTCCTGTTACCATTTGCCTTAGACGCACAGTTCGGGACCCTGATACGTCTCCAATGTATCTACTTTTCCAAACACTTCTGCCCTTGTTTTGGACTCTAACTTGCATGATTTGAATGAAACTAACCCGGACTGACGCTGTTTTTAGCAGAACGGCCATGGTGTTGTTTATTGTGCAGAAAACAAAAGTTCTTGGAATGACCTGAAAATCCACGGAGATAACTTTTGGAAAATATAAAAATACTGGCGAAATAATCAAGGCCAGGGGCCCCACACCCTGTCCACGAGGGTGGGGGGGCACGCCATCTCCCCCTGGGCGCGCCCCCTGTCTCGTGGGCCCCCTGATGCTCCACCGACCTCAACTCCAACTCCATATATTCCATTTCCGGAGAAAATAATCAGAGAGAAAGTTTCATCGCGTTTTACGATACGGAGGTGCCGCCAAGCCCTAATCTCTCTTGAGAGGGCTGATCTGGAGTCCGTTCGGGGCTCCGGAGAGGGGGATTCATCGCCGTTGTCATCATCAACCATCCTCCATCACCAATTTCATGATGCTCACCACCATGCATGAGTAATTCCATCGTAGGCTTGCTGGACGGTGATGGGTTGGATGAGATTTACCATGTAATCAAGTTAGTTTTGTTAGGGTTTGATCCCTAGTATCCACTATGTTCTGAGATTGATGTTGCTATGACTTTGCTATGCTTAATGCTTGTCACTAGAGCCCGAGTGCCATGATTTCAGATCTGAACCTATTATGTTTTCATGAATATATGTGAGTTCTTGATCCTATCTTTCAAGTCTATAGTCACCTATTAGGTGTTATGATCCAACAACCCCGAAGTGACAATAATCGGGATACTTCTCGGTGATGACCATAGTTTGAGGAGTTCATGTATTCACTATCTGTTAATGCTTTGGTCCGGTACTCTATTAAAAGGAGGCCTTAATATCCCTTAGTTTTCACTAGGACCCCGCTGCCACAGGAGGGTAGGACAAAAGATGTCATGCAAGTTCTTTTCCATAAGCACGTATGACTATATTCGGAATACATGCCTACATTACATTGATGAAGTGGAGCTAGTTCTGTGTCACCCTATGTTATAGCTATTACATGAGGAATCGCATCCGACATAATTATCCATCACTGATCCAATGCCTATGAGCTTTTCACATATTGTGCTTCGCTTATTTACTTTTTCGTTGCTACTGTTACAATTACTACAAAATTGCTATCTGTACTTTTGCCACTATTACCATTACTATCATACTACTTTGCTACTAAATACTTTGCTGCAGATACTAAGTTATGCAGGTGTGGTTGAATTGACAACTCAATTGCTAATACTTGAGAATATTCTTTGGCTACCCTTGTGTCGAATCAATAAATTTGGGTTGAATACTCTACCCTCGAAAGCTGTTGCGAACCCCTACACTTGTGGGTTATCAAGACTCATTTCTGGCGCCGTTGCCGGGGAGCATAGCTCTATTCTTTGAGTCACTTGGGATTTATATCTGCTGATCACTATGAGGAACTTGAAGGATGAAAGAACTAAGATTTTGCCCTCAACTACGAGGGGAGGTAAGGAACTGCCATCTAGCTCTGCACTAGATTCTCCTACTGTTATGAGTAAGCTTATGACACCTAAACCTGCTACCGCTTTGAATTCTGATATGTCACATGTTATTGATGATGCCACTTCTGCTATGCATGAGACTTATGATGAAACTACTTCTGTGCGTGATACTACTCTGCGATTAGATGAATTTCTTGATGAACAACTTGCTAGGGTTAGAGAGAATGAAATTATTAATGATGATATTATTGATGATAGTGATGATGAAAGTTCTCCCCCTGATTATGAATTGCCTGTTGTTCCTGAGGGTTATGTTATGTGAAAGAAGCTGCTAGAGCTATTTTTGCTTGCAAAGATAGATATGATCTTAAGAAGTTATTAGCAAAATAGAAGCAGCAATCCCTTAATGCTAGAATGAAATCTGACCCTGCTTTTGCTACTTCACCTATCTGTGTTACTGATAAAGATTATGAATTCTCTGTTGATCCTGAGATAATTACTTTGGTTGAATCTGATCCTTTTTATGGCTACGAATCTGAAACTGTTGTGGCACATCTTACCAAGTTAAATGATATAGCCACCCTGTTTACTAATGATGAGAAGTCTCGCTATTATTATATCCTTAAGATATTTCCGTTCTCATTAAAGGTGATGCTAAAACTTGGTTTAATTCTCTTGATCCTGGTTGTGTGCGTAGTCCCCAGGATATGATTTATTACTTCTCTGCTAAATATTTCCTGCTCATAAGAAACAAGCTGCCTTATGAGAAATATATAATTTTGTGCAAATCAAAGAAGAGAGTCTCCCACAAGCTTGGGGAGGCTTCTCCGACACGTAATGCTTTGCTGATCATCCTCTTAAGAAAAATGAAATACTTGATATCTTTTATAATGGACTAACCGATGCTTCCAAGGACTACTTGGATAGTTGTGCTGGTTGTGTTTTCAGGGAAAGAACAGTCGACCAAGCTGAATTACTATTGAATAATTTGTTGAATAATGAAAATAATTGGACTCTTCCTGAGCCAATTCCTGAGCCAATTGAGCCAACTCCTGAGCCTATTCCTAAACCAACTCCAAAGAAGAGGGGAGTTCTATTTCTCAGTCCTGAAGATATGCAAGAGGCAAAGAAATCAATGAAAGAAAAAGGTATAAAAGCTGAATATGTTAAGAATTTACCTCCTATTGAAGAAATAAATGGTCTTAATATACCGCCTGACGAAGAAATACATTGTCCTGATAACCCGACACAGGTAGTAAAGGTAAATTCTCTCTGTAGATATGATAAAGTTGAAATCCCGTCTACTAAATTTCATAGCCCATGCTTAGATGAATTTGATGACTTTATGGATAGATAAGAAAGTTTTAATCCTCATGTTGGAAGAGAATTAAAGAATAATGCTTTCGAAATAGGACGCTTGAGTGATTATATGGCTAGGGTTAAATGTGAACTTAAACTCATTAGCAAATATGCTTCTATGGTTACCACTCAAGCCGAGCAAGTACTTAAAGCTCAAAGTGATTTGCTCGATGAATTAAATAATAAACATGACTTTGCTGTTAGAGTGGCTACTAGAACTGGTAGAATGACTCAGGAACCTTTGTATCCTAAAGGCCACCCTAAGAGAGAATCGAGCAGGATTCTCAGAGAAATAATTTAGAGGCACCTAGTTCTTCCAAAAAGAAGAAAAAGAAAAACGATAGGACTTTGCATGCTTCTAGTGAACCTGTTGTAGACACACCTGAGAATCCCAATGATATTTCTATTTCTGATGCTGGAACACAATCGGGTGATGAACATGAACCTAGTGATAATGTTAATAATAATATTCATGTTGATGCTGAACCTAGCAATAATAATGATGTGGAGATTGAACCTGTTGTTGATCTTGATAACCCACAATCAAAGAATCAACGTTATGATAAGAGAGATTTTGTTGCTAGGAAGCACGGTAGAGAAAGGGAACCATGGGTTCAGAAACCCATGCCCTTTCCTCCTAAACAATCCAAGACAAAGGATAATGAGGATTTTGAGCGCTTTGCTGAAATGATTAGACCTATCTTCTTACGTATTCTCTTAACTGATATGCTTAAATTAAATCGTTATGCTAAATATATGAAGGATATCATTACAAATAAAAGAAAGATACCGGAAGCTGAAATTTCCACCATGCTTGCTAATTACACTTTTAAGGGTGGAATACCAAAGAAACTTGGAGACCCCGGGGTACCAACTATACCATGCTACATTAAAAGAAATTATGTTAAAACTGCTTTGTGTGATCTCGGAGCAGGTGTTAGTGTTATCCCTCTCTCTTTATATCGTAGACTTGAATTGAATAAGCTGACACCTACTGAAATATCTTTGCAAATGGCTAATAAATCAACTGCTATATCTGTCGGTATTTGTGAGGATGTGCCTTTTGTGATTGCAAATGTCACTATCCTAACGGACTTTGTTATTCTTGATATTCAAGGACGATAGTATGTTGATTATCCTTGGTAGACCCTTTTTGAATACTGTAGGGGCTGTTATTGATTGCAAGAAAGGCAATGTCACTTTTCATGTTAATGTTAATGAGCATACGATACACTTTCTGAGGAAACAACCTCAAGTTCATAGCATCAATTCTATTGGAAAAGTTCCAACTATCATTATTGGAGGTTTGGAATTTCCTCTTCCTACTGTCAAGAAAAAGTATGATATTCTTATTGTTGGGGATGTTCATATCCCCGTTGAGGTAATCTAGTTTTATTCGAAATTTCTCCGGTTCCGTGTTATTAAGAATGAGCTTGTTAAGAAGACTTGATCAACCTTGTTAGTGGATTCATTTTGATGATCATGAGATGGATGAAACTAGAAGGCACAACCTTGTATACCCTCCTTTTACTTTCTGTTATTTAGAATAAATAAAGCAAACATATTATTATCTGTCTGTTTTCTGAATTATCCGCACAATAAAAAATATCCCAAAATAAAAGTGCTCCAAATGCCCTGAAAATTTAGTATGATTTTTTATGGAATATTTGAGGATTTTAGGCACTGAAAACACTGCAGGGGGCAAGCACCTGGCCACGAGGGTGGAGGGCGCGCCCACACCCCCTGGGTGCGCCCCCCTGTCTCGTGGGCCCACGGTGGCCCCCTCCACTTATTCCTGCACCCACACACTCCAACTTCCTACCAAAAAACCCCCATCTAGCTCAGGCACGAGTTCTAGCTCATTTTGCTGCGATTTTCAATCTCCTTTCTCAAAGCTCCATTCACAAAACTGCTTTGGGAGATTGTTGCTTGGTATGTGACTCCTCCATTGGTCCAATTAGTTTTTATTCTAGTGCTTTATTCTTTGCAAATTTTTGCTGCATAAGTGACCCTGTTCTTGAGCTTGCATGTCAAATTTATGAGGTCCCAAGTAATTCTAATGCATGATATAGGCTCTAGGCACTTGTAGGAGTAGTTGCTACCAATCTTGTTTAGTTTTATTCACTTTTATGTTGAAGTCACTAAAAATTTCAGAAATTTTTCAGAGAAAGAAATATGTCTAGGAGAATGTAGCAAGGTGGTTCCTCAACAAAGAGAGGACCTAGGCGTGCTATGCATGAGCAGGACGATGAACCACCAAGGGATGCTGAAGTGCGAGCTTGTGAGTGGCCATAAGAAGAGTTTATGGTCAATGCAGGCATTAAGGATGAATTTGACGCATATGTGCGTAATGCCGATCTTGAGGACTTCTTACAAGATAAGTGTCCTCAGTACTACCAATTGACTGATTCATTCGTAAGAAGGTTTAAATATACATCTTCGCGTAATTCTCGGAGTGTCCTGTTTGATATTTATGATCAATCTTATACCATGGACTTAGAAGATTTTACAACTGCTTGCAAACTCCCGCAGTGGGGCAATGTTCATGAACCCCATAGATCTGAATATAAACACTTTCTTGCTAGTATTACTGTGGGAGAATCTAGGGATATAGCACAAGCTACCATAGGGAGCATTCATTTTCCTGCTATACATTATTTTGCTCTCTTCATTGGTAGATGCATTAACGGTAAAGATGAAGCATGTCACATGTGTGTCCCTGATCTTTGTGTCCTCCAGAGTGCTGTGAGGTAATAAAGATTACAACTTGGGGGCAATAGTTGCACGTAGGTTGCATAATAATGGTATATTTGGACATTTATTTGGAGGGATTTATGTGACCCGTGTTGCTAATTATCTTGGTATAGCCCAACGAGAGGAGGATATGGAGTTGCTTCCTGCTTATTTAGATTATGACGCGATGGTCAGACATCGTTTTCTTTTGAGGAACGAACAATTCCACCAGTATCGACTAATCTTTGACAGACGTAGTGTTGTCCATGTTACTCTCCCTGCTCCTTTCCTTTTTGATTACCAGGAAAAACAAACATATGTTGTTACCAGGGAGGAGGCAGCTGAACACGAGGGGAGAGCGGAGGCGGCTCACCAACATGCCGCTCCTAAGGATGCATTTGCTGCTGCATCTCAGTACGATCCCAGTTATAACTTCGGATATCAGCCATGATATCCTTGGCAATAGACCACCTTAGGCCAAAAGCCTAAGCTTGGGGGAGTACGTATTTCTCACCAACTTTACATTCATGTTCACACACTATTCTAGTTGTCGGTGCTCATACTCTTTCATTGTATTATCCATGCTAGTTTAATTTTCTTTTTCTAGCTTTCTTCTTATGTGTTTGATAAACCTTAAGAAAAACAAAAAAATAGGTAGTTTACTTTCCATGCCTTGTAGTAGTAATTAAAATGAAAAGACCCAAAAAGATTTCTCGTTCTTCTTTTACTTGTTGGGAGCTTTCCCGTGTAAATAGTTTTATTTCTTTTCTTTCCTTTGGGGGTCGAGAGTAGAAGACCATATTGAAAATGTCTAGTGGCGCTCATATGCATGATTGTTGATTTAACTTAGAGCCCATATTACTTTGTCTTCTCTCTTGAGTTGAATGCTTGCAGATTCTAGCTTAGTCCAATGCACGTGCACTATTATTATTATATACACTGTTCGGTCGTGCAAGTGAAAGGCAATAATGACGATATATGATGGACTGATTGAGATGAGAAAAGCTGGTATGAACTCGACCTCATTTGTTTTTGTAAATATGATGAGTTCATCATTCCTGATTTAGCCTATTATGAAGTAAACATATTTGCAAGGACATTTGGAGATTATAGTTGCTTGTGCCATGCTTAATTAGCTATGAGTTATAATGGTTTACCTTGCGGGCCAACATGCTATTAAAATGATTATGATGTGGTATGATGGGATGATATCCTCCTTTGAATGAATTGAGTGACTCGACTTGGCACATGTTCACACAGGTAGTTGAAACAAATCAACATAGCCTTCACGACATTTATGTTCATGGTGGATTATATCCTACTCATGCTTGTACTTGGTGTAAATTAATTTTATTGCATGTTCATGACTGCTGTCGCTCTCTCAGTTGGTCGCTTCCCAGTCTTTTGCTAGCCTTCACCTGCACTAAGTGGGAATATTGCTTGTGCATCCAAACTCCATAAACCCCAAAGTTATTCCATATGAGTCCACCATACCTTCCTATATGCGGTATCTACCTGCGGTTCCAAGTAAATTTATATGTGCCGAACTCCAAACCTTCGAATGAAATTCTGTTTTGTATGCTCGAGTAGCTCATGTTTCAACTAGGGCTGTCTGTATCTTCCATGCTAGGTGGGTTATTCTCAAGAGGAGTGGACTCCGCTCCTCATTCATGAGAAAATGGCCGGTAACCGGGATGCCCAGTCCCATGATAAAAAAGATCATAGCAAATCAAAATAATTAAACAAAACTCCCCCAGGGCTGTTGCTAGTTGGAGGCACTCGTTGTTTCGAGCAAGCCATGGATTGATGCTTGTTGGTGGTGGGGGAGTATAAACTTTTACCATTCTGTTTGGGAACTGCCTATAATGTATGTAGAATGGAAGATATCTCCATCTCATAGTTGTTGCGTTGACAGTGAAAGTATGCCGCTCAAAATGTTATTCATCTCTATTTAAAAATTGAGCTCTGGCACCTCTACAAATCCCTTCTTCCCTCTGCGAAGGGCCTATCTATTTACTTTTATGTTGAGTCATCACATTCTTCTTAAAAAGCACCCGCTGGAGATCACACTATCATTTTCATTCATTGCTATTAGTTTATAATTTGGTATGACTTGACTGGATCTCTTTTACCATGAATTACAAAGTTTAGCCAGTCCTTGATCTTTAAAGGTGCTCTGCATTTATGTTTTGCGGTCTCAGAAAGGGCTAGCGAGATACCATCTTGTTATATCATATTATGATTGTTTCGAGAAAGTGTTGTCATCCGAGTTTTATTATTATTGCTCGTTATCTGATTGTGCCATTGATATGAGTAAATATGAGACCTAAGTGTTATTGTGAATATGGTTAGTTCATAATCTTTGCTGAAAACTTGAATGATGGCTTTACATATTTACAACAACAAGAGCAAATAGAGTTTGCAAAAGTTTTTCTTTATCACTTTCAGTTTATCAACTAAATTGCTTGAGGACAAGCAAAGGTTTAAGCTTGGGGGAGTTGATACGTCTCCAACGTGTCTACTTTTCCAAACACTTTTGCCCTTGTTTTGGACTCTAACTTGCATGATTTGAATGAAACTAACCCAGAGTGACGCTGTTTTCAGCAGAACTGCCATGGTGTTGTTTATTGTGCAGAAAACAGAAGTTCTCGGAATGACCTGAAAATCCACGGAGATAACTTTTGGAAAATATAAAAAATACTGGCGAAAGAATCAAGTCCAGGGGGCCCACACCCTGTCCACGAGGGTGGGGGGCGCGCCCTCTCCCCCTGGGTGCGCCCCCTGTCTCGTGGGCCCCCTGATGCTCCACCGACCTCAACTCCAACTCCATATATTCCGTTTCATGGAGAAAAAAATTAGAGAGAAAGTTTCATCGTGTTTTATGATACTGAGCCGATGCCAAGCCCTAATCTCTCTCGGGAGGGCTGATCTAGAGTCCCTTCGGGGCTCCGGAGAGGGGGATTCGTCACCGTCGTCATCATCAACCATCCTCCATCACCAATTTCATGATGCTCACCGCCGTGCGTGAGTAATTCCATCGTAGGCTTGCTGGACGGTGATGGGTTGGATGAAATTTACCATGTAATCAAGTTAGTTTTGTTAGGGTTTGATCCCTAGTATCCACTATGTTCTGAGATTGATGTTGCTATGACTTTTCTATGCTTAATGCTTGTCACTAGGGCCCGAGTGCCATGATTTCAGATCTGAACCTATTATGTTTTCATGAATATATGTGAGTTCTTGATCCTATCTTGCAAGTCTATAGTCACCTATTATGTGTTATGATCCGACAAGCCCGAAGTGACAATAATCAGGATACTTCTCGGTGATGACTGTAGTTTGAGGAGTTCATGTATTCACTATCTGTTAATGCTTTGGTCCGGTACTCTATTAAAAGGAGGCCTTAATATCCCTTAGTTTCCACTAGGACCCTGCTGCCACGGGAGGGTAGGACAAAAGATGTCATGCAAGTTCTTTTCCATAAGCACGTATGACTATATTCGAAATACATGCCTACATTACATTGATGAACTGGAGCTAGTTCTGTGTCACCCTATGTTATAGCTATTACATGAGGAATCGCATCCGACATAATTATCCATCACTGATCCAATGCCTACGAGCTTTTCACATATCGTGCTTCGCTTATTTACTTTTCCGTTGCTACTGTTACAATTACTACAAAACTGCTATCTTTACTTTTGCCACTGTCACCATTACTATCATACTACTTTGCTACTAAATACTTTGCTGCAGATACTAAGTTATCTAGGTGTGGTTGAATTGACAACTCAACTGCTAATACTTGCGAATATTCTTTGGCTCCCCTTATGTCGAATCAATAAATTTGGGTTGAATACTCTACCCTTGAAAGCTGTTGCGATCCCCTACACTTGTGGGTTATCAGACCCCCTACCCGAGATCCGCCGGTTTTGACACTGACATTGTTGCTTTCATTGAGAGTTCCACTGTGTCATCACGATAAGGCTCAATGGCTCCTTCAATCATCCACAACGATGCGATCCAGGGTGAGGTTTTCTTCCCCGGACAGATCTTCATATTCAGCGGTTTCGCACTGCGGGCCAACTCGCTTGGCCATCTGGAGCAGATCGATAGCTACGCCCCTGGCCTGAACTATACTGCCGACATCCACAGAGACTTGATCTTCGACGAATTCGAGCCCATGACAGGTTCGCTACACAGTCGCGATGAGCATGACTTAGATCTGCCATCAGACGGCGTTCAGGAGAACGCGCCTGCAGCTACCCTGGCCTTAGATCCTGAGCAGATCGTGTGCGGGGACCCCAACTCATAAGTCGAGATCACCGAATGCACGTGTACAGTGATCCCAGAGATCAATGCTCACTGAACACACATAAGCTGAATAACAAGAGTCTTACATCCATACATACCGTATTACACAAGTAGGACCATTATGGTCGAGTCTTGAGTATAACATCGCAGCGGAAATCTTCGTCGATAACTTGGACCCATGCCATCTGCCTTAACCCTACAGGCATTTTGACTGGGAAGCGTCCTAGCTCGCATGCTCGTCACCGAAGTGTTCTTCATCACATCCTGTTCTTCCATGCCTGGTCAATTAAATAACCAGTGGCAAGCCAATGAGTACTTTGAATGTACTCGCAAGCAACCCATGTTTTGGTTCAAGGTACAACAATGCATAACATAGGTAAATTTTTGCAGAAAGCTAGTTTTGAGTGCAATGACATGTTCAACATCCTATAAAGCATGCATCAAGAGAGTCCAAGTAACCATGAGGACTGGTTACAGATATCAACATAAATATAGTGGGCACCAACCCATTTATCATAAACAGAGCGGGCACCAACCCATCTCAATCGTGTCAAGTCCTTTGACTTGACCCAAGTCATTTCCATCATCACACACGCTGGGTTTGTAAACAAGTGGACGTAGCCCAAGAGCGGTTACCCAACTGTCCATAACCATGGACACGGCTATTCGAATAGTTTTACACTCTGTAGAGGTTGCACACTTTACCCACTAGATCCGGGGAACTTCCGTGTCATCCACGACCCGCGGTACCTCAAGTACCCGGGGTAAGCACCCGATCACTACCTTTCCCTAGACGACACTAACATGGAGTCCACTCGATTGGCAGTAACCCCCGTGCCCAACATTTCACATAACATTTTCGTGGAGCCTTGCTCCCATATTCATCACATACCACTGGCACGGGGTACCAACGGTGTGTCCGGTGCCCCATAAAGATGGTCATGGCCACCCTACCTGGCACGACCCTGTCCCAAGAGAGAGCACCAACTCTCCCCCATCACTAGTAATGCGGGCTCCAAGCTAGTATCGGTCTAGGTACTCGATAATGCCCTTTCCCATATAAGGGTAGAGTGGTCGCGCATGTAAGGTTGGAATAACGGTCGCAACTCCGACCAATCCGTTTTCAAAAACAACACACACACTTGCCTCGGTACACCACTTCATCATCAAGTGGTTACCCATCTCATCATTTCCCTCGGGCATAAGTGGCACCCGACGGGGTTTTCGAAAAGACTTTTGAAATCACTTTGCCTCCTTCGCCATGCATATTCCCATCCCTCTTTGCATAGCATCTACTTTAGCATCCTATCTACTCCCACCGGCATAACCCTCATAAGAAGGTAGGGCCATGCACAATGCAAGTATCAACGAGGAATGTAACCGAGGCAACCAACCACGTGGTTCTCCATCTCATCATGATTCCGATGCAACAAGTATAATGAACTACATGGCATGTAAAAGAAGGTTTCATAAACATGGTCAAAGGGCTGCTTGCCTGTTGTAACGAAGTCTTCGAGGTCTTCAAATATCCCTGGTCCAACTCCGAGCATTCCGTCTACTTCGTCAACTATCGTCGAAGCAAGCATAATAAGCAACACAACAAGGCAGGAAATAAAAGTGCTCCAAAATATGAGTTGGACTTTTCTGGGATACCTCTGGTCATATGAGGGATGACCAAAGTGGTTTCATTAGGATTTGATCAATGGACATCTCTGGACATTTCAATATGATGGAATCAAGGGTGCCGCCCATTTATTTTATCGCCCTTCAAGCAGGGCTAGATCAAGGTACCTGCAGTGGTTTTTCCGCCTTCTCATGGCCTCGAGGAAGCCACGCCATTATTTTCAAGCACATGAGATCACAGCTTGTCACCGCTTCCGCTGAAGAGGATATTGCACCAAGCAACAAAAGTGATTGTCGAGTGGGCATCGGAACTGCCGAAAGCCGCCTCAAGTTTGAAAGTACTTCAACAATCCAGCCGAGCATGGTAGAATTCTACAGCGCAGTGGACGCCAACACCGATGAAGAAACTCCAAGACGAGGATCCCCTGCCAAGGAAGCAAGCAAAGAATGGGTCATGTACTTTGATGGTGCGCACGTAAGCGCCGGCATGGGCGCAGCATTTGTCGACCCACCGGAGAGCACCTGGCACGCGTCCCGATGCACTTCCCCAAGGAGCAAGCAACAAACAATACCGCAGAGTATGAAGGCTGCTTGCCGACTTAGGATCGTGGCGACCTTGGGATCAAGAAGCTTATTGTCGTGGTGACTCCACTTGTCGTCCGCCAAGTAAACAAAGATTATCGTAGTCCATTGATGGAAGCCTACATTGATGAAGGAGGAAGTTGGAAGAGCATTTTGACGGCCGGCAGATGGAATATGTTCCAAGAGCTCACGACTTATACTGCGGATGGCTCCGCCAAATGCGCCGCACTCAAGTCAGTTCGTGGGAACTAGGGATCTTTGTGCTCAAGTTGACTCAATCATCCGTAACACCATCAACTCGGATGAGTAAGAAGAGGAAGTTGATTTCTAGTGACTACTTTCCTACTGAGCTCCCCGGCCACTGCCAAGAAGGTCCCCAAGATCAACGCTAAGAATGCCGAGGAGGTCTGTTCGGACAAGCCTCACGGTTTGTTTCTGTCATGACGCCCCGACAAGTTTGCTCCGGGCATCTTGCCGGGGACATCAAGCCCTACCAATCACGCATTCTTGCCGTGGAAGCAGATGTTCCCAGAAGCAGCATTTGGCGCCTTTAGTCCTTGCGGTTTCGAGCCTCAAGCTCCATGGGCACAAAGAGATCCTCCGCTTCTCCAAATGAGAACTTCAAGAGCAACAAGAAGCGGAGAGAGTAGCCCGGCAATCAAGTATGTATCGCTTTGTCGATGACATACTACATGTAAGAAGATCTAACGGAGTGAAATTGAAGTGTATTCCCGGAAGAAGGATTAGTGTCAAGGAGATACATGGAGGCATATGTGGTCACCATATCGCAAGAAGAACACTTGCCGCAAAGCTTTCCCTAAGAAGGTTTTTTGGCCAACAGCCTCCGTGATGCAACTGCACAAGTAACCAAGTGTGAAGCGCAAGGCCCACTCCAAGTGATACATCAACCAGTTTCAAGCTCTGCATTATCCTTTATCCTGGCCATTTTCGGTCCGGGGCCCTACATCCGGCCCCTTTCCCCGAGTTGTTTGGGCTTTGAATACTTGTACGGCAATCGACAAGATCACAAAGTGGCCGAAGTGGAAGCAAAGGAGGAAGGTGACAACAACAAGAATCGTTCTTAGGTCGATTGTTTGCCGCTTCGAGTACCTAACAGGATCATCACCGACAATGGCACACACCCACGAGCCACACCTTCATGCAAGACGCCCAAGATCTTGGTGCCAAGATCTGCTTCACTTCTCTGCTCATCCGAGAAGCAACGGGTCCACGGAGAGGGCAATGCCGGTCGCGCTGGGCTCAAGACCGTAACTTTGATGTGTCGCACAAGTGCGGAAGAAATTGGATCGAGGAGTCGCCGCGGTTTGGTCGATCAAGACGACGCCAAATCGAGCCATCGCCGTACACCTTTTGCTCTTGCACGGAGCAGAGGCGCTTCTCCCTACGGAACTCGTAGATACGGATCGCCGAAAGTGCTCGCTATGATGAGCTTGAGCAAGAGAAGCTGCGGCAAGATGACGCTGCTTCCTCGAGGAAGATCGCCTTCGTTACAGACAGCTGTTTCGCTATGCCAAAGAAGCTTTTAGGCCGCTACCATAGCTGCGCAGTTAATGCCGAAGCTTCGAGGAAGGCGAATTTGTTCTTCGCGCTCAATCCACTCAAGAATTCCAACAAGTTGACGTCAAGGGGAAGGCCCTTATCGGGTAAAGCGAGTCACTAGGCTCGCGCCCGCTTTGAGATCAAGATGGCTGCCCGGAGCAACTCCCGGAACATAGAGCATCTTCGTAAGTTTTACTCAGATACAAGTTGTTGAACCGTGTCCGGAACCACCTTTTGTGTAAGCCTTGCCGCTGTTGCATGAAAGTTTTGTACAAAGCCGCAAGAGATCCTGCGTGCATAAATAAAGATTATATGCTCAAAAGTTGTCAAATTTCTGCCTTTTTTCTTTTCGCATGTATAAACCGACACCTTGTACAAAGACTTGCCCCTCGTGTAGCAATAACGAGCCTTAAGGCCCATATCTTTATTTTCTTCTTCTTTCTCTCAAAGAGAAGGTCTTCGCCCACAAGTTCACCGGGGGAAGGAGAAGATAATGACGTGACTAGGCGCCGCTCAAAGAAGTATAGCCTGCTTGCGCAGCATAAATGTAAAAGCTGTTGCCAAAGTTTGAGCACGATCAGTTTTAAATTTCTTAAGTTATATTCCTGAACGATCGCGGTTTTGTATGGAAAACCCGTATGAGGAACCAGATCGTGCTAGTGGCGCCTCACTTTGTTTCGAGTCCGCCAACAATATAATCGCATATGATTAGTCCCGATAAGGTTTCGCCGAGGCAACACCGCCAAGAAGGTCGATAAAACGCACTTAGCGCAAGAAGGGTGCTCATACCGCAAGTTCCCTAAAAGCCGTAGGGTAAAAACATACAAGGGAGGGAATCAAGTAAAGGAAATAACGAGAGCGTATACCCAGAATAAAGTTATATTACAATAAATAACTTGTCGCTTTAATGAATTTTTCTTATGACGGTCTCGGCAGCGGCAAGAAAAAGGAGGAAGAGGACGCCTAATCTACACGAATTCGACCCTTCTCGACTTCATTCACCTTGTCCAATGGCGGTGCGAAAGGGCTTTGAGTTCATGAGATCAGACCGCCGCAGCTTCTGAGAATTGCAGGTTGATGGTCGGATTATAAAAGCACCTTCACCAACACCTTCTCCAAGACTCGTACGATGTCACGACCTGGCCACCAGCTGCTTTGGGATCCTTTCCCGAGTTGCCGGAGAGCCGCCACCACGCCTTGAAGAATAGAGTAAGCTTGGCGCTGGGCTGAGGTTCTCGGGAGGAGTACCAGTAAGCCCGCCAAGTCCGCTTGAGCCACCTCCTCGTCGATGGTTGCAAAGAATGTTGACGAGGCCCTCCGGCCCAGCTCCACCATGGCCCTCAAGGTGTTTTGAGTCTCGTGGCCCCTCATTAGCAGCTCCGCCTCGATCTCTGCTTCAAGTCCTCTCTCCTCTTCTTGGCGCCTGCCTAGCCTCCGCAATGTGGGCTTGGGCCCAAGCCTGCATTTGAGTCCTTGACTCTGCTCAGCTTCCTTGCCCTTGCGGTGAGTTGACTTGCAGATCGCCATGAGAAAGGGCATCCTTCTCGCTCGCAAGGCTTAGAGTGCTGTTCCTCATTCTTCCCTTTCAGATCAGCCTCCACCAAGGCCACCTTCACCTCTTCTTGGCGGCCTCTAGAGTCGGGCAAGATCCTCGCCTCCTTGAGTCCGCCAAGTGATTGCTCACGCGCGAGCTCCTCTTTGTAGCTGTCCAGCTGACTTTCCGCTGCGCTCACCTTCCCGGTGGACACTCTCCTCACGCAAGCCTCGCCGGCTCCTCGGCCTTCTATCTTCTCAGGACTAAGGCCTTCCGCGCCGACAGCTGCGCCTCCCAGAATGGACCGAGGGCTTGGTTGCGCCTGAGCTCAAGATGCTTCTATGTCAACTCCTATCACATGACAAGCGCTTCCCGACTCCAGCCATTGCCGGGCATGGAGCCGACACCGGCTCGAGCACGCCCTCCTGACTCACCACACGCCGCTGGTGCATCAACCATCGACAGCTCCCGGGCGGAGGCGCAGCACCTCCGGCCAAAAAGACTCTCCTCGATCGCGCCTGGAGCTCGACGCCCAGGAAGATGGATGAAGACACCGCGGCTCTGGCAGGCACTGGTGTCGGGCTCTCGAGCCCGTGCTGCATCAGCGGAGGGGTCGGGCGGTCGGTGTAGCGCCTTACCTCCTACTTCGGTCAAGGACGCCGGACTCGCTGCCTCCTGACCAGCAGCCTTTACTTTCGCCACGGATCGCATTGCCGGGCTTTTTCGGCGGCATGCAGATCTTTGTGTTGCCAAGGCATGCCCTCGCATACCAGGTGGCCTCTGGGCCCATCTGATCTGGAGGAGATCTCAAGATGTGGAAGAGGAAGGAAAAGTCAAGCAAATATCCAAAAAGAAGATCAAGAAGAACCCAAGGAAAGTTTTCGACAAGGAGGGTTACCTGTGGCTGGCTCAGACTATGGGCTCCACCATCAAGGCTCACTAGTTACGCCCTTGCCGGGACCTCTCCTTGCCGAGAGCGCCCCTTGTCTGGAGAATCGTCGGGGCTGTAGTCGGGCATAACACCTCCGAATGGCTTCGGGTTGCTTCTTACGGGCCCGCTCGCCCTACACAAGCAAGTCAGAATCAGATATCAGCAAGAAATGCACCTGTGCACGCCCCACAATAGGAAGTGAACAAATACTTACGTACTGCGGGGTGGGCTGGGGCTGCTTGAGGAGATGGTACTGGTTCTGTTAAGGTGGTCTCTTGACGGTCCTCCATCACAAGAGGATCGGTCCTCGATGACAACCACGGGACCTTGGCCTTCGCCGCTTCTCTCTTTTGTAGTCCCGAAATGGAACAAGGATCTCAGAGGGAAGCGATCGATGCAAGACAAGAAACAACAAAGATTGAAGAAATACAAGTACATCAAGAAGAAAGTCTTACTCCTCCTCCTCTTCTTCCTCCTCGTTGGAGCTGGGCCATGGAGAGGTCGATCTGGGTAATTCTTTCAAGGGTGAGGCGTGAGTAGGCTCCTTGGGCGCCACGGGCCAGGCGGGATTAGGGCGGATGCTCGAGAAGACTACCAAATACGGCCAAGGCATGAGATGCTCCCTGGGTAATTCAGATTGCCGCTGTGGAGTGTCCATGGGCGCCAGGGTTGTTGTCTGCCCTCGCCAGACCTCCGGGTCCTGCAAAGGCGCCTCCTGTTTGAGTTGGGGCTGCGCAGAGGGTCCCTGCGGCAAGCCGAAGATGGTCGCCACTTATACCGGCAGTTCGGGCTTTCGCCGCCTCCTCGCCGCGACCTCCCCGCCAAGGTCCTTCCTTTGCCGGCTGAAGCTTTTGCCGCCTCCCGCCTCCAACGGAAGCCAACCGGCTTCGCTGGTGGCGCTGCCACTTCGGCTCGTATGTACCGCATCTCATCATCGGTAGCCCAGAGGAGCCTCCGCGCGACTGCTACCCACCAAGCTGTTGAAGAATTTCCGCACGACGCCGTCGGGCGCTCCTTCCGTTGATAATCCTGCGAAATGACCCAAGATTGCACCGGATGCGATCAAGCCGGGGAGTTGTCGCACAGGAATGACGCCGCGCAGCCCGAAACACTTCGATGGTTGGCGCCGCTTGAATAGCCCTTGAGCATCCCGCCAAGCTCCGCAATAGTGAAGTTAAAATTGAGGCCGGGCGCATCTCATGATATCCGCCGGCTCCAACAGCCAGCGGCCTCCTCTCCTTGTAGAGGGGATGGCGCGACGCTGAAGGAAGTCCGCGCTAACGGCCCCTATTGTGAGTCCGCAAGCCCGAAGTACAGAATCCGAGGTGGCGACTTTTGCTTACATCGTCGCCGCCAGAAGCCCACCACCGGGCCAAGCACTACCCGGTTTGGCGAAAGTGGTGAAGGGCTGCGGATCTGCGCCGATAATCCAACACCATTCAGCCTCCACTCGTCCCCATTTGTCATGGAGCTCCCTCCGTGATACACCTCCTTTCTTGTCGACCTCAGATCCGTGGAGACCACAGACAAGGGTTCTCCTTTCTCACCCGGGAATGAAATAGTGGTGAAAAGGGCAACGTTGGGTGGATTCGACGTGTTCTCGTAAAGATGCGCGAAACCACCATTGTCGTAACGGCGCTGGGGAAGTCAAGGAGGTGGAGCCCGTATGTATTCAAGGACGCCGCCGAAGAATTGAGAAGGGCGGCAGAGCCCGCAATAGAAGAATATCGAAAGAAATGATACCCTTTTGGGCACCGCTGAAGTGGCCGGGACGAGAGCACCGGCAGCGGATGCGCCTGCCTCCGCCACTGGTTATAGAACTCTCCGCAGCGCTTCTGGGGTGAGCTCTCGGGGAAAAGCAGACACTTTTGCAAGAGCCGCCGAGTCAGCTTACGACTTCTCAGATTCTTCCCGGTCAGCTTTACATGAAGGCAGGGGAAGCGCGAGGCGCAGGATGGCGACGGCATGGGCGACAGAAAGCACCGCTTCTTTCGCTTAAAGCGAGGGAGCAGCTGAGCTCGAGGAAGAAACCGCAAGTGGCTAAGGTGGGGAACGCCCCTCGCTTTCCTTCCGCTTATAAAGAGGAGAGGCAAACGTTATGCCTTTCTTGATTTAAGAATTGCTTCATCTTCATGACGCTGCTGCTTCGACGCGGCTGCTACGGAGGGCGCGGTGGATACGGAGTTAGATTTGTGGACTTCAGCCGCTGCCTGCGTTTGTTTTTACCGCCCAACAGCTTTGGTACCGCGTAGCCCAGTCCGGGATCCCGCTTCGTACTAAAGTAGGGGTACCTTAGTATCCGAATCCAGCACGGGCACAAGAAGTCTGCTGGCAGGCTTGCCAAGGCCCGCCAAGATCCTTCGCTATTCCTATTATGCCATTCAAGAACAAAGTGTCTCAACTGAAGACAATACCGGGCAAGAGGAGCTTGCCGAAGGACAAGGCCCCTGCAAGAGGAGCTACGAAGGCCAACTAAGGCATTTTTGAGATTCTGTCATGACGCCGCCGCCATTCCGGCAAAGACCCGTGAGCGACAAGCTTGCGGGTGCGACAAGACAACGACCAGCGGCAGGCGCTTGTCAAGGCGGCCACCACTCGCGCCATGCTCCAGTCAAGATCCGCAATACCACGTCGCTGCGCAGTGATCGCTCCCGGCGCACGGGCGCAGTAGTCAGGCAGCCGTGGCGAGGTGGCAAGTGGAGATGACGAAGGCCATCGGGCGATCGGGTGGCGCCTTAACGGTCGCTTTCTCACCGTTCGGGCGACCGGACGGGCATTAAATGCCCTGTCCCCGCCACGAAAGTTAGGTAGGCACCGAGATAGCGGTTGTAATTGCCGACCCCGACTCATGCCACATCGATCCAGTATGTAACACCCATATCACTTTGCGGCCTCACGCATCGGATTCCTAACTGGTGTCGCTTACCTTTGCCGATTATGCCTTTTGGCACACGATATGATAGTGTCGCTAGCATCCATATGATAAGGAGCCCGCCGACATGGCTAGTCGAACGCCGAGGCGGCTTCCGGAATACGCTGCGGGGCGCGGAGAGAGCGAATATGCTCCACTTGCCGCTGGGCCTCGTGGTCAGGGCCATCACGAGCGGGCCCGCCTCGTTTCGCTCCTCCACCTCCTCTGCTGGTGCGACAGGAGATGAGGAGGCGCTGACGACCGCGCGGCGCGCTACACGGCGCTCTCGGCGATGTTTTCCCACCGGCGCGACTCAGAGGGGCGATGCGCGCCCATCCATGGGTGGCACAACCGCCGAGGAGCCTGTGGTCGAGCACGGTGTTATTCCCCAGGAGGAGGTCGTCGGGTGGTGGTTACGGCGCCACGGCCACAGGGAGGAGGGGAGAAGCTCGGGAGGGGCTTGCGGTGATGGTGGCGACGCCTAGTGCGGTCCGAGGGAAGGAGGAGGAGAGATGGGTGCGGATTTACGCGGAGGTCGGACGGCTCGGCCCGGCCATGGTGGGTGCCGGAGGGCACGAGAGGGATGGGGAGGCTGTCCAGAGGTCTCTGGGGAAGATAGAGCTAATGGAGCCCAGAGGAGGGGCTCGGGATGGTTGTTTAAGGTGGGGTGTCGGTGCACCGTGGACGCGCCCATGGCCATGGCCTCAGGCGATGCCGAGGCCGAATTGGCACACTCGGCCATGTCCGGGTGTTCGTGGGCATGGACTACTCCCAGGAGGAGAAGAGAGGGAGCGGAACGCTGCAAAGCGGGTCCCCGCCAGGCCAGCGATCATGCGGCTGGGCGGCGCCTGTCTGCACGCGAGGAGAGCCGGAGAGGGAGAGAGAGGAGGGGGCGACAGGTGCCGTGCACTGACGCCGAGGTGACCTCGGGGACACGAGGGGAGGCCCTAGGTGGCCGGAGGCGGTTGAATGGGGCGGCTAAGCGGGAGTGACTGAAGCGCCCTGAGCGCCCAAATGGCATGCCATGGCATTAAGAAAGGGGAGGGCGCGCCACTTGTGTCCAGAGAGTGCCGTGGAGGTATTAGGATAGGGGGGAAGCCTTGGATGCCTTGTGGAACCAATGGAGTGAGGAGGGAGGTGAGAAAGAGAGAGCAAGGAGCTGTCCAAAGAGGGAGAGAGAGATTTTTCCCCTCCAATAAGTGAGCTGTGGTCTTGCCATTGCTACTAGAGGTAAAAGGGGGCTAGGAGGAGCTGTGGTAAAAATTTGAGCTCCCCAAGAATAGTGGAAGGGGTCAAAATAGTGATTTTTGCAAAATGCCAGAAGGTGTTTGATAATGGTTTGGGCAAGCAAATGAACTTTAATTTCCATGAGACTTAACAGGATGGAATGGCACATAGAAGTAGGGTGTTCCACCAAGTTTGAGCTCATTTGGGTGAAGTAGCCAATGTAACTTTGGTAAACCCTAGAAATTGGCAGAAATGGCTTTACCAAGATTTAGTCATGCAAATCAATTCTTCTTGATGCACCACTTGGTGTAGTGTCATCATTTGAGGATTTGAACATGTCCACAAAAATTCAGATCAAAAGGACACACTTGGCAATGTAGAGTTGTTCAAATTTGGTTCGGGTCGAAAGGGTTTTGGGAACTTTGATCAAGTTAACCTGTTCTCCAACTTGTGCCATTTGGTCTAGATGCATTATTAGACCATTTGAGCATGTTCACAAGGTTTGAGAATATTTGGACATGTTTGGCAATGTAAAGTTTCTCAAACTTCAAAATGGATGAAGTGGTTTTGAGGGGATTTGATGATGTTATCTTGTTCTCCAAGTCATGAGACTTGGCAAGATCATCTAATATGTCATATGTGACATGCTAGAATTTCCTTGGAATATTTTGAGAATATTTCTTTGTAAATATTTCAAAATCTTGAAATATCCGTAAAGGGTTTTGAGGATTTGACCAATATTTTGAACATGACCATGTGTTGAAACTCTTATATATGGACAATATATGTCCTATGAGTTTCCCTAAATTTTGTCAAATATTTTTGAAGCAATAAAATAATTTTTCCATATTAAAAACCATTTCTGGACTTAAGAAAAGCTTTTAAATAAAATAGGAAAATAACCTTTAAAATTATATTTTGTGGTTTCGGGCATCCTATATCTAATAGGAGTCAAATATATTTTTATAAAGATTTTTACTGCCCTTAATTAAGTACTTGCAAGGCAAACCTCAATTCAGGGTTTTTGAAAACTAATTTTAGAAAATACTTTTTGGCCAAATCATTTTTGTAAGAAAATATTTTTATGTCCTATACACATGGCATGATCATTGGTTCAAGAGTTTGGAGCAAGGAGATGAAGTATAGGAGTTGGAAGATTTATTTGATTTTAGAGCACTTGCAAACAATGCACAAACATTCAATCAAAGCAAAGACAAAACACTCAAAAGTTTTTGTCAAACCACATTTTATCATGATTTATTAGCTTAAGTGTTGTGGCATGAAAATCAGGGTGTGACATCGTGTCATCTGAGGACGGGTGGATAGACCCCGCCGTGAAGGCCGCACACTCTTCGGCAATAGAGCCGAACACAGACTTCGCCTCCAATGAGGTCTGTGTCATCGGACCCTAGGACTCGTCTCCGGCCATAGGCTCCGAACCGCACGTATCCGTGCCTATCGAATCGGATTGGGCACCGATCTGTGAGTTTACCTCCGCCGATATCTTTCAGCACTCGCCCTTGGGCGATGTACTAAATTCACTGCAATCTCTCTCCCTGTCAGGAGACTCTTGGCTGAACTATGTCCAGCTTGAGTGGGAAGCAGACGACAAAGAAATTCGATCCCCACCCACCACCCACTTAATAGCCACTGTCGACGACTTAACCAACATGCTTGATTTCGACTCCGAAGACATCGACGGTATGGACGACGATGCCAAAGAAGAACAAGAACCACCGCCTAAAGGGCGCTGGACAACCACCTCATCATATGATATATACATGGTGGACACACCCAAATTAAACAATGGCGAAGAACGGAAGGATGCAAAGGAGGATAACCCTCTTGAAAAGCAACCAAAGCACTGACGTCGGCGCCGCTCTAAATCCCGCCACAGCAAAAACAGCAATAACGGCACAAGAAAGAATAATACCCCAGACGACTCTAAAGGCAACAACGACCCCATGGACCCAGCGATGGAGCAGGATGAGCCAGGGGACGGCGAACATAGTCCAGGGCCGCTGTCCGATCACAGCGATGCCGAGGGTAAAATCCATCAACATGTCTCCGGAGAAGAGAACAGTCCGGACGACAATGCACTCATCATCCTGGAAAAGCACTTGGAACAAGAGAACCTCCATAGAAGGCTTATCGCCACTGCGAGGAGCTTGAAGAAGCAGAAGCAAAGGCTTAAGGCCGCGCAGGATACGCTCAACCGCAAATGGAACAAAGTGCTCGACACTGAAGAAAAATATGGTGGCGATCGCCACACAAAGAGCTATCCCAAGCGCAAGATGCTGCCCGAATTCGATGACGAGGCTAGAGAGCCCATTCCGCCGAAAAATAATATGCACGATTTGCCGGACGGACCAGCCCATGGCCGTGACAGGGTGGCTAATGACGCCGCACACAAATCAGCACACGATTTACGTGAGCACCTGGACAAAAAAGCCGGTATGGCTAGGTCCATCTATGGATCCAGGAAGCATGCTCTGGCATAGGATCACGGCCACCAAAACAACTATAGTGATCGAATACCATCTCGAAATCAACACCGAACACTACAACCATCAGCAGCATGCTGTCGGTGTACTAAAGTTGGGGTACCTTAGTATCCCGAACTTGTGCACGGGCAGTCGCAGCGTCCCGCGGCAAGGCTTGCCGGGCGTCCGCCAAGATCCTTCGCTATTCCTATTACTGCCATTCAAGAACAAAGTGTCTCAACTGAGAAGACAAGGCCCCGGCAAGAGGAGCTTGCCGGGAAGGACAAGGCCCCGGCAAGAGGAGCTTGCCAGGAAGGCCAACCAAGGCATTTCAAGAGACTTGCCGCGACACGCCGCGTGTCCCGGCAAAGACCCGGCGAGCGACAAGCTTGCGGGTGCGATAAGACAACGATCATGCAAGGCGCTTGCCAAGCGGCCACCACTCGCGCCCACGCCCAACAGATCCGGCGACGGTCGCCGCAGATCGCTCTCGGCGACGTGGCGGTAGCTGTGCAGCCAAGCGGTGCGAGGTGGCAAGTGGAGATGACGAGAAGGCCATCGTGGCGATCGGTGGCGCCCCTAACGGTCAAGCTTCGCACTTTTCGGCGACGGACGGGCATTAAATGCCCTTGTCCCCGCCGCCGAGTTAGGTAGGGGCATCAGAGATAGCGGTTGTACCAATTTTTTTTTACTTTTTTTTACCCTCTCTGCATTGCTACCTGCCGGTGACCCTTTAGCCTATAAAAGGAGGCCCATGCGCACGAGAAGGGGTTCACTCATTCAAAACTACAGAACGCCACGCCTCGAGCAAGAACACAATACAAACACAAAGCAGCAGTAGGAGTTTTATCTCCAAGAGCTCAAGCCGGGTAAAATCCTCGCGGCTTCGCTTTGATCTGCTTTTTTCAGGCGCCCGCTCTCGCCGGACCGAGAAGGGCCCTGCCCCATAGGTGCTCGCTTCCACTTACATCTTTGGCGCCTGTAGGGGTGTCGAGGTTGTGCGAACCTGATCCGTGTTCGCTGCCATCATCATCATTCGCCGACATGCCACCAAAGAAGAAGGCTTCAGAGGTGGTTGGTCCGTCGCGCCGATCCCACCGCCACAGAGCGAACGGGCGGTGGGTAGACGCCGCGAGGAACGGGCGCCGACGGGGACTCACATCGTCACCAGGTCCAAGGACAAGGCCCCGCAAACTTCGGGCGTCTGAGATGCGCCGCGCGCCTCTCAGAGGCGCTGGATCAATAACGCCACAAAGGTTCTAGCACCGTGCTCGCTAAGTAGAACAAGGCCAAGCCGGCGGATCGCTGGACGCCCAAGGTCAACATACACGCCAAGATGTTGGCGCGAAGCGCAAGACGGTCGCTCGACGAGATGTTGCTCCTTCTAACACCGTAGAAGTTTGAGCATATCACGCCTCGCGCTGCTCGCTTCGCCGCCGATACCTTAGAAGAAGCGCGGCCCGAGCCCAATCAAGCATTAGACTACCTCCAAATACGGACAAGATCGACGATCGGAGGATCACCATCCGTAGCCTCATCGGCGCTTAACGGCGACAAGCCCCGCAACCAAGCACTTCAAGCCGCAGCAAGACGCTCCAGCGCAAGCCGATGGCCACAAGACCGTGGGGTGCCACCACCGGCACTCCCCGCCTAAAGGCCAAGATCGCTGACTCGCCGGGCTAACCTCGACATCGACTCCACCGCTGCCGGACGCGCTGAGCTCGCCGCGATCAGCGCCAAGTTCTCCAAGAACGACGACATCGAAGACGCCGCACTCGCGATCGAAGCGTCAAGAGAAGCGCGCGCCACCGACCAGCTGCTGGGCCCATCGTCGATATGCATGCGCCAGGAACTTGGCAACTTGCCGACGCTGTAGGTTGCCCCGCGCTCACTCGTGAGCCGCAGCAGTCCAAAGGGCTCAAGACAAGAACTTCGCCGCACGCACTTAGAAAGTACGACGGCAGGATACATCCGCTGGAGTTCTCAAAGATCTACACCATCGCGTGCAAGCTGCGGGGCGCGACGAGAAGATCCTCGCCAACTATTTCCCATTGGTGCTCAAGCCCAATGTCGATCTTGGCTCATGCACTTGCCGGACAACTCCATCTCCTCATGGCGGATCTGTGCTATCAGCTTGTTGGCGCCACAGCGCCACAAGCCCCATGGCCAGGAAAGCGATCTTCATTTACTCGCCTGAAGGAAGGAGAACCCCGCGAAGTTCATACAGAGATTCAGCTGTGCAGCGAACATCCCAGATGTCCACCCCGCCGCCAAGTTATCGCCGCTGCTCCATCGATCGTATGCGAATCAGCAGGATGAGGGAGGAGATGGCGATGTGCAAAATCGAGATGTCAGCCGAAGCTATATGCTCTGGTCCGGACAAGTGTGCACGTGTCAAGAAGGGAGGAAACTCCCCGAGAGAACGCAGGAGCGTATGATCTCGAGAAGGAGGATGCAGCCCCGGCAAAGAAGAACCGGAGGCGGAATAACAGAAAGAGGAAGGCCAAGGATGTGCTAGTCATCGAGTAGTCCGGCAATGGAGGTGGCACCGAGAAGGGCAAAAGCTGGTGACTCCAGCGAGGCCGTGGTGGCCGCCGACAAGCAGGACGGCTCCGGCAAGCAGTACTGCAAGATCCACCGCACCAAGGGCCATGATCTCCAGGCCTGCAAGAAAGTTGAGAAGCTTGTTGAGCTGCAGAAAGTTGAATACGAGAGGCGCGACAAGGAGAAGGCCCAAGAAGGTGGTGGAGGATCCGGCAAGAAGCGTCCCGCCCGGGGAGGGCGCCGCAGCAAGGCTAAGCAGCGGCAAGGAGACAGGCCTCCCCGCGGCCGCGACAAGGATGAAGACGAGGATGAAGACGAAGAGATGGATGAAGATGAGACCGACGAGCAGGAGTTCCAGAAGGCAACAGAGGTTTTGTGCATCGACGGCGGTGCTTCTTCAAGACACCTCGCGACGCCACCAAACAAGGTGCGGGAAGTAAATGCAGCAGAACCGCCGCTGAATCGCGCAGCCTCTGGTGGTCCAAGACGCCCATCATCTTTGACGCTGAGGATCACCCCGACGATAATCGCGGTCGGGTGCTTGCCGATGTTGGTTTCGCCAACAATCCGCAACCTCAAGGTCACGAAGATGCTGGTCGACGGCGGGGCCGGCTTGAATCTGATCTCCTCAGCGGTGCTCAAGAAGCTCCAGATCCCCGACAGCGAGCTCGAAGAGACCGTACCTTTCAAGGAATCAACCCGGAAGGAGTGTCAAGGGGAAGATTACACCGCCAAGGACATTTGGCAGCCGAGCTGAACTTCGTGACGTAGAAGGTCACCTTTGACGTTGCTGATTTTTCATCGCCCTACAATGGGATACTTGGCCGCCCAAATAGCTTGCCAAGTTCATGGCAGCCTCTCACTACGCCTACAACGTGCTCAAGATGCCCGGGTCCGATAAGTGCCATTTCGTCCCCGGCGACAAGAAAGATGCACTTATCTGCACCGACAAGATCTACCGAAGCAGCAACCGTAGCAGATCGCAAGACACTTGCCGCCAAGCTCCCGGGGAAGAAGAAGACCAAGTCCGCAAGAGTAGCTCGATGCCCACTCCGCAAGCGCATTCTTCGGCGCTGCGCCACCGCCGAGGACGCGCCCATCGAGCTCCATCGGCAAGTGCAAGAAGGCAAAGACAGCTTCACCAGAGACCAAGAAAGTGGTCGCTAAGGAGGACGGCAGACCGGTGGTACTTTCACCATCAGCCACGCTTGACCCTAAATAGGAAAGGCCATGTTGCTTTCCTCGCGGCGAATGTCGGCGTGTTTGCATGGCAACCGTCCGACATCCCCGTGATCCTGTGAAAGTAATTGAGCACCACCTGCCGCCTCTGTCCTCACGCCCGCCCACAAGGTAGAGTAAGGAAACAAGCAGTGGAGCGACGAGAGTTCATTGCAGAAGAGATCAAGAAGTTGGAAGCAGCAGGCCTTGTCCGAGGAGTACTCCATCCAACGTGGTTAGCCAATCCAGTGGTTGTGCGCAAGGCGAACGGGAAGTGGAGGCTTTGTATTGACTTCACTGATGTTAATAAAGCTTGTCCCAAAGATCCATTTCCCTTGCCGCGCATTGACCAGATTGTCGACTCCACGGCAAGATGTGATTTGCTTTCATTTCTTGATGCGTACTCAGGATATCATCAGATCTTCATGGCAGAAGAAGATGAAGAGAAAAACACATTCATTACTCCATGTGGCACGATCGCTTTGTACGGATGCCTTCGACTAAAGAATGCTGGTTCAACGCTTGCAAGGGTAGTCACCATGCTTTTGAGCCAGCTGCACGTAAATGTAGAAGCCTACATGGATGACATAGTGGTCAAGAGCAAGGACAAAGCAACTTTGATCCAAGATTTAGACGAGACTTTTGCAAATCTGCGCAAGATCAATCTCAAGTTGAACCCCGAGAAGTGCGTGTTTGGAGTTCCTTCCGCAAGCTTCTCGGTTCTTTATATCTCGTAGGGGATTGAAGCCAATCCCGACAAGATCAAGGCCATTGAGCAGATCAAGCACCAAGCGCCAAGGATGTGCGAAGGCTTGCCGGTTGCGTGCTGTTGCTCTCAAGAGGTTCATCTCTGTTCGCTGAAGCGCCTCGCCATTTTTCAAAATTTTGAAAAAGGCAGGTCCAATGAATTGGACTCCGGAAGCGGAGGCTGCGCTACAAGACTTGAAGAGATACCTATCCTCCACTCCAGTACTTGTCGCAACTAAGCCACAAGAGAAGTTGCTGCTGTATCTAGCCGCAACCAATCAAGTGGTTAGTGCTGCGTTAGTAGCGGAGAGGGAGGCAGATGATGAGCCAGCAAACCGCGGCAAGCGAGTCCAGCGACAAGCTGGGGGCTTCCCCGACAAGCTCTGGTCCCGGCAAGGATGGATCTGTGCAGCCACTGGAAGAGAAACAGAAGAAGATGGTGCCGCGCCCAGTTTATTTTATCGGTTCCCTTCTGCAGGGGGCTAGATCAAGGTACTGTGTGCAGAAGTTGCTTTTCGCCTTCTCATGGCCTCGAGGAAGCTACGCCATTATTTTCAAGCACATGAGATCACAGCTTGTCACCGCTTCCGCTGAAGAGGATATTGCGTAATCCGTAAGCAACAGGCAGGATTGTCGAGTGGGCACTGGAACTGTCGAGCTTCGGCCTCAAGTTTGAAAGTACTTCAACAATCCAGAGCCGAGCATTGGTAGAATTCATAGCAGAGTGGACGCCAACACCTGATGAAGAAACTCCGAAGACGAGGATCCCCGTCAAGGAAGCAAGCAAAGAATGGGTCATGTACTTTGATGGTGCCTTTTCGCTGCAAGGCGCCGGTGCGGGCGTGTTACTTGTCGCACCCACCGGAGAGCACCTCAAGTACGCGGTCCAGATGCACTTCCCCAAGGAGCAAGCAACAAACAATACTGCAGAGTATGAAGGCTTGCTTGCCAGACTTAGGATCGTGGCAGACCTTGGGATCAAGAAGCTTATTGTCAGGGGTGACTCACAGCTTGTCGTCCGCCAAGTAAACAAAGATTATCAGAGTCCATTGATGGAAGCCTACATTGATGAAGTGAGGAAGTTGGAAGAGCATTTTGACGGCCTGCAGATGGAATATGTTCCAAGAGCTCACGACGACATTGCGGATGGCCTGTCAAAATGCGCCGCACTCAAGTTGCCTGTGGAACTAGGGATCTTTGTGCTCAAGCTGACTCAATCATCTGTAACACCATCAACTGGACAGAGCAAGAAGAGGAAGTTGATTTCTAGTGACTACTTTCCGGCTGAGCTCCCCGAAGCCACTGCCAAGAAGGTCCCCAAGATCAACGCCAAGAATGCTGAGGAGCGGTCTGCTCCGACAAGCCCTACGGTTTGTTTCGTTGAAGCAGACGCTCCCGACAAGTTTTGCTCCGCAATCTTGCCGGGGACATCAAGCTCCGCTGAATCACGATTCTTGCCGTGGAAGCAGATGTTCCCGCAAAGCAGCATTTGCGCCTTTAGTCCTTGTCGCCGAGCCTCAAGCTCCCAAGATGGGCACAAAGAGATCCTCCGCTTCTCCAAACAGAGAACTTCGCAAGAGCAACAAGAAGCGAGAGAGTAGCCCGCAATCAAGTATGTATCGCTTTGTCGATGACATACTATACAGAAGAAGATTCAACGGAGTGAAATTGAAGTGTATTCCCCGGGAAGAAGGACATTAGCTGTTGGCGGAGATACATGGAGGCATATGTGGTCACCACATTGGCGAAGAACACTTGCCGCAAAGCTTTCCTAAGAAGGTTTCTTTTTGGCCAACAGCCTCCGTGATGCAACCGCACAAGTAACCAAGTGTGAAGCGCAAGGCCCACTCCAAGCAGATACATCAACCAGCTCAAGCTCTCCGTTTACGCATCCCTTTATCCCGCCATTTTCGTCCGGGGTTCGACATCTCGGCCCCTTTCCCCGAGCTGTCGGGGCTTTGAATACTTGTACGTGGTAATCGACAAGATCACAAAGTGGCCGGAAGTGGAAGCAAAGGAGGAAGGTGACAACACAACCAAGAATCGTTCTTTAGGTCGATTGTTTGCCGCTTCGAGTACCTAACAGATCATCACCGACAATGGCACACACCACGAGCCACACCTTCATGCAAGACGCCCAAGATCTTGGTGCCAAGATCTCGCTTCACTTCGCTGCTCATCCGAGAAGCAACGGTCAAGCCGGAGAGGGCAATGCTGGGCGCGCGGGCTCAAGACCGTAACTTTGACAAAGCGCACAAGTGCGGAAGAAATTGGATCGAGGAGTCGCCGTGGTTCTTTGGTCGATCAGACGACGCCAAATCGAGCCATCGCCGTACACCTTTTGCTCTTGTTCACGGAGCAGAGGCAGTTCTCCCCACGGAACTCGTGATACGGATCGCCTCGAGTGCTCGCTATGATGAGCTTGAGCAAGAGAAGCTGCGGCAAGATGACGCGCTGTTCTCGAGGAAGATCGCCTTCAGTTGTCAGACGAGCTGCTCGCTACCAAAGAAGCTTTGCGCCGCTACCATAGCTGCAAAGTTAATGCCGAAAGCTTCGAGGAAGGCGACCTTGTTCTTCGCCGCTCAATCCACTCAAGAATTCCAACAAGTTGACGCCGGCGGGAAGGCCCTTATCGGGTAAAGCGAGTCACTAGGCTCGCGCTGTCCGCTTTGAGATCAAGATGGCGCCCGTGAGCAACTCCCGAACATAGAGCATCTTCGTAAGTTTTACTCAGAGGCGCTGGTTGTTGGAACCCGCTGTCCCGGCAACCACCTTTTGTACAAGCCTTGCCGCTGTTGCATGAAAGCCTTTGTACAAAGCCGGGCGTAGATCCCGTGCATAAATAAAGATTATATGCTCTGCAAAAGTTGTCAAATTTCATGCCTTTTTTCTTTTTCGCATGTATAAACCGACACCTTGTACAAAGACTTGCCCCCGTAGCAATAACGAGCCTTAAGGCTCCATATCTTTATTTTCTCTTCTTTCTTTCTCTCAAAGAGAAGGTTCCTTCGCCCACAAGTTCACCGGGGGGGGGGGGGAAGGAGAAGATAATGACGTGGACTAGGCGTCGTTCAAAGAAGTATAGCCTTGCCGGGGCGCAGACAACAGAAAAGCTAAGTTGCCAAAGTTTGAGCACGATCAGTTTTAAATTTCTTAAGTTATATTCCTTGAACGACCGTGCTTTGTATGGAAAACCTGTGCGCGGAGGAACCAGATCGTGGCTAGTTGCGCCCTCACTTTGTTTCGAGTCCGCTCAACAATATAATCGTGTTGCGACTAGTCCCGACAAGGTTTCTTGCCGGAGGCAACACCGCCAAAGAAGGTCGATAATTGTTCAAGACTTAGCGCCAAGGCAAGGGTGCTCATACCGCAAGTTCCCTAAAAGCGTAGGGTAAAAACATACAAGGGAGGGAATCAAGTAAAGGAAATAACGTAGCAGATACTACCCAGAATAAAGTTATATTACAATAAATAACTTGCCGCGCTCTAATGAATTTTTCTTATGACGTGTCTGGCAGCGGCAAGAAAAAGGAGGAAGAGGACGGCCTAATCTACACGATCGCCGTCGACCCTTCTGACTTCATTCACCTTGTCCACGATGGGTGCGATAAGGGCTTTGAGTCTCATGAGATCAGCACCGCCGCAGCTTCTTGAGAACGCTGGTGAGGTTGATGGTCGGATTATGAAAAGCACCTTCACCAACACCTTCTCCAAGACTCGCACGATGTCACGCGACTGGCCACCAGCTGCTTTGGGATCCTTTCCGGAGTTGCCGGAGAGCCGCCACCACGCCTTGAAGAATAGAGTAAGCTTGGCGCTGGGCTGGAGGTTCTCGCCGGAGGAGTACCGTAAGCCCGCCAAGTCCAGCTTGAGCCAGCCTCCTCGCCGATGGTTGCAAAGAATGTTGACGAGGCCCTCCGCCCGTAGCTCCACCATGGCCCTCAAGGTGTTTTGAGTCTCGTGGCCCTCATTAGCAGCTCCTCGCTGCCCTTGATCTCTTGCTTCAAGTCCTCCTCCTCTTCTTGGCGCCTGCCTAGCGCCTCCGCAATGTGGCCAGCTTCAGCCCAAGTCGGCATTTGAGTCCTTGACGGCGCTCAGTTCCTTGCCCTTGTCGGTGAGTTGGACTTGCAGATCGCCATGAGAAAGGGCATCCTTCTCGCTCAAGGCTTAGAGTGCGACAAGTTCCTCATTCTTCCTTTCAGATCAGCCTCCACTGCGGCCACCTTCACCTCCACCTTCTTGGCGGCCTCGGTAGCTGCGGCAGCATCCTTCGCCTCCTTGAGCGCCCCGCCAAGTGATTGCTCACGTGCGGCGAGCTCCTCTTTGTAGCTGTCCAGGTTGACTTTCCGCTGCGTCAGTTCACCTTCCCGGGTGGACACCTCCTCAGCGGCAAGCCTCTGTTGCTCCTCAGCTTCTATCTTCTCAAGGACGAAGGCCTTCCGCGCCTCGACAAGCTGCGCCCTCTCCTCCGTAATGGACCGGAGGGCCTCTTGGTTGCGGCTCTGGAGCTCCTCTGCATGCTTCTATGTCAACTCCGCTGCCACGACAAAGCGCTTCCCGACTCCAGCCATTGCCGGGCATGGTAGAGCGACACCAGCTTCCGAGCAGCTTGCTCCTCCTGACTCGCCACATCGCCGCTTGGTGCATCAACCATCGACAGCCCGGGCGGAGGCGAGCACCTCTCCGCCAAAAGACTCTCCTCGATCGGCGCCGGAGCTCGACGCCCAGGAAGATGGATGAAGACACCGCCGCCTTCAAGTAGGCACCAGGTCGGGCTCTTCGAGCCCGTGCTGCATCAGCGGAGGGGTCGGCGGTCGGTGTAGCGCCTTGCGCCCTGCTACCTCGGGTCGCTGGCGATCGCGGACCCTCGCCACCTCCTGCACCAGCAGCCTTGGCGGCCTCTTCGCCAGCGGATCGCTGGCCGGCCTTTTCTCGGCGGCAGCGGCATCTTCGGTGTTGCTGCGTCGCCCTCCACGCCGGTGGCCTCGGGCCCATCGGATCTGTGGAGGAGATCTGAAGACAGAAGAGGAAGGAAAAGTCAAGCAAATATCCAAAAGAAGATCAAGAAGAACCCAAGGGAAAGTTTTCGACAAGGAGGGTTACCTGTGGCTGGGCTCAGGACCATGGGCTCCACCCACCAAGGCTCACTAGTTACGCCCCTTGCCGGGACCTCTCCTTGCCGGAGAGCGCCCCTTGTCGGAGAATCGCCTCGGGCGGCGAGTCGGGCATAACACCTCCGAATGGCTTCGTCGCTGCCCCGATGGGCCCGCTCTGCCCTACACAAGCAAGTCAGCAATCAGATATCAAGAAGAAACAGCACCTGTGCACGCCCCACAATAGGAAGTGAACAAATACTTACGCCTGGGGCTGCTGGGGCTGCTTCGAGGAGATGGTACCGGTCCACAAGGTGGTCTCGGACGTGTCCTCCGCCATCACAAAGCAGGATCGCCCTCGATGACAACCACGGGACCTTGGCCCTCTTCGCGCTCTCGCCGAGTCCCAAATGGAACAAGGATTCAGAGGGAAGCAGATCAGATGCAAGACAAGAAACAACAAAGATTGAAGAAATACAAGTACATCAAGAAGAAAGTCTTACTCCTCCTCCTCTTCTTCCTCCTCGTTGGAGCTCAGCGCGGAGAGGTCGATGTCTGGTACCCTTTCTGCGCGGTGAGGCGGAGGAGTAGGCTCCCTTGGGCGCTTGCCGGGGGCTGCGGCGGGATTAGGCGTGGCGGCTCGAGAAGACCCGCCCATTGCCGGCGCAGCAGCATGAGATGCTCCTCAGCAGTGCATTTGCCGCGTGGAGTGTGTCTCATGGCCTGCGGCTGTTGGTCTGCCCGCCCGCCTCGCCAGATCTCCGGTCCTGCAAAGGCGCCTCCTTGTTTGAGTTGGGGGCTGCGCAGAGGGCCCCGTCTGTGGCAAGCTGCTGGAAGATGGTTGGCCACTTGCGCCCCTGGCAGGCTCGCTTGGCTCGGCTTCGGGCTCCTCCTCGCCGGCGACCTCCCTGCCAAGGTCCTCTCGGTCGGCAAGGCTTGCCGCCTCGGCCGCCTCTGCCTCCTCCAACGTGAAGCCAAACTCGCCCGCGGTGGCGGCTGCCACCGCCTCTCGCCTCGTATGGCGATGTACCGCATCTCATC
This sequence comes from Aegilops speltoides, assembly GCA_021437245.1. NCBI lineage: Eukaryota > Viridiplantae > Streptophyta > Magnoliopsida > Poales > Poaceae > Aegilops > Aegilops speltoides. Next base: position 116,375,736 of record CM038145.1, read on the forward strand.
ATCGGTGGTGTCGCAGTGAGGAGCCTCGCCGCCGGCGCGACTGCTACCTCCACCAAGCTGTTGAAGAATTTCCGCACGACGCCGCCGGGCGCTCCTTCCGTTGGGATAATCCCGCGAAGTCGACTCCGCATCATTGCACGGATGCGATCAAGCCGGGAGTTGTCAGCACGATGGAATGACGCCGCGCAGCCTGAAACACTTCGGATGGTTGGCGTCGTGCTTGAATAGCTCCTTGAGCATCCCGTCAAGCTCCAGAATAGTGAAGTTAAAATTGAGGCCTGGGCGCAGCCTCATGATATCTGCCGGGCCTCCGAACAGCCAGGCGGGCCTCCCCCTCTCCTGTAGAGGGGCGATGCGACGGCGAAGGAAGTCCGCGCCAACGGCCCCTATTGTGAGTCCGGCAAGCCTGAGTCACAGAATCCGAGTGGTGGCGACCTTTAGCTTGGCATCGTCCGCCGCCAGAGCGCTCCAGTCACCGCCGCGCACTACCCGGGTTTGGCGTAAAGTGGTGAAGGGCTGCGGATCTGCGTCGACAATCCAACACCATTCAGCCTCCACTCGTCCCCATTTGCATGAGCTCCCTCCAGATACACCTCCTTCTTGCCGACCGAGATCCGGAGACCTGCCGGACAAGGGTTCTCCTTTCTCACCCGGGAATGAAATAGTGGTGAAAAGGGCAACGCTGGGGTGGATTCCGACGGTTCTCGCAAAGATGCGCGAAACCACCATTGTCGAACGGCGCTGGGGGTGAAGTCAAGGAGGTGGAGCCCGTATGTATTCATGACGTCGCCGAAGAAATCGGAGAAGGGCGGGCAGAGCCCGCAATAGAAGAATACTGGAAAGAAATGATACCCTTTTGGGCACCGCTTTGAAGTAGAAGCTTCGACGGAGAGCACCGGCGTGCGCGGATGCGCCCGCGTCTCCGTCGACCAGAAGCGATAGAACTCCTCCCGCAGCGCCTTCGGGGTGAGCTCGGGGGGGAAAAGCGCACACTCCTTGCGCAGCGCCTCGAGCCGCAGCGCCTCGGTCGACTTCGCATTCTTCCCGGTCTTCGAAGCCATGGCGAAGGCAGTGGGGAAGCGCGGAGGCGTTGGTGGCGACGGCGGCGACGGGCGGCAGAGCACTGCTCTCTTTCGGCTTGGGAAGCGGAGGGGAGCAGCGGAGTTTTCTGAGGAAGAAACCGCAAGTGGCGAAGGTGGGGGAACGGCCCCTGTTTCCTCTGCTTATAAAGAGGAGAGGCAAACGTTATGCCTTTCTTGATTTAAGAATTGCCCATGATCTCTCCCATGACGCCGCGTTTGACGCGTGCCGTTACGGGAGGGCGCGGTGGATACGGAGTTAGATTTGGTGTGGACTCAGGCCGCGTGTGCCCGTGCCCTGTTTTGGGCCTGGCCCAACAGCGCTTGGTACCGCGTGTAGCCCAGGCCCGGGGGATCCTGTCGGTGTACTAAAGTAGGGGTACCTTAGTATCCCGAACTTGTGCACGGGCAGTCGCAGCGTCCTGCGGCAAGGCTTGCCGGGCGTCCGCCAAGATCCTTCGCTATTCCTATTACTGCCATTCAAGAACAAAGTGTCTCAACTGAGAAGACAATGCCCTGGCAAGAGGAGCTTGCCGGGAAGGACAAGGCCCCGGCAAGAGGAGCTTGCCGGAAGGCCAACCAAGGCATTTCAAGAGACTTGCCGCGACGCTACCACAAGGCTCCCCGCAAAGACCCGTGAGCGACAAGCTTGCGGGTGCGACAAGACAACGACCAGCGGCAAGGCGCTTGTCAAGGCGGCCACCACTCTACGCCCATGCTCCAACAAGATCCGACGACGTGTCGCCGCAGGATCGCTCTCGCGCACGTGGCGAGTAGTCAGGCAGCCAAGCGGTGCGAGGTGGCAAGTGGAGATGACGAAGGCCATCGTGGCGATCGGTGGCGCCCCTAACGGTCGCTTTCTGACTTTGTTGGGCGACCGGACGGGCATTAAATGCCCTTGTCCCCGCCACGAAAGTTAGGTAGGGGCATCAGAGATAGCGGTTGTACTTGTCAGACCCGACTCAATGCCACATCGATCTAGCATGTAACACCTCATATCACTTTGCGGCCTCACGCACGGTATTCCCACGGTGTCGCCTTACCTTTGCCGGGACCGCTTATGCCTTTTGGCACACGATATGATAGTGTCGCTAGCATCCATATGATAAGGAGCCCGGCCGACATGGCTAGTCGTAAACCCAAAGTGGCACAAACTTACAGGACAGCATCCATGACCCAAAGATCGAACGTGTCGGTCATCACGAAAGTGAATCCAGTCTGTAGCACTCGGGCTAGCAGACTCCGGTGAACCGGGCTGTAGCGGCTAACAGACTCCGTATTCATCGCGTGACATTTCAAGGGACGGACACAGAACGAAGAAGGACACATGCCGCCAGCCTAAGTGTTCCGGAGCAAGAGCAAGCTACCATGGCTTGGTGGAAACACTAGGAGACATTTCCGGTAAGAGAGGCTACTAAAGATAAACAACTAGATAGTCGATCCCACACATACCAAGCATTTCAATATCATACACACAATATGCTCGATATGTGCAAATACAACATGGCATCACAACATGACTCTACGACTCAAGTATTTATTCATTAGGCCCGAGGAGCGAGATATTACAAACATGGGTCTCATGACCCAACATTCGTGAGCATACAAGTCAAAGCACATGCGAAGCTCAACATGTCCGAGTACGTACATCTATAAATGAAAAAGGCTTAGAAGCCCGACTATCTACTAGATCTGCCGAGGGCACAAGATCGTAGCTGAGGTAACAAGCTAAACGTCAAGTCCACGTGGAACTACTAGCTAGACCAAGTCTCTCTCGCAAAAACATAAAATAGGCAAACGTGAGTACAAATGTACCCAGCAAGACTTACATCGTAACTAACTACATATGCATCATTATCAACAAAGGGGTGGTGGAGTTTAACCGCAAAGAAGCCAGCTTTGACTCGTGGCTAACCTTAACTACGAATCGCAAGTAACTCTTGAGGTGGCGCACGAGTCCACATATTCACCATATCAATACACCACTATGGATCCGCTCCGCCTCCCTCACGAGAACGCCATCCATAGCACTCACGCTTATCTTGCGATTTTAGAGTATCCACTTTCACTTGTCTATGAACTGCATAAGGGGTCCAAGTTTCCATATCCGAGGAATCCGCTATTCAATAGATAATGATAACCCCGCAGGGTGTACTTCTTCACACACGCCTCGCCACTTATAGCCCTCAGACACGCTATGTACCTCGCAACCTTCAAGCGAAGCCGGGCGAGGGAGTCGCCACGGCCTACCTAAACACTCAAGTCTCTCGTCCAGGTTTATCGCCTATTCGGGTTCCATCCGCAAGGAGATCCGCCGGGTGTCGCCACGGCCCCAAACGATGTGAGCAGGGTTCCCAAGCCCACCTCGACGGGTGGATTCACGCTTGGTACACCGTACCACAGTGCCTAGTCTCGTCCCAAGCCCACCTGCACGGGTGCCACTTGGTAGACTACTAACACTACCTACAAACACCGTAAACTAGTTGCAACTCCGGACAGAGAACAAGGGTGATTAAGAAGCCGAGAGGGCTTGGAGCGCCTCAAGCCCAATGTGTGGTAGTAACTGCTCATGGATCACAAACACGTAACTCAGTTCGAGGACGGCCATAATGAGACAACCCACCATGTACTCCTACATGGCCTCTCACCGCTACCTTTACCAAATCGTGTTCACACCCTTAGCTCTCAACAAGAGGACATGTTCACACACCTCCGATTCATTCCCGATGAATCGCACCGACACAACTCTAAGCAATAGCAGCATGACAAACAAGCATGAATGAGTAGGCACATCAGGGCTCAAACAACTCCTACTCATGCTAGTGGGTTTCATCTATTTATCGTGGCAATGACAGTCATGCAAAGGATAAAGGGGTTCAGCTACCGCAGCAAGTAACAGCTTGAACCGTTGTTGTCCTAATGCAGAAAAGAGAGCAGGAGCGAGAGAGTGGGATTGTATCGAATGAACAAGGGGTTTTGCTTGCCCGGCACTTCAAGATATTATACTTCTTCATCGGTGTCATCGAACTCGTCGTCGAAACCACGTCTATCGAGAGGGGACAGTTACCGGCAAATAAAGAGGGACACAATCAATGCAATGCAACAAATATGATGCATGATAATGTCAAGGCAATATGCTGTTGATTGAGCTAATGCACCTAGCTATGATTTAAATGAAGTTGGTTTGAATACATGATTCAAATTCCAACTCCATATATGATTATTTGAATGCCCTTTATTTGTTTTGTCCAAAACAGAGGACAAACATTGCTCAAACATGCATGAAAATGGTACAGATGGATAGATTGGATTTTTCTGATCATTTTTCATATATAATTTATTTCATTTGGAGTTACGGTTGAATTATTATGAATTTTAGAAGTTTTAAGCATTTTCTGAAAATAATAAATCATTTCAGATTTATTTAAATTCCAGAAAGAATTATTGCGTCAGCATGACCTCACTCTGACGTCATCAGGTCAACAGGGTGGGTTCAGGTCAAACCTGACCAGTGGGGCCCATCGTCGCTGACTCAGTCGATTGAGTGAATGATGTGGGACCGGTCAACGATGACCGGCCGTAGTCAAAGTTTACACGGGGGTCCACGGCATTAACACCGATTTAATGTAAAAATTATATTAACCTAATTAAGCATGAGGGGCCACATGGCAGTGGCTATGGGGGTGTTTAGTGGGGTTATTAGCACTAATTAACCGGGCGCCACGCCGCCAGGTGACGCCGGGCGACACAAAGCAGCGGCGGAACTCGCCGGAGTTGGTCGGGCGGCGCTTAAAGCCGCGGGTCGGGCACCCCGAGGGCACTCGGCGGGAGCCCGTGCTCCGCTGCCTAGGGGCGCACGCAGCTGGGCACAGGGAGGCCGGGGTCGACGGCGGCGGCCAGAACGGCGGCGGCCGGAGCTACGGGTTCGAGCGGCGTAGCGCTATGGTGCACGAGAGGACGAGCTGGTGGCGGCGTTAGCTTGCTGCGGAGCTCCTGAGCACGTAGCCAAGCTCGGGCACGAGCTTTGCTAGCTCTGGCTATGACAGCGTCGAGAACGGCGGCGGCCGGAGTTCGGTGGCGTGCAGATTTGGCGCTACAGAGCACGGCAGGGCGAACCAGTGGGCGCTGCAGGTTCACAGGAGCGCGGCGAGCACGATGGTGATGCTCGGGCGAGCGGACGAGCTCAGGAGCATGGAGCTCGCTGGCGTGGCGGCGGCGAAGCCATGGAGGTGGGGAACGGAGCTAGAGGACGAACGCTACGACGGGAGAGTGGTGAGGGGCGAGGAGCTCACAGCGGTTCCGCAGGTTGGTCGGTGGGCTCGGGAGAGGCCGGAGCGCCGGGCGGCGGCGGAGATCTCCGGCTTTCCGAGGTTGAAGACGGGTCGATGGCGACGAGGCAGAGCCCTCGGCTCATTTCTTCGGGCGTGGGGATGGGGTGCCTCGATTTTGGAGCTGCTGGACATGGTCATGGGAGGAGGGGACGGCGGTGGTCGCGGCAACGACGAGCGGCGCTCTCGGGTGCGTTCGGTGACGAGAGGGAGGGAGAGCAGAGGAGAAGGAGGAAGCACGGGAGAGAGTGAGAGAGAGGTCGGGGGCTGCGTGGTGACGCATGGAGGCGTCCAGGGCGTCGGGGACGCAGGCAGCCAGGCAGGAGGTGGCCGCGGTGGCTGTGCGCGCCACACGCAGCTGCTTCTCCTACTGGCAGAGGAGGAAGACGACAGGAGCTGCAGGTGGGCTGGGTTGCCACCGGGCCAAGCTAGGGTGTGGGCCCGCATGTAAGTTAGCTAGGTAAGTTTCCTTTCTTCTGTTTTCCTATTATTCTGTAAAATTTAGGGCTTTTCCAAAAATACTTAGACACACTGATAAATCACCAAACTTCTCATGGCCATTGTTTGGAATTTATCCAACATGGAACATTTCAGTTTAGGATTATTTGGACATTTTAAATATTTTATAGTATTTAAATGCCCAAATTCAAATAGAGTATGATTTAATTCAGAGCCCAAATATATCATGGAAAAGTGTGCATCACCTCTGCTCATCATTTACAGATTTCCCATAAATGATGAACATTTTTGAAAGCCATTTGGACTTACTGAAAATATTTTAGATAAACCTAGTGATTTTCTTTAATGCTAGGGTTTGAGCAATCCCCATTTCAAAATTAAGCAAAATTTAAATATGATGTACACATGAAGCTAGCCTAGAGCAAAACCAGAAGCTAGGGATGTGACAACTCGCCCCCACTAAACAAGAATCTCGTCCCGAGATTCAGGCATAGGGTAAGATGAAGGGGAAACGCAACCAACGCAATCTTCATTATCCAAGTTGCACTTCAATTGAACGTTGATTCAATCACCATCTTTGTCTCGAGGTCTTGCTCTGGGGACTACAATCAACATGACAACGAGAGGGAAAGAAACTCTAGAGGGATCGATCTTCTCGAAGATCAAACAACTTAGGATCAGCTCACGGGGTGAGTCATAAAAACATCTCGCAAGCTGAGATACAATGCACACATCTAGAGGATTGGAGTGGAACAGACGACGAGGGTTCACTAGGTAGACAACAATTCCACACCTAAGAGGGTGGTGAACGGTTGTCAACGTAGCGAGAGTTTTGAGTTGCCAAGATACCACAGCGAGACATTTTTAGAGGAGGCAATTCGTGGATTTATCCCCTTAAGTGGCAAAAAGAATTACATTTGATTTAGAGATCATTGAAACTCTCTATAGCAGCCTAAGTCAACTCACAATCGATCATTTGAAGGAATCCGAACGAATAACATTCTCGGGCCAGAACGGATGATGTGGATTACCTTGTTGAAGACCACACAAGGGATGATTTTAGTAGTCAGAGAAGCTCAAAGAGAGAGAGTGAATCTACTGCTTGAAAAGTTATAGCATAACCGAGGAAATTGAGAGCAATCCCAGTTAGTAACTACGATAGCACCTAATGCTTGTGCGTGCTCTCAAGAACTTGAGCATTTCCATACTCATCAAGGTTTTATCAACATCCGTGTCAAGGGTGCCGACAACACAACATACTACCATGATGAATAGCGATGGACGATGCGATAAAAAGGAAGACAACACTTTCTCAGATTTCACCTTAGCGGGTCAAGGGGACTAATCTGGATGATCGATCGAGAGACATTTAGCACTCCGCTTCTATCGTTCTCCTTGATGTACTAGCATATCCCATTCATTGAAATGGTCTCGCATCTAGAACATCAAGTAAAGGTCGGACTTCGAACACAAAAATCATAAGGCACAGCTAGGAGTAAATCCTATAAAATCCTTATGGGAGGTGGCCAACTTCTTCAATCAAGATACTATAATAATAGGTCTTCCGTTGGGTGTGTTGGCCACTTACATCCACTTTACCGTTATCGCGAGACCAATATTATAGTTCTTGGGAAATGTTACAACCATCATATCTCGCCTCGAGATTCAGATCTGGTTAGTGTCGAATAGTCCGCACTCATCGAGGCTAGAAAGAAAATGAAAGTTTGCAACACAAATCGACGAGATGACGTCATGAGATTCTCGAAATGAACTACGATAGCAAGCTCCAAAACATGAGCTGGTTCTGCTACAAACACGTGAACACCTGTCCAAGACAAGCATGACCACATAGTAGTCTTATAATAAAACACTAGCGAGTTCAGAGAGGAAACCATCATCGAGGATATCAAGTCCTTGCATAAGTCTCGAGCCCACGAAGGAACTTCTTCTCCTTGAACAAATCAATCGGTGGCTTGGTGTGCTAGGAACACATATGGAGTGGAGGTAATTAATCTACCAAACCATAGAATACTTCGACGATGCATGACTGATTTGGGATGATTCCAAAGGAAGCAACATTGACTTTCTCGAATTCACGGCGGCAACTTGCATCAAATGCACATGAACTAGAGGAAGTCACTTCTTACGTCCGAACATATGCTTCATGAGCTAGCATGAACAAATGCTTTAAAAAGTTTCCAACACTAGCTTAATGTTCAACAAAACTATGGAGAAGACAAGAATGTTGTCGATGTGCTCAACAGCAATTTATCCAGACTCCAATGGAGATGGAATTCCATAATTATGTGAACAAGTGATAGCATTGGTCAGACCCAAAGGATATAATGGTGTATGCTCGAGGGATCAACCAAGAGTAAAACAACATTACGAATATCATTGGTTCTGGTCTGATTTGATGATAACCCATACTCAAAACAAAGGTTGGATAAAATGATAGGTCCATTAACTGATCACGAGGGTCAGTCGATGAAAATATCATCTCTCTTCAACACACACACACACGAGATATCCCTTAAAATGAACTAAGTAGGACAAGCTTTTATCTTCCAACTCTCCAAGTTGTTGTCCAGCTTAACCAACTGGCTCAGGGGTATTCAACACAGATTCTTGGAGAAAGGGTGGTTTCGAAAACCAACTTGATCACGAGCTCAACATAGCGGTCAGGTGACAACCTGGTAATACTTCCGAGAAGATATTCGAACATCACGAACCACCGGTATGTTAATAAGCTCGAGAACAATCTTGCTTTTCAGGGCAAGATGATATGATCAAAAGAGCGAGGGTTTAACAAGATCCTAACTCATTGATCGGAGAGTGCACCGGAAATAAGGGCTAGTTAGCACAATCATACTTAGGGTGATGATTCAAAAATCAACATGCTAAGAGTGGGGTTAATGTCCTTTAACTACTAAGCAACAAAGTTGCTAGGAGTATTGATTTCACACATCACGAATCACTTGTCGGTATTCCTGTTGCAATAACACGGAAATCGAGGAATGAACAATGATGGCGAGAAGTATCACTACGCCATGAATTCATGAGAAATGGTGCAATTCTCATGACATTCCGACATAAAGAGGGCAATACTTGTGGTAGAATAGAACAGAAACTGGATTAGCATTTTTATCTGCGGAATACAACTGCTTTGACCCAATCCTAGATATGGATGAGGTACTGGAGTTTGTTTCTCCTAGTCATTCCAGAATAGAATGACTTGACGGACCACAAGAGTAATAAGCATCGATGAGCACGGTTGCACAACTACTCCTATCTATCAATTGATAGACGAGGGCCAGAAAACAACTAAAGAGGGACAACTCAAAGGAACATATGATTTTCTGAGTTGTGGAAGCATGGACTAGCATGTCGAACGAATTCAACATATTTCTTCCGGATAACCCATGCAGAAGGTAGAACTAGCAGATTCATATTATAGAATGGAGAACTCATCAAGAGCACTCTGGTTGTGATCTTTTAGTTCAAAAGAACTCCTGCCAAGAATGGTTCATGGTATTTGGAAGAACGATATACCACGGACCTCGAGGACTATCGCAAAGGTTACTAATATCCTAAAGGAACTAGCAAACACTATCAACACGGGGTAAGTAGGGTGGATCTCGGGTTCAAAACCCAGAAGTGGAATACCTACATACTAAGTGGCATCACGGGATGCTTTCGGGAATAAAGGCCAGAGTCATCACACTGGAACGCAAATCATAGCTAGATTACTAGATGATCCCCTAAGACACCTAGGGTCATAATATTAACTCCAACATATATGTCAAGGTAAAAGAATACCTCAACTCAGCAATTAATGTGATTAACCTGGCCCAAAGGAACATCAAAACCAGAGGGAAAGGATTTGCAAGTGCATCAGATTGTTTAGAAACCTGGGATGACTCGGACAGCATAACGGCTATAAATGCTCAAAAGAATTTAGACATGCTACAAACATGGTGGCATCGCCACTCAGAGGCACAATATCAAGAATTCGAGATCAACAATTAACATACGGAAGTAGTAGGAACTTAACTGAGGCTTGAAACCAACAATCCTATAAGTCTACGGATTAGTAACACGTGATCCTGATAGAAAGAAGAGAAGCCTAGTTCTTAACCCCCGTAGAAGAGAAGAGGTTGACTCAGATCAGAAGGCCATGAGGTATAAGGAGTAAAAAGAGCCTTACGTTCCATCCCACAATCAATTCCCCTACATATAACTAAAGCATTTCTAGACTCAACTTCACCAGTTTGGCTTGGTAATCCCTACAGCAACAAGCTCGATACCAAAGCTGTCAGACCCGACTCAATGCCACATCGATCTAGCATGTAACACCTCATATCACTTTGCGCCTCACGCACGGTATTCCCACCGGTGTCGCCTTACCTTTGCTCCGGACCGCTTATGCCTTTTGGCACACGATATGATAGTGTCGCTAGCATCCATATGATAAGGAGCCCGGCTGACATGGCTAGTCGAAACCCAAAGTGGCACAAACTTACAGGACAGCATCCATGACCCAAAGATCGAACGTGTCGGTCATCACGAGTGAATCCAGGCTGTAGCACTGGCTAGCAGACTCGTGAACCGGGCAGAAGGGCTAACAGACTCCGTATTCATCGCGTGACATTTCCCGAAGGGACGGACACAGAACGAAGAAGGACACATGCCGCCAGCCTAAGTGTTCGGAGCAAGAGCAAGCTACCATGGCTTGGTGGAAACACTAGGAGACATTTCCCGGTAAGAGAGGCTACTAAAGATAAACAACTAGATAGTCAGATCCCACACATACCAAGCATTTCAATATCATACACACAATATGCTCGATATGTGCAAATACAACATGGCATCACAACATGACTCTACGACTCAAGTATTTATTCATTAGGCTCCGAGGAGCGAGATATTACAAACATGGGTCTCATGACCCAACATTCAGAGCATACCACCAAAGCACATGCGAAGCTCAACATGTCCGAGTACGTATATCTATAAATGAAAAAGGCTTAGAAGCCCGACTATCTACTAGATCTCGCCGAGGGCACAAGATCGTAGCTGAGGTAACAAGCTAAACGTCAAGTCCACGTGGAACTACTAGCGAGACCAAGTCTCTCTCGCAAAAACATAAAATAGGCAAACGTGAGTACAAATGTACCCAAAGAAGACTTACATCGAACTAACTACATATGCATCATTATCAACAAAAGGGTGGTGGAGTTTAACCGCAGCAAGCCAGCTTTGACTCGGTGGCTAACCTGAACTACGATCGCAAGTAACTCTTGAGGTGGCGCACACGAGTCCACATATTCACCATATCAATACACCACTATGGATCCGCTCCGCCTCCCTCACGAGAACGCCATCCATAGCACTCACGCTATCTTGCGATTTTAGAGTATCCACTTTCACTTGTCTATGAACTGCATAAGGGGTCCAAGTTTCCATATCCGAGGAATCCGGCTATTCAATAGATAATGATAACCCCGCAGGTGTACTTCTTCACACACGCCTCGCCACTTATAGCCTCAGACACGCTATGTACCTCGGCAACCTTCAAGCGGAAGCGGGCGAGGAGTCGGCCACGGCCTACCTAAACACTCAAGTCTCTCGTCCGTGTTTATCGCCTATTCGGTTCCATCCGCAAGGAGATCCGGCGGGTGTCGCCACGGCCCCAAACAATGTGAGCAGGGTTCCCAAGCCCACCTCGACGGGTGGATCTACGCTTGGTACACGTGCCACGGTGCCTAGTCTGTCCCAAGCCCACCTGCACGGGTGCCACTTGGTAGACTACTAACACTACCTACAAACACCAGAAACTAGTTGCAACTCCTGGACAGAGAACAAGGGTGATTAAGAAGCCGAGAGGGCTTGGAGCGCCGAGCCCAATGTGTGGTAGTAACTGTTCATGGATCACAAACACAGAACTCAGTTCCTGAGGACGGCTACAATGAGACAACCCACCATGTACTCCTACATGGCCTCTCACCGCTACCTTTACCAAATCGTGTTCACACCCTTAGCTCTCAACAGTAGGACATGTTCACACACCTCCGATTCATTCCCGATGAATCAGACCTGACACAACTCTAAGCAATAGCAGGCATGACAAACAAGCATGAATGAGTAGGCACATCAGGGCTCAAACAACTCCTACTCATGCTAGTGGGTTTCATCTATTTACTGTGGCAATGACAGGTCATGCAAAGGATAAAGGGGTTCAGCTACCGCAGCAAGTAACAGTTGAACCGTTGTTGTCCTAATGCAGTAAAAGAGAGCAGGAGCGAGAGAGTGGGATTGTATCGAATGAACAAGGGGTTTTGCTTGCACGCACTTCAAGATATTATACTTCTTCATCGGTGTCATCGAACTCGCCGTCGAAACCACGCCTATCGAGAGGGGACAATTCATCGCAAATAAAGAGGGACACAATCAATGCAATGCAACAAATATGATGCATGATAATGTCAAGGCAATATGCTGTTGATTGAGCTAATGCACCTAGCTATGATTTAAATGAAGTTGGTTTGAATACATGATTCAAATTCAAACTCCATATATGATTATTTAAATGCCCTTTATTTGTTTTGTCCAAAACAGAGGACAAACATTGCTCAAACATGCATTGAAATGGTACAGATGGATAGATTGGATTTTTCTGATCATTTTTCATATATAATTTATTTCATTTGGAGTTACGGTTGAATTATTATGAATTTTAGAAGTTTTAAGCATTTTCTGAAAATAATAAATCATTTCAGATTTATTTAAATTCCAGAAAGGAATTATTATACAAGATGACCTCACCTGACGTCATCAGGTCAACAGGGCGGGTTCAGGTCAAACCTGACCAGTGGGGCCCACTGGTCATTGACTCAGGTCAGGATTGAGTGAATGACAGGTGGGACCGGTCAACGATGACTGGGCCAGAGTCAAAGCTGACACATGGGGTCCACGGCATTAACACTGATTTAACAGAAAAATTATATTAACCTAATTAAGCGCAGGGGCCCACATGGCAGTGGCTATGGGGGTGTTTAGTGGGGTTATTAGCACTAATTAACCGGCGCCACGTCAGCAGGTGACGCCGGCGACCACAGCAGCGGCGGGAACTCGCCGGAGTTGGTCGGGGCGGCGCTATAAAGCGCGGCCGGGCACCCCGAGGGCACCGAGGGAGTCCGTGCTCCCGCAGCCTAGGGGCGCACGCAGCCGGGCATGTGGAGGCCGGGTCGACGGCGGCGCCAGAACGGCGGGCGGCCGGAGCTACGGGTTCGAAAGCGGCGTAGCGCTATGGTGCACGAGGACGAGCCGGTGGCGGCGTTAGCTTGTCGCGGAGCTCGAGCACGTAGCTGCTCGCACGAGCTTTGCTAGCTCGCTACGACAAATACGAGAACGGCGGCGGCCGGAGTTCGTGGCGCGCGGATTTGGCGCCACAGAGCACGGCAGGCGAAACCATGGGCGCCGCAGTTCACAGAGCGCCGGGCGAAAGCACGATGGTGATGCTTTCGGCGAGCGGACGAGCTCAGAGCATGGAGCTCGCTGGCGTGGCGGCGGCGAAGCCGCGGAGGTGGGGAACGGAGCTAGAGGACTAACGCCCGACGGGAGAGTGGTGAGGGGCGAGGAGCTCACAGCCGGTTCCGCAGGTTGGTCGGTGGGCTCGGGAGAGGCCTGAGCAGCTCGGGCGCGATGGAGATCTCCGCGCCCGAGGTTGAAGATGGGTCGATGGCGACGAGGCAGAGCCCTCCGGCCATTTCTTCGGGCGTGGGGATGGGGTGCTCGATTTGGAGCTGCTGGACATGGTCATGGGAGGAGGGGACGGCGGTGGTCGCGCAACGACGAGCGGCGCTCTCGGGTGCGTTCGGTGAGAGGGAGGGAGGAGAGCAGAGGAGAAGGAGGAAGCACGGAGAGAGTGAGAGAGAGGTCGGGCTGCGTGGCGACGCATGGAGGCGCCCAGGCGCCGGGACGCAGCAGCCAGCAGAGGTGGCTGCTGGTGGTCAGGCTGGCCAAGACGCAATGCTTCTCCCATCGGGCAGAGGAGGAAGACGACAGTGAGCTGCGTGGTGGGCTGGGTTGCTGCTGGGCCGGCTTAGCTGGGGTCTTGGCACGCACAAGTAAGTTAGCTAGGTAAGTTTCCTTTCTGCTTTTTCTATTATTCTCAGAAAATTTAGGGCTTTTCCAAAATACTTAGACACACTGATAAATCACCAAACTTCTCATGGCCATTGTTTGGAATTTATCCAACTTGGAACATTTCAGTTTAGGATTATTTGGACATTTTAAATATTTTATAGTATTTAAATGCCCAAATTCAAATAGAGTATGATTTAATTCAGAGCCCAAATATATCATGGAAAAATGTGCATCACCTGCCATCAAGCTTACAAGATTTCCCATAAATGATGAACATTTTTGAAAGCCATTTGACTTATCAAAATATTTTAGATAAACCTAGTGATTTTCTTTAATGCTAGGGTTTGAGCAATCCCCATTTCAAAATTAAGCAAAATTTAAATATGATGCACACATGAAGCTAGCCTAGAGCAAAACCAGAAGCTAGGGATGTGACATGTACCGACCCCCTTTTTTTACTTTTTTTACCCCTCTCTGCATTGCCACCTGTCGGTGACCCTTTAGCCTATAAAAGGAGGCCCATGCGCACGTAGAAGTGGTTCGACTCATTCGAAACTACAGAACGCTCACGCTCTAGAGCAAGAACACAATACAAACACAAAGTAGCAGTAGGAGTTTTATCTCTCCGGAGAGCTCCGAAGCTGGGTAAAATCCCTCGCGTGCTTCGCCTCAATCTGCTCTTCGTGCGCCCTCCGCTCCCTGCCGGACCGAGAAGGGGCCCTGCCCCATAGGTGCTCGTTTCCCATGACACATGCCATGAAACATCCAAATACAGGGGTGCCGTGCACCCCCTGTGCTTCACCGATGAGGTGCTGGATCATGAATTTCCAGAGGGATTAAAACCCGTAAACATAGAGGCATACAATGGAATGACAGACCCTGCAGTCTACATTGAGGACTTTATTCTTCACATCCATATGGCTCGCGAAGATGATCTCCACGCCATCAAATACCTGCCCCTCAAATTGAAAGGACCAGCTCGGCACTGGTTAAAAAGCCTCCCCGAAAACTCAATTGGAAGTTGGGAGGAAATTGAGAATGCTTTCAAGGCTAATTTCAAGGGACCTATGTCCGACCTCCAGATGCAAACGATTTAAATCACATAATTCAACAACCCGGAGAGTCAGCTCGTAAGGTTTGGAACCGATTTCTCACAAAAAAGAATCAAATCATCGACTGCCCGGATGCCGAAGCCTTAGCGGCTTTCAAGCACAGTGTCCGGGACGAATGGCTCGCTGTGACACCTCGCCAGAAAAGCCAAGGACAATGGCAGCCCTAATAAGTTTTATGACCCGCTTTTGCGCTGGCGAAGACAGCTGGTTGGCTCGCAGCACCAGCGACCTGCACATCCAAGTCGTGGGATGGAAATGGGAAGCCGCGATGCAATAAAAACAAGCATCGAAACAATGGAGACAGCCCAGACAACACGTCGGTAAACGCCGGATTCAGGGGCTCTCGACCCGGTCAACGGAAGAAGCCATTTAAAGGCAGCAGAGAGGGACCGTCTAGCCTAAACAAAATTCTAGACAGATTATGTCAGATCCATGGCACCCTCGAGAAACCTCCAAATCACACCAGCAGAGAATGCTGGGTCTTCAAGCAGGCTGACAAGCTAAATGCCGAACACAAGGGGAGGAAGACGCCAAGGGAAGACGACGACGAGCCTCACCAGCCGAACACTGGGGGACATAATTTTTTTCCACCAGAGGTCAAAATAGTGAACATGATTTACGCAACTCACATACCAAAGAGGAGGCGCAAATGCGCACTCCGAGACGTATATGCTGTAGAGCCCGTCGCCCCCATATTCAACCCATGGTCGTCCTGCCCGATCACTTTCGATCGCAGGGATCATCCGACTAGTATCCGGCACGGAGGTTTGGCTGCCCTGCTGCTCGACCCAATAATTGACGGATACCATCTCACCCGAGTCCTTATGGACAGCGGCAGTATTCTTAATCTGATATATCAGGACACTGTCCGCAAAATGGGGATAGACCCGTCAAGAATCAGCCAAAGCAGTACTACCTTAAGGAGTAATACCAGGTGTAGAGGCCCGTTGTACGGGCTCTCTAACATTAGAGGTTGTATTCTGTTCTCCCAAAAACTTTCGAAGCGAAGAACTAATCTTCGACATTGTTCCATTCCGAAGCGGCTATCACGCACTACTCGGAAGAACGGCCTTCGCTCGTTTCAATGCAGTACCGATTACGCTTATCTTAAACTTAAGATGCCCGGTCCACGTGGCGTCATCATAGTCAGCGGAAATACAGAGCGTTCCTGTTGGATGTTGCGTTCCGGCAGACCCTTAAGGTTCGAAGTCTGGGGTGCGCGAAGATCTTACCCCTACCAATCCACGTCGAATCGCCTTGCGAGAAATCTAAGCTAAACGATGAACAACACGAGAGACACAAGATTTATACTGGTTCGGGCCACCATTGTGGTGTAATACCCTACTCCAGTGTGTGGTGTGGTGGATTGCCTCAGGGGCTGATGATGAACAGTACAAGGGGAAGAACAGCCTCGCGAGAGGTGTTCTTGGGCTGGTGCGATGAACTACTTGGGAGAGTTCGATCGCCTCTCGATCTGATGGGGACTCTATGAGATGCCCTCTAATGTGGGAAGGGCACCAACAACAGCCATTTTGAAGGGGAACATCTAGTACAAGCTATCCTAACTAAAGTTGGTCTTCGATTGCCAAAGGCACTGGCGATGATGCTGCCTTGGGCTGCACGGTGACCTCCATCCTGCCGCTCTGCTGGTCTTGGTCTCGTTACACCGAAATGGTAACCTTTGCCTGGTGCCTCGGTACTCCACGCCTGTGTTTGCCCCCTTTGCACCAAAGGGGAAACAAGGACATCACAAGAGGCGGGCGCTCACCTGGTCTCGATCGTCATGGTTTATGCCACGAGCACCTCGCGAGGTACCTTGCCTTGATCTCTCCGCCTCGCGAAGCCTGCTCGGCGAGGCCGCTCCCGAGGAAGCTCAAGGCCGTCCGCCATGAGGCTTGGCCCCTCGCGAGGGTCTTGAGTTTGCGTTGATGAAGATGGGCCGCACTAGGCCATCACTTGAGCCACGTCGCAGGCTGCAGGCAGGCAATTCTAGGGACCCGCATTCCCAGAACGCCGACAGTAGCCCCCGGGTGCAAGGCACACTCGGACTTGGCTTAGCAGAGAAGCGAAGGGCAGCAGCGAGCGCCACGGGCTCCCAACAGCCTCAAGGGTTTTGGGCGCCGCGTGGCGGTTGATTAGACATGGGCGTCTCCGCTTCCCCACGCTCCGTCATTATGCGCCTAGCTAGGTGGCCACGAGGCTTGTACATAGTTATTCTCCCCTTGCTACTTGCGCGCTTCTCGTTCCCCTTTCCTCCCTGAGCATCTGCTTCCGCCTCCAATCCGTCTTGAGTTCTTCCCCCCTTTCCATTGCCATGGCGCCAACGAAAAAGGAGAAGGGGAAGAGACCGACGCCTTTGTCCAGCTCTCCTCCGGCAGCTACCCTCACTGCCGACTCGCCATACTTAACTGAAGCCTTGGAGAAGGTTTCGCCCGCCACCTCCAGCTTTCAACGAAAAGTGTAGGATGATGGTCTGGCCCACGTCCCATGCCTCCTTCCAAAGGATCGTCACGGAGGTCCGATTCTTTGCCGACGCCTTGTGGGTGGGTCTGGTTCCCCCTTCTCCGCTTTGTTCAATGCGGTGCTTTCCCATTACCAGATCCATATGATGCATCTTGGTCCCCAATCTATTACTCTGCTTGCTGTCTTCGCCTTTGTCTGCAAGGCCATGGTGGGGATTCCTCCTTCCGTTGCTCTTCTATGCCACTTCTTCTCTCTGCGCCTGACTGATCCTTCCCAATGTTTGGAATGCATGAGCTTCCAGGCCGTGCCAGAGACGGCCGCCTTGGGGACCGACTTTGGCCTCCCATCTTCTGCGAGCGGGTTTCGGGAGCGATGGCTGTATGTAAACGTTGGGGTGCCCAGCCCCCTTCTCGCGCACCCGACATTGCCCCCTATTCCCAATCCTGACTGGGGTCACGAGGAGCTTACGAGCCCACAACTTGCTTTCACCTGGCATCGCTTCGAGAGGCTGAGGACGCTCGGTGTGATGGTGCCTCAGGTGGTGAAGGAGTTCCTCCTATGCCGCATCGCTCCTCTCCAGTGCCATTTCTGCCCGATGTGGGACTTTTCGGGCGTCGGGACCGCATGAGGCTCCAGGAAGGGGATCTTGCGCCTGGAATGCTGAAGAAGGTGCTGAAAGTCCTGACTGGCGACCCCTCTCCAGGCAGCGTCCGTCATGGAGGCGCCCTCTTGTATCTTTGCTCAAACAGGGTTGAGTTCGTGAGGCAGATGCCCCGATTCGACGAATGGGGGCTGCGCCTGGCTGGCCTTGTAGGGCCCCGCGAGAATCCGGTTGTTGCGTTCTTCCCCGTCGCCGCCTGGCCCGGTCTTGCCTCGAGAATCGCAGCGAGGAGGCAAGCATCGGCAGGAGCTGGGGGCCCGACGCTGAGGTGCTGATGTCGGGCGGGCTCATGAGGCGCCATCCTCCCGAGCTTACGGAGCCCCTCTCGAGGTGGTGGCTGATGAGGGGCGCGACCTGGGGCCCCGAGGCCAAGCCCCGAGGTTCTCGGCAGCCACCAAGAGGTGGCACCTGATCGCCCTCCCGTGACTAGCGCCTTGATGTAGGTTGCCTGATGCTTGGCTCCTACGCCACGCCTGTGCCCTCACGTCGAGAGCTTGGGCCGGTTCCGCATAGATTTCGAGGCCATTCGCAAGAGGAAGGAGGCTTCGGGTGGTGATGATCGCCCGTGCCACCCATTGAAGCACAGGAAGTACTTCGCCATGGACGAGTAAGTCCCTCCTTCTTATAGTTCCTTGTTTGCCGTTCCCTTTGCTGACGTGGCCTTTTAGGATCCCCCCTGCCGAGCCCGCGGAGCCAGCCAAGGAGCCGCTTCCTCAGGCTTCACCACCACCGCCAACCTTGATTGCCCTAAGCCTGCGCACCACCCTCAGCGTGAGTTCGGCTGGAGAGGTATGCCGGCCTGCCGCGCGCCTTGAGCCTGCGGGCACGCCGCTCCTCCTTCGCGAGCTCTCCCTGGGCACAACCAGCTTGCCCAGGGATCCTCCTTTGATCATAGGTGGCAAGTGGTTGAAGTCAGTCTTCGGTTCCTCATCAAGGGGTGGATCGGCACCGGGATGGGTCCCTTGCGGGGCCCGTCCGGCGATCTTGGGGGCACCAGCCCCCAACCCCCTGCCAAGAGGGGGCGAGCCACTCTAGGGTCCTCCGCCGACGCCGATGGCGGAGGATGACATGCTCAGGCGTGTGCGGGAGCGCAGCGCTATCCGCTGAGAGTTCCTGCAATGGGCGACAGATGCAGTGAGCCAGCTTGGTGCAGAGCTTGCGGGCGAGGACGTGCGTCTTGAAGCCGAAGGCCTGCGGCTGGTCGAGGAGTGGCGCAAACTGAAGGCGGATGTTGGTCTCGCGCGCCACCAGCGTGATCTCGAAAATGCCAAGGCCTAGGCATCTCTGGTGGCCTCTCAGGAGGCCTGCTCCCGAGCCATTGAGGAGGCTCAGGAGGCGGATCGGCGAGGCGAAGCTGCGGAAGAGCGCACGTGGGAGCTCCAAGACTAGTGCATTTCTTTGGAGCAGCAAGTGGAGTTGCACCGAGCTGCCCTTGTGTTGCTGAAAGGGGCGCCCACCAAAGAGGAGGAGCTCCGGAGGCGCGAGGAAATGCTTTGGAGGCTGCCGAGCCCAACCTTGATCTTGAGCGGTTGGAGACGAGGGAGCGCCATGTCACCAAGCGGAGGACGACGTCAGTGCGCGGGAGGCCCGGATCCAAGAAGTGATCAAGGCCGAAGCCGCGGGCAGAACTGCTGCTCTCAGAACCAGGTTGACCAAAGCCATGCGGCGAGCTGAGGCCACTACAGCCGCCCTAGGCACGGCGTAGGCTGAGCTGGCCTCCTCCCGCGCCGAGTTGCTTCTTCTTCAACGACGGGTCGACAATGCCGAGGCCGTTGCGCGGCAGAACGAGGATGAGATTCGCCAGCAGAAGATGCTGGAACACATGCATGGCCCCATGCTCCGAACACTCAGGGAAAGGGCCAATGCGGCCTTGGGCAACATCTGCGAGGCAGCCGTCGAGGAGCCGCTTGTGACCAACTACGCCGGCAATCTCCGGTTCTTCACTAACGTGGTGACGCATCTGGAGAACCGCTCCAAGAGGTCTCGCCAGTTGGTAGAGGAACGGAGCCGCGACCTGCTCGCACGGGCATTCTCCCGCGTCTTTAGCCATCTCCAGAACATCGACCCCCTCTTCGACTTCGACACCGCCATCGCCCAGGTTCCTGAGGCTGTCCGAGGCGGCCTAGCGCGATGGGTGGAGGACAATGTAGATGCACTCGTCTGGGCCTTCACTTCTGATGACGACGGGGTGATCGTTGCTGCTGACGAAGGCGACGTGGTGAACAATGGTGAAGATGGTGCCAACGACGGCGATGGGGAGGCCAGCGGCAGCGACAGTGGTGCCAGCGACGCCTAGTGGGACGCCCTGGGGGATGCAGTGAGCGACATGTTCGATTGATCCCATGCTCCCTCTGCTGTTTATCCTACGCAGGAAGAGACTCGGGCGTGGCCCTGAAGGTTGTAAGATCATTTTGGGAGGGGAAGCCCCTCATGTAAAAAGATTGTTGCCTATGTGTTGTTGAGGTCGGTGCCAGATGGGCGCCCGTATGATGTCATGATTTCCACGATGAGTTGGTTGTCGTGGTTTTACCTTTGTCTTGGCGAGCCTTGAGTAGGCTCGTAGCGTCCATCCGAGGATCTCATGAAGGTCCCGTTTGACCACGTGGCAAGAGCCTGGCGAGAGTGAACGCCGGCCGCGGGACGGCGGGTGCACATGCTGGGCCCTACCCTACTCGCGAGGGGCTCGCGAGAGGGAGACAGCTGGTGTAAATTCCAACTTGAACAGAAATTGGAACACGAGAAAGCACATGAATAAGACAAGACACCCCTCCCCGCACACGCAAACACAAATTCGACTTCAACTTAGATCCGAAATGAGAAAGCTTGTTTGCACAAAAGGAAGCAAAAGCAAAAGGCCGCGTCCGGCACCTAGTCTAGTCTTCGACGTCTTCTCACCAGCGCGGAGCTAAATGCTACCACTGGGTGTGGGAGGGAGCCCCCGAGGCCCTAGGGCGGCTCTCCAAAGACTCCGGGGCGTGTACATCCCCAACTCATTATTACGTGAGAGTGTCATGGGCGGCGAGCTTCACAGGCACTGGGCCTTCTTCACAGGTACCGGCCTTGCTTCATATCGCCAGATGAGGGCCCCGCCTTGCGCCACCCTTAACCACCATTGACAGCGACCGGAAACTAGGACGACGCCAATGGGGAAAAGGGGACGCCGGCGGTTCCCCCGACGACCATGGGTCCTCTGCCGGGGGCAGGCCTTGGGGAACCTCCCCGGCAGAGGGCCTACCTCCGAAGAATGCCTTGCTCCGTGTGCCTTGGAGAGGAGCCTGGCTCCCGGCCCCTCTCCCCTGCCCCAGTGCCCTCCTCCCGAGGGGAGGAGGCTGCTGACTGGGGCAGCCATCCGCTGCAGCGACCAACATCCTACGACCCATGGTTAGCATAAGCTTGCTCACGAGGAATTAGCGGCACCGATAGTTGCTGCCACCGACACGATCAGAAGGCTTCCGTGAGGCTCCCCGAAGCGCTTGATTCTGGTGCCTCTTTCTCCCAGCCTGGCCCGAGGAATGAGCCGTGGTCTTCTTCCAGTGCGTACTCTCGATCCACCATGTGGGGCACCTAGGCCTCTGGGGTCACCGCCCCAAAGGCCTCGCCGTAGTGCCCCGCGCGCCATGCAGTTCGACTTGAAGCTCCATCTTGGGGGCGGTATGGCGGCGCCCTCCTGGGCCGTAACCAATGATGTGCATGCCCTCGCTACTGTGGGCGGTGCAACAAGCAACTGTCGCCTGCCCGACGGGCCAGTTGGTGTTGATGAAGCCTTGGGGTGCACCAGGGGGCGCGTGGGCACGGATAGGCCTGCAGTGTGATCCGCCCGGGGCCTGGGGTGCAAGTTGGACGCAGAACAAGGGTGCCCCTGAAGCTGCGGCATCCAGGAGCTCAGCGATGCGCCCAAAGAAGACGCTAGGCTGCTTGCAACAGACCGCAGCAGTTCTCGCGCCACTGTGAGCGCGACCTTCATGTTCGCTTGCTCCCGTCGGGTGTGCGGTGCTGAGGCCGCAGCATGGCTTGAGGCCCTCGCTGCCGATTGCACCTGCCGCGGGGTGAGGGCAAGCGACGCTTGACCGCATCACCCATGCCCCGTAGCGCTCTGCGGAGCATGGGCTGCCTGAGGTGCGGGGTTGAGGTCACCTTGGGCAGGCGACACGGCATGGGCAGGCCATGCCGCCCAGCAGTCGGAGTTGGCTGTCGGGTCGCCGGACATGGAGGCGGTGAAGCGGCGGAACACAGGACAGAAGAAGGAAGATTTTGGTGCACCCCTACCTAGCGCGCCAAATGTTGGATGTTGGGTTCCGGCAGACCCTTAAGGTTCAAACTCCGGGGTGCGCGCGAAGATCTTCCCCCTACCAATCCACGTCCAATCACCTTGAGAGAATCTAAGCTAAACGATGAACAACACGAGAGACACAAGATTTATACTGGTTTGGGCCATCGTTGTGGTGTAGTACCCTACTCCAGTGTGTGGTGTGGTGGATTGCCTCTGCGGCTGATGATGAACAGTACAAGGGGAAGAACAGCCTCACGAGAGGTGTTCTTGGGATGGTGCGATGAACTACTTGGGAGAGTTCGATCGCCTCTCGATCTGACGGGGACTCTATGAGATGCCCTCTACCGTGGTTGCTAGCTCTATATATAGAGGCCTTGGTCCTCTTCCCAAATATTGAGCGGGAAGGGCACCAACAACGGCCATTTTGAAGGGGAACATCAAGTACAAGCTATCCTAACTAAAGTTGGTCTTTGGCTGCCAAAGGCACTGGCGATGACGCTGCCTTGGGCTCCACGGTTACCTCCATCCTGCCGCTTTGCTGGTCTTGGCCTCGTTGCACGAAAATGGTAACCTTTGCCTGATGCCTCGGTACTCCACGCCTGTGTTTGCCCCCTTTGCACCAAAGGGGAAACAAGCGCCCGCCTGGTCTCGATCGTCATGGCTTGCGTCACGAGCACCTCGCGAGGTACCCTTGCCTTGATCTCTCCGCCTCCTCGCGAGTCTGCCTGGCGAGGCTGCTCCTGAGGAAGCCTGGCGTCGTCCGCCCCGCGAGGCGTGGCCCCTCGCAAGGGTCTTGAGTTTGCGATGATGAAGATGGGCCACACTGGGCCACCACTTGAGCCACGCCCGCAGTCGCAGTGCAGCAAGTCTGGGACCCCGCTCCTGCAACGCCGATGCCTTGCGTATGGAGGAATATGTGGCGGCTCTAGCAGCCGAACCACTGAGCGACCTCTCCAACCCGAATAAATGATCAGGTCGTCAAGACTACAGACACGGCTAGACGTGTCCGGCGCACCACTAGTTGCAACAGCCCAGATAAATCTAAGCTTGGTTGATGGATACGTCCCCATATGTGGTGCTAGGGGCTGCCCGCATGTAAAAGGGTCCATAGTTCGGCTGGACCCTATTTATAGACAATAGATTGAATTCTCATGGTTCATTAAGAATAACTAACTTTCCGCACAATTACACCAGATTCTTTCACCTAGGTTTTTTGTTTTTACAGATGATCATCGTGCTACACCCTTCCAGGATACGGCACAACGGAGATAAAGGCGCAGACGTGCAGCAGGGCCCGATCAAAGATTTCTTTTTAGATTAAGACCCTGTGTAAACCTTTTTTATTGTCTCTTGTTGCTTAACACCCTCCGGGTACTCAAAACAACCGAGAGGGATACTGGTATTATTGGCAAGCTTTTTCGTCACGCCAGATAAATGCATGTACCTGGAAATTCAGGGCTCATTATCGAGGGTAGTACTCAGCCCAGTATATGTTGTAAAAAGTCCTCGATAATGGGCAAGTACAGGCATGTAAAGACATGGAGTTAGGACTTTACAACATAATGCGGCTGCCATTATCGAGGGCGGTACTCAGCCCAGTTACTGTTCAGCTCTTAACTCCTAAGCCGCCTTCAGGGCGGCCGCATCACTTCTCCTGGCTTGTTCCTTGGCTCGGGCAAGCTCTGCCCGAAGGGTCTCCATGGCGCAGCTCCATCTGCAGTCAAAGCATATTATAGATACTAGCATTATGCTCCTCTTAATATTCCTGACCACCCTTATACATACCCTGTGACTCGTCAAGCCACTTGTTCACAAGCGTGATGTCCGCATCCGCCACGTCAAGCTGCCGCCTCAATTCGGCAAAATCAGCAGTCCGGCCAGCCTCCGGACCCTCAGCCGCCTGCGCGTGAAAGCAAGCGCTATCATTACCTGAGACTATGTGTGGGGACCGCGACTCATAAGTCGTGATCACCGAATGCACGTGTACAGTGATCCCAGAGATCATTGCTCACTGAACACACAGAAGTTGAATAACAAGAGTCTTACATCCGTACATACCGTTTTACACAAGTAGGACCATTATGGTCAAGTCTTGAGTATAACATTGCAGCGGAAATCTTCGTCGATAACTTGGACCCACGCCATCTGCCTTAACCCTACAGGCATTCTGACAGGGAAGCGTCCTAGCTCGCATGCTCGTCGCCGAAGTATTCTTCATCGTATCCTGTTCTTTCAAGCCTGGCCAAGTAAATAGCCAGGGACAAGCCAGTGAGTACGTTTGAATGTACTCGCAAGCAACCCATGTTTTGGTTCAAGATACAACAATGCATGATATAGGTCAATTTGCAGAAAGCTAGTTTTTCTCATGCAAGTATGATCAACATTTATCAAGGGCATGAATGTGTCTGCAACAAGTATCAGGAGGTTTCAGACATCATCATCGAGAAAGAGTTATAAACAACTCATGCTCAAGCTCATCGTGACTTCTTCACGAGTCGCATCATCAATATCACCAAACTGTGTTGTTTTTCAGAAACATATGGACGTAGCCCAAGAGCGGTTACCCAACTATCCTTGATCGTGGACACGGCTATTCGAATAGTTTTACACTCTGCAGAGGTTGCACACTGTACCCACAAGATCCGGGGAACTTCCGTGTCATCCACGACCTGCGATACCTCAAGTACCCGGGGTAAGCACCCGATCACTATCTTTCCCTAGACAACACTAACATGGAGTCCACTCGATTGGTAGTAACCCCCGTGCCTAACATTTCACATCATAAAGTTGTGGAGCCTTGCTCCCATATTCATCACATACCACAAGCACGGGGTACCAACGGTGTGTCCGGTGCCCTATAAAGACAGTCATGGCCGCCCTACCTGGCACAACCCCGTCCCGAGAGAGAGCACCAACTCTACCCCGTCACTAGTAATGCGCGCTCCAAGCTAGTATCGACCTAGGTAATCAATAATGCCCTTTCCCATATAAGGGTAGAGTGGTTGCGCACGTAAGGTTGGAATAACGGTTGCAATTTCAACCAATCCGTTTTGAAAACAACACACACTTGCCTCGGTAAACCACTTCGTCATCAAGTGGCTACCCAACTCATCATCTCCCCGGGCATAAGTGGCACCCGATGGGGTTTTCGAAAAGTCCTTTGAAAATACTTAGTCTCCTTTACCATGCATATTCCCGTCCCTTTTTGCGTAGCATTTACTTTAGCATCCTATCTACTCCCACCGGCATAACCCTCATAAGAAGGTAGGGTTATGCACAATGCAAGTATCAACGAGGAAGTACGGTGGCAAACCATCAAGTGGATACCACCTCATCATGATTCCGTTGCAACAACAATATGCTATATGACATGCATAAAAAGGTTTCATAGACATGGTCAAAGGGCTGCTTGCCTGTTTTAACAAAGTCTTTGAGGTCTTCAAATATCTCTGGTCCAACTCCGAGAATTTCGTCTACTTCGTCCACTATCGTCGAAAGCAACCATAATAAGCAACACAACAAGGCAGGAAATAAAAGTGCTCTAAAAATATGAGTTGGACTTTTCTGGGATACCTCTGGTCATATGAGGGATGACCAAAGTGGTTTCATTAGGATTTGATCAATGGACATCTCTGAACATTTCAATATGATGGAATCAAGGGATTAATGGGTTTGCAAGAAGTGTACAGAAATATATTTTTGAAAAATGAGCAAAGGCACCCATTTAACAAAGGATGATTTTAGAAGCATCTAGGAATTGGTTTCACTGGATTTGGAGTTGAGATGATTTTCCTATGAATTTGCAAAGTTGGCTATATATAAAGAAATAGACCATTATTTGAGGTGATACAGAAAGTATTAGAAAAAAATGTTCAAAAACTAAGTTTTGAACTTATAGACATCTAGGATTTTGAATCATGGAATTTGTATCAAAAATGGGCTCTCTATGATTTTCTAAAGTTCATCACAGAAATAGGAAAAATAGGATTTGATAAATATTTGTGAAGAAAAGGTCTCTGTAAAAATGTGCATGCTGCACCACCAGGTAGATCATGATTTATAGAGTCACTAGAAATTTGAATCATCAAATTTGGACTCCATTTGAATTGTTTATGGATTTTTGAAGTTGACCGGAAAAAGAATAAGGAAAAGGCCATACCACTTATTCTGCGCGCTGGGCGAGGGATAGCTGACGGGCCGGCCCAGCTATGTAGCCGCGCAGGAGAAGAGGCCACGTCGACGGCGCTCAAAGAGGAATGCGCCTCCGCGCGGGGTGAGGCGGACTCCAGTCGACCCGCTTCCACTTAAACCGCGGGGCCGGCCGGGTGGGTCGCTGACCTGCGGGGCCCGCCTGTAGGATCGTCCTCAACCTGCCGCGCAGCACGACGGGAGACAGAGGGAGCGAGGCTGGACGGCGCCGGCGCTCTTCCCGGTGTCCGGCCGTCCCCGGCGACACTCGGCATACCAACGGACTCGGGAGGCCCAGCCGCACCCATCCATGGGCCTCACGCAGGCTGGGGAGGACCGCGACAATGGTGGCGTTGACACCAGCGGGCGGGGCTTTGGGGGGAAGATGGATGTGGCGCTATGGGGCACCAGAGCAGGAGAAAAGGAGGGGGAGAGCTCCGCCGGTCATATGCAGTTCTACAGGTGGCCAAAGGAGGGGCGGGAGGCCTGGTTTGCGGAGCAGTGGAGGCCGACGGCGACCATGGCGGCGATGGAGAGGCAAGGAGAGCACGAGGGGGATAGAGAGCTTGTCCGGGAGGTTGCTGGGGGAGAGGTAGAGCCAAAGGAGTAGAGGGGGGCTCAGGGGTGGCCTTAAGTAGCCGACCCGTGGCTTACCGTGGACGAGGCGCACGGGTGGCCGTGGTAACGGCTCGGGGGGAGACAGCGAGGGGTTGTCTGCGGTGCTCGTGGGGGTGGAGTAGGGCGCCAGGAAGAGAGAGAAGGAGCGGGGACGGGTCAGAGGCATCGCGCGTGTGAGGCTGCCCATTGGAGCCCTCGGCCGGCGGCTGCTGCGTCGTAGAGGAGGCAGCAGGAGGAAGAGAGAGGAGGGGGCCAGCTCGGTGGCGTGTTGCGGACGTCGAGGCACCTCGACTGGCGCGAGGGGGAGGCTCGATGTGGACGGGAGCGCCGTGTCAACGGTCGGGAGCATGGTAGCGTGCTCCAGAGCGCGTCTTTGGCCGGCATGCGCGGCTTTTCCGCGCGCACTCGCATGTCCACTTGTGTCTGGGGTCTGGAGGGGGAATAAAAAAGAGGGTTGGAGGCTTTGGATGCTCTGGAACTTGCCAGGGGTGAGAGAGAGGTGAGAAAGGGAGGAAAAAGTGGCTGTCCAGAGAAGAAAAATGGATCCCTGCCCCCCTTCATCATTGCCTCTCGGGCAGGGAAGCACACCAGAGGTAGAGGGGGACTAGGAGGGGCTGTGGTAAAAAGGATAACTCTTGGAGATTAGTGGAAGGGCTTAAAACATGAATTTTGAGATTCTGTCAGAAGGTGTTTGATAATGGTTTGGGAAAGTAGATGACATCCATTTGTCATGAGGATTGACAGGGTCATATGGTATGATAAAATAATAGGTTCCACCAATATTGAGCCCATTTGGGCAAAGTTGACAATGCAACATTTGTGAACCCTAGAAATGAACAGAAATGGATTTTCCAAGATTTAGTCATGCAAATTTATTCTCCTTGATGCACCACTTGGTGTAGTGTCATCATTAGAGGCTTTGAACATGTCCACAAAAGTTGAGATCAAAAGGAGAAAGTTTCCAATGTAGAGTTGTTCAAATTTGGTTCTGGACAGGAAGGGTTTTGGGGCACTTTGATCAAGTTAAATTGTTCTCCAACTTGTGCCATTTGGTCTAGATTAATTATTAGACCATTTGAGAATGTTCACAAGGTTTGAGAACATTTGGACATGTTTGGCAATGTAAAGTTGCTCAAACTTCAAAATGGACAGAAATGGTTTTGATGGGATTTCATGGAGTTATACTATTCTCCATGATATGATACTTGTCAAGATCATCAAACATGTCATATGTGACATGATAGAATTTTCTTGGAATTGTTGGAGAATATTTCCTTCGTAAATATTTCAAAAGCTTAAAATATCTAGAAAGGGCTTTTGAGGGATTTGACCAATATTTTGAACATGACCATGTGTTGAAACTCTTATATATGGACAATATATGTCCACTGAGTTTCTCTAGCCTTTTGTCAAATATTTTTGAAACAATAAAATAATTTTTCCCTATTAAAG
Organism: Aegilops speltoides; assembly: GCA_021437245.1. Lineage (NCBI taxonomy): Eukaryota > Viridiplantae > Streptophyta > Magnoliopsida > Poales > Poaceae > Aegilops > Aegilops speltoides. Next base: position 116,404,514 of record CM038145.1, read on the forward strand.
ACCATTTCTGGCCTTAAGAAAAACCTTTTAAATAAAATAGGAAAATAACTTTTAAAATTATATTTTTGTGGTTTCTGGGTATCCTATATCTAATAGGAGTCAAATATATTTTTGGAAAGATTTTTCATACCCCAAATCAAGTACTTGCAGTGCAAACCTCAACTCAGGGGTTTTTTGAAAAACTAATTTCTGAAAAATACTATTTGGCCAATTTATTTTTGCAAGAAAATTCTATATTGTACTATACACATGGTATGATCATTGGGCAGAAGTTTTGGATCAAGGAGAAGGAGTATAAGAGTTGGAGGATTTATTTTATTTTTAGAGCACTTGCAAACAACAGACAAAATCCAATCAAGGCAAAGTCCAAAACACTCAAAAGTTTTTGTCAAACCACATTTTATCATGATTTATCATCTTAAGTGTTGTGCCATGAAAATCAGGGTGTGACAGACGTACCCCCCTTACAAGAATCTCATCCCCGAGATTCCCAAACTAGGCGTGGAAAGGGATACAGAAACTTGGATCTTGGGTAGTCTTCAAGTCCTCATGTTGCTTCTGCTTCCGTGTAGTGCTCCATTGAGCTTGAAGTACTTGATGGTGTGGCTTCATGTATGACGCTCTTCTTGATCCAGGTTGCTAATGGGTAGCTCGCGGTGGGTTAGATTGGGCTAGGGGTCGATGGCTCGGTGGTCAATGCCCTCGTAGAGATCGGGCAAGTTAGGAAGTTGGAAACACTTCCGGGGTTGTGATGAATGGAAAGCATTGTGCACCCAGGTAACTTAGGTGGCAACTCCAGCTGGTAACTGTCTTCTCTTTGTCTCGTAGTGATCTCGGGGGGGGGGGGGGGTTGTTAAATTTTGGAGTGATCTCGAAGGGGGCCGATGAATCTTGGTGTGGGTCTCCTTGTCATGGAAATGTTTGGTTCCTTAGAGAGGAGTGGCTTGCAGATACACCTGGTGTTCGACGCGGATGTTTTGTTCTTGATGATGGTGGTAGTTCTTCCTCCTTGGCATGGCGGTTTTCAAATGTTCCTGGACTAGCTGAACGGCTCTTCTTCTGTCTTCAGGTGGACAAGTAGGTCACCAAATGATGATGACAATTATCTTGTCTAAGCACTCCATGAAGGCTTTGTTCACGGGGTACATAAAGTAGGCTGGGAATTAGTGGTGGTCAGGGTTGAGTATGGTCCAAGGTGTTCTTGATCTAGAGTCGAGACCCACAATCATGGTCCGACCATGTTGTAGCTTGGTAGGGCTTAAGGGTTTCAAGGATTCTAGTGTGCGAGTGAACATTTATCATCTTATCTCTAAGCACGGTTTCTGAGATGCCAATACTTCTACCTAGTCTTCACCTCATATTACCAAAAGAATCATCTCGTATAGGTCAACTCCAATCATCACTCATGTTATTCATATCCTCATGGCTCTCGAGAGGAGGTCTAACAAAATCATATATGTCTACAATCCCCAAACCCATATGTATGTCTACCCCTAAAAATCCATGGGTAGAACATATAAGCTGCTAAGCTTGAACGTGACAATCCAAGTGCTCAGCCTATTCTTCCAAGGTCTAAGATAAAGCACCTCTATCCTAGGGAAACACGTCGTATGCCACTCCAAGATCCTATTTCCTTCCTATGAATCAACTCCAACAACCCATTAACTACACCAATCATTACATGATCCAGTAGTTCTACAAATCCAATGCCTATGCTGGTGTTCCACATGATCTCCTAAAGTCCTTATAATCCCCAATACTTGAAAGGGCTGCCTTACTATAGTTAGTCCACCAATTCCCATTATTGTGATCTAATAATACTCCAAGGTCAAGCTCACAAAGATGCCTAAATAAACTCCGACAATTAGTCCAATCTCCTAGTTTATCGTCCACCGAGAAACATGGTATCATGATCGAGATCATCAGTCTAAATCCAATTTACCCGAACCATGTAGACATACTCAGCATCTATATTCAACTAGAATTAGCTACTTAAATCCAAATCTTGTGTCCAACGAGAACTCCTACATGTTCCCCCAAGTAATTTACGTAATATCAACTATCTCCTATAAATATCATCTGATCAAGTCAAATCCTTGCACTTCCAGGAGTTTCCGCTTGCGATCATAGTTGTCCTATAAATCCAATTTACTCAGGGGTACTGAAAGTTATGCTAATCTATACTCATGATCCCACCAAGTTCTCCTACCAACATCAAAGCCTCATAATCCACCAAATAGTCTAGGACGATTCCTCAAAGTCATTGATATAAACTCACCAAGTCATTTATCCATTGTTCCTATATCCTTAAATTGGTCTTCCCTATGGCATCGTCAGTCCTGGTGCTATATTAGGATGATAATGTGCTTGTTCACTATGTCCACTAGTTCCATAATGAACTCAGTGTTGTGCGAGGTTTACAGAGGCTTAACCGGTTCTCTTGCAATTCTGTGGGTTAAGCACATGGTTAAGGACTGGGGTATCTCATGAAGTCTCGAAGGGTCTAGGAATGGGTTTCTAGTCTGGAGGTGTCGGTGTCAAAACCGGCGGATCTCGGGTAGGGGGTCCTGAACTGTGCGTCTAGGCGGATGGTAACAGGAGACGAGGGACACAATGTTTTTACCTGAGTTCGTGCCCCTCTCGATGGAGGTAATACCCTACGTCCTGCTTGATTAATATTGATGATATGGGTAGTACAAGAGTGGATCTACCACGAGATCAAGGAGGCTAAACCCTAGAAGCTAGCCTATGGTATGATTGTTGAGATGTAATGTTGTCCTACGGACTAAAGCCCTCCGGTTTATATAGACACCGGAGAGGCTAGGGTTACACAGAGTCGGTTACAATGGTAGGAGTTCTACGTATCCGTATTGCCAAGCTTGCCTTCCACGCCACGTAAAGTACCTTCCGGACACGAGCCGGAGTCTTCAATCTTCTATCTTCGTAGTCCGGGAGTCCGGCGGATATCGTAGTCCATTGTCCGACACCCCTAGTCCAGACTCCTCAAGAGCTCTCGAACCAGTCTTCAATGGCGATAAGTCCGTGTGCATCATATTCGCATTGCAAGGCGGGTTCCTCCCTTGAGTAATCCGAGAAGATAATGAACACCGTGATAGTGTTCGACTCTACAAAATAAATTCCACATTCCAACGTAGAGAGAATAAAACATATACACCGATCCAATCTGCTGACGTATTATGCAGCGTGACATCACACCGCAGCCAAGTCCAAGTTTGGGTCGTTTTTATTATTCCGCCAGGCACGCTTAGCGGCGGTTTCTTGGCACGCCCCGTCAAGCAGATCGTGTTCCCTTTATTCCGGGATCCTCATCAATACGTGCATGGGTAACCCAACCGTCCCCGTCGCCACGCCTCCTCCATCGAAGGGAAATCTCAAACGGTCACGGAGACGGCCCTTGGTATTTCTTCCCCCTTATAAGAGGACCAAGGCCTGTCCTTGTCTTTCAACCTCGCATCGAATCTTTCCTCTACTCCCAGTTCCAACACCAAGAGCTTCAGACTCGAGCGCTTCGGATCTACAGCAATGTCCGGCTCCGACCTCTAGGGCCGGTGGGTGCCCTCCTCCGTCATGGAGGTGGACATTTTGAAGTTGCGTGAGGCCAAGTACCTGGCCTACGAAGTTTTGCATAGGTTGCCTCGCAGGCCGTGCCAGCCCCGAGCCCGTGAATACGCTGTTAAGATCTCACCTCCGTCGAGATTGGGCTTCCACGGATCCTTTCGTGAGGGGCTCTGTTTTCTACGGGCTGGACTTCCACGACTTGGCTCCGGAGTCCATCCTCCATATCTCCGCATTTATCATTGTCTCAGAAGCCTTCCTCCGCTATCCCCCACTTCGCTTGTGGCTGAAAACATTCAAGGTGGAGCCAAGATGATCGGGGGCATCAAGCGGAGTGTGGCGGGCGACTATAAGCAAGAAGGTCGATGCCCCATGGCTCAAGGTTCCTTCCAAGAGGAACAGGGATTGTGGCAGCAGGAGTGGTTCTACATCACGCTTCCAAGGCAAAGCAAGCGAAGCCGCCGCCTCCTTTCGCCCGGGACCTCCACAAGAATCGATGTCATGGGTCAACCAAGGTTTCAATCGGGGCCGTCCGAGGACGTGCCCCCACCGCAGGGCCGGATTCGAGACCTCCAAACAAGGGAGATCGGCCTGGTCAAGATGATGCAAGTCATGCTAGTCGTGCACCTCCTACCTGCAAACGCCGCCCTCTCCGCTATGGGAGTTCAATCCGGAGGGACCTCGATTCTCCAGCATTTTATGGGCGTGACACCCATGGAGATGTACAAGTTGTTCTTCGACCGCAGTAGCGTGTCCGGATTCGCCGAGGACGCAGGCTTAAGCCGCGATCGCCTCGGATACTCAGTAAGTAGCTCAAAGATCGGACGTCCCATATCAGATGCCTTTCAAAAGATCATCTCGACCCTTTTTTATTCTCTCTGAGAATGGGTGGCGCGATCAAGGCTGATAAGGTGTCCGCCCCCCCGAGACCGCCTTGGAGCCCGTCTGGTCGAGAATGTTGGAGGTTGCGCCACGAGGGGGGGCGATGGGGGAGATAAAGGAGCTAATACCGTCCAAAGGGCGATCAAGAGGAGGAACCAAGCATCCCTCCTTCAAGGAGAAGAGGACCGCCTCAAAGATCCGGAGGTCCCAGCCCCTAAGCGTGGGAAGAAATCCCCACTGGGGTCCGGCGTCCGGAGAGAATCAGACGCGCAATCATCGCCAAGGATCAGCCTCCAACGAGCCGTGAGTATGAAAGAGAAAGTTTAATGAGGAAGTACTTTCGCTTATGCTATCAGAGGTAACCGAAATATTTATATCGCAGTTCGGATCTGCAGCCGCCTCATATGAGTTCGCCCTCGGGGATCTTCTTCCGGAGATGATGGAGAGCGATAAGCCTCCGTCTCACCGCGCCAGATGAGGCAAAGCCGAGCTGAAGTGTCATCACGGGGGCGCCCCGAGTCCGGAGGGCCAAAGAGTTCAACACCCACCAGAGTCCGCCGAGAATCAAGAGTTTGCTTGAGAGGCGTCCATTTCAGAAGATCACCGTGCGTTAATGCGTATGGTGATTGGAAGGATTTCGCCTGTGAAAGCGGATTATGTGAGGCCGCCATGAGCTTGTTGGGCGGGATTTGAGGTATGCTTGAAAATGGCGCACCTTTGTTTTTTAACAGTTGTGCATATAAAGATGCGCCAGTATAGATAGTAGTTTCGAGACTCGGTAGGTTGTCGAAGACGACAGCGTATCGAGGATCGAAAATCTAAATGTCTCGGTAATGAATACCGCCGTTCGCACGCAGTGGCGGATAGTCCGGGGCCAGCGGATCGATCGGGCTTGTTAACTGAGTCGGCAATCGGACATGGCGATGCCGACATCGCACTTGTCAATCAGCGACTTGACGAAGTCGCAAGGTAAATAAATTCTCCGCAGCCGCTTTATTGAGTGGGTTAAAGCCCTCTTCCGATAAGTTCTATGCTGTTTATCTGAGAGCAGTGCTCTTCTTTGTGGAGAGATTCTCGGCCGAAGCTTGCACAAGCTAAGGAGCAAGCCCAAGGAGTGATCTGTTGCCGCCAAGGCGGCCAAGAGTTGAAGGCCGAAAAGGCTGCGACTGCCGGGCAGGCGGAGGTGGCTGAATTGGCCAAGAGTTTAAAGGATGCTACCGATCGTAGCGAGGCTCTTAAAAAGGAGCGCCTATCGAGCGGGAAGACCAAGAAGGCCACCGCTGAAGCCAAGGATGCCCGCTCGCAATGCGAGCTATGAAGGAGGAGCTGCGCCAAGCGGAGAAATCACGGCCGGCAAGCCGCTTCTTATCGTCGCCGGTTTATGGATGCCAAGTATGCTAAATTTGAAAAGCATGGAGTTCGGAGGATCCTTTCATGGACTTGGCTGCGAGTGCGGCCGACGCCGTTAAAGCACTTCCGGAGCGGGGGATCACGAGGTGGAAGAGTTATATTGGAATCAATTCCACAGTCCGGATCGCCCTCTTCCGCTGTCGGACAGGTTGGCCGAATGGGCCGAACTGAATAGACTGTCGGGCTGGCTATGATCGACATCATGGCACATGTGTGGCCGAGAGGTCAAGGCGACGAGCTATTTCGCCCATCGCAGCGAGCCTTTGAGCGGTGCCGCATATCAAGGAGATGAAACGGTCGGCCTGCATCGAGGGCGCACGGATGGCTCTGGCCCGTAAAGGCGCAGTTGTCCGGAGATGGATGCCGCCGCTGTTCTTGCCTGTGGTTCGGATGGGAACCGCTTCTCGCCGAGCATTATTTCGAGGGAAGTTATGCGCGGCGCCAGATAATAGAGTCGCAGTGCTCAAAGAATGTAACGCTCCATTGAACATTAACGTGTATATCAATGATTATAGTATGAATGCTTTTTATACTTGTGCTTCCAAGTAGTAATACTTCTCCTTGCGGCCGTTTAAGTATACTTGTGTATAACCCGAAAGATGCGATCTTGACTTCAGCCTCTTGCACAAGGTGCTGGGGTGTTTGCAAAATAGCGCTTTTCACACTTTAATCCGGCGCCTTGGTCCTGTTATAAGGAGGTGGTAGCGTAGCTTAACGAGGCAATCCGGACTATAGTGCTTTATCTCTTTCACTTAACCAATGGAGCTCGAGGGTGGGCTACGATATAGTCCTGATGACACCGCACATCTCCGGATTCGGTGCGTATGTGCTCGACCGAATCGCCCTTCGTCAAAGCGGGAATTCTAAACATTACGGTAGTCGATCAAGTGGCTGACCAGACTCGCTATATCATGACAGTTAGTTTTCGCTTTCTCTCTTCGAGGCGCCGCCGACGAATCTGGGCACTGTCGCAGTAGTTCTCCGGGGCGCGTTAGCCGGGTGATACGGAATGTAAGGCAGCAAAACACAGAGCCGGGCAAAACCAACATTTGACCAAAGACATGATTCGGAGCTGATGCATATAATGCCCAACTTGAGACGCCAACACTCCCGGCTGTGTTCGGACTTTATGATAACGGGCAGAATTATGCCCAAACCCCTTGTGTCCAGTACGGGCATTGTCTTCCTCGACGCAGCCAATGCCAAAGCGCCGGGCCCGCTTGGCTATAGGAGGAAGCCAAGGAGATTAACAACAAGAGGCGAGAATAAGAAGGTCTACGAGGGTCTTAATCTGAAAAGAATCTTGCGACGGGTCCCTCTCGCACGCCTGCGCTGTGTCTCCGTTCGCCGTTATCCTGGACGGGTACGCACGTTTGTTCATCTGTAGAAAAAGAGGAACATTTTAGTTTTAGAAACAGTTCGTGCGAAAATAATGCAAAAGAATAAGTGCAAATAATTAAAGCTAGGTTTATATGAAACCGCGGTTAGTTGTCGCAGCCCCCTTATGAAAGGGTATGCGGCTAGGAGCCCTAGCTCTGCGAGTCCGGATTCGTCTATCCAAACCGGGGTCTTTAAGTGACCCTTACAATCAAATGGTGCCATGTGGACCGGGCATCTTAAGTGTAAGAGACGATAATGCGGTATGGCGTTGAAGGCGGAAAAGCCTTTCGTCCCAATAGTGCTTGATGTTCACTTTTAAATGGGACGATATGGAAAATAACTTTCTCGTCGAAAATTTTTCGTGATCCGAACAAGTACTTGAGTAATATCGAGCCTGTGCACTTGGCGTAAGGGCCCCGCGTAACTCCTTTGAAGGAAGTGCGGCCGTGTCAATTTTGGTAGGGTCTATCCTCATCCGACGGATTGTGTTTGAATATAGCAGGTTTAAGTCACTGCCTCCGTCCATTAGGACGCTTGTGAATTGTAGTCCGTCTATTATCGGATTCAATACTGTGGGAGTCCGTCCCCAGGTTCGAACACTTTTGGAATAATCCCGGTGGTCGAAAGTGATTGGTTTTGATATCCAATCTCTACGTTTTGCTGGGCTGGACCGTGCGAAGCTCTTTTTAGAAAGTGCCGCACTGTTTTTCCGTGTCCTCACATGAAGTGAGTTTACTACTTTGACCCCTTGTGGGAAAGTCTTTTGTTTTCCGGTGCCCTCGCCAAGGGGTTTATCTTCTTCGCTTGACTCTCGCCGAGCCCCTTGCGCTCGATGTCGGGGTTGGATCGACATATGCCAACGGGTGGCTTATCATGGTGGGGGCGAGTAGAAACGTCGCCGTGCCTGAAACGGATGAGGCGAAGACATGCACGCCGCTAATCTTACCCAACTTCGGCTCTCTCGAGGAGATAACACCTCTCATCGCTATGCGGGGTCTCCGCATGATCACTATGGGGTGATAGTACAAAGGTGCTCCTCGAGCTGTTTGGAGGCAGGGAGGAGCAAGGCTAGCTCTTTCCCTCTTGCTATGTGTCTAAACTTTGTCTGGGGCGAACCCTTTGCATGGGTGCCCTGGGAGGTTTATATAAACCTACCCCGGGGTAAACAGTAATCCGATCCGGCGTGGCCCCTGTTGCGTCGATCCTCTTGCAAAGTCCTCCTGCCTGGGCTCGGGCCGACCGGCGGGCCTCATGAGATGCAGTAACACCGTGCTTGATGCTCGATGACGCAGAGCTTGGTCATGGGGTCGTGGGAACAGTGCCGCCCGTCTGTCGGCGATCACCGCCACTCCCCATCAATCTGGTTTATGGCTCGTGGGGCCTGGCCGAGGCGACTCACTGGAAGGCCCGGCTCCCACAGGCCGTCTTTTGAGCTCTCCGGCCGTCTTCTTCTATCTCTCGACAGGGGGCCAGCGATCTCTGGGCCAGAGCGCCCGCCGTCGTGCAGCCTGATCCTCGCCACCGTGGTGAGGTTAGGGGAGGCATAGCAGCAGTGCCGCCTCCACCGGGAGATCTCCGGGGCGCGGCTCACTGTAGCCATGCCTTCCTCCGTGGAAGCCATGAGGGACAGCCACGTCGGGGCTGTACCGCATCGATCTTTGAAAGGTCGCGGGCCGACTCTCACAGTCGGCCCATTGAGAGGTCGCAAGTCCATAGTCGGCTTGTTTCGTAGTCGCCATCTCGAGGACTCGGCTTCTTGAAGGTCACCAGCTAGGACTCGGCCTTCTCGAAGGTCGCCACACGACTGGCCGAGGGGCGGCCTGCCCGATGTCTTGAAAGATCTTGGGTCTGGGTCAGCCTACCCATGGCCCATTACCCAGCGAGTAGTCCCCGGCTGGCGAAGCCCGGCGGGCGCCGCCTCGTGGGGCTTCGGCAGTTTCAGTTGTTGCGGTGCCGACTCTGAGATTCGGTTGCCGCGTCTTTGGGCCGCCTCGCCGGAGTCGGCCTGGCCCCGCAGAGGGGCCGCCGTTCGCAAGTCGTGGCGGGAAACCGGCGGCGTATCGGTTACGCCTCCCTGCCACTTATGAGACGGTCCCGTCGCGTGGCGCCACGTGGAGGCGATAGCCTGCCCTGTAGCCAGTGACGGGGGCGGGCGCCCGGTGGGAGCCCGCCATTACGCGCCTCGGCTCCCGTGCGGATCCGCCACGGCGAGGGCAGTTAGCATCCCCACGTTATTCTGCACGCGATAACCGTGTAAATTAATCGTGGCGTCGTGGGGTCGTGGGCGCAGTTAATCCCCACGTCGCCCCCTCGGCTTCTCAGCCCTTTGGGCTATAAATAGGCAGAGGGGGAGCGGCGGCTCAGCACGCGCACTCCCTCCCCCGCTCTCTTGCCTTTCTTCTTCCTTCGCCCCGCTCCGTCGCTTTCTTCCTCGCGGTGAGCGCAGGTGCTCCTCCTCGTCGATGATGTGCTCCTCTTCCGCCGCGCCCCCCGCCTCGCGCTCCGGCGAATGGGATGGTTCGGACGTGGGCCTTGCAGAGACATCGAGTTCCTCCGCCGAACCCGCGCCTCAGCCTTGGATTTGGTGCAGAGCCCGTCTGCGCCAGGCGGGAGAGATCCGGCCAGCGCCGCGGAAGGCGAGGGTCATCTTCCGCTCGCACCTCAGCCATTGCTCCCCGTGAGCGGATTTTTCGCTCCTTTCTTGAGTTCCACAGCTTGCGGCCGCACTATCTCACCCCCAATGCGGTGGTGCTTCTCTCATCGCCACCCCGTGCGAGGGCTACATCGGCGCTTCTCCCCCCCTCGAGCTGTGGGGAGTTCTTCTCCTCGGCTCGGCACTCGGCTGCCGGCCGCCCGGCCGCAAAGGCGTACCTTACATCGGTCTGCGGCGACGAGGGCCGACAACCCCTTTCCGCCCATCCTGCTGGTGAAATCGGTGAAGATGTGGCAGAAGTCGTGCCTTACGTGAAGAACGTCTCCACCGACGGCGATCGGGTCAACTTGCCGCCCTTCGACTCAAGCCGTGATTGGCGCCGCCTAGCCTGGTCCCACCGTGAAGTCGCTTTAGACCTCCGACGGCAGCGCCGTGGCGCGCCTCCGAGCCATGGCCTTGATCGGAGGGGCTCGTCGCCTCGATCTCCTGCGCCGTGGCGCGCCGCCAGTACTTCGCTCAAGGCCGGCCCCACCTCATCCAGCCGATGAGCGGCCGACCACCGATCAAGCAGGTACGTGCACCAAGGACATGCAGCGTGGAGAAGTGGCGAACATGGTGAACCTCATCGCCCACTGCGGGTTCACGGACGAGTGGCGGTTCGGCAAGGAGCCGTACTCGCGTGACAACCCTCCGCCAGTGGTAAGTTGTTTCCGTCTGTATTTCGATCTCGCTTGCATCCGACTTCAAGCTCTGATCTTGTTGGCATCTTTGAGCAGAACCCTCTCACGGCGCCCGCTGCCGGCGCCACGAGAGAGCCGCGTGACTACGTCCCCGACCGCGAGGTCAGCGACGTCGACGACCCCGACTTGGGGGCCGCGGCGCTGGAGGCCGACGCCGAAGGCGGCGGAGAGGAGGAAGACGGCGGCCTCAGACCGTCGGCGACCTTCGCCGACTGGCCCGAGGGCGATGTCGACGCGGAAGTCGTCCCGCGCCGCCAGCCGAGAGCCGGCCCCTCCAACCAGGCCGGCGTAAAGAGGCGTCACGCCGGGCCGAAAGTGCCCGCGCAGTCGAAAAGCCCAAAGGAACCGCCACGCGACCAAGCAGAGAGGCGGCCGCGAAGGCCGCCGCCTCGGAAGAAGTAAAAGGCCGCCACTTGGTTTCTTCGTAAGTCTCTCACCCTTATTTCTTTTCGGATCTCGCTGCGAGTCTTTACTGATTTCCCCAATCTTCTCTAGCGCCCCTTTCTCTTGAAAGAGCCGCCGTCCCCTCCGTCATGGGGTCGGGCGATTTACGGCGTCCAACACGCGCGGGATTGACCCGCCGCCGACCTCCGGAGGCGATAAGCGGAACGCGCGAGAAGCGCTGAGAGGAGGAGGCCGACCGCTGGAGAAGGCGCGAGGCGAGAAAGGCGGCTATGCCAACGCCAGCACTGGAGGAGGCCGTGGCCGCCGGCGAGGCGGGGCTTTGAGAGGCCGTTCGCCGCCAGGGCGATGCTTTCCCCTCGCTGTCGTCAGCACCGCCGCCCCCTGAGTTCACGGGGCAGACCGGGGAGGTCGGCGCCGCAAACCCTCTCGCGGAGGACGGTGGCGACGCCTCGGGCTCGGATACTCACGCGCCGCCTCCGCCACCTCCGCCGCCTCCGTCTTCGAGGCCGCACGGCAAGCAGCCGGTGGACCCGCAGGATCCGCCCGACTGCGGATTTATGCCGACGCGGCTGCTTCTTCAGGTCGCCGTGCCAACGCACCGCCGGATCGAGAGGACGAGCTCGGCGCCACGAGCTCGGGAGACTGACGTCGCCAGCATGGCGAACTCGACGCATGGAGGCTTCGATTACGCGCCCACCGGTTGAGTGCGAAGGCGGCACCGGCCCGCTGAACCAGGCTCTCCTGGACGTCCAGTCCAAGTTGCGCAAAGAAGGCGACGCCCTCCAACTCTACACCAAGGCGCATCTGGCCCTGCGGACCTCCGTCCGGGTATGCTTCGTTTTTCCTTTTTTGGTCTCTTGTCTTTTTTTCGTGAGGCGGCGCCCACTCCATCGGAGTGTAGTACCAGAAGTTCGAGTCGGCTGCTTGAAAGCAGCGGCTCGGAACTCAGGCTAGCGAGCTCCAAAGACTGACTTTGCTTTGCCGTCCTTGCAGGAGTATCACAACCTCCGCCATCGCCTTCAACCGCAATGTTGAGGAGCTGAGGAAGCGGACGCCGATCTGGCGGAAAGTCGAGTGAGCGATTCTTCCTTCTTCGCGGCGCTAAAGCACTGCGGGCTATAATCCCGAGATGCGGGCCGGCTGCTGGCGATCGGGCGGATCTCCAGCGACCTTCCTTCTTTCTTCTCCGTGAAGCCTTGTGCTACCTGGCTATAGTCCCGAGATTCGGGCCGACTAGCTGAGCGATCGGGCCGGATCTCCAGGCGATCTTCCTTGTTGACGGTGCTTTGTCTTTTTTCGAGCTTCAGGTGCCAATGCCGCCCTTCAGGAGCAGCTGGGCAAGGCCAATACCGCCCGTCGCGCTAAGGAGGAGGAGTACGACAAGCTCGCCCAAGAGCGCGACCTGCTGGCGACGCAGCTGGCCGAGCAGAAGGAACTGCTTCGGAAGGCGCAGGAGGACGCCAAGTCGCGGGAGGTCACCCTCCTCGCTGAATTCGAGATGGAGCGGTCGGCCTGGACCGACCGTGAGGCGATGCTGACCTCCGGCTATCACGAGCTGGAGGACATCGTCGATGGTAACTCTTGGCTTCTCTTTTTCGGTCTTCTGACTCTGTGTCGAACTGTCTTCTGGTTTTCCTGACTGTCTCCTTTTCTTGTCTTTGGCAGACTTCTTTCCTGGTCACTCGCAGGTCGTCCCTCTGGCCATTGAGGCGGATCGGGAGGAGCGGAGGGCAAAGGGCGAAGTGATTGCCGCAAAACGCCCCCCGAACCATCGACGAGCAGCTCTTGAGCATCGGGGCTCGCCTTCGTCCTGCTCACCGTCTGCTGCGTCGTCTTGATGTCTTGGCGCCCAAGCCGTTGCCGCCCTGGCGGTGCCGCTCTCCGCACCGCCACCGGACGGCCGGCGGCCGGAGAGTCACCGTCGGTCGCTCGAAGCTTGGAGGGCTCCTCGGCCCGTGCGAACACGCCCGGGCTTTGGAGTTCGTCAAGGTGGTACCAGGGCTGGACCTAGACCGCTGGCCGCGTTCGGTCGAAGCCTGTGCTGAGCTGGAGGTAAATGGAAGCGCCCTTGCGGCGGCAGCCAGCGGCCATCGCTGAGTACCACGGACACCAGTGTCGCCGTGCAGCGGACGGATGGCAGCGAGGAGGTGCCGCCGGAGGTTCGATGCACCGGAGTACGAGGAGTACTGGAGGTGATCGCTCTAGCACGAAGAGGAGGCGAGTCGGAGGACGGATCACGAGGAGGCGCGAAAGCGGCGGCGATCTCGGCTGTCGTGCCTCCAATGCAATGAGCCTCGAAGGACAAAGCGGCCCGTTCTTGGGAAGCGACCAAGCCGAGACCGCCCAGCCGACTGCCCCGACGTCCGACACCGCCGCCACCTCCAGCCCTCCGGCTCCGAAGGCCGCCCCCTAGAGTGCTTCGGCTCTACCTGTTTCTTTTGTTTCTTGAAAAAACTTGTCAGTTGCGAACAATTCCACCCGCGGGGTGTATTCGGCCAAGGGCCTTATGTAAATATTTATCAAGTTTCCGCCTTTCCTTGCTTCGGTTCTTTAGACTGTTTTCCTTTGCCGCCTTCCTTCTGTTGCGCCTTGCCAAGCCCGGGCAGCAGCCAAATGAGGCCTACCGGGTCAAGTGCTGAGCTACTTTAGGGAGGCAAGTACTTAGTCGTTTAGAACATCCTAGCAAGTTTGGCTGAAAGTCAACAGGCCGAATCTCGAGAGTCGGCCGTCCTTGGTAAAGGTTGAGGCTATGAGCCGACTACTCGCGAGTCGGCTCAGTGGGGGGAGGCTGGGAGCCGGCTTGGGCTATGCGTAGCTCTTAAGTCCTTAGCCGTTTTTCATGTGTCGCTCGCTCTTTCCGTCCCCTTAGCTTACCGGCGATTCGCTCTGCGGAATCGTGGCTTTCGCAGAGAGCGGCTTTGGCGCAGACATTACTTGTCGACTTCGAAGCATTACATAGCACAAAGTAGTCCCGGGCCGACTAGTCGGACCCGGCATGCGGAGCGGTATGGAAAAAAGGAGAAAGCATTTCGGAAGCGTGGTCCATATCATACAGATAATCAAAAAGGCAGTCCCCGAGCTCGTCTCGGGGGGCCTAAGGTCTGTGGTACTTAATACAAAAGGGGGGTAGCGTGATACATACTACATCAACTGTAAAATCTTCGAAGAAGATTTGCGTTCCATGGGTGCTCTGTTTCTTTGCCGGAGTCGTCCCTCTTGCGCGCTCGAGGCTTCTGAGCGTCGATCAAATAGTAGGCGTCGTTCCCTAGCACCTTGCTGATGATGAAGGGACCTTCCCAAGGCTGTAACGCCCTCGATGCGGCTATATCTCCCACGTGTCGAAGCACGACTTAGAGGCATAACCGCATTGAAAGCAATGTCGCAAGTGAGGGAATCTTCGCACAATCCATGTAATACATAAGGGAAAAGGTACATAGTTGGCTTACAGTCGCCACTTCACACAATTACATGAATAAAGCATTACATCATCCAGATACAATCAAGGTCCGACTACGGAACCAAAATAAAAGAAGAACCCCACATGCGACACAAATCCCCGATCGCCCCAACTGGGCTCCACTACTAATCGTCTGGAAAGGAAACATAGTAACGACCAAGTGCCTCATCATATTCCCACTTCAGCTCAGTTGTGCCATCTGCGCTGGCATCACCGGTACCTGCATCTGTTTTGGTAGAATCTGTGAGCCACAGGGACTCAGCAATCTCACACCCGCGAGATCAAGACTATTTAAGCAAGGGAAGGCTGGTGTCAAAAGGAGGAGCTGCTGGCGACTAGCATATATGGTGGCTACATCGCAAAAGAGAGCGAGAAGAGAAGCAAAGCGCGGTCATTGAAGCTATTAGCGATCAAGAAGTGATCCCGACTACTTCGTCAAACATAACTCCAACACCGTGTTCACTTCCCGGACTCCGCCGAGAAGAGACCATCACGGTTACATACACGTTGATGTATTTTAATTAAAATCAACTTCGGGTTTTCTACAACCGGACATTAACAAATTCCCATCTGCCTCATAACATGCAGCACGGCTTTGAAAGATAATACCTGCGGGGTGTCCCAACAAGCCCATAACAAGCTCTCACGGTCAGCGAAGGAATAAACCTTCACCCAAGACACTCCGATCGGACTCGGTATCCGGTACATCAAGACATTTCGACAATGGTAAAACTAAACCAGCAAGACCTCCCGCCAGCCGACAAATCCCGATAGGAGCTGCATATCTCGTTCTCGGGGCACACCGGATAAGCTAAGCGTCTGAGTACCGGCGTAATCCAAGTTGCCAAGGAATGGTCCCATACGGTGCTCTAGTTTGGACCAACACTCGAGGAGCACCGGCCGGGGGTAAATAAAGATGACCCTCGGGCTCGCGAAACCCAAGGGAAAAAGGGTATAGGTGGCAAATGGTAAAACCAAGGTTGGGCCTTCTTTGGAGGAGTTTTATTCAAAGCGAAGCGTCAAGGGGTCCCATAAATCACCCGACCGTAAGGAACGCATAAATCAAGGAACATAACACGGTATGGCGGAAACTAGGGTGGCAAGAGTGGAACAAAACACGGGCATAAGGCCAAGCCTTCCACCCTTTACCAAGTATATAGATGCATTAATTAAAACAATAGATATTGTGATATCCCAAAATATCCGTGTTCCAACAAGGAACAAACTTCATCTTCACCGCAACTAGCAGCGCTATAAGAGGGCTGAGCAAAGCGGTAACATAGCCAATCAACGGTTTGCTAGGACATGGATGGTTAGAGGTTGACATGGCAATATGGGTGGCATGATATAGCAAGTGGTAGGTATCACAGCATAGGCATAGCAAAAGCGAGCATCTAGCAAGCAAAGATAGAAGTGATATCGAAGGTATGGTCATCTTGCTGTAAGGTTCTCGAGTTGTCGAAGGCTTGATCTTCGTGGCGTTCTCAACAGGCTCCTCGTTCACGTACTCGTCTCCGGCTCTACCCAAAGCAAGAACACAAGCAACGGAACCACAATCAAACAAGGAACATATGCACAAGCAATATGATGCAAAACATGACATGCGATCACGAGATGTGATATGCAATGCATATGTATGCTCTGGAAGGAAAATGATGAACCGGGCATCAACTTGGCAAACCAAGTATGCCGCTGGAAAGATGAGATGATTTCGGTTGAAATCGATATAAAGATCACCGGAATCGGATGCACGGTTTGCAAATGACAAGCAAAACAAGAATGGCGCAAATCTGCGTTTAACAGCCCGATGCTACTTAGCACGCAACACGAAACTATGCTACAGCACCCCAACATAAAAACAAAGCATATGGCAACGAACTACAGGAGATGCTTAACAAAAGAGGAACACTGAGCTACGGCTAAATCACATCATAACATGTTCAAACAAGCATGGTGAAAGTGCTCAAAATATCAGGTTCACAGACTTAGTGAAAATACTAACATGCCAGGAATTAACATCAGGAAGGCATGTTTAGAGCAAGCAAACAACATGCTACAGGAACTTATAATAGCAAAGCAAGGCATGACATGATTCTACTCAAAGCATATTTCAATAGTCCCTTACTGACCATAAGCCAAAAGGACTCTAAGAAATGATGGCACCCATGTAAACATTGCAAGTTTTATTACAGATTTCAGACTTAGTGAAAATACTAACATGGCAAAAACAGATTCAACATGGCATGTTCGTGAGCTCGATGCACTCACTACAGAGCCTCTCATGATAAACTAAGCATACACCCATCAAGAAGACATAGCATAGGAGCTATACATGGCAAGAACAACATCATAGCATACACGGATCAATTACAACGACCTCGTGAAAATTGAATCTCACGCAAACAGTCTGCCAGGAAACATTTTCAAGCAAAAGTAGAGCACGAAAATGACATGCTAGACTACTCCATAAATGCCAACAAAGACATGGATGGATAGAGCAAATCCATATGTTCAAAACACCCTTACTGATCATGCTCAAAAAGGGCATAGATCTCTCTGAAACAACCTAAACATATGGCTTAAAATTAACAGCAGGACAAGACTTAGTGAAAACACTAAGTCCCTGAAATCAGTAATAACATCATCCCTACTTTGCATGCTTGTTCTAGTCAACACATAGCTCACAAAAATACATGGCAAACACCCCTGGAAAGATGACATGGCAATGTTCAACTCACATGTAGGACTCAAGTTCATAGGGTGCACACATAATTCATGGCAAAAATGACAAAAGAGCTCGAACTGATAAGATTCTGAAACTAACGATCTGAAGCTATCTTCCAACAGCATTTCGGGCATCAAGATGAGCTCAAATGCAAATGATGCAATGGAAGGAAATGATGGACTCTTCGAGACGAACATTTTGACATATTATACGCCCAAAACGGAGCCACGGTTGCGGAGATGTGATGCGTTGAGAAATGCCCGAAATAATTCACAGACAAAATACTTAGTGAATTTTGGGGGGGGGAAGAAGTCAACCGTGGGTCAGATCTGGATCGGCGCGATTCGAGGTCGCGGAGTTAAATCGCGGAGGAGACGCTGGGGAATTCGGGTGGCGAGGATCGAGCGAGGCGGAGGAGGAGGGCGTGGCGGGCGGGAGCCAGGCAGCCAGCGCGGCGCTGCCGCAGCCTTGAGGCCGAGCCAGCGGTGCAGCCGTGGCCGTGGCGGTGGCAAGCGTGCGGGAAGCGAGCGGGCAGGCAGGTGCGGCGATGGCGGCGCAGCCAGCAATGTGTGTGTGGCAGACAGCCATGATGTGCAGCCAGTGTGTGATGGCGGCGGTGGGCAGGCGATGTGCGGGCGGCGCGCCGGTGGCAATGACAGCATGTGGCCATCAGCGGGCGGCAGAGGGCGCGCGATGGGCAGCCAGCGGCCGAGCAGCGCGCCTTGGTGCCATGTGCCAGTGCGCGTGGCTGCGATGCCTGCGGCCAGACACGTCCGGCGTGGCCGTCCGGACGTGTCCGGCAGGGAAGGAGCGAGCTAGGGTTTGCCCGAATTTCGGGAGGGTCTTTAAATAGGCATAGAGGAGCTAGGAGAGTCCAAATGGGGTGTAGTTTTCCCTACGATCGTGATCGAGCGACCGAGGGCATGGAAGGGAGTTAGATGGGTTATTGGGCTGTTTTGGAGGGTTGTTGGGCTGCAACTCAAAAGGGCCTTTGCGAGAGCGCGGTTAACCGTTGGAGTACCAAGCGAACTCCAAATGACCCGAAACTTGACAGGTGGTCTACGGTGCTATACCAGGGCCACTTGGCAAGGCTCGGTCCATTCGAGAATGTTCAACACCGCTTTACGGAAAAAGGACAAAAGGGGCCGGGGGAACATAGGAGTGTCGGATTGCAAAAGCAGACAACGGGGAATATGCTCGGAATCATGAGGCGAACACGTATGCAAATGAGATGCACATGATGACATGATATGAGATGCATGACATGGACAAAATGCAAAATGAAAACAAAACCCAACCACGGAGGAAATATCATAGCACATATCCGAAAATGGCAAGAGTTGGAGTTACAAATATGGAAAGATACATCCGGGTGTTACAACACTCCACCACTACAAGAGGATCTCGTCCGAGATCTAGGACTGAAAGAACTCCGGATATTGAGAGCGGAGGTGATCCTCGCGCTCCCGGTGGCTTCTCGGTGAATGGTGTGACCACTTTACTTTCGGGAATTTGATTGACTTGTTGCGAGTCTTGCGCTCGGTTTCTTCAAGAATAGCAGCGGGTGCTCATGATAAGAGATCTTCTTGGAGGTCAATTTCTTCAAAGTTGATAGTGCGCTCGAGGAATCTTGAAGCACTTGCGGAGCTGTGACACGTGAAACACATCGTGCACGTTTGCAAAGTTGGATGGAAGCTCAAGTTGATAGGCGAGATCGCCTCTTTTGCCAATGATCTTGAAAGGACCCACGTATCTAGGGGCAAGCTTCCTTTGATACAGGCGGCGAGTACCTTTCATTGGAGAGCGGAGGTAGACATGGTCTCCGATTTCAAAAGCCACATCACGGTGCTTGTCATCATAATAGCCCTTACGGCGCGATTAGCGGCTTTAAGATTCTCACGAATGACTTTGCACATTTCTTGACCACGTGATCAAGTCGTTGCCAAGAAGTTGGCGTTCACCTGTCTCGGACCAATTGAGAGGAGTCGGCACTTTCGCCATAAGAATTTCGAATGGGGCCTTGCGAACTCATTGGAAGTGTTGTTGTAGGAGAACTTCGGCATATGGAGACACTCTTCCCACTTCATGCCAAAAGAAATGACACAAGCCACGAGCATATCTTCAAGGATTTGATTGACTCTCTCGACTTGGCCACTAGTTTGAGGATGAAAAGCTGTCTTTGAAATGAATGTTGGTGCCCATGGCCTTGAAAAGAATCCCGAACTTAGAAGTGAAGATGCTTCCACGGTCGAAGAGATCAATTGTGGAATACCGTGCAAGGAGACAATTCGGAGGTGTATAGCTCTGCCGGTGAGCTGCTGTGATAGATTCTTTGACAGGAAGAAAATGAGCCACTTTAGTAAGCTTGTCAATGACAACGAAGATAGCATCATTTCCACGCTTGGACTTAGGAAATCCATCCACGAAGTCCATCTCGATATGATCAAACTTCCATTCGGAATAGCAAGAGGTTGGAGGAGACCAGCTGGTCTTTGGTGTTACCTTTCACCCTTACTGCAGACATCACATTCATTCACGAATTGAGCAATTTCTCGCTTCATTCGAGTCCACCAATACGATTGCTTGAGGTCATGGTACATCTTCGTACTTCGGGATGAATGGATAGGAGGAATTGTGTGCCTCATTCATGATGACTTTTCTCAGATCGCCTTTAGGAACCACAATACGATCCTCGAAGAAAAGAGTGTCTTTGTCATCAAGCGATAGCACTTGTATTTGAAATGCCCTTGTCAATACCACGTTTCACCTTCTTCACCATGGTATCCAGAAGTTGAGCCTCACGAATTTGATCTTCCAAAGTAGGAGAGACTATGAGGTTGGCAAGAAATCCTTGAGGAACAACTTGAAGATTCAGCTTGCGGAAAGCTTCACAAAGATCCGGTTGGAAGGCTTGAGAATTAAGCTGTTGCAATAAGCCTTTCTGCTCAAAGCATCTGCAATCACATTCGCCTTGCCAGGAGTATATTCAATACTTGGATTGTACTCTTGAATCATTTCGACCCATCGAGTTTGCCTGAGGTTGAGGTTTGGTTGAGTGAAGATATACTTGAGACTCTTGTGATCGGTGAAAATGTCCACTTTCCTTCCCAACAAGAGATGTCTCCATGTTATCAATGCATGGACAACTGCCGCCAACTCAAGATCGTGAGTGGGGTAGTTCTTTTCGTTGGGCTTCAACTGGCGAGAGGTATAGGCCACAACCTTCTTCTCTTGCATTAACACAGCACCGAGACCTTGCAAGGAAGCATCACAGAAAACTTCGAATGGCTTGGATTCATCGGGAGGAGTCAAGACAGAGCTGTAACTAGCTTCTCTTTGAGGGTGTTGAAAGCGACATCACACTCGGCGTCGGACATACTTGACATGCTACGGAGGAGGTTGGAAAGAGGCTTTGCAATCTTGGAGAAGTTCTCAACGAATCTTGACAATAGCTTGCAAGACCGAGAAAATCATGGAGCTGCTTGACATACGAGGAGGTTCCCAATTCACAATGAAGACACCTTCTCGGGATTAACAGCGATGCCCTTGGCGGAGATGATATGACCAAGATAAAGAACTTCATCAAGCCAGAACTCACATTTGGAAAACTTCGCATAGAATTGATGTTCTCTGAGCTTGTCGAGCACCAATCGCAAATGTTTGGCATGATCCTGCTTGTTCTTGGAAGACCAAAATATCATCGAGATACACCAAGGCGAAATCATTTGTGTAGGGGTTGAAGATAAAGTTCATCATGCGAGAGAAAGTTGGAGGAGCATTGACAAGGCGAAAGACATGACAAGTATATTCATAAGAACCAAAGCTTGTTACGAATCTGTCTTGGGAATATCTTGTTCACGAATCTGAATCGATGATAACCCATCTGAAGGTCAAGCTTGGAGAATACTTTAGCACCTTTGAGTTGCTCGAATAGCTCATTGATGTTGGGAAGTGGATACTTGTTCTTGATTGTCTTCTTATTCAATGGGCGGTAATCAACACAAAGTCGGTCCGTGCCATCCTTCTTACGGACAAAAGAACTCCACATCCCCATGGAGATGAACTCGGTCTGATCAAACCAGACGCTCTTGTTCATCGAGCTGCTTCTTCAATTCTTTCAGCTCCTTGGGTCCAAGCTTGTAAGGGCGCTTGCAAAGCGGGTTCGATGCGGGCTCAAGATCAATAACGAATTATTTGGAATTTGAGAGATAGCATCCAATTCGCCCTTCTCATTGAGAGAAAACAACGAATGGTTTCATCACGAGCGGCATAGATGATAACATCCTCGGAAGGGTGTGTCAATTGAATTTGCTGGCAGCACAATCAAGTTGAGCCTTGTCTTTGAAAGCCATCCATCCAAGAATTAGATCAATATCGAGTCACCAAGAACAAATGGTTTAGATAGAAATCTATAGTCGCCCATCTTGATAGAAACATCCGGAACCTTGTGGTAGCCCTCATAGAAGAGGCGGAGAAACAACTCCCATGGGTTTTCCAACATTTCAAAATGAAATCATGTTTTGCGACAAATGATCTTGACATGAAACAATGCGATGCACCGATATCAAATAAGACTTTTGCGGGAATATCATTAACTGGAAGATTACCCATGATCACATCGAAGAATCCTCTGCTTGAGCTGCATTCATCATATTCACCTTTGCATGCTTTGGATTATGCTTGACCCTTTGCATTGCTTGAAGACCTCACAGGGGAGGAGGAGGAAGGCGCCTTTGGTTATGGCATTTGTTCGCATAGTGACCTTCTGCTGGCACTTGTTGCAGTCACCTCTGAGAGCGGACGGTGATAAGGAGCATTTGACCTTGGAGCTTGAGGTGAGACTTGTTACAGTAGCTTGGGTTGGGTGGGTGGGAAGATCCACGACCACCTGAGTTCTTCTGGCGATAAGGCTGACGGAACGGAGGAGGAGGAAGGTAGAACTTTTGCTGCTTTGCTGCCACTTGAGAGGAGGAGAAGAAGACTGACGCATCCAGCACCTTCTAGCTTGAGTGCCATATTATAGAATTGATCAAACCGAGTAGGCTCGGAAAGAACAAGAGATAACTGCAGATCCTCTCTAAGGCCACCTCGAGCGATAGATCATACTTTTCTCATCGAGGAGCGTCTTGTTTAGCGAATCGAGCAAGTTTACAAACTGTATGTTGTATTCAGTACACTGACATGCTTCCTTGCTTGAGATTGCGAAACTCCTCACGCTTGCTCTCAACAACCTTTGGAAGGAATGTGGTGAGCTTTAAAGTCCGGCAAAATCAGTCCAAGTAATCACTCGACCACCTCTAGAATCCTTGTATTCTGGAACCAATCAATTGCACGATCCTTGAGCTGAAAAGACGCGAACTTGACGTAGTCCTCGAGGTCGACATTGCTGCATTCAAGTGCTTGTTGATATCCACGAGCCAATCGTCGTGCCTCGTGGCCTCGACCTGAAGCTGAAAGACTTTGGCTGGTTGGCAAGGAACTGGTTGAGTGTGAAGCTGTGGCTGATGATAGAACGCCCTTGACCTTGATTCCTTGGTTGCCTTGGCCTTGGTTACGCTCTTGCATCAATTTGGATCAACAATGGCGTTGGCGTTAGTGGTTGCCATCAAAGTTTGCCATGCCTCGGGGGCGGAGGTGGAGGTGGAGGGTTCGCTGACTCCCTTCACTGCGTTCGGATTACGGCACGTTGGTGGAGCCATCTGAAGAGGTGACATCCGTTAGCATCTTGATAAACAGATAGACAAGTTGAATCAGCGGATGAAAATTGCAACATATAGTCTTCACAATAAACATTGAACGAGGATGAGCGAATGAATTCAAAAGTAAACATCCGTCCATTAAGGTGAGAAGCCACTTGATAGGAGATATTGATGAATGAAAATAAAAACAAGGTATGAATGGAACAAATACGTGGTAAGGATTACCCAATCACAAACCAAATATCTGCGGAAGAAAATGCTAGAGCTACTTGAATCCCACCTATAAACTCCCGAAACTTTCGGTTATGCAATCAGTGTTGGGGATACAGAGAGCAATATATATCTCACCCAAGCTAACAATCCCTACATCCATTTGTATCCATCCTTCAACACATAACCAAGAAACCTTGGAAATCGTGTACCTCAACCTTGAAAAGCATCCGTTATCATGAGTCATGGCAATACTCCGTACTCACCACAAGATCTTTGGGTTAGCGAGGTTATCTCACCAACAAGCTGCATAAAAGAGATTTTCGATGTCGGCGTACTAAACTCAGGTATTCGAGAATCGCAGCGATAAAATTATGGCGACAACACCTCGGGCTCAACTCCGGGACACGCCACAACCCCTAAATGTCGAGAGGCAACCAAGACAATGTTGTCATCATAAAACCATCGAACGATTCTAAGATACCAGCGTGATCCTAAAAATTTTTAGTGAAATTTGAGAAGAGAAGAGTCAAAACTCTCGTCAGGATACCTCACCCGAAGGTCGAAGGAATTTGGGGAGTAAAAAGAATTCCTAAACTCTCCGATATATATAATCCTAAATGACTCAAAACATTTTTTCTAGACACAACTCGGCCACTAAAAGCGATCAAGCGGTGGGGGCTCTAAGGTCGGGGATGGCTCGATTACCAACTTATAGCGCCTCAATGCGATTATGCCTCTAAGTCGTGCTTGACACGTGGGAGATATAGCACGCATCGAGGCGTTACAAAGCGCCGACAACTTGTCTTTGGCGGCTGTTCTGAATCAGCGGAGCACAAATCGCCCTCTTGGAATGATCTTGGCTTGACCTTGCGATTGTAGTACCGCGCGGAGACTCTGCTGGTAGATGCGGACGGACCGAGTGCCAACAGTCGGCCCTCTTGAGTAGGTCGGCGCCGTCTTGGCGTGCTTCTTGACCTCCTCTTCGGTGTACATGAAGACTCACGGAGAGTCGAATTGTGTATCCGTCGGACGGCAACCCGGCACCGTGAAGCGAGGAAGCGGCGTAAGCGGTTGACCTGTTCGTAGTCGTCGCGCAGACTCCGGAGGGCGGCAGGCAGCTCTTCCACCCAACAACCACGGTGGCGCTCGAGAGTTCGACCAATCGAGGCTTGATGCGGACGAGATGAGGCCGTTGGCTCGTTCCACCGGCCGTTTGACTCGGATGGGCAATGGGCGCTAAGTCCGATCGGATGCCCTGCGTCGCGAAAACGAGCCAAAGCGCCTTTGGCGAAATTGGTGCCGTTATGCAGTGATGATCTTTGTCTTGGTATGCCGCATGCCGCCTTGTGATGTCGGCAATGAAGGTCCTTTGCTTGTGGGCCGTTTAATTTCTTGATGGGCTTTGCTTCTACCCACTTGGTGAACTTGTCCCTTGCAACTTCGAGATGAGTTAGGCCGCCTCGGGCCGTCTTGAAAGAGTCCCACCATGTCCGGGCCCCAAACTGCGAAGGGCGAGCAATGGGGATTGTTTCAGCCGCAGAAGCTTAATGAAGAGGCTTGGAAGCGGAACACAGCACCTTGCACTTCTTGACTAGTTCTTTAGCTTCTTCGAGGCGATCGGCCAATAGAAACCGTCTTGGGAAGGCTTTGGCCTGGCGCTCTTGAAGCAGCGTGGTGGCCTTTTCCATACGATGGATGTCTCGAGGATCGCTTGGCCTTGTTACGATTCTACATGGTCTGGTGGACACCAAAGATGTATTGCGCCTAACTAACTCTCTGTTGACTATGGTGTAGGCTGCCGCTCGGCGTTGCACTTGCCGAGCAGTCTCGTCTGCCCACAGGTAACTCCTTGTTTACTAGGAACTTGAGGATGGGCTGCGCCCATGAAGGTGCTGCTATCTCTTCAGCTGCTACTGCGACTTGGACAAGAAGCTGGGCTGGGAAGCAGATGGGTTGGATTTTGCTGCCGCTTGCTGAATTGAGGAATCTCTGGGCCATTGGAGCAGCTCCAGGGCCATGCCATGATCCCAGGTAGAGACTCTGAAGTCCCAGACCCATGTATGATCCCAGCCCAGCCGAAGGCCTTGATCCCAGTGCTAATGGCCTTGATCCAGACGGCCAGCCGATCCCGCGGCCCAGGCTGGCCTTGATCCCGGGCGTTATGACTTTCTTGAGGTCGCTTGCTGGGGTCTTGAGTCGAGTCCGACTATCTCTGGCGGGCAACACGAAAATGGAGTCGGATTGGTGAAGTCTTGATAGGCGGCTTGAGGCGGCGAAGGGTGACGCCGGAAGGTATCGCTTGCCAGTGGAGCCGACTTCAGCGCCAAATGTCTGCTTGATCGTTGTCGTTTCTTGACACGTGGAGAATTCGCATCCTTCAAAATATCCGCTGAGTTCTCGCACCGTGAGCGGTAGCTCGCCATGTTTGCGTCTTTGGCGTCGATCGCCCGAATGATTGCCGAACCACCAAGTCGGAGTCGCCATAGCATAGGATCCGGCGAATGCCGAGTTCTTTGGCAAGCCGGAGCCCGTGGACGAGCGCTTCATATTCGGCGATGTTGTTGGAGGCGGCAAAGTGGATTTGCAGCACGTATTTGAGCTTGTCGCCCTTGGGGGAGGTGAGGACGATGCCGGCTCCGAGGCCGGAGCGCATCTTGGAGCCGTCGAAGTCGATCGCCCGATGAGTAGAGTCGTCGCGCAGCGGCGGTATTGAGTCTCGGCCCAGTCGACGAGGAAGTCGGCTAGCGCCTGCGACTTGATGGCGGTGCGAGGTTGATAGTAGATGGTGTAGGGAGCTAGATCGATAGCCCACTTGGCCACTCGTCCGGAGGCATCTCGACTTCCGATGATCTCGGCGAGTGGAGCGGTGCAAACCACAGTGATTGGATGCTCTTGAAAGTAGGGCTTCAGCTTCTTGGCGGCAAAATGCACGCCGTAGCACATCTTCTGGTAGTGAGGGTAGTTCTGCTTGGAGGCGGCGATTACCTCGCTGTAATATATCGGGTCTGGACGGGGCGCCTTTGCCTTCCTCCTTGCGTTCGACTACAATAACTGTGCTGACTACCCGGCTGGTGGCGGCGATGTACAAGAGCATGGGCTCTTTGGGAGTCAGAGCCGCCAACACAGGGGGAGTCGCCAGCATCTTCTTCAGTTGGAGAAATGCCTTATCTGCCTTGTGGTTCCACTCGAAAAATGTGGTCTTCTTCATCAATTGATACAATGGCAGAGCTTTCTCACCCAGCCGGCTGATGAATCGGCTTATTGAAGCCAGGCAGCCGGTGAACTTCTGCACATCCAGCAGTCAGCTGGGTACCTCCATCCTCTCAATGGCCTTGATCTTCACAGGGTTGCACTCTATGCCGCATTCGGAGACCAGAAAACCGAGGAGCTGGCCGGCTGGGACTCCGAACACGCATTTCTCTGGGTTGAGCTTGATCTGGAATCGGCGCAGATTCTCAAAGGTCTCTTTGAGGTCTTCTAGCAGCATCCCACGCTTCTCCATCTTTACCACCACATCATCTACATAAACATGGGCGTTCCTGCCGAGTTGCTTGAGGAGGCACTTCTGCATGCAACGCTGAAAGGTGGCGCCGGCGTTCCTCGCCGACGCCATGGTTAGGTAATGTAAGGCCCAAACGGCATGATGAAGGCGGTCTTCCGCTCATTGGATTCACTTGATCTCGATGATATCCTCAATACGATCCAAGAAGCTCAACAGCTCGTGATCCGCCGTGGAGTCTATCACTGATCGATTCTGGCAGAGCAAACGGGTCTTTCGGGCAGGCTTTGTTGAGGCTGGTGTAGTCAATGCACATCCGCCATCGCTATTCTTCTTCAATACCAAAGACAGGTTGGCCAACCACTCGGGAAAAAACACTTCCATGATGAATCCGACTGCCAGAAGCCGGGCTTTCTCTTCTCCGACGACTCTTCTCTTCTCTTCTGACAGGCGGCGCAAAGGCTGCCTGACGGGCTTCACATCTGGCCTGACATGTAGCTTGTGCTCGGCAAATTCCGTCGGTACACCCGGCATGTGCTTGGGGGACCATGCGAAGATGTCCCGATTCTCACGGAGGAAATCAACGAGCTCGCCTTCCTATTTGCCGCCGAGGCGGTGCCTATGATAACAGCTTTCTCGAAAGTGCTCCGGGTCCAAGGGTATCTTCTGGTCTCCTTAGCCGGCTTGAATGATCCTTCGCCTCCGACTTTGGGGTCAGGCGACATCTCCGCCTGCTTCCCAGCCAGCGCCACGGGCAAGACGATCAAGGAGCCGCTTCGGCCGCGATCACCAAAGACTCGGCCAGCCGATCGCTCTCGGCAAGACAAAGTGGGCGACTTCTTGTAGTCGCCCGGCAATGGTTAGGATCCTTGGAACTCGGCATCTTCATCTTGAGGTAGGCGAGGTAGAAACCGCCATGAATTTGGCCAAGGCTGGCCGACCTAGCAGCGGGGTAATGCAGGCTCTCCAAATCCACCACCTCGAACCAGACCGGCTCTCGGCGGAAGTGATCTTTGTCTCCGAAGAGGACGTCTATCAAGATATCTTGCCAATCGCTAACAGGAGAGGCGATGCGATTCCATGGAACACGCAGTGCGGCTGCTCTGCCGCCTCCGCCTGATTCCGAGCTTCTCCATGGTGTCCTTGTACAGGATGTTTATGCTGCTGCCTCCGTCTATCGGGACCCGCGCGAGAAACGCAGCGGCCCGCCTATCGCTGGTTAAGGTCGCCCGAGAACCAAAGCGTAAGGCCCGGACTCGGCATCACCTCTGGGTGATCTGCCCGACTCACCGATAGGCTTCTCGGACCAATGCATGAATTCGGAGCTTCTGCCGCCATCGTTGACTTCTTGCTCTCATATTGGCGCTGCTTTCGCGATCATCTGCCGGACTTCGTGAACACGACATATGCTCCGTGTTCTTGTGGGAACTCGTCTTGATCAAGCGCCGACCGGGCCGAGCCGGCCGCGGAGGCGGCGGCGGCGGGCGGCGGCAACCCAGAAAGCGGGGGCGAGGCCGCCCCTTGGCGATCCCGACAAGCCGCTGGCACTTTCCGGTGGTGTGGTTTGACGGCTTCGCCGCTGTGAAACTTGCAAGGACCATCCAGAGTCTGCTCATAAGAAGGCGGCAACCGTTGGACTTGCCGCCCATACGCTTGGCAGGAGGCTGCCCTCCGGTTGCTGATCTTCTCTGCTGCGACCACCGACTGTTGGAAGTCACCGTGGGGCTTTGGCTTGTTGTCACTCTGTTGTCGCCGGCTGGCATCTCCGGCCGGGGTTACGGGAGCTCTGGGAGTCACTTTGCCACCCGTTGACTTGGATCTCCGTCTTCATAGAGGAGTCGGCCGTGGCGTGCTTATGTCTGCTATGGTCAGCAGCTTCGCGGTTAGAGGTTTCGGGCTCGCAGAGGAGCTTGTGCTTGAGGAGGGTGCCCTCTCGCACCCGGCCGTAAAAATACTCAATGGCCTGCACGTGCACGCCCTATGCAGGAGTTTCGGAGTTCGCCCCAACGCGTGAGATAGTCGCGCGTCGATTCTTCGGGGCCTTGCACGCACAAGGAGAGCTGGCGCGGCTTGGGAGGTCGCTTGTACGTGCTGGTGAAGTTGCGAATGAAGGCTTCAGTGAAGTCGACCCAGCTGTTGATGCTGCGGGGCTTCAGGCTGTTCAGCCATGTCCGAGCCGTGCCCTGGAGCATGAGGGGAACATATTTTACGGCAACCCGCTTGTTGCCGTTATGCGTGTTGACGGCCGTGGAGTAGTCTATCAACCAATCCTCCGGCTTCACGGGCGGTGTACTGGGCGTATCTCGGGAAGCGTGAACCCTTTGGGGAAAGGCTCGCTCGATCTGCGGGGCCCGAAGCAAAGGCGGACCAGCTCATCTTCTTCTTCTAACACCGAGGATCTGTGGAGTCGGTCGATCCGTGGGGGCGTCGTTCTCTCGACTCCCTCTCGGCGCTAAGGCGACCTCGAAAGTCGGATGCTCGACAGCGGCGGAGAGACTCGCCGTTCTCTTGAGGCGGGGGGCAGATAATCATCTCGCCGCTCCCATCGCCGGGCGGCCGTCTTGGTCGCTTCGATGGTGATGCGAGTCCGGCTGGGATCGCAGCCGGCTCTTTCTCTTTCCCCGCGACTCCGCCCGGTCGGCGTCCGGAGGTCGCACCTTGATCTCGGCGAGGGGTCAGGTCGTCATTCTGCTGCTGCTGCTGCACGTCGCGGCGGCCGCCTGCCGCGTTCTGCGCAGCAACCGCATCGAGGAGCTGCTGGACTCGCTCCGTTATTACGCTCGCCGCCGCCGAGTTCCTCGGCTCTTGATCGCCGCTTAGGCGCGCGGATATTCTCCGCGAGGTGGCGTACATGGGGCGCCGCTCCGAATAGATTGGCGATGGCGCGCCCGCCTCGGACCGCACCGAGACGGCTCGGCGGTCGGAGAACGGCGCGAGCCGCCTTACACGTCCATCTCGCCGGTAGGCTTCGGACAAGCGTCTCATGCTTGCTAACTTCTTGGCGCCTTCAATGATCTCAAGGCGGCGTTCTTCAACATCTCTGCGTCCGCGTCCTCTCGAGGGGCGGACAAATCTGCGAAGACGCAGTGCAGGTCTGGCGTTTTCACGGAAGTGCTCGCCGTGGCGATGGCGAAAGCACCTCCGTGGGGCGCTTCCATCGCTCTCCTCGTCTGAGCGGCTGTCGTCAGAGACCACCACGTTGGTGGGGAAGATATCAAGCGATCTGGCGCGCCGAGTCCACGCCATCGGTCGGAGCCTTTACGGACTCAAGTCACGGGCGGCTCGCCGGCGACTTGAGTTGGTCGAGAGGCCCGCGAGAAGGCTCTCGGGGCCACCCGCGCTGCGCTCAGCCAGCAGGTTCGTCGGAGCGCACCTCGCCGATGAGTTGGCGAGGCCGCTTCGCGCAGCGCTTCGGGCGCCGTGCAATGCGTTGATCTGAGACTCCATCTGGCGAAGCCGGGCTGGCTGCGCTTCGCCAGGAGAAAAAGGGTTCCCGTCGAATGCAGATCTCCGGACGGCGGTGCACCTCGCCCATGGTGGGCGCCAAATGTCGGGGTTGGATCGACATATGCCAACGGGTGGCTTATCATGGTGGGGGTGAGTAGAGCGTCGCGGTGCACAGAAGCAGGATGAGGCGAAGACATGCACGCCGGCGAATCTTACCCAACCGGGGCTCTCCGAGGAGATAACACCTCTATCGCTGCTCATGGGTCTCCGCATGATCACTATGGGGTGATAGTACAAGGGTGCTCCTCGAGCTGTTTGGAGGCAGGGAGGAGCAAGGCTAGCTCTTTCTCCTCTTGCTA
The DNA here is from genome assembly GCA_021437245.1 of Aegilops speltoides. Classification (NCBI taxonomy): domain Eukaryota; kingdom Viridiplantae; phylum Streptophyta; class Magnoliopsida; order Poales; family Poaceae; genus Aegilops; species Aegilops speltoides. Next base: position 116,434,959 of record CM038145.1, read on the forward strand.
TGTGTCTAAACCTGTCTAGGGCCGAACCCTTTGCATGGGTGCCCCAGGAGGTTTATATAGGCCTACCCCCCGGGGGTACAACGGTAATCCGACTGGGCGTGGCCCCCAGCCGTCAGTCTCTCTTGCAACCGTCCTCCCTGCCGGCTGTTGGGGCCCGCCCATCGGCGGGCGCCATGCGTAGACACCAGCGCAGACGCTTGGCGCTCGATGCAGCTTGGTCATGGGTCGTGGGAACAGTCTTGCCGTCTGTCAGCGATCACTGCCGCCCTCCCCATCAATCTGGTTTATGGCTCGTGGGGCCTCGCCGGAGGCGGCCGACTCTGGGAAGGCCGGCTCACAAGGCCGTCTTGAGCTCTCCGCCGTCTTCTTCTATCTCTCGACAGGGGCCCGCGATCTCTGGGCGTCTGGCGCCGCCCGTCGTGGGCACAAATGCCTCGCCTGCTGTGGTGAGGTTAGGGAGGCATGGCAGCGATGCAGCGCCTACCACCGAGATCTCCGGGGCCGCGCTCATCAGTAGCCATGCCTTCCTCCGTGGGCCATGAGGGACAGCCACGTCGGGCTGTACCGCATCGATCTTTAATGAAGGTCGCGGGCCGACTCTCACAGTCGGCCCATTGAGAGGTCGCAAGTCGAGTCGGCTTGTTTGAGTCGCCATCCGAGGACTCGGCTTCTTGAAGGTCGCCACCGGGACTCGGCCTTCTCGAAGTCGCCGGTGGGACTCGGCTGAGGGGCGCGGCCTGCCCCGATGTCTTGAAAGATCTTGGGTCCTGGGTCAGCCTACCCATGGCCCATTACCCCGACATTCGGCGTTTAGTCGGCCAGACTATTTGAAAACCCAACAATCCCTGTGGGTGTGATTTGCAGGCCTTCCAGGGGTACTGTGGATTTGACATATCCGACCCGAATTTTGTGTAGGTTAGACAGTTAAATCATTGTCGTCCTTGATGGGTTGAGCTTTATTATTCGCCGTGAGCTTTTAAATCCGGCGTTGACTGCCGTGCTCTTTGGGCTTTTCTCTTTATTCGGCGCCGTTCTTTTCTCGCGCCGTGACTTTCCGTTCCATCTCTTATTTCGGATGTACTTGGGTCATTGGTGGTTGCTTCTTGCCAAGCAGCTGTCCTCTCTAGCAAAAGCGGGTCATGAGGCTTGTTAATGCGGTCATTGTCCTCGGTTTCTCTTGACCGAGGTGTCTGGCGAGCCATTCGTCTCGGACATTGTGCTTAAAAGCTGCTAAGGCTTGGCGTCCGGACAATCGACTATTTGGTTCTTTTGGTAAGGAACCTGTTCCAAAATTTCCATGCCGACTCTCCGGCTGTTGAGTTATGTGACTTAGGTCATCTGATCCTGAGGCGGGACATAAGTCCCTTGAAAATTTGCTCTAAATGCTTCCTCGAGCTCTTCCCAACTTCCAACAAGAGTTTTCTCTGGGAGGCTTTTGAGCCAATGACGGGCTGTCCCTTTGAGCTTGAGGGTAGATATTTTATGGCGTGGAGATCGTCTCCTCGGCCATATGTATATGCAAGATATATAGTCTTCTATCCGCACTCTAGGGTCTGTTGTTCCATCATAGGCTTCTATGTTTATGGGTTTAAACCTCTGGGAATTCATGTTCCAAAGACCTCGTCTGTGAAGCATAGTGGGTGTCTGGCGCCAGTACTTGTATCGCAGCCGCTATCGTCGGACACTTAGCGTGTTCCTTTGCTTATTGGGGCTTTCCTTTTGGGTCCATAGATGGACTGGCTGGGCCATTTGACCGTGGGGCTTTATGGCCTCTTCGTCAATGCAGGAGCAGCTTGCGCTCGAGTAGCTCTTCGATTGGTGGCTGTTGCCGTGTTTGTCTGCGTTTTGAGTACTTTGCTCCATCTTATCCGGAGCGTCTTCCGCTGTGTTGAGCTTCCGTTTTCCTTCTTGAGCTTCTTGTCAGTAGCGATGAGCCTGCGTTCTGAGATCTTGTTCGACGGGCTCCTCGAGTTAAATCGTCATTGGGGCTTGTTTCATCTTCGGAGGAGGTACATAGTTGTGATCCTCAACCTTTTCTTCTGCCGCCCTTTCGTGAGGGCTTGCTTCTACATCCTCCTTTGCTGGGTCTTGCTTGGAGGGGTTTGTCTTGACACTCTCCGGGTGTTATTATCTCCGTGCGGATTCTCCATTCTTGTTGTGGCGGGATTTAGGCGGCGCCACGACGCCGGGCGTTTGGGTTGCTTCTTTATAGAATCTTCCTCCGCCGCTTTCTCGCCATCCCTTCTTTTGGGGTATCCACCATGTAGGCGCTAAATGCGACGAGGTGGCCTTCCAAAGCCCGTGGTATTGCTGGGTCCTGTTCGTCTCCAAGCATCATCGTCCATAGCGTCGATGTCATCGGAGTCGTAGTCTAGCATGTCGGTTAGATCCTCGACAGTGGCTACAAAGTGGGTGGTGGGTGGGCTCCGAATTTCTTCGTCGTCCGAACTCCAACCGTCCTGGCCATAGTCCGGCCAGGATTCTCCTGATAGCGAGAGATGCTTCAGGGAATTCAGGATATCGCCAATAGGTGGGTGTTGAAAGATGTCCGTGGCGGTGAATTCCATGACCGGCGCCCAATCTGGCTTAATTGGCGGGGGCGCGGGAGGCTCGGAGTCCGGCGAGGAGTCCGGCGTCTCAGGATCACGAGTTTCGCAAGGGACAAAATCGGTGTTCGGCTCCATCGCCGTAGATGTTGAAGCCCCCGGGGCGGCGTCTATCCACCAACCCTCGTCATGGGCAATCGGCTCCGGGCAAGCAGCCGGGGCGGATTCAAGTGCAGCCACCAAAGCACTGTCCGGCGGCAGAGCCAGTTCATGCCCATCGTCGCAGTGTGGCGCGCTTGGCTGTGGCTCGAGTCCGTCGAAGATCAAGTCTCCGCGGTCATCGGCCGTGAAGTTTAGGCTTCGAATCTGACCGACGCCAGGGGCGTAGCTTCGATCTGCTCCGGATGGCCGAGAGAGTTGGCCGCATGCAAAGCCGCCCGAATCTGAAGATCTGTTAGGGAGAAAAGTCTCACCCGGACAGCGTTGAAGGTTGAAGAAGCCATCGAGCCTATCGGTGGCGACACGGAGGAACTCTCAATGAAAGCACCAATGTCGGTGTCAAAACCGGCGGATCTCGGTAGGGGGTCCCGAGCTGTGCGTCTAGGCGGATGGTAACAGGAGACGAGGGACGAATGTTTTTACCTGTGTTGGGCCCTCTCGATGGAGGTAATACCCTACGTCCCGCTTGATTAATATTGATGATATGGGTAGTACAAGAGTGGATCTACCACGAGATCAAGGAGGCTAAACCCTAGAAGCTAGCCTATGGTATGATTGTTGAGATGTAATGTTGTCCTACGGACTAAAGCCCTCCGGTTTATATAGACACCGGAGAGGCTAGGGTTACACAGAGTCGGTTACAATGGTAGGAGATCTACATATCCGTATTGCCAAGCTTGCCTTCCATGCCAAGTGAAGTACCTTCTGGACACGAGCCGGAGTCTTCAATCTTCTATCTTCGTAGTCTGGGAGTCCGGCGGATATCGATAGTCCGGCTGTCCGGACACCCCCTAGTCCAGGACTCCCTCAGGAGGGTTAAACATAACTCTACGGGGTTTCACTTTGTCGAGGAGGCCGCAACAAAAAGTCTTCAGTGTTAGTTGGTCGCCGAAGCAGACTCCTTGGTGCATCTTGTCTTGCTGGTCTTCAGTTGAGGAGAGAGATGAGAGGGATAAGTAGCATAAAAGGGGGATGCCTAAAGGGGGCTCTATAGTGCAAGTGCAAACAAACAGGTGCAAAAAGGGCCAAACAAAAGGAACAAGGTAAGGAAGGTGATATAGTCGCATACATGTCGCCTGGGGCAAAAGTGCGACCCATATCAAAACACAAACAAATAAAAACAAGCAACAAGCAACACACAATCATGGTTCTATTCGAACTATCATATGGACTCGACTGCGCATAGGGTGTACACGACTCATCCTACCCTAGGGGTTCTCGGACTCAGTAGTCGTGCCTTGTGCCTCATGCAGTCTTCTGAGTTTTCCTCAGGTGTTGCTACGTCTCTTTTAGTTGTTCGATGAAACAATCTGGGTTGAGCCTGAAGAATCATCAACAACTTCTCTCCTGATGAGGTGATGGGGTGAAGGTGGCTCCTTGTGGTTGGCATTGACTTGATCTTCTCTTGTCTTCTTTGTCATGACGATCACTTTTGCCTTTTTAAGGTGTTGTCGGTTCCAGGTGGCACTCCTTTATGCAATGACATTTAGCAAGGCAAAATAGAGGCCCAATCTGTCGGACACATTGTTGACAATATCGTCACCGAGAGCGGGGGATGAAGAGAACCGTTTTCCTGCTCACCATAGTGAGGCGGACCAAATGGCTAGGTTCTCATCCACCGGTGGTTGCCGATACAACAACGGTAGTGACAGGGTTACTCTATTGGTGATGTATATCATGATCTTACATATCCTATGCCCTGATCATCGTAGGCTAAGGTTGCATCAGTTTGTGGCAGTGTCAAGGGTGTCACCATCTCCTGGGTCTTCAGGTCCTCATTCCTCGAGGATGTATCTTCTATTGTTATTGTCTTGTTGTGATGTCGCCAATCTTGTGTTGAGGAGATGTGGGTGAATGTCTCGCAAGGCATCTTCCTTCTAGATTATCCATGAGGATTATAAGGAATCCAGTGGTCAGGGGCATAAGGGTTCTAGCGACCAAAGGTGTTGAAGGGGAAGAGATCAATAAGGAAATTATACCTTAGTTTTCGAAAAACTGAGAAGGGAAGAGAAGTATAGATTGTTTTGAAAACTAGTAGTAGTCTTGAAAATATTTTACCCTAACTAACGTCCATGCTAACTAAGGCTTCCTACAGTCAGCATGGCTCTGATACCAGCTCTGTGGGGACCCCGACTCATAAGTCGTGATCACCGAATGCACGTGTATAGTGATCCCAGAGATCAATGCTCACTGAACACACAGAAGCTGAATAACAAGAGTCTTACATCCGTACATACCGTTTTACACAAGTAGGACCACTATGGTCACGTCTTGAGTATAACATTGCAGCGGAAATCTTCGTCGATAACTTGGACCCACGCCATCTGCCTTAACCCTACAGGCATTCTAACTGGGAAGTCCTAGCTCGCATGCTCGTCGCTGAAGTATTCTTCATCATATCCTGTTCTTTCAAGCCTGGCAAAGTAAATAGCCAGGGACAAGCCAGTGAGTACGTTTGAATGTACTCGCAAGCAACCCATGTTTTGGTTCAAGATACAACAATGCATGATATAGGTAAATTTTTGCAGAAAGCTAGTTTTTCTCATGCAAGTATGATCAACATTTATCAAGGGCATGAATGTGTCTGCAACAAGTATCAGGAGGTTTCAGGCATCAGCATCGAGAAAGAGTTATAAACAACTCATGCTCAAGCTCATCGTGACTTCTTCACGAGTCGCATCATCAATATCACCAAACTGTGTTGTTTTTCAGAAACATATGGACGTAGCCCAAGAGCGGTTACCCAACTGTCCTTGACCGTGGACACGGCTATTCGAATAGTTTTACACTCTGCAGAGGTTGCACACTGTACCCACAAGATCCGGGGAACTTCCGTGTCATCCACGACCCGCGATACCTCAAGTACCCGGGGTAAGCACCCGATCACTATCTTTCCCTAGACGACACTAACATGGAGTCCACTCGATTGGTAGTAACCCCCGTGCCTAACATTTCACATCATAAAGTTGTGGAGCCTCGCTCCCATATTCATCACATACCACAAGCACGGGTACCAACGGTGTGTCCGGTGCCTCAGAAGACAAATCATGGCCGCCCTACAGCATGACCCGTCCCCAAGAGAGAGCACCAACTCTCCCCCGTCACTAGTAATGCGGGCTCCAAGCTAGTATCGACCTAGGTAATCAATAATGCCCTTTCCCATATAAGGGTAGAGTGGTTGCGCACGCAAGGTTGGAATAACGGTCGCAACTTCAACCAATCCGTTTTGAAAACAACACACACTTGCCTCGGTAAACCACTTCGTCATCAAGTGGCTACCCAACTCGTCATCTCCCCCCGGCATAAGTGGCACCCAATGGGGTTTTTGAAAAGTCCTTTGAAAATACTTAGTCTCCTTTACCATGCATATTCCCGTCCCTTTTTGCGTAGCATTTACTTTAGCATCCTCTACTCCCACCGGCATAACCCTCATAAGAAGGTAGGGTTATGCACAATGCAAGTATCAACGAGGAAGTACGGTGGCAAATCATCAAGTGGATACCACCTCATCATGATTCCGTTGCAACAACAATATGCTATATGACATGCATAAAAAGGTTTCATAGACATGGTCAAAGGGTTGCTTGCCTGTTTTAACAAAGTCTTTGAGGTCTTCAAATATCTCTGGTCCAACTCCGAGCATTTCGTCTACTTCGTCCACTATCGTCGAAAGCAACCATAATAAGCAACACAACAAGGCAGGAATTAAAGTGCTTTAAAAATATGAGTTGGACTTTTCTGGGATACCTCTGGTCATACGAGGGATGACCAAAGTGGTTTCATTAGGATTTGATCAATGGACATCTCTGAACATTTCAATATGATGGAATCAAGGGATTAATGGGTTTGCAAGAAGTGTACAGAAATATATTTTTGAAAAATGAGCAAAGGCACCCATTTAACAAAGGATGATTTTAGAAGCATCTAGGAATTGGTTTCACTGGATTTGGAGTTGAGATGATTTTCCTATGAATTTGCAAAGTTGGCTATATATAAAGAAATAGACCATTATTTGAGGTGATACAGAAATTATTAGAAAAAATGTTCAAAAACTAAGTTTTGAACTTATAGACATCTAGGATTTTGAATCATGGAATTCGTATCAAAAATGGGCTCTCTGTGATTTTCTAAAGTTCATCACAGAAATAGGAAAAATAGGATTTGATGAATATTTGTGAAGAAAAGGTCTCTGTAAAAATGTGCATGCTGCACCACCAGGTAGATCATGATTTATAGAGTCACTCGAAATTTGAATCATCAAATTTGGACTCCATTTGAATTGTTTATGGATTTTTGAAGTTGACTGGAAAAAGAATAAGGAAAAGGCTATACCACTTATTCTGCGCGCTGGGCGACGAATAGCTGACGGGCCGACCCAGCTGCGTAGCCGTGCAGGAGAAGAGGCCACGTCGAAGGCGCTCCATGAGGAATGCGCCTCCGCACGGGGTGAGGCGGACTCCAGTCGACCCACTTCCACTTAAACCGCAGGGCCGGCCGGGTGGGTCGCTGACCTGCGGGGCCCGCCTGTAGGATCGTCCTCAACCTCCCGCGCGGCGCGACGGGAGATAGAGGGAGCGAGGCTGGACGGCGCCGGCGCTCTTCCCGGTGACTCCGGCCGTCCCCGGCGACGCTTGGCATACCGACGGACTCGGGAGGCCGAGCCGCACCCATCCATGGGCCTCACGCAGGCTGGAGAGGACCGCGACAATGGTGGCCTTGACACCAGCGGACGGGGCTTTGGGGGGAAGATGGATGTGGCGCTATGGGGCACAAGAGCAAGAGAAAAGGAGGGGGTGAGCTCCGCCGGTCATCTGCAGTTCTACTGGTGGCCAAAGGAGGGGCGGGGAGGCCCTGGTTTGCCGGAGCCGAGTGGAGCCGACGGCGACCATGGTGGCGATGGAAAGGCAAGGAGAGCACGAGGGGGATAGAGAGATTGTCCGGGAGGTTGCTAGGGGAGAGGTAGAGCCAAAGGAGTAGAGATGGGCTTAAGTAGCCGACCCGTGGCTTACCGTGGACGCGGCGCACGGGTGGCCGTGGTAACGGCTCGGGCGGCAAGGGGAGAGAGCGAGGGGTTGTCTGCGGTGCTCGTGGGGGTGGAGTAGGGCGCCAGGAAGAGAGAGAAGGAGCGGGGACGGGTCAGAGGCATCACACGTGTGAGGCTACCCATTGGAGCCCTCGGGCGGCCGGTGCACGTGCGAGAGGAGGCAGCAGGAGGAAGAGAGAGGAGGTGGCCAGCTCGGTGGTGTGTTGCAGATGTCGAGGCACCTCGACTGGCGCGAGGGGGAGGCTCGAGGTGGACGGGAGCATCGTGTCAGCGGTCGGGAGCACGGTAGCATGCTCCATAGCTGCCTTTAGCCGGCATCTTGCGGCTTTCCCACAAGACTCAGCGTGTCCACTTGTGTCCGGGGTCCAAGGGGAATAAAAAGAGGGTTGGAGGCTTTGGATGCTCTGGAACTTGCCAGGGGTGAGAGAGAGGTGAGAAAGGGAGGAAAAAGTGGCTGTCCTGAGAAGAAAAATGGATCCGTGGCCCCCTTCATCATTGCCTCTCGGGCAGGGAAGCACACAAGAGGTAGAGGGGGACCAGGAGGGGCTGTGGTAAAAAGGATAACTCATGGAGATTAGTGGAAGGGCTTAAAACATGAATTTTGAGATTCTGCCAGAAGGTGTTTGATAATGGTTTGGGCAAGTAGATGACATCCATTTGTCATGAGGATTGACAGGGTCATATGGTATGATAAAATAATAGGTTCCACCAATATTGAGCCCATTTGGGCAAAGTTTACAATGCAACTTTTGTGAACCCTAGAAATGAACAGAAATGGATTTTCCAAGATTTAGTCATGCAAATCTATTCTCCTTGATGCACCACTTGGTGTAGTGTCATCATTAGAGGCTTTGAACATGTCCACAAAAGTTGAGATCAAAAGGAGAAAGTTTCCAATGTAGAGTTGTTCAAATTTGGTTCTGGACAGGAAGGGTTTTGGGGCACTTTGATCAAGTTAAATTGTTCTCCAACTTGTGCCATTTGGTCTAGATTAATTATTAGACCATTTGAGAATGTTCACAAGGTTTGAGAACATTTGTACTTGTTTGGCAATGTAAAGTTGCTCAAACTTCAAAATGGATAGAAATGGTTTTGATGGGATTTCATGGAGTTATACTATTCTCCATGACATGATACTTGTCAAGATCATCAGACATGTCATATGTGACATGATAGAATTTTCTTGGAATTGTTGGAGAATATTTCCTTTGTAAATATTTCAAAAGCTTGAAATATCCAGAAAGGGTTTTTGAGGGATTTGACCAATATTTTGAACTTGACCATGTGTTGAAACTCTTATATATGGACAATATATGTCCACTGAGTTTCTCTAGGCTTTTGTCAAATATTTTTGAGACAATAAAATAATTTTTCCCTATTAAAGACCGTTTCTGGCCTTAAGAAAAAGCTTTTAAATAAAATAGGAAAATAACTTTTAAAATTATATTTTTGTGGTTTCTGGGTATCCTATATCTAATAGGAGTCAATATATATTTTGGAAAGATTTTTCATACCCCAAATCAAGTACTTGTAGTGCAAACCTCAACTCAGGGTTTTTTTGAAAAAGTAATTTTTGAAAATACTATTTGGCCAATTTATTTTTGCAAGAAAATTCTATATTGTACTATACACATGGTATGATCATTGGGCAGAAGTTTTGGATCAAGGAGAAGGAGTATAAGAGTTGGAGGATTTATTTTATTTTTAGAGCACTTGCAAACAACAGACAAAATCCAATCAAGGCAAAGTCCAAAACACTCAAAAGTTTTTGTCAAACCACATTTTATCATGATTTATCATCTTAAGTGTTGTGCCATGAAAATCAGGGTGTGACACTATGATCCTTTGCTTGCCGCCTCTGGACGGCAACCAGAGTCTCAAGGGCTACTATCTGTATAGAGCACACCTATCTCGTGCGGTACAGCCAAAAAAATATATATTACTTTGCGTACCTCAAAGCTTCTTAGTAGAATCGTAAAAGCTTCATTCAACCCACTTTTCGCGGATGAGATCCTCTCAACCACCGTACCCATTAAGGTACGATGTGCCTCTGAGATAACCGCTTGCTCCAAAAGATCCATCAATGTGTCCGGTTGTACACCAGATAGTCCCGGGCTTTTTTTGTTGGTCTCCTTAGGAGCCGAGAACCCTGGACTTCAGGCGGCCGAAGAGTTACCTTCTGGCCTTTGCGGATCAGGAGAAATCCTCCACAACGACACCTTAGGGTTGTCCGTCTCATGAGGCGGGGAAGCAGGGGAGGCATTTCGCTCTTGATCATCTCCGGAAGAAGATCCCCCGAAGACGAACTTTGTTGAGAAGGGCTATGAGACGGACTGCAAAACTTATGTCTCGGTTGTTATTCTCAGAGAAAAAGCAGGATATATTTACCAAAGTGCCTTGGTTCACTTACAGCTCGGCTGACAGCTAACCCCCTTGTGGGCGCTGTGTAGTGAGGATGCCCTCGGAGGCAGGGCCCCCTGGCAAAGGTTTCTTCCATCATTTGGAAACCTCCGTTTCCAAGTCTTCAGAGGCGGTCCTTTTCTTCCTGTGGGGAGAGGGGATTTTAGATTCACCTCCCCGATTACCCTCCTTCGTGGAGGCACTAATTCTCCCGGTTTGGATATGTAACGTATGAAGCCTGCTTTCGGCTTCTCTATTCCTCCCCTCATCTTCTCCAGATGGCACTTGATAGGGTGCGCGAGCCAACATCCTCGTTAGTACAGGATACAGCGAGCCTTCGGTAAGTGGGGCTAGACACCTGATCCTCTCCGCCTTTCTTATCCAATCCTGGTCGAAGGCAATTTTTCAGAATGATGTTGTGACAAATATGATAACAGCATGTTCGGTCGCGGAGTTACTTACTTGGGTATCTGGACGGTTGCAGTTTAGACCCGCATCCTAGGTGGTGTCCGGACACTTTGTTCATGATCCGAAGAATAATCGATACATCCCTTTGAGCGTCACGCCGAAGAAGTGCTGAATAGTTAGCGGTCCTTCCGGGTTGAACTCCCACATACGGAGAGATCGACGTTGGCATGGCAGGACCCGACGAACTAGCATTACTTGAATTACTTTGAAAAGACTAACATCCCTCTTGAGGAGATCTCGGATGCGGCTTTGCAATGTCAGCACATCATTAACTGCCCTTTGTTGACCCATGACGCCAGTTAGGGCGAAGGGCCCGAGTGGAAGGTGGGGGCAGCCGCCTGCTTTGTACCTCGGAGTGCTGTGCTGTAGAACCACTCCCGTTTCCATAAGTCGGACACCTCCGGGAAGGAACCCTTTGGCCATAGGGCGTCAACACCTTCGCTTATTATAGCGCCTCCGCACTCCACGTGTCGCCCGTCGATCATCTTCGGCTTCACATTGAAGGTCTTGAGCCATAAGCCGAAGTGTGGGGTAATGCGGAGGAAGGCCTCACACACGACAATAAACGACGAGATGTGAAGGATGGAATCTGGAGCTAGATCATGGAAATTTAGCCCGTAATAGAACATGAGCCCTCTTACAAAGGGATCAAGACTAAAGCCTAGCTGTCGGTGTCAAAACCGGCGGATCTCGGGTAGGGGGTCCCGAACTGTGCGTCTAGGCGGATGGTAACAGGAGACGAGGGACACGATGTTTTTACCCAGGTTCGGGCCCTCTCGATGGAGGTAAAACCCTACGTCCTGCTTGATTAATATGGATAATATGGGTAGTACAAGAGTGGATCTACCACGAGATCAAGGAGGCTAAACCCTAGAAGCTAGCATGTGGTATGATTATTGTAATGTATGTTGTCCTACGGACTAAAGCCCTCCGGTTTATATAGACACCAGAGGAGGCTAGGGTTACACAGAGTCGGTTACAATGGTAGGAGATCTACATATCTGTATTGCCATGCTTGCCTCCATGCCAAGGAAAGTCCCATCCGGAGTCTTCAATCTTGTATCTTCGTAGTCTTGGAGTCCGGCGGATAATGATAGTCCGGCTGTCCGGACACCCCCTAGTCCAGACTCCCTCAGTAGCCCTGAACCAGGCTTCAATGACGATAAGTCCGGCGCGCATAATGTTCGGCATTGCAAGGCGGGTTCCTCCCTTGAATAATCCAGAGAAGATCATGAACACCAGGATAGTGTCGGGCTCTACAAAAATAATTTCCACATTCCACTGTAGAGAGAATAAAATGTACACTTAGCTTAATCTGCTGACGTATTATGCGGCGTGACATCACACCGCCACCAATCCTTTGTTTGAATCGTTTTTTACTATACCACCTCAAAGACGCTTAGCTTAAGAGGTTTCCTTGGCACGCCTTGTCGAAGCAAAGATCGTGTTCCCTTATCCCGGATTCTCATCAATACGCGCGTGGGTAACCCAACTGCTCCTCGCCGCCACGCCTCTATCGAAGGTGAATCCCGAACGGTCACGGAGACGGCTCTTGGTATTTTTCCTCTTTATAAGAGGACCAAGGCTTTCCCTTGTTCTTCAATCTCGCATCGAACCTCTTCCTCGCTCCCAGTTCCAACACCCAGAGCCTCAGATTCGAGCGCTTCGGATCCTCAACCATGTCCGGCTCCGACCTCCAGGGCCGGTGGATGCCCTGCTCCGTCACGGAGGAGGACATATTGAAGTTGCGTGAGGCCAAGTACCTGGCCTACGAGGTTTCGCACAGGTTGCCCGCCCAAGGGCAGGCCATGCCCACCCCCGAGCACAGTGAGTTCGTTGTCTTTGTATCCCACCTCCGTCGAGGTTTAGGCTTCCCAACAGACCCCTTCGTGAGAGGGCTCATGTTCTACTGCGGGCTGGATATTCACGACTTGACCCCGGAGTCCATCCTCCACATCTCCGCATTCATTATCGTCATAAGCATTCCTCCGTCCTCCCCACTTCGCCTATGGCTGAAGACCTTCAAGGTGGAGCCAAGATGATCGGGGCGCTGCGAGTCGCGGGCGACCATAAGCAAAAGGCCGATGCCCGTGGCCCGAGGGTTCCTTCCAAGAGGAACTCGGATCGTGGCAGCAGGAGTGGTTCTATATCACGCTCGGCGGGCAGCAGTAAACGCCGCCGCCTTTATTCCGCCCGGGACCTCCACGCCAACTGATGTCGTGGGTCAACCAAGGGCTCAATTGGGGGCCGTCCGAAGACGTGCCCTCACTGCAGGGCCGGATTCGAGACCTCCAAGCGAGGGAGATCGACCTGATCGTGGTGATGCAGGTTATGCTAATCAGGCATCTTCCACCCTGCAAACCCCGTCCTCTCCGTCTATGGGAGTTCAACCCGGAGGGGCCTCGGATTCTCCAACACTTTATGGGTGCGACACCCGTGGAGATGTACAAGTTGTTCTTCGGACCACAGGTGGTGTGTCCGGATTTAGCCGAGGACGCAGGCCTAAGCCGCGATCGCCCGGATACTCAGGTAAATAGCTCAGAGTACGGACATTCTTTTTATATGCCTTTCTAGAGTTCGCCTCCTGACCCCTTGTTCTTTACAGGAATGGGAGGCGCGATCAAGGCTGATAAGGTGTCCGGCCCCCCTCCCAGAGACCGCAAAGGAGCCCGTGCTGGTCAGAATGTTGGAGGTCACGCCCACAGAAGGGGGCGACGGGGAAAATAGAGGAGCTAATATTTCGCCCAAAGGGGCGACTGAAGAGGGGGGAACCAAGAACCCCTGCCTTCAGGGGGAGAAGAGGACCGCCTCCGAAGATCCGGAGGCCAAAGCCCCTAAGCGTGGGAAGAGATCTTCACTGGTCCGCGTCCGGAGAGAATCCTGACGCACAATCATCGCTAAAGGATCAGCCTCCAGCCGGCCGTGAGTATGAAAGAGGGAGTTAATCAAGAAGGAAATACCTTCATTTGTGCTTCAGGGTAATCAAACATTTATATTGCAGTTCGGATTCGCAGCCTTCTCGATGAGTTCATCTTCGGGGACCTTCTTCCGGAGATGATGGAGAGCTAAACGCCTCCCTCAGAAGCGCCGTCGGATAAGGCAAAGAGCCTCAAGTATCGTCATAAAGGGCATCCCCGAGTCCGGAGGGGCCGAGAGCTCGCACCCACTAGTATCCGCCGGAGAATCAAGAATCGCTTGAGAGGGCGCCCATTTCGTAAGATCACCGTGCGCTGATGCGTATGGTGATTGAAGGATTTCGTCCCCCGAGAGCGGATTATGTAATGCCGCCATGAGTTTGTCGGCGGGATTTGAGGTATGCGAGAATGACGCACCTTTGTCTTTTAGCAGTTTTGCACATAAATGCGCTCAGATAGATAGTAGCCCTCGACTCGGTAGGTTGTCGGAAACGACAGCGTGCCGAGGATCAATATCGCCAGTAATGAATGCCGCCGTTCCTATGCAGGTTGCGGATAGTCCGAGGGCTAGCCGGACTAGCGGGTTTGCCGAGTTAAATCGGCAACTTGACTTGGCAGATGCGGACATTGCACTTGTCAACCGGCGACTTGACGAGTCGCAAGGTAAATGACTTCTCCGCAGTCGCTTTATGAAGGGGGTTGAAGCCCTCCTCTGATAAATTATATGCTATTTGTACAGACGGTGCTACTGCTATGGAGAGCCATTGGGCCGAACTTGCTCTAGCTAAGGAGCAAGCCCGAAGGAGTGACGCGGCTGCCTCGAGGGCGGCCGAGGAGTTGAAAGCCGAAAAGGTCGCGCACCGCCTAAGCAGGCGTAGGTGGCCGAATTGGCCATGAAAGTAAAGGATGCTGCCGATCGCAATGAGGCTCTTGAAAAGGAGCGCTTATCGAGCAGGAAGACCTGTAGAAGGCCACCGCCGGTTAAGGATGCCCGCCTACAATGCGGGCTATGAAGGAGGAACCGCGCCAGTCGGAGATATCGTGGTCGGTAAGCCTTTTCGCCGCGCCGCCGTTTATGGATGGAAAGTATGCTCAATTTGAGCGGTCAGGAGTCCGGAGGATCCGTGATATGGACTTAGCTGCAAGTGCGGCTAATGCCGCTAAGCATTTCCGGAGCCGTAGGATCATAAGACTAAGAGCTATATTGGTCTCAATTCCACAACCGGATCGCTCACTTCCGCTGACAGACCGTCAGCGAATGGGCCGAGCTAAATAGATTGTCCGGACTTGCCATGACTGACATCGTGGCCCATGTCTGGCCAGAGAGGTCCAAGGTGACGCGCTACTTCGGCTTACTGCAGCAATTCCTTGGAGCGGTGCCGCATATAAAGGAGATGAAGTGGTCGGCCTGCATCGAGGGCGCACGGATGGCTCTTGCCTGTGTGAAGGCGCATTGTCCGGAGATGGATGCCACTGCTGTTGCCGCCCAGGGTTCGGATGAAAGCCGGCTCCCCGCCGAGCACTATTTCGGGGAAGTTATGCGTGGCGCTCGTGTAATAGAGTCGCAGTGCTCGAAAAATGTCACGTTCAAATGAACGTATTAGCTTGTAAATCGATGATTATGTTATAACTGCTTTTTATACTTGTGCGTCCCAAGTAGTAAAACTTCTCCTATGCGGCCGTTTATGTATACTTTGGTATAACTTGAAGATGGTAGTCTTCGGCTTCGGCCCCCACGCACAAAGTGCGGGGGTGTTCGCAAAAATAGCGCGTTTTCACACTTAATCCGACGTCTCGGTCCTGTTTTAAGGAGGTGGTAGCGTAGCGAACGAGGCAATCCGGACTATAATGCTTTATCACTTTCACTTAGCCAGTGGAGCTCGAGGGTGGGGCTACGATATAGCCCCTGGTGGCATCGCATTTCTCCGAAGTCGGAGCGCGTATGTGCCTGACCGGGAAACGGTCCTTCGTCAAAGCGGGGAATTCTAAACATTCCGATAGTCGATCGAGTGGTTGACCAGTCTCTCGCTGTATCATGACCGCTGCCGCTTTCATCGAGGTGCTCGCCCACCGAACTGGGGCACAATCGCAGAGTTCTCCGGTGCCGCGTTAGCCGATGATACGGAACGAAGGCAGCAAAACACGTGGAGCCGGGCAAACCCAACATTTGACCAAAGACATGATTCGAGCTGATGCATATAATGCCTAACTCAAGATGCCGAACACTCCCTAAGGTGTTCGGTCTTTATAATAATGGGCGTAACAATGCCCTAAGCCCCTAGTGTCTAGGTACGGCATGGTCTTCGACGCGCCGATGCCAAAGCGCCAGTTCGCTTTGGCTATAGGAAGAAACCAAGGAGAATAACAACAAGAGACAGAAAAGGTTTATGCAGGTCTTAATCTGAAAAGAATCTCACAACGGGTCCCTACCGCACGCTCTGCTTGTGTCTCCGCTAAGGCCGCTTATCCCGGACGGGTGTGCACTTTGTTCATCTCAGAAAGAGAGGAACGCTTAGTTCGAAAACAAATCGTATGTAAAAATATGTAAAACAAGAAATATAAATAATTAAAGCGGGGTTTATATGAACCCGCGGTTGTTTTGTGGGCGCAGCCCCCTGTGATGGGGTATGCGGCTAGGGAGCCCCTAGCCTGCTGAAGCCAGATTCGTCTATCCGAGTCCGGGTCTTTATGACCTCGATCAAATGATGCCACGCGGACCGGGCATCTTGAGTGTAAGAGATGCGTAATGTGGTATGGCGTTGAAGCGGACAAAAGCCTTTCGTCCCAAGAGTGCTTGATATTCACTTTCAAATGGGACGATGTGAAAAATTAATTGTTCGGCGATCCGAACATGACTCTTAGTAATATGGAGCCTGTGCACTTGGCGTAAGGGCCTGGCGTCACTCCTTTGAAGGAAGTGCGGCTGTGTCGGATTTTGGCAGGGTTTATCCCCATCCTACGGATTGTTTTTGAATACAGCAGGTTTAAGTCGCTGCCTCCGTCCATTAGGACGTTAGTAAATTGTAATCTGTCTATTATGGGATTCAATATCAGGGAAGTCCGTCCCCGCGTTCAACGCTTCTCGAATAGTCCAGTGGTCGAAAGTGATTGGTTTTGATATCCAATCTCACGGTTCATTGGGTTGGACCGCCAAGCTCTTTTTAGAAAGTGCCGCACTATTTTTCCGTATTATCACATGAAGTGAGTTTATCGCTTTGACCCCTTGTGGGAAAGTCTTTTGTTTTCCGGTGCTCGCTGGTGGGGTTTATCGCTTCGCTGACGCGCCGAGCCCTTGTGTTCAGCATTTAGTCGGCCGGACTGTTTAAAACCCAACAATCCCGGTGGGTGTGATTTGCGTCTTCCGGGTACTGTGAATTTGACATATCCGACCCAAAATCTTGTTTGTTGGACAATTGTCGCTGTCATCCTTTAGAGGCTGTGTTTTGTTGTTGGGTCATGAAGCTTTTGAATCCGCATTGATCGCCGTGTTTTTGGGCTTTTCTCTTTATTCCGCGCTGCTTTTTTCTGCGCCGTGATTTTCTGCTTCCATCTCTTATCTCGATGTACTTGGGTCGCTGGTGCTGCATCTTGCTAGCCAGTTATCCTCTCCCGCATGTAAGCGGGTCATGAGGTTTGTTAGTGCGGACATTGTCCTCGGTTTCTCTTGACCGAGGTGCCTGGCAAGCCATTCGTCTCGGACATTGTGCTTGAAAGCTGCTAAGGCTTCGGCATCCGGACAGTCGACTATTTGGTCCTTTTTGGTAAGAAACCTATTCTAGAATTTCCGCGCTGACTCTCCGGGCTGTTGAGTTATATGACTTAGATCATCTGCATCCGGAGGACGGACATAAGTCCCTTGAAAATTTGCTCTAAACGCTCCCCGAGCTCTTCCCAACTTCCAACAAAGTTTTCGGGAGGCTTTAAGCCAATGACGGGCTGGCCCTTTGAGCTTGAGGGTAGGTATTTTATGGCGTGGAGATCGCCTCCTCCGCCATGTGTATATGTAGTATATAGTCTTCATCCGCATCTGTGGTCTGTTGTTCCATCGTAGGCCTCTATGTTTATGGGTTTAAATCCTGTTGGGAATTCATGGTCCTGCACCTCATCGGTGAAACATAGTGGGTGTGCGGCGCCCCTGTATTTGTGTGTGCCGCTATCATCGGACACTTGGCGTGTTGCCTTGCTTCTTGGGGCCTTCTCCTTTGGCCCGTAGATGGACCTGACTGGGCCATCTATCCTTCCAAGTTCGTTGGTTAATTTATGTGTGGCGCCGCTGTCAGAATTTGGCCCGTCATCTGGCCGTCTATCCAAAACCAGGCAGCCCCTTTATTTTTGGACGGTGGAGGCTCTATGGCCTCCTCGTCGAATTCCGGTAGCAGCTTGCGCTGTAGCTCTTTGATTGGTGGCCATTGTCGCATTTATCTCAAGCGGTTTTGAGAACTTTGCTCCATCTCATTCTGAGTGTGTCTTCCGCTGTTTTGAGCCTCTGCTTTTCCTTCTTCAGCTTCTTGCAAGATCGACGAGTCTTTTCCGGTTCTTGCTCTCCGTGGCGTGTCCGCATGAGGTCGTCCGGACTGTTGTTTTCACCGGCTGACTGATTATCGACTCGCCATGTTCGGACGGTTGCTTATTTGCATGTTCGTCGTCCACTTGTGAGCCCATCCAGATTAAGGGCTCCTTGGGAGCGTTGTTATCGCCGAGGCGGGACTTAGGGCGACGCCTGCGCTACCGCTTTGGTCGCTTATCGGCGGGTCATCTTCGCCACGCCCATTGGTCCTCGTTATCGCTCTCCTTTGGGGTGTCCACCATATATATGTCGATGACGAGGTGGTCTTCCAGCGCCTGTAGGCGCTGGTTCTCGCTCGCTCCGGCATCGCCGCCCATAGCGCCGATATCGCCGGAGTCGTAGTCTAGCATGTCGGTTAGATCATCGGCGGTGGCTACAAAGTGGGTGGTGGTGGGCTCTGAATTTCTCCGTCGTCTGCATTTCAACCATCCCGCCATAGTGCGCCAGACTCTCCTAATAACGAGATGTTTTAGCGAATTCAGGATATCGCCAAAAGGCGAGTATTGAAAGATGTCCGCGGCGGTGAATTCCATAACCGCGCCCAATCCGGATCGATTGGTAGGGCGCGGAGGTTCGAGTCCGCGAGGAGTCCGCACCTCGTAATCACGAAGTTTCGCAGGGACAAGATCGTGTTCGCCCATCGCCGTGGATGTTGAAGCCCTGTGGTGGCGCTCTATCCACCGCCTCGATCTGGGCGATCGGCTCCGGGCTAATGGCCAAGCGGATCCGCAGCGCCACCAAGGCACAGTTCGTGGTAGAGCTAGATCATGCCCATCGTCACAAAGGTGGCGCGCTGGTTGTGGCTCGAGTCCGTCAAGATCAAGACTCCGCGACATCGGCCGTGAAGTTCAAGCTTCGAATCGACCGACGGCCGGGGTGTAGCCGATCTGCTCCAGATGGCCAAGTGAATTGGCCCGCAGCAGTGAAGCCGCCAATACGAAGATCTGTCTGGGAGAAAAGTCTCACCGACAGCGTTGTTGGTTGAAGATGCCATCAAGCCTATCGGTGACGCACACGGAGGAACTCTCAATGAAAGCACCAATGTCGGTGTCAAACCGCGGATCTCGGTAGGGGGTCCCGAACTGTGCGTCTAGGCGGATGGTAACAGGAGACGAGGGACACGATGTTTTTACCCAGGTTCGGGCCCTCTCGATGGAGGTAAAACCCTACATCCTGCTTGATTAATATTGATGATATGGGTAGTACAAGAGTGGATCTACCACGAGATCAAGGAGGCTAAACCCTAGAAGCTAGCATGTGGTATGATTGTTGTAATGTATGTTGTGCTACGGACTAAAGCCCTCCGGTTTATATAGACACCGGAGGAGGCTAGGGTTACACAGAGTCGGTTACAATGGTAGGAGATCTACATATCCGTATTGCCAAGCTTGCCTTCCACGCCAAGGAAAGTCCCATCCGGAGTCTTCAATCTTGTATCTTCGTAGTCTTGGAGTCTGGCGGATAATGATAGTCCGGCTGTCCGGACACCCCCTAGTCCAGGACTCCCTCACTAGCCCTCAGAGGAAGTGGGAAACAAATAAAACACTCTCGTTGGGTTCGGAAGTGGGGATAACCTGCCCTTGAGCAGGTAGCCTATGGGGGATTTTGGCGGTCAGATACCTAGCCTCCCTAAGCTTCTTGATGTCCCCCTCCATGGCAGAAGAGGCCATACACCGGCCTTGAAGGTTGGATCCGGACATGGTTGAAGGTCTGGAGTGCTTAGCCTGAACCTTGGGTGTTGGAACTCGAGGTAGGGGAAGGGAAGGATTGAGCGTGGAAAGAAAAGGACAGGTCTTGACCCCTTTATAAAGAGGGTGAATATCAAGCGTCCTCCGCAGGGCCATTTGGAACTTGCCAAAATCAAGGAGTCATACTAACATGCACGGTTGGGTTACCCACACCCGTATTGATGAGATTCCCATGATAAGGGGAACACGATCTCTGCTTCGACAAGACGTGCCAATAAAACCGCCTCGCAATACGTGCAGTAGCACGCTGGGAAAAAACGGTTCGTATAATGACCGGGCCGTGGCGTGATGTCACGCTATGAAAAGTTGTCAGCAGATTGGATTTGTGGAATATTATGCTCTCTATGGTGGTGTGTGAAATTTGTTTTGCAGAGCCGGACACGATTCATGTGTTCAAAATCTACCTTGGTGTATTCGGAGAAGGAACCCGCCTTGCAATGCTGAAGACAATCTGCACACCGGACTCATCGTCATTGAAGCCTGGTTCAGGGGCTACTGAGGGAGTCCAGGATTAGGGGGTCCTCAGACAGCCGGACTATATGCTTATGCCAGACTGTTGGACTATGAAGATACAAGATTGAAGACTTCATCCTGTGTCCGGGTGGGACTCTCCTTTGTGTGGAAGGCAAGCTTGGCAATTCGGATATGTAGATTTCCTTCTCTATAACCGACTCTGTGTAACCCTAGCCCCCTCCAGTGTCTATATAAACCGGAGGGTTTAGTCCATAGGACAACAACAATCATAATCATAGGCTAGCTTTTAGGGTTTAGTCTCTACATTCTCGTGGTAGACCAACTCTTGTAATACACATATCATCAAGATCAATCAAGCAGGAAGTAGGGTATTACCTCCATCGAGAGGGCCCGAACCTGGGTAAACATTGTGTCCCCCGCCTCCTGTTACCATTAGCCTTAGCCGCACAGTTCGGGACCCCTACCTAAGATCCGCCAGTTTTGACACCAACACCCATCTATGGGAGGACATGGCCCAAGCTCCGAACCTAGAATCGGACAGTAGGCCAGAAAAATTGGGCAACATCTCGGAGCCCGAACTGCCAAGCTCGAAGGCTCCTCTGCCCCTGGGTCTCAGATCGGGTCAGGGTTTGGAGTTAAATCTACCCACCCACCCAGATACAAGCGATCTTTCCCACATTAGACAAGAGCCCCAAGCGACAGTACATCACTTCTGGGCCAGGTTCCTCCTTGTAATGAGCAAGGTCAAGGACTGTCGCGAAGAAGACGCAATCTCATTCTTTTGCAAAAATTGCACGGACAAGGGAATCCTCAACGCCACAAGTCGCCGTGACATAGCACACTTCGCAGACTTGGCGGCCATAGTACCGAAGTACTGTGCGATGGACAGCGCCTGGAAAACCTAGACAAATGTCTGGGATCCTCCGACTCTCACTAAACCCCTCGTCCGAACTAAAAGGGTGCATGTCAGTGTCAAAACCGGGGGATCTCGGGTAGGGGGTCCCGAACTGTGCGTCTAGGCGGATGGTAACAGGAGACAAGGGACACAATGTTTTTACCCAGGTTCGGTCCCTCTCGATGGAGGTAAAACCCTACTCCTGCTTGATTAATATTGATGATATGGGTAGTACAAGAGTAGATCTACCACGAGATCAGAGAGGCTAACCCTAGAAGCTAGCCTATGGCATGATTGTCTGTCACACCCTGCATTTTGTAACATTTCATTTGCAATATTAAAGCATGAAAATTTGGACCAACAAAAAAAAACTTTTGCATTATTTGGCTTTTATTTGGAGTTGGTTTTCTCTCTGTGCTTCTTTTCAAGTGCTCTTTAAAGTCAACTACTCCACCATCTATATTTCATCTCCTTGCCCCAAACTTCTGCCCAATGACCATGCCATGTGTATAGTGCAATATAGAATTTTCTTACAAAAATAATTTGGCCAAAAAAAGTATTTTCTAAATTTAGTTTTCCAAAAACCCCTGAATTGAGGTTTGCACTGCAAGTACTTGATTTGGGTTATGAAAAATATTTCAAAAGGTATATTTGAATACTATTAGGTGTAGGACTCCCATAAACCACAAAAATATAATTTTGAAAGTTGTTTTACTATTTTATTTAAAAGCTTTTTCTTAAAGCCAGAAATGGTCTTTAATAGGGAAAAATTATTTTATTGTTTTAAAAATATTTGACAAAAATTAGGGAAACTCAGTGGACATATATTTTCCATATATAAGAGTTTCAACACATGGTCATGTTCAAAATATTGGTCAAATCCCTCTAAAACCCTTTCTGGATATTTCAAGCTTTTGAAATATTTACAAAGGAAATATTCTCCAAAAATTCCAAGAAAATTCTATCATCTCACATATGACATACTTGATGATCTTGACAAGTCTCATGTCATGGAGAATAGTATAACCCCATAAAATCCCCTCAAAACCAATTCTGTCCATTTTGAAGTTTGAGCAACTTTACATTGCCAAACATGTCCAAATGTTCTCAAACTTGGTGAACATGCTCCAAGGGTCTAATAATGCATCTAGACCAAATGGCACAGGTTGGAGAAGTAGATATCTTGGTCAAAGTGCCTCAAAACCTTCTCTGACCAGAATCAAATTTGAACTACTTTGTACTACCAACTTTTTCTCCATGACCCCAACTTTTGTGAGCCTGATCACATGACCAAATAAGGCCACCACACCAAGTGGTGCATCAAGGAGAAGTGATCTACTCATCTAGATCTACACAAATCCATTCCTGCCCATTTTTAGGGTTAGCAAAAGTTGCATTGGCAACTTTGTCCAAATAAGCTCAAAATGGGTGGAAGGCCCTAATTATGTGTGGCATCTCACCCTGTGGAGTCTCATGGCCAGTGGAAATCATTAACTTGCCCAAAACATCATCAAACACCTTCTGGCAGAATTTTAGAATGCTAATTCCAGCCCCTTCCACTAATCTCCTTGAGCCCATCTTTTTACCAAAACCCCTCCTCGTTTCCCTCTGCAACTTGGATGCTTTTCTGCCCGAGGAAGCAATGATGAGGGAGGGGTGTAGGATCGAAAGTATGTCTAGAGGGGGGGTGATTAGACTACTTGACAATTTAAAAGTTTAGCCTTTTGATTAAGACAAGTTTTTAGCAAGTTCACAATGATGACCAAGTCAAGTATCACCCTACACATGCGATTCTAGAGTTATGGCAGCGGAAAGTAAATTGCACATGTAGTAAATAGAGGAGGAGAAGAGCAAACGCAGTTTGGAGACAGGGAGATTTTTCTCGTGGTTCCGATAGGTGGTGCTATCGTCAATCCACGTTGATGGAGACTTCAACCCACGGAGGGTAACGGCTGCGAGAGTCCACGGAGGGCTCCACCCACGAAGGGTCCACGAAGAAGCAACCTTGTCTATGCCATCATGGCTTACGCCCACGGAGGACTAGCCTTACTCGGGGTAGATCTTCACGAAGTAGGCGATCTCCTTGCCCTTACAAACTTCTTGGTTCAACTCCACATCTTGACGGAGGCTCCCAAGCGACACCTAACCAATCTAGGAGGCACCACCCTCCAAAAGGTAATAGATGGTGTTGGTGATGATGAACTCCTTGCTCTTGTGCTTCAAATGATAATCTCCCCAACACTCAACTCTCCTCACCGATTTGGCTGTGGTGGAAGAAAGGATTGAGTGGAAAGCAACTTGGGAAGGCTAGAAATCAAGTTTCATATGGTGGGAGTGGAGCAACTTGATCTCAACACAAGGGTAGGTAGTTTTCTTCTCGTAAATGTAAGGTAGGAGTGGTAGTTCTTTCGATGGCTCTCTCCACGAATGAAGAGGAGGTGGAGGGTATTTATAGCCTCCACACAAAATCCAACTGCTACACACATTTGACCAATCTCGGTCGGACC
The DNA here is from genome assembly GCA_021437245.1 of Aegilops speltoides. Taxonomy (NCBI): domain Eukaryota; kingdom Viridiplantae; phylum Streptophyta; class Magnoliopsida; order Poales; family Poaceae; genus Aegilops; species Aegilops speltoides. The sequence continues at coordinate 116,458,742 of CM038145.1, forward strand.
GTTGACAACTAGGTGAGACCGAAAGTTCAAATCTTGTGAACGTTGGGATTTTCGTGGGACCGAAAATACAATCTCGGTTAGTCCGATTCTTCCAAAGACTAGGGTTTGCCATTCTCGGTGGGATCGACTTTATCATCTCGGTGACACCGATATGATGACGTATGTTCTGTAAGGTTGGCAACACTAGTTTCGTGAGACCGAGTTTGGAATCGGAAAATCCAAATTACTAGGGTTTGGGTATATGGTCGAGGTGGTTCATCTCGGTGTGACTGAGTTTATGGAATCGGTGGGACCGAGATTACTTATGAGTATATGTTGGAATGAAAGATTGCTGATAGTTTGGGAGATAAATCACTAAGCACTTTGAGCAACCAGATCATCATCATAACCTCATCCCTTTTAATAGTATTGGCTTTCCTATGGACTCAATGTGATCTTGGATCACTAAACCAAAAATAGAGTCTTGAGCTTTTGCCAATGTTTTCCTTAGCATTTTGAGGGGTCCACATCATCACCATTGCCATACCCATATCAATCGAACTTTCTGAAATGATACTCAAGAAGTTATTAGTTCAATGATATATATGTTGTTATTAATTACCAAAACCACCCGGGGATTAGTTGCACTTTCAATCTCCCCCTTTTTGGTAATTGATGACAACATATAGATCAAAGCTTCGACAAGAGATATAATCAATGAATAATATCGTCGCTTTGAGAAGTATGTGATAAGCAAGAGCTCCCCTAAATTTGTGCATTATTTAAGATTTATGCTTGAATGCAAATGCACAATCGATTAGGATCATGGGTCACTCTTCCATGTCACATACATCTTGGTGGAGCGCACAAAATGATAAGAATGAATAGCATGCACCCAATCACCAAGACATGAGTAAATGATCATACAAGATATGAATAGAATAAGATAAGCATTAAGCACACATTAAGGCATAGTATGATCAAGCACTCATCAAAGTAGAGCAAACGAGTATCAAACACACGAAATGTCTCGAAAACTCAAAAGTATCTCAAAGAAAACCGCAAACGAAAGAGCAAAAGCGAGCACTCTCTCTCGAAGTCCTATGATCTATACAATTTCTCCCCTTTGGCAACAAGTTACCAAAAGTTCGAAAGGTATAGAGCTAAACGTCACTAGGGACTCTGCTGGTGGCTCCTCGCCTCAGGTTGATGGAGTGGAGATAGCTGCATCTGCAAAGGCTTCACCAAGTCTGTGGAGCCGGAGGAGGGACACCGAGCTGGAGCTGGAACCGATGGAGCTGTGGAGGTGCTGATGCAAGAGCCCTCGTGTCTCCCATCGAATAGCAACTGATCTGGGCTTTGTGGGAACTCGAGCAGGCTGCTCATAGTCATCCTCGACAAGGTCATCCTGCATCTCCTTCATGAGCTCTGCCTTCTCCCTCGTGGCTTCCTCGATATCCGCCTCAAGCTTGTTGACGGTGACTGCACTTCATCACTTGACATCCAGAGCATGGAACTTGTCTTCAACTATCCTCTCAAGACTCTCCCGAGACGCACTATGCTGGCCAGCGTAGTTCAATCCTCTCGGTAGCTTCAAGAAGTTGTTCTCCAACGCCTTGGGTTTTGCTGCTGCTGCTTCTTCCTTCTCAGCTTTAGCTTGTTTGGCAGCTTCAGACTTAAATTGTCCTTCAACAGATGTGGGATCATCCTCACTCATCACAACTTCATTATCCTCATGTTCAGGTTGCGGTGGTAAGTGGGGTCTATCCAACAAGTAGGTGTCCGTGCCAAACTTGGCATTGATGAGCATCTGAATGTGCGGCAAACCCACATGACCTCTTCTCGGTCTGCTCATTGTCCTCTTGATAGTCTCAACTATCGTGTCCATCACCTTGAAAGGTGCCTTCGATCTAGAATATGCAGCATGTTGATAGAATATCCTCTTATCATGCGATGGTCTCTGACTTGGGCATCAAAGTATGCCTCGTAATAGTGTTAGTGGTTGGGAGACCTGCTCAAGATGATATACCGATCCAAGCTTCCATAGCTCTACATCCTTGGTTGGTACCTCATTGTACATGTTCCTCATTGACTCATGGTTTTCTTGGGGATTCCATAGACATCTACATCATCATCTCTTGATATCGAGCATTCAGCAGGCTGCCCACTCTTCAACTGTTGAAGAGAATCTCTGCCTTCACCATCCATACAATTCTGCCATCCGGATAGAAATGAGTCAGTGGCATAGAATTGCATGATCATCTCATCATTCCATGCCGTCGGTTCGACCAACGAACTCTGCAACTCCACATGCAAGGAAGCTCTCATGCACATGTGGGAAGTAGTCTCTGTGTTTTCATCACAATGTATTTCCAGTCTACATATCTAGTGTCAGCAACAATGGGCTTCTTGTCCATAAGCACTGTCTCATAGAAATCTTGTTGCTCTCTGGTGTGGAACCTTGAGTCAACAGCTGTCCTTCTCCTGGAGGCATATGGATCAACTTGCCTCCATAGCCTGAGACCTTTGTCCTTCCTTTCCTTCATATTTTCTGCTCGAGGATGAGCATCATTGTGGACTGGCAGTTTCTGACGGAGTTTCAGCAATACATGTGCCTCTTCATCTGACTCAGCTGGTGGCACATTGTCCTTCTTCTTCTCTGACGCAGGAATGTTTCTCACTGTTTTCTTGGGCTTGGCAGCAGGCTTGGCTTGAGCTGCCTTTGCTGGAGCTGATGGCTTAGATTTGGTAGGTGCTCCTGCCCTGATGGCATCTCCCATCAACTTAGGCTTCGAGGAGGTGGGGTGCTTCCTCATCGTAATCATCATCACCGCTTCATCATGTACTATCCTCTTCCTCTTGGAAGTTTTCTTTATCTTGCTGGAGGTTTCTTCTTCCATGCTCAACTTCTTTGCAATGTGGACTTCTTCACCTTGTCGGTGCCTTTCTTTGTTTGTTGCCCTTGATGCTCTTTTGGCAACCACTTTCCTCTTAGGCTTAGAAGTGATCTCTTCCTCAAGAACAAAGTCGTAATCCTCTTCATCGAATTTCTTCTTCCCGCCCCGTGGCAGCAGAGGCAAACCACTTGGGGTGCTCCTCTCACCATCATCGTAAAAGCTGCTTGCTTCAGGACTAGTGCCCGCCTCGAATCTCAACCGGTGATTCAGACTGTTCGCTGTCACTTGCATCCGATATGGTCGACAACCCGTGAATAGAATAGGTATAGGCGAATAGAAGAGTTATCACAAACTGCAGAAGATTTTGCAAAAAATGAGTTCAAATTTCAGTTGTAGGTTTTCACGTAATGCATTTCGTCGACCGAGGCTAAAATTCGGTGAATCCGAAGTGTCTAAACAGAACCATTCACACCACTTTCGGTTGGACCAAAATGGGTTTCGGTCTAGCCGAGAACACTAGGGTTTCATTGAATCCTCATTTCGGTCGTACCGATTTGCACCACTCGGTTGGACCGAAAAGTGTAGTGCAATGGCCAGAGGCCAAATCGGTCAGTCCGAGAATGTAGAATCGGTCACACCGAGATGTGTTCGGCGGAAACCTAACCCTAAAATTTTTACTCGAATTTCGTTCTAGGAACAAATCTGCTGGATAGGAAGATTTCAAACGTGGCAAGAAGCTGGGCAAACCAATCGTTTATTGAATCGAGGTTGAAACACGAGAGGATCAAACTCACCCTAACTTGGTGGAGTTTTCACGGCGGCAACGGCACGGAGAGATCGACCGCTGACGGCGACGGAGACCCGCGGCGAGGGCGCACAGCGATTTACGGAGACGATCCGGAGACCACGGCGACGGCAAAGAAAGGGTTTGGGGCGAGACGCTTTGAAGGAATAATCAACGCGCTGCCCTCGTATATATATACCTTTCGGTGTCGGTGGGACCGAGTTGAAAACTCGGTGGCACCGAGATGGTTAATCGCAAGCGCTTACTCACTTCGTCACGCCGAATTTGTAACTCGGTTTCACCGAGGTGAAAACCTAGATCAATCCAAGTGATTTCGGTCCGTCCGATTTGAGTATATTGGTTTGACCGAAAATACTTAGAAGGTTTTGGAATTTAAGCTTTTGACGGATCGGTGGCTCCGAGTGCTCCTCACTCGGTCTGTCCAAAAAGACTTGTCCAAAGTTTGTGATATAAGCATGAATAGAGTTTGAGACAAGAAAGCATAGATAGCTAGGAAGGAACTTAGGCATTCTTGTCCATCCATTTGGTCAAAAAGAAAATATCCAAAACGACCAAAGCAACAAATGGATGTCCTCGAATGGATAAAATTATGCATCCAACATGCTCCCACAATAAGATAGCAAATGAAATATGTGTCAAACATGCACAAACAAAACTCTAGCAACTAGCACACAATTTGGCGATGACTAGGTCATCTATATATGAGTATATTGACTTAGGAGTCAAATGAGAACATTTGATCATAGGTCATACTCATCATTTAAGCACAAGTGGGGTTACCACTTTTACATAAAGCATAAATGTGTTCACATCATTTGAAGATGCTTTAGCTCATTTCTTTAGAGCTAAGCTCCCCTTGATGTGAGAACCCTTTAAAGGGTCAAACTAACCTTGGGTTGTCGAGAAGACTTCATGTAGATGTTGAAGATGTGGATGCTCAATGTTGATGAAGATCATCAAGAGTTGGGAGCAATCCTTTGGATTCGGCACTTTCAATACCTACATGGGTTAGTCCCACAAGGAACAAACAAAGATATCCATGGACATAGATTGAAGTACACAATAGATGATGTCCATGAAAGCAATGATTACCTTGTCCCTTGACTTACCAACAAGAGGGTTTGTGACTCCATGAACTAGTGCAAGATGTGGAAGTTGATTGCACAAGTTCTTGCCAAAATGAATGTGAGTGAAGTATGTTGGCGGAGTCACCCTCAAGAACTCTAGTTCTTCTTCTTCGGGATCCACATCATCTTGATGGGAATCCTTGGGGTAGTAGTTGAGCTTGACGAAGTAGAACTTGAAGTTTCCTTGGGAACCCACTTGACCATGGCCTTGAGTGCTTCAATAAATGCATCAATCTCCTCTTGAAGCTTGTCCTTGCCTTTTAGCTTGTGGTCTTGTGGTGGAAGGTCATCTTGAGCTTGTTCCACATTGGAAGAAGTAGGATCATACTTCTCCTTTTGAGAAACAAACTTTGGAGTGGGATATTGACCTTCTTCCCATTCAACACCCTCGGCGTTGAACTTTCGCTCAAAACCAATTCCTTGATTCTTCCGTGCCTCCCTTGCTTAAGTAACAATTTCTCAAAGTTCTTGCTTCCGCAAGGCTCTTGTAGACACCTTTCTATAATCCCTTTCAATAAACTATTTTCTTGCTCAAGTGAAACTTGGCTTGAAACATTGTTAGTGGAATCAAGAGAATTACTAGAAGCAACAATATTGGATTTAGCATGATTATTGTTACTACTAGATGAGGAATTTTTCTTATGCTTGTCATGCTTAGTTTTAATAGGTGGCAAGAAATTAGACAAGAGAAGTCGTTTGGCAAGATATGAAGAACTCTTCTTTCAAGATCGCCATTGATAGCTTTAGAAACTCATGTTCTTGCTCTAGATTGAGCTTCTCGAAGCGTAGCTTCTCATGAGATCTTAGGAGCTCTCTATGATCTTCTTGAGTTGTTTCATGAGCTAACTTAAGAGTGTTTAGTTCTTTAGTTAGACGCTCAATCTTTTTCATAGCATTGTCATTCGACTCTTCTCGACTATAAAGACTACTAGCATGTTCATCATTTCTAGGCTCACTAGATTTATCATGTAAAAGCTCATCTTCACCAAGCAAGTCATCCTCATCACTATCAAAGTCAATGAATTCAGGGTGTGATACCTTGGGGCCTTTTGCCATGAAGCATCTTCCAATTCCCTCATTTGGTGAATCAAATATGTCATAGGAGTTGAAGTTGGAGGATACGAGAGCAAGACCGCAACACCTTCATCTTGATCAGATTCGAGTTGGAGTGATAGCTTCTTTCGAGTGATTGTCTGAGTCGGAGCCGAGACCCATTCACCAACATGAGCTTGATGTTTTCTTCTTGTGTAGCTCCTTGATGACTTGTCTTTCCTTTCCGAATCCTTACTTCTCGAGAGGATCTTCGCTCATAACGATCATCTCTACTCCTTCTCTCTTTCCGAGGCGACTCTTCTCTTGAGCTTCTTCTTCTTGGATATTCTTCTCTCTCTTGTGGGGAGTTGAACACTCATTTGAGTAGTGTCCGGTCTTCCACAATTGTAGCAGCTTCGATCACGACTAGAAGATCTCTTTTCATCATATGATCTAGACTTTGAGCTTCTTTCCTTGCTTCTACTCTTGTAGAATTTGTTGAAGTTCTTCACCATTAGGCTTATCTCTTCATTGGAAACCAGCTTGTCACTTGAGGTTGTGGGAGCTTCAACTGTAGCTTTGTAAGCACCACTTGACTTGTTGTGAAGCTCTTCCTTATCTTTAAGTGTCATCTCATGAGCAACAATTCTTCCAATGACTTCGTAGGCTTGAGATTCTTGTAGTTTGGCATCATTTGGATCAAAGTGCACACGGTGTCATACTTTCCATCCAAAGCTCGAGAATCTTCTTGATGATGAATCGGTCGGTCATTTCTTCGCTTCCTAAGCCGGCAATCTCATTTGTGATGAGAGCAAGCCTAGAGTACATTTCAGCGACTTCTTCACCTTCTTTCATCTTGAACTTGTCAAGTTGACCTTGAAGAACATCTAGCTTTGATTCCTTCACGGACTCGGTACCTTCGTGCATTTCACCAAAGTATCCCAAATCTCTTTGCATTCTCAAGACGGCTGATCTTGTTGAACTCCTCGACACAAAGCATTGAAGAGAATGTCACAAGCTTGAGCATTGTTCAGAACATCCGCAACTCATCCGCAGTAGCTTCGTGATCCGAACTTTTCCTTCCTCAAGAACTCACCTTGCAAACCAACACAAATAATGCCCCATGCGGGGTTATGTCCAAGAATATGCATTTTCATTTTATGCTTCCAACTAGCAAAATTTGAACCATCAAAGTAAGGACCTCTATTTAAAATTACCTCACTAGACGCCATACTCTCCTAGGTTGTGAAACCAAGCTTATGGAGTCCAATGCAATGGAAACCAATCCAATGGAGACCAAAGCTCGATACCACTTGTAGGATCGAAAGTATGTCTAGAGGGGGTGATTAGACTACTTGACAATTTAAAAGTTGAGCCTTTTGATTAAGACAAGTTTTAGCAAGTTCACAATGATGACCAAGTCAAGTATCACCCTACACATGCAATTCTAGAGTTATGGCAGCGGAAAGTAAATTGCACATGTAGTAAATAGAGGGGGAGAAGAGCAAACGCAGTTTGGAGACACGGAGATTTTTCTCGTGGTTCCGATAGGTGGTGCTATCGTCAATCCACGCTGATGGAGACTTCAACCCACGGAGGGTAACGGCTGCGAGAGTCCACGGAGGGCTCCACCCACGAAGGGTCCATGAAGAAGCAACCTTGTCTATGCCATCATGGCTTACGCCCACGGAGGACTAGCCTTACTCGGGTAGATCTTCACGAAGTAGGCGATCTCCTTGCCCTTACAAACTTCTTGGTTCAACTCCACATCTTGACGGAGGCTCCCAAGCGACACCTAACTAATCTAGGAGGCACCACCTCCAAAAGGTAATAGATGGTGTTGGTGATGATGAACTCCTTGCTCTTGTGCTTCAAATGATAATCTCCCCAACACTCAACTCTCCTCACCGATTTGGCTGTGGTGGAAGAAAGGATTGAGTGGAAAGCAACTTGGGAAGGCTAGAAATCAAGTTTCATATGGTGGGAGTGGAGCAACTTGATCTCAACACAAGGGTAGGTAGTTTTCTTCTCGTAAATGTAAGGTAGGAGTGGTAGTTCTTTCGATGGCTCTCTCCACGAATGAAGAGGAGGTGGAGGGTATTTATAGCCTCCACACAAAATCCAACTGCTACACACATTTGACCAATCTCGGTCGGACCGAAGTTGACAACTAGGTGAGACCGAAAGTTCAAATCTTAGAACGTTGGGATTTTCGTGGGACCGAAAATACAATCTCTGTTAGTCCGATTCTTCCAAAGACTAGGGTTTGCCATTCTCGGTGGGATCGACTTTATCATCTCGGTGACACCGATATGATGATGTATGTTACTGTAAGGTTGGCAACACTAGTTTCGTGAGACCGAGTTTAGAATCGGAAAATCCAAATTACTAGGGTTTGGGTATATGGCTGAGGTGGTTCATCTCGGTGTGACTGAAGTTTATGGAATCGGTGGGACCGAGATTACTTATGAGTATATGTTGGAATGAAAGATTGCGATAGTTTGGGAGATAAATCACTAAGCACTTTGAGCAACCAGATCATCATCATAACCTCATCCCCTTTAATAGTATTGGCTTTCCTATGGACTCAATGTGATCTTGGATCACTAAACCAAAAATAGAGTCTTGAGCTTTTGCCAATGTTTTCCTTAGCATTTTGAGGGGTCCACATCATCGCTATTGCCATACCCATATCATCAACTTTCTCAAATGATACTCAAGAAGTTATTAGTTCAATGATATATATGTTGTTATTAATTACCAAAACCACCCGGGATTAGTTGCACTTTCAAGGGGAAACCCCATTTGTCTTCTCTCGGACAGCAGCTTCTCCCTCTCTCTCAGCCTCCTTCTCTCCCTCGCTCTCCAGGCATCCAAGGCCTGCTTTCAGCTTTTTGCCACACCCCCGCAGCCTCCAGACACTAGTGGACACGCGACGCTGAAAACCCGCTGGATGCCGCCAAAGTCGCGCTCTGAGCGCCCGCGAACGCCGACTGCTGACGCCGCCTCCCGACCACCTCGAGCTTCCCACAGCGCCAAGAAGCCCTCGACGTCTGCTTCCACGCCAAGAGGCCGCCCACTTGCTCCCGCGCCTCCTCTCTCTTCTGCAGCTCGCGCCAGAACGCCACCCCGCTCGACCAATACTCGCGCCACTCTTGTGGCCCGCGTGCAGCTCGCCCCGCTCCCTCTCTCTCTCTCCCTGGCACCCTACACCACTCCCACGAACACCCCCGAGCTCTCCATTCCCTCTCTAACGGCCACCCGAGCCGATCTCGCTGGCACCCGTAGGCCACGCCTACGGTGGACCTCGGCCAGCCCATATAAGGCAACCCCGAGCCCCTCTTTTGCTCCCTGTCACTCCCCCATACTCCAAATCGACCTCCCGCACCACCCATTCATCTCCAGAGCCGCCCGTCACGCTCGTCGGCGTTCGCACGGTACAGGCCTCCTCCGCCTCCGTTTCTTCTCGATCTGGAACCGCGCGGCCACGCTGACCTTTTCCCCTCTCTTTTCCCCTCTTTTTGCAGCCGGGAACAGCCAGATTCATCGACGCTCAAGCACCTCCGTCAGCGGACTCGCCGCCGCGAACCAGCTGCTCCGCGACCGCCTCCACCACCACCCGAACGGCGACTACCGAGTCCAACGGTACCACCCGACACCTTCCTGCGTTCTCAGATCACCACCGGCGAAGCTCTGCTGCTGCCTCTGGCCGGAGGTAGACGACGACGGCCGTGGGGCCAGCTCGTCACCACACCGACGGGTGGGCTCCACCCGTCAGGTTTAAAACACGCGCGCACGGGCGCACCGGTTCGCCCGTCGGCTGAAGGCGTATTTCACCTTTACGCCTTCGACGTGGCGGCCCGCGTGGGCTGGTTTCCCCTCCGGGCTCTGCTGCCTGTGGCCTCTTCCGCCCAAAGGGCACAGCCACTTTTCTTTTTCTTTTTTTGTCCTCTTTCCAAAAATTCCACAGGGCAAAATATTTGTCCAAATGAAATAATTCCAACTCCTAAAATCTCAGAATAATCCCACCTATTTATTGATGTAACTTTCATGCACATCCATTGCACCTTTTGCTCTGCTCAAATTTAAATTCAAATTTGAACAATAAAACCTCTGCTTGAAAATCCACAACTCTGCTTCCCTAGCTCCAAATTCAAAACCAAGAATTTTCCCTTCCTAGTTTTCCTCCTAGTATTTTACAAAAATAAGTTGACATTTTTCTCGAGCACTTTGACTTTTCTGTTTTATTATTGTCTTATTTTCCCGCTATTTTCTTGCAACGTTAGATCCCAGATTTGACGAGGTAGTCTGAAGAAGAAGGAGGAGACGGGCTCAAGACTTTGAAGACCAAGCCAACCAAGGCAAGCAGCCCTTTGACCATGTCTATGAAACCCTTTTTATGCATATCATATATAGCTCTTTATTATTGTTGCATCGGAATCATGATGAGATGGTGAACCACGTGGGTTGGTTGCCTCGGTTACTTCCTCGTTGATACTTGCATTGTCCATGGCCCTACCTTCTTATGAGGGTTATGCCGGTGGGAGTAGGTAGGATGCTAAAGTAGATGCTACGCAAAAGGGACGGGTTATGCATGGTGAAGGAGACAAAGCTTTTTCAAAAGACTTTTCGAAAACCCCGCCGGGTGCCACTTAAGCCCGAGGGAGATGATGAGATGGGTGACCACTTGATGACGAAGTGGTGTGCCAAGGAAAGTGTGTGTTGTTTTCAAAACGGATTGGTCGGAGTTGCGACCGTTATTCCAACCTTACATGCGCAACCACTCTACCCTTATATGGGAAAGGGCATTATAGAGTACCTAGACCGATACTAGCTTGGAGCCCGCATTACTAGTGACGGGGGAGAGTTGGTGCTCTCTCTTGGGACGGGTCGTGCTGTAGGGCGGCCATGACCATTTTATGGGGCACCGGACACACCGTTGGTACCCCGTGCCAGTGGTATGTGATAAATATGGGAGCGAGGCTCCAAGAAAGTGTTATGTGAAAAGTTGGGCACGAGGGTTACTGCCAATCGAGTGGACTCCATGTTAGTGTCGTCTAGGGAAAGGTAGTGATCGGGTGCTTACCCCGGGTACTTGAGGTACCGCGGGTCGTGGATGACACGGAAGTTCCCTGGATGTAGTGGGTAAAGTGTGCAACCTCTGCAGAGTGTAAAACTATTCGAATAGCCGTGTCCACGGTCAAGGACAGTTGGGTAACCGCTCTTGGGCTACGTCCACTTGTTTACAAACCAAGTGTGTGTGATGATGAGATGGCTTGGGTCAAGTCAAGGGACTTGACATGTTTGAGATGGGTTGGTGCCCACTCTGTTTATGTTAAATGGGTTGGTGCCCACTCTATTTATGCTGATATCTGTAACCAGTCCTCATGGTTACTTGAACTCTCTTGATGCATGCTTTATAAAGATGTTGAACATGTCATTGCACTCAAAACTAGCTTTCTGCAAAAATTTACCTATATCATGCATTGTTGTACCTTGAACCAAAACATGGGTTGCTTAAGTAGTACATTCAAAGTACTCATTAGCTTGCCACTAGTTATTTAATTGACTGTGCATGGAAGAACTGGAGTTCAAGAAGAGTTCTTTGGAGACTAATATGTGAACTAGGACGCTTCCCAAATGTAATGCCCGTAGGGTTAAGGCTGATGGCATGGGTTCTACTTATCAACGATTTTTTCCGCCGCTTATGTTTCATTTGATGTTCAGCCCTTAAGGCTTTATCAATGTAAGACTTGACCATAATGGTCACAATTTGTGTAAGACGGTATGTATGGATGTAAGACTCTTGTTATTCAGCTTCTGTGCGTTCAGTGAGCATTGATCTCTAGGATCACTGTACACATGCATTCGGTGATCTCGACTTATGAGTCGGGGTCCCAACAGAGCTGGTACCAGAGCCATCCTTACTGTAGGAAGCCTTAGTTAGCATGGACGTTAGTTAGAGTGAGACTATCCACAAGATTACCCGTATACCTATGTTTTATGATAGTATCCCAAACATAGGTCACTTTCCCTCTATTAACCCTTCCCCCTCCACTTTTGTAGATGGTCGTCGTACCCGAGGACTTCCTGACCACCGGATTTCCCGTGCTTCTTGAGGATAGCCTCAGGAAGTGCCAGTTCACTCGAGCCCCCACCTTCTCCTACCACGAGCACTCGGATCAACATCACCAAGAAGGAGTATCACGTGGAGGTAGTCGTGAGGGCGAACGACTCCCGACGAGCTGGTTCTTTGAGGGACCCCAGATGGCGACACCGCCCTCGCCGTGGAGATCGCTGCCTCAAGGCGCCGACTTGCCTCCGGATCTCCCCGCCAGAGATGGCAAGTGAGCCAGCCACTCATTACCTGCCTTATCGGAAGGAAGGTGATGACGAGAGCAGCGCCAGCCCCACCCTTGGACGAAGGACTTTCTCTGCTTCTGCACCTACTTCAGCTTGTGTGCCGACAGCCCGGCACAACACCTGGCCTCGAGTCGATGGAGCTTCGAAGGAACTCCACGAGACCAAGGAACTCCTCCGCGTAGCTCAGATGAAGGCGGACAGGATCAAGAAGGATGGAGCACCCCCTGGACAGCCCGTTGTAGCCTATCGAGGCGGGCGACCCCCACAGGTCACACATGCCAAGGGATCACCTCAGCCACGCCGTATGACGGCGAAGGAGTACCGCAACCTCTTCACAACGCCATCGGCGAAGCAGCGCCGTGTTCAGCTCCTCCACTCCCCCACTCCCTCAAGTGACGAAGAGACTAAGACAGATGAAGATGAGGAGGAAGACCCAGAGGAGCCAGAATACCCGACCGAGCATTCCACCACTTAGACACCGTTCAGGACTAGGATAGGCCAGTCCGTAACCCTATGGTAGGATAGGTCGTGTACTCCTTATGCGAAGTCGAGTCCTTGTAATGGTTCATATGAAACCATGTTGTGTTGTGTTTGCTTTCAACTTGCTTTGATGAAGTCGTACCTTCCCTTTGGGAACTTGTAAACGGCGACATCCCCCATTTGGTTTTAATGCATGAGTTGGTCCTTCTGGCCCTTGTTTAACTTAAATTTGTGTCACACCACCCCCTTACTAGGCGTCCCATCTATATTGCTTTCCCTCATTTTATTTTCCCAATCATGAGACCTTGACCGCTCCGACAGGATGCCTGTTGTAACACGTACTAGTACCTCTACCCAACAGCAAGAAGCCGGAGGATCTGCTGAAGCGGGAGCCAGCCAGGACCAAGCCCAAGGACAGACTCCACCACCGCCACCTCCTCCAAACATGGACATGGCTCAGCTTCTCCAAGCCTTCCGAGAGGAGCGCCAAGCCAACACTACAGCCCTCCAGATGATTGCTCAAGGTGTCAATCGCCAGCCGGCAGGACACGGCCATGGACGTTCCACGCTGGTGGAGTTCAAGAAGCATGCACCACCCACCTTCATCGATACTGCTAAACCCCTGGATGCAGACGACTGGGTGCGCACCATTGAGGATCTGCTGGCACTAGTCGGATGCAATGAGGACCGCGAGAAGGTGGCGATGCCGCCCACCGCCTCGGGAACCGCCAGAGCTTGGTGGGATGGATTTAAGGCCATGCATGCTGAGCAAGACATCACTTGGGATACCTTCAAGACAGATTCCGCAAGGCCCACATTCCTTCCGAATCATGGCCATCAAGAAGCGTGAGTTCCGAGCCCTAAAGCAAGGTAGTAGCACCGTCAAGGAGTACATGCGAAGTTCAAGGTTCTCTCAAGGTATGCCCCGAGGATGTCAAGACCGATGTTGCCAAAAGGGAGCGCTTCATGGAAGGCCTTAACCAGACTCTGCAGATTTGCTTGTTGTGTGTGACCGCCCGACCTTTCCTGATCTGGTGAACAAGGCACTCATGCTTGAGGACAAGCGGCGCTTTGATGACACTCAGAAGCGCAAGATGATCAGCAAGGGTAGTTCCAAAGAACTGAAGCGCCGTCCGTGGCAGCCAGCTCCGGTCAAGCCAACCTATCGCCAGCCAAGAGCTCCTGCACCCCGCACCAACTATCCACCTCAAGAAGATACCAACCCCTGTGCCAGCTTACAACAACCCCAATAACAATGCTTTAAGGGCATCATTCCCAACCAAGTCACTTGCTTTGATGTGGACAGCCAGACATTACTCCAAGAATTGCCCCAACAAGAAGCCCGATCAGAACGCCTCGATGCGGCTATATCTCCACGGTCGGGCACGACTTAGAGGCATAACCGCATTGAAAGCAATGTCGCAAGTGAGGTAATCTTCGCACAATCCATGTATTACATTAGGGAAAGAGATACATAGTTGGCTTACAATCGCCACTTCACACAATTACATGAATAAACCATTACATCAACCAAATACAATCAAGGTCCGACTACGGAACCAAAATAAAAGAAGAACCCCAAATGCATAAACGGTCCCGATCGACCCCAACCGGGCTCCACTATCGATCAACTAGAACGAAACAACACAAAGGGCAAGATCTTCATCGAGCTCCTCCTTGAGCTTGATTGTGTCACCCGCCGGTAACATAGGCACCGCAAACTGGTTTTGAAGTATCCGTAAGCCACGAGGACTCAGAATCCCATTACCATGGGTATCAAGACTAGCAAAGCTTAATGGGAAAGGAAGGGGTAAAGTGGTGAGGTTGCAAAGCAGCGACTAAGCATATATGGTGGCTAACCAACGCAAATAAGAGCGAGAAGAGCACAAGCGAACGGTCGTCAACTAGCAATGATCAAGAGGTGATCCCGAACACCTACTTACGCCAATCATAACCCGTAAACCGTGTTCACTTCCTGACTCACGAGAAGAGACCATCACGGCTACACACTCGGTTGATGCATTTTAATTCGGATCAAGTGTCAAGTTGTCTACAACCGACATTAACAAATTCCCATCTGCCACATAACCGCATGGCACGGCTCTCGAAAGTTTATACCGCAGGGTGTCCCAACTTAGCCCATGACAAGCTCTCGCGATCATCGGCGAATAGACCTTCACCCGAGACACTCCGATCGACTCGGTGTCCCGGACATCAAGACATTTCGACAATGGTAAAACAAGACCAGAAGACCTCCCGGCGTGCCGACATCTTGATAGTAGCCACAGATCTCGCCTCGTGCCACGACCGGATGAACACTACGACGGCAACCGATTTAAACCCCTAGTTGCCTAGGGCGGCACCGCAGTGGCTCGGTTTGGACCAACGCTAGACAAGCACCGCCCGGGGCTATAATAAAGATGACCCTTGGGTTAATTACTCCCAAGGGAAAAGTAGGTGGTGGTGAGGCAAATGGTAAAAGGCAATGTTGGGCCTTGCTGGACAAGTTTTATTCAAAGCGAACCGTCGGGGGTCCCATAGATCACCCGACCGCGTAAGGGACGCAAAATCCGGGAACATAACACCGTATGACGGAAACTAGGGCGGCAAGAGTGGAACAAAACACTGCATAAGGCCGAGCCTTCCACCCTTTACCAAGTATATAGATGCATTAATAATATAAGAGATATTGTGATATCCCAACAAAACCCTGTCCACCATGGAGCAATCTTCAACTTCACCGCAACTAGCAACGCTATAAGAGGGCTGAGCAAAGGGAACATAGCCAAACAATGGTTTGCTAGGAATGGTGTCAAAGGTTAGAGGTTCATGGTAATATGGGATGGCTGGACAAACAGTAATAGGTAGCGCAAAGATAGCGTAAGAACGAGGCAACTAGCATAGCAATGATAGTAGTGAGATCCGTAGTAGCGGTCATCTTGCCCGAAATCCCGCAAGGGAGAAGAACGAGTCCATGAAGAAGACAAACGGACGCAATGAATCTAATCCTCACAACTCCGAACGAAACCGAAGCTAACGAGAGAGGCAACCCGGAAAGAAGCAAACAACATAGTAAACACACGAGCATAATCATGGCATGATGCGCAGACAAATATGATGCATGTCCGGTTTAATGAGGTATGGCATGGCAATATGCACAAAAATACTACAAGTTAAGTGGAGCTCAATATGCAACGAGTTGCATATTGACGAAACACCACATCAATTATTTAGTTCGATCTCGTTTAGATACTCAACAAGGTTAAATGTTGTTAAACATGGCAAGGGGTGAAGCAAAACAAAACTACCTACCTAGGCAAGTTTAAATGAGGCCGGAAACAACGAACAACAAGTCCGGAAAATCCCCATGTGCATATTTTAAGGTTTGGTACTGTTCTGCCCTAAAACATGTTTTAAAGTTGTTAAACAGGAAAATAAAGTGGACCATGTTAAACTAGGCATTTTTCCACCCCATTTACATATAAAGTTTGTTAAAATCGGAGCTACGGTTAAATAGTTATGAAATAAATCATTTTGGCATGTTATTTAAGCAAATTTAATCAAACAGCATTTTAAATATTTTAAACATGGATGAAAATAGCATATTATGAAACTAGATGAAATCCTAAGCATTTTACATATATAGATCATTTCAATATGATGCACGGTTAAGGAGTTATTATATGCATGATGTGCGAGGGGTTTTCTGCAAATCTGAAAATCTATGGATAATGCTAAAATCGCAGGAAAGGAAAAAAAAGTAATGTGCTGAATCTGAGGCTAACTGGGCTGGGTTTCACCAGAGCGGCCGAGGCCCAGTAGTCGGCGGGAAGAGGCTGTGCAGGGGGCGTCTGGGCCCGGGAGGCGCTGGGCCGAGGGGAGGCGCGCCCACGGCCGAGGCGAGGGCCACCATGACGGCGACGACGCGCGAGGCCATGGCAGGGCGAAGCGGAGGGAGCGGAGCGGATCGGGCTCTCCCGATCCTGGTCGGCGGCGGCGACGGAACGCCGGAGGAGCGAGGTCGCCGGGCGGGCGGCGCAGACGCTGGCGGCGCCGGGCGCCGGATCTGGGCGGCGGCGCGGATCCGCCGGGCGAGGTCGACGGGCGAGGCTATGACGGAGGAGACTCCGCGGGCGAAAACTGGGCGACGGCGACCGGCGCGGCGGCGCAGCGGGCGGAGGGCGCCACGGCGGATGGCGCACGGGGCGGCGGCGGAGGAGCGGGACGCAGCTGGCGCGGGCGCGCAGCCCGGGCGGCGGCGCGATGGGCCGGAGGGCTCGCGGGCGGGTTTCTCCGGCCGCGGCGGCGGAGCGGCGGGGCGGACACATGGCAGGCGCCATTGGCTGTGGGCGGCGGTGGCGATGCGTCGCGGGCGCGACATGTCCGGCGCGGTGGGGTTTCGTCCCCCAAGGAGAGGAACTAGGTTAGGGTTTGATCGCGCGAAAAATCCGAGGGGAGCATCTATTTATAGGCGAGGGAGCTAGGAGAGTCCAAATGAGGAGCGGTTTTGCCACGCGATCGTGATCGAACGACCGAGAGCATGGAGGGAGTTTGGTGGGTTTTGGGCCACTTTGGAAGGGTGTTGGGCTGAAACAAAGAGGGCTTTACTTGCCACCTTGCTAACTGCTGAGTATCAAACGACCTCCAAATGGCACGAAACTTGACAGGCGGTCTACCGGTGCTATACCAAGGCCACTTGGCAAACCTCGGGCCATTCCGAGAAAGTTTAATACCCACACAAGAGAAGGGAGAAGAGGGAGACGCCGGAGGACATAGGAGTGCCGGATTGCAAAACGGACAACGGGGAAAAGGCTCGGATGCATGAGACGAACATGTATGCAAAATGAAATGCACATGAAGACATGATAAAATGCAAATGATGACATGGCAAATGCAACACGCAAGCAAATGACATGGCAACGACGGCGAATAATCGCGACATCTGGCGACGGATCCGGGCGCATAACACTCCACCACTACGAGAGGATCTCGTCCCGAGATCTAGGATGGCACCGGAGAAAAAGGAAGAGGAGAGGTAAAACAAAGTTGCTTCTTTGACGAACGAGTGAAAACCATGAACCTTGAGAGGTTGAGCAATTAAAAGAAACAAAATAACGGAGATGACCAAGATTGCAAACAATCCGTTAGAAAAGATGAACAAGGAGTATTACGAGAACTAAGAGGTTGCAAAGGCATGAATCAAGAGTTTAATGGACAAGATAGAATTCAAAAACCACTCCGGTTAAAACAAGATGGGAGAGGAAGAAGATTGAAAATAATTTGGGCAGCACTCCGACTGTAAATGGAAGGAGTTGAACAAGAACTTGAGAAGATGGGATGATACTTGATGAAATCAACAACACACTGCCTCCTGAACTATTGAAAGAATGGCATAATGGGTGAGAAGGATTTGATACAGAATCCGTTGAAAAGAGAGGCAAAACTTGATAAGATGAAAAGAACTTGAAGAGATGACACAACACTCCGGTTAAATGGATAAGAATGAAAAGAACACGATGCTCACAATTCGAGATGATGAGTGAAGAGAGCAACATCATAATGCCTCCGGAAGAAACAATAGAAGATAGATCATTGGCATAACAGAATGAAGAAGAAAATGCCAACTTCTGCCACAAGTGAACTTGGAAAGCATCCTTGCAAAGAAGAATTGAACGGAGTTGTTGGAAAATCAACAACGAAAAGAATAATCTTGTAGTGGGCTTATGGAAAACATCTCAAGAATATGAGGTGAGCTTCTGCCACTAACGAAACCAATTGCTTGCTTGAGATCAAGGAAGAGATGAAAACTTCTTCCACCAAGAGGATAAAGAGCAAGCTTGGGTCATGCATAATCACCACAAATAGCAGCATTCCTTAAGGAAAGGCTTTAGGTGAAATCTATACCCAGATAACTCCAAAGAAGATATTGATGGATTTAAATATCTCATTCTTGACAACATGAATCATGAAACGAGAAGGAAATTGTCAAGAGTGACATAACACCACCTCAAAAGATAAGATAGAAGGAATTGCATTTTGGAATGCAAGACGAAGAATACTTGAGCTCCTCAAAACAAAACAAGTGTTGGGCACCCTGTTTAATTTAGAGTATAGCTTGGCGGGTCATAACTTCAAGAGAAATCTTGAAGAACAAATCGAGAATGAAAGGAATCCTTGATGAACCACCATTTAGAGCCTCCATGAAGAACTCCGGTAAACAAAAAGGAATGAAAAGAAAGAGAAATTGAAAACACAAGGTGAAGCCTTGCAATGATTTAGATGGAGCTTCGCGACGAGATAATGCGGAAAACTTAGAACTCCGGAAGAAAGATGAACAACAAGAAGCCCGAATTTATTCCACCGAACAAACTCAAGGAAAGGATTAATCACTTGGATGAAACAAAACAAGAATTATGTTATGCTTATCCTTCACCAATTAAATTGATGACAATCAACGGATTTGGCATACTACTTATTCCCGTTGAAAAAGGATAAAGAGAGATATATCAAAACTTGAGAAGGTCTTCAACAAACCACCGGTAGGATTGGAACAACAAATGAATTGATATGATAAACAAGGAAGAGAGATCTTGAAAGAACCACCGTAAGAATTGAAATTGAACGTAGCAAAGGCACAATTCACCGGGAATAATTTAAAAATGAATGAAGATACTCGAGGGGATTTAAATACATGAGAACAAAGAGATCGTGAACCGATTAGAGGATATTTAAACGATGCACCGGTAAGATTTGGAGAACGAGAGCTGAAAGCTGAGAATGAGTAGTATTTAGAAATGATGGCCTTCGGAGAAAAGAAATGGAAACAACTCATGAAATGCTCCGGATGCATTTGACTGATGATAACTCATTCTTACGTCAAACTTGGAGAAGAATTTAGGATAGCTCTGGTAAAATAGAAGAGTCAGGTAAGATCCTGGAAAAAGACCTGTGGGTTAGGGCCCACTCACAAGAAAACACCGTTGAAAAGATTTAAAAGAGATGTTGCACCGGTTGAAATAAATGGCTTGAATGAGATAACAATCTCCAAATGGCTTGAACGGATTAAGAATGGAAACACAAATCTTCCAAGATATCTTCAGCACTCCGGAACAATTGAATAGTGAGAAGTGAATTATTATGAGGTGCACCGGTATGAGAAAGCATTAGAAACGAGGAAAGAAATATGATGAATATCGAAAGCTTGAATAGGATCCACCGGAGAAGAAACAACAATGAAGGATGAAGAACTTGAAACTGTTGAGCATCTTCATGGGAAATCACCGGATAAGAACATTGATTGAAAAGAATGAAGAGACTTCACATGAATAAATGGATACTTGATTAAGAAATCTGTGTCCTTGAAGAAAAAGGGTGGGAGGGTGGGTAAAAACAAAGGCAACTTGGAGACGGAAGAAACAAACACCGTTAAAAAGAAATGATAATTGGTCTTGCTGATGTTGAGTGATCGGATCCACTTGAAGAGAAACACGCCGGTTGAAAAGGATTGACATGACAATCTCAATTGTCGAGAAGGATTGGTATTCACATTGGAGTATGAGAACACCATTTCGGAAAGGTATGGAATCCACACTTGACATTGAAGCAACTCGAATACCACAAATAAAACAAAACAAAGGATTGGCTTGCAGAATGAGCCGGAACAAACATATGATAGAGATTTCGTCCGAAGTTTTCGTGGTGGGGCCTACACGGGCTCAATCAGACAAAGCACCATCATGTACAAGGCAAGGCACATGACATACGGTGTCCCCGAGTCGGCATAGCCAAGGACTCTTTAAGACACAACGAGACCATCAGAAACCAACCGTGAATAGGCGGACCACTAGACGCCGAACCCCAATTTCATATCATACATCCGTCGGAAAGATATCCTAAGAGCTACTTGAATTCCCACCTATGAAACTCCCGAAATTTTCTCGGTTATGCAATCTGTGTTGGGGATACAGGGAGCAATATATCTCACCCAAACTAACAATCCCTACATCCAAATTGTATCCATCCTTCAACACATAACCAAGAAACCTTCGAAATCGCTCACCTCAACCTTCAAAAGCATCCGTTATACGAAGTCATGGCAATACTCCCGCACTCACCTCAAGATCGGGTTAGCGGGATTATCTCACCAACAACCGCATAAAAGAGATTTTCGATGTCGGCGCATTAAACTCGTGTATTCCAATCGCAACGATAAAATTATGGTGACAACACCTCGTAGCTCAACTCCCCGGACACCGCCACAACCCCTAAATGTCGAGGCACCAAGACAATGTTGTCATCATAAAACCATCTGAACGATTCTAAGATACCCGCGTGATCCTAAAAAAATTTTAGTGAAATTTGGGAAGAGAAGAGTCAAAACTCTACGTCAGATACCTCACCGTAAGGTCAAGGACCGGGAGTAAAAAGAATTCCTAAACTCTCCGATATATATAATCCTAAATGACTCAAAACATTTTTTCTAGACACAACTCGGCCGCTAAAAACGATCAAGCAGTTGGGCTCCTAAGGTCGGGATGGCTCGATACCAACTTGTAACGCCTCGATGCGGCTATATCTCCACGTGTCGAAGCACGACTTAGAGGCATAACCGCATTGAAAGCAATGTCGCAAGTGAGGTAATCTTCGCACAATCCATGTATTACATTAGGGAAAGAGATACATAGTTGGCTTACAATCGCCACTTCACACAATTACATGAATAAACCATTACATCAACCAAATACAATCAAGGTCCGACTACGGAACCAAAATAAAAGAAGAACCCCAAATGCGACAAACGGTCCCGATCGACCCCAACTGGGCTCCACTACTGATCAACTAGAACGAAACAACACAAAGGGCAAGATCTTCATCGAGCTCCTCCTTGAGCTTGATTGTGTCACCGCCGGTAACATAGGCACCGCAAACTGGTTTTGGAAGTATCCGTAAGCCACGAGGACTCAGAATCCCATTACCATGGGTATCAAGACTAGCAAAGCTTAATGGGAAAGGAAGGGGTAAAGTGGTGAGGTTGCAGCAGCGACTAAGCATATATGGTGGCTAACCAACGCAAATAAGAGCGAGAAGAGCACAAGCGAACGGTCGTCAACTAGCAATGATCAAGAGGTGATCCGAACACCTACTTACGCCAATCATAACCCGTAAACCGTGTTCACTTCCGGACTCCGAGAAGAGACCATCACGGCTACACACTCGGTTGATGCATTTTAATTCGGATCAAGTGTCAAGTTGTCTACAACCGACATTAACAAATTCCCATCTGCCACATAACCGCGGCACGGCTCTCGAAAGTTTATACCTCGCAGGGTGTCCCAACTTAGCCCATGACAAGCTCTCGCGATCATCGGCGAATAGACCTTCACCCGAGACACTCGATCGACTCGTGTCCCGGTACATCAAGACATTTCGACAATGGTAAAACAAGACCAGCAAGACCTCCCGCGCGTCGACATCCCGATAGTAGCCGCACAGATCTCGCCTCGTGCCACGCACGGATGAACACTACGTGACGGCAACCGATTTAAACCCCTAGTTGCCTAGGGCGGCATGCAAGTGGTTTGGTTTGGACCAACGCTAGACAAGCAATCGCCCGGGGCTATATTAAAGATGACCCTTGGGTTAATTACTCCCAAGGGAAAAGTAGGAGGTGGTGAGGCAAATGGTAAAAGGCAATGTTGGGCCTTGCTGACAAGTTTTATTCAAAGCGAACCGTCGGGGGTCCCATAGATCACCCGACCGCGTAAGGGACGAAAATCCGGGAACATAACACCGTATGACGGAAACTAGGGCGGCAAGAGTGGAACAAAACACTGCATAAGGCCGAGCCTTCCACCCTTTACCAAGTATATAGATGCATTAATAATATAAGAGATATTGTGATATCCCAACAAAACCCTGTCCACCATGGAGCAATCTTCAACTTCACCGCAACTAGCAACGCTATAAGAGGGCTGAGCAAAGGGAACATAGCCAAACAATGGTTTGCTAGGAATGGTGTCAAAGGTTAGAGGTTCATGGTAATATGGGATGGCTGGACAAACAGTAATAGGTAGCGCAAAGATAGCGTAAGAACGAGGCAACTAGCATAGCAATGATAGTAGTGAGATCCAGGGTAGCGGTCATCTTGCCCAAATCCCGCAAGGGAGAAGAACGAGTCCATGAAGAAGACAAACGGACGCAATCGAACGAATCCTCACAACTCCGAACGAAACCGGCTAACGAGAGGCAACCCGAAAGAAGCAAACAACATAGTAAACACACGAGCATAATCATGGCATGATGCGCAGACAAATATGATGCATGTCCGTTTAATGAGGTATGGCATGGCAATATGCACAAAAATACTACAAGTTAGTGGAGCTCAATATGCAACGAAGTTGCATATTGACGAAACACCACATCAATTATTTAGTTCGATCTCGTTTAGATACTCAACAAGGTTAAATGTTGTTAAACATGGCAAGGGGTGAAGCAAAACAAAACTACCTACCTAGGCAAGTTTAAATGAGGCCGGAAACAACGAACAACAAGTCCGGAAAATCCCCATGTGCATATTTTAAGGTTTGGTACTGTTCTGCCCTAAAACATGTTTTAAAGTTGTTAAACAGGAAAATAAAGTGGACCATGTTAAACTAGGCATTTTTCCACCCCATTTACATATAAAGTTTGTTAAAATCGGAGCTACGGTTAAATAGTTATGAAATAAATCATTTTGGCATGTTATTTAAGCAAATTTAATCAAACAGCATTTTAAATATTTTAAACATGGATGAAAATAGCATATTATGAAACTAGATGAAATCCTAAGCATTTTACATATATAGATCATTTCAATATGATGCACGGTTAAGGAGTTATTATATGCATGATGTGCGAGGGGTTTTCTGCAAATCTGAAAATCTATGGATAATGCTAAAATCGCAGGAAAGGAAAAAAAACAGAACAGGCTGAATCTGAGGCGAACTGGGCTGGGGTTCTCACCAGAGCGGGCCGAGGCCCAGAGTCGGCGGGGAAGAGGCCAGGCAGGGGCGTGCTGGGCCCGGGGAGGCGCTGGGCCGGAGGGGAGGCGCGGCCCACGAAGCCGAGGCGAGGGCCAGCCCATGACGAAGGACGCACGCGCGAGGCCATGGCAGGGGCGAGCGGGAGGGAGCGGAGCGGATCGGGCTCCTCCCGATCCTGGTCAGCGGCGGCGACGGAAACGCCGGAGGAGCGAGGTCGCCGGGCGGCGGCGCAGATGCGGCGGCGCCGGGCGCCGGATCTGGGCGGCGGCGCCGATCCGCCGGGCGAGGTCGACGGGCGAGGCTATGACGGAGGAGACCCCGCGGGCGAAACCAGTGGCGACGGCGACGGCGCGCGGCGGCGAGCGGGCGGAGGGCGCCACGGCGGGATGGCGCCGGGCGCGCTGGAGGAGCGGGACGCAGCGGCGCGCGGTGGTGGCAGCCCGGGCGGCGGCGCTGGATGGGCCGGAGGGCCCGCGGCGGGTTTCTCCGGCCGCGGCGGCGGAGCGGCGGGGCGACACATGGCAGGCGCCATTGGCTGTGGGCGGCGGTGGCGAGGTCCGGCGGGCGCGACATGTCCGGCGCGCGGGGTTTCGTCCGCGGGAGAGGAACTAGGTTAGGGTTTGACCGCGCGAAAAATCCGAGGGGAGCATCTATTTATAGGCGAGGGAGCTAGGAGAGTCCAAATGAGGAGCGGCTGCCACGCGATCGTGATCGAACGACCGAGAGCATGGAGGGAGTTTGGTGGGTTTTGGGCCACTTTGGAAGGGTGTTGGGCTGAAACAAAGAGGGCTTTACTTGCATCCTGCTAACTGCTGAGTATCAAACGACCTCCAAATGGCACGAAACTTGACAGCGGTTCACGGGTGCTATACCAAGGCCACTTGGCAAACCTCGGCCATTCCGAGAAAGTTTAATACCCACACAAGAGAAGGGAGAAGAGGAGACGCCGAGGACATAGGAGTGCCGGATTGCAAAACGGACAACGGGAAAAGGCTCGGATGCATGAGACGAACATGTATGCAAAATGAAATGCACATGAAGACATGATAAAATGCAAATGATGACATGGCAAATGCAACACGCAAGCAAATGACATGGCAACGACGGCGAATAACTGGCAGACATCTGGCGCATCGGATCCGGGGCGTTACACCGACGCCCCGCGCCCCAATGCGTAGAACCTAGGACAAGGCCGTGGAATGCCACCAAGGAACCAAGCTCCCCGCAACCTGCCCAACAACGGCAGGGGTCGTGTGAATCATGTCACTGCAGAAGAAGCCCAGAAGACCGGACGTCGTGGCCGGGTAATGCCCTTGTCAATTCAGCACCCGCAATTGTTTTGTTTGATTCTGCAGCCACGCATTCATTTGTCACCCAAAGTTTTGCATTAAAAAGTGGCATGACCCCTACACCCCTGAATAACCCTATGGTGGTACAAACCCCCGGAGCAGAGATGAGGGCCAAGATAGGATGTAAAGGAGTCGGGATTATCATTAACGGGGTAGACTTCCTAGCAGACCTTATCATCCTAAAATCACAAGGCTTGGATGTGATCTTAGGAATGAATTGGCTCAGCAAGCATCAAGGCTTGATAGATTGCACCAACCGGACTGTCACTATGACCAATGACCAAGGAGTCGAAGTTAAATTTGCCTCCAACTCCTCCTCTACTCAAGCCAACCAGGCCAACTGTCTGACTGAAGTTGGATTGGAGCAAGTGCTGGTAGTATGCGAATATCCCGATGTTTTTCCTGATGAGCTACCAGGAATGCCTCCTGACCGAGACATTGAGTTCATCATCGAGCTCATACCCGGAGCGGGACCCATCTATAAGAAGCCTTATAGAATGGGATCGGAAGAGTTAGCAGAATTGAAGAAGCAACCGGAAGAGCAAATGAGGAAGGATTTATCCGCCTAGTGCCTCCCTTGGGGATCACCTGCTCGCTTGTGGCAAAGAAGGATGGTACCATCCACTTGTGCATTGACTACCGCTCCCTCAACGAAGTTACAATCAAGAACAAGTACCCACTTCCCAAGATTGAAGATCTGTTTGATCAACTCAATGGGGCCAAGGTGTTCTCCAAGATCGACCTCAGATCTGGGTACTACCAACTGAAAATCAGACCCCAAGATATTCCGAAGACGGCATTTGTAACCAGATATGGCATGTATGAGTGCACGGTCATGTCCTTTGGATTGACCAATGCCCCGGCTTACTTCATGTATCTCATGAATAAGGTCTTCATGGAATATTTGGACAAGTTTGTTGTGGTCTTCATTGATGACATCCTTGTCTTCTCGAATTCGGAAGAAGAGCACGAGCAACACTTGAGGATGGTCCTAGACAAGCTTCGAGAGCACCAACTGTATGCCAAGTTCAGCAAGTGTGAATTCTGGCTGCGTGAAGTTGGATTCTTGGGTCATGTTTTAATCAAGAAGGATTGTCACGATCCCGCTTAAGATTGAAGCCGGATCGAATGGCAATCCCCGAGCAATGTGAAGGAAGTCGAAGCTTCCTCGACTCATGGGATATTACCGCAAGTTCGTTGAAGGATTCTCAAGCATTGCCCACCCATGACTCAGCTCTTGAAGAAGGACAAGAAGTTCAATGGACACCAAGTGTGAAGAGAGCTCCAGAGCTGAAGAAGAGATCGACCACCGCCCCAGCCTGCCAGCGATATACACAAGGAATTCGTGATATATTGTGATGTGTCAAGAACCGGACTGGAGGTGTTCTGATGTAAGAAGGCGAGTCGTAGCTTACCTTTCAAGGCAACTACGACCTCATGAAGAGAACTATGCTACTCATGACCTTGAGCTAGCAGCAGTGATTCATGCCCTGAAGACATGGCGACATTACCTCTTAGGGAAGCGATGTGAGATATACACAGATCTCAAAAGTCTGAAGTATATTTTCACTCAAAGGGAGTTGAACATGAGGCAGAGAAGATGGCTAGAGTTGATAAAAGATTATGACCTCAGTGTTCAGTACCACCCGGGGAAGGCTAATGTCGTGGCAGATGCATTAAGCAGGAAAGCTTGTTCCTTGAATGCTATGCTTAAGCACAAGCTACCCGCCTTGTATGAGGAACTTGAAAGCTTCGGGTTGGAACTGGTTGCACCAGGATTCTTGGCCAACCTCGAAGTTAAGCCTACTTTGATGGATGATATTAAGGTAGCTCAGAAGGGTCATGAGAGTATTGAAGGAATCAAGAGGAAGATCAAGGCAGGCAAAGCCCCAGATTCTCGAGAGGATGAGGAAGGAATTATGTGGTTTGGGAATCGATCTGCGCTCCAACAAGGTTGAGCTCAAGAATCTGATCTTGCAAGAAGCTCATGACACCCAGATTCCATCCACCCTGGGGAACCAAGATGTATCAAGACCAAGGAAAGATTTTGGTGGCACGGGATGAAAAGGAGATTGCCACCTATGTTGCAAAGTGTGATGTGTGCCAAAGAGTCAAGGCTGAATATCACGACCTCATCGATTGCTCCAACCACTCAAGGTTCCCGAGTGGAAATGGGATAAAGTCGGATGGACTTCATCACCGTATACCCAGTCAAGCAAGGACATGACTCCATATGGGTCATTGTCGACCATTTGACCAAGGTGGCCCACTTCATTCCCTGCCAAGATGACCTACAAGGGGAACCAGTTGGCCGCCTCTACATCAACCGAATCGTGAGCCTTCATGGTGTTCCCAAGGAGATTGTGTCGATCGAGGAACCCACTTTACCTCAAGGTTCGAAGAAGTTCCAAGAGGCCATGGGGACCAAGTTGTCCTTCAAAGATCGCTTTCCACCCATGCACCGGAGGTCGACAGTAACGAGTAAATCGATATCAAGACATGCTCCGAGCCTGTGTCTTAGCTTATGGAGCTAAGTGGGAAGACTGTCTCCCTTTCGCCGAGTTCTCTTACAACAACAGTTATCAGGCAAGCCTTCAGATGGCGCCATTTGAGGTGTTATACGGACGGAAATGCCGCACACCCCTCAATTGGTCAGAAACCGGAGAAGGACTTGTCTTTGGGCCTGATATCCTTCGTGAAGCAGAAGAGCAAGTCCAGCTTGTCAGAGAGCGTTTGAAGTCTGCCAAGTAAAGACAGAAGACCTACGCTGACTCACGTCGTAGAGACATAAACTTCCGAGTTGGAGACCATGTCTATCTCCGGGTCACCCCTCTCAAAGGAACCCAGCGCTTCCATGTCAAAGGAAAGCTCGCCCCAAGATACATTGGCCCCTTCAAGATCACTGAACGACGAGGAGAAGTGGCTTACCAGTTGGAACTTCCACCTGAACTTTCCGATGTGCACAACGTGTTCCACGGTCACAACTCCGAAGTGTCTCCAAGTTCCGCATAAGCCCGATCTTTACAAGGACGCCAATCACCAAGCCATTGACCTTCACCTGATTTGACTTACCGTGAGAGGCCCATCTGCATTCTCGATGAGGCTGTGCGACGACTCAAGCCGCACCATCAAGTATTTCAAGGTCCAATGGAGCAACCACATCAAGGTATAACTTGGGAGCGTGAAGACTACCTTAGATCCGAGTTTCCGTATCTCTTTAAAGCCTAGTTTAGGAATCTCGGGGATGAGATTCTTGTAAGGGGGGTAGGTCTGTCACACCCTGCATTTTGTAACATTTCATTTGCAATATTAAAGCATGAAAATTTGGACCAAAAAAAAACTTTTGCATTATTTGGCTTTTATTTGGAGTTGGTTTTCTCTCTGTGCTTCTTTTCATGTGCTCTTTAAAGTCAACTACTCCACCATATATATTTCATCTCCTTTCCCCAAACTTCTACCCAATGACCATGCCATGTGTATAGTGCAATATAGAATTTTCTTACAAAAATAATTTGGCCAAAAAAAGTATTTTCTAAATTTAGTTTTCCAAAAACCCCTGAATTGAGGTTTGCACTGCAAGTACTTGATTTGGGTTATGAAAATATTTCAAAAGGTATATTTGAATCCTATTAGGTGTAGGACTCTCATAAACCACAAAATTATAATTTTGAAAGTTGTTTTACTATTTTATTTAAAAGCTTTTTCTTAAAGCCGAAATGGTCTTTAATAGGAAAATTATTTTATTGTTTTAAAACTATTTGACAAAAATTAGGGAAACTCAAAGGACATATATTTTCCATATATAAGAGTTTCAACACATGGTCATGTTCAAAATATTGGTCAAATCCCTCTAAAACCCTTTCTGGATATTTCAAGCTTTTGAAATATTTACAAAGGAAATATTCTCCAAAAATTCCAAGAAAATTCTATCATCTCACATATGACATACTTGATGATCTTGACAAGTCTCATGTCATGGAGAATAGTATAACCCCATAAAATCCCCTCAAAACCAATTCTGTCCATTTTGAAGTTTGAGCAACTTTACATTGCCAAACATGTCCAAATGTTCTCAAACTTGGTGAACATGCTCCAAGGGTCTAATAATGCATCTAGACCAAATGGCACAGGTTGGAGAAGTAGATATCTTGGTCAAAGTGCCTCAAAACCTTCTCGACTGTAATCAAATTTGAACTACTTTGTACTACCAACTTTTTCTCCATGACCCCAACTTTTGTGAGCCTGATCACATGACCAAATAAGGCCACCACACCAAGTGGTTCATCAAGGAGAAGTGATCTACTCATCTAGATCTACACAAATCCATTCCTGCCCATTTTTAGGGTTTGCAAAAGTTGCATTGGCAACTTTGTCCAAATAAGCTCAAAATGGGTGGAAGGCCCTAATTATGTGTGGCATCTCACCCTGTGGAGTCTCATGGCCAGTGGAAATCATTAACTTGCCCAAAACATCATCAAACACCTTCTGGCAGAATTTTAGAATGCTAATTCCAGCCCCTTCCGCTAATCTCCTTGAGCCCATCTTTTTACCACAACCCCTCCTCGTCTCCCTCTGCAACTTGGATGCTTTTCTGCCCGAGGAAGCAATGATGAGGGAGGGGGAAACCCCATTTGTCTTCTCTGGACAGCAGCTTCTCCCCTCTCTCGCAGCCTCCTTCTCTTCCCTCGGCTCTCCAGGGTATCCAAGGCCCGTTTCAGCTTTTGCCCACACCCCCTACAGCCTCCAGACACTAGTGGACGCGCGTGGACGCCGAAAACCCGCGGATGCCGGCCAAAGTCGCGCTCTGGAGCGCCCGGCAGAGCGCCGACCGTTGACGCCGCGCTTCCCGGCCACCTCGAGCTTCCCCCACGCGCCAGTCGAAGCCCCTAGACGTCCGCTCCACGCCAGCAGGCCGCCCACTTGCTCCCGCGCCCTCCTCTCTCTTCTGCAGCTCGCGCCAGAACGCCGCCCCGCTCGGCCAATACTCGCGCCACTCTCTGGGTTCAAGCAGCAGCTCGCCCGCTCCTCTCTCTCTCTCCTCGCACCCTACACCACTCCCACGAACACCCCGAGCTCTCCATTCTCTCTAACGGCCACCCGAGCCAATTCATGGGCACCAGAGGCCACGCCACGGTGGACCTCGCCAGCCCATATAAGGCAACCCAGAGCCCTCTTTGCTCCCCGTCGCTCCCCATACTCCAAATCAACCTCCCGCGACAACCCATTCATCTCAGAGCCGCCCGAGCTCGAGATCGAGCTCGAGCTCCACCGCCTCGGCTCGCCGGCGTTCAGCTGTACAGCCTCCTCCGCCTCCGCTTCTTCTCGATCTGGAACCGCGCGCCACGCCGACCTTTTCCCTCTCTTTCCCTCTTTTGCAGCCGAACGGCCGGATTCATCGACGCCAAAGCACCTCCATCACGGACTCGCCGCCGCGAACCAGGCTACTCGGGCGACTGCCTCCACCACCACCCGAACGGCGACTACGCCCGAGTCCAACGGTACAACCCGCAGACCTTCCTGCGTTCTCAGATCGCCGCCGGCGAAGCTCTGCTGCCTCTCGGCCGGAGGTAGACGACGACGGCCGGGTCCAGCCTCGACCTCACGCCTCGACGGGTGGGCTCCACCGTCAGTTTAAAACGACGCTGCACAAGACACCGGCTTGCCTGTCCGGCTGAAGGCATATTTCGCCTTTACGCCTTCGACGTGGCGGCCAGCTGGGCTGGTTTCCTCCGGGCCTGCTGCCTGTGGCCTCTCTCGCCCAAAGGGCACAGCCCACTTTTCTTTTTTCTTTTTCTCGTCTCTTTCTAAAATTCCACAGGCAAAATATTTGTCCAAATGAAATAATTCCAACTCCTAAAATCTCAGAATAATCCCACCTATTTATTGATGTAACTTTCATGCACATCCATTGCACCTTTTTGCTTTGTTCAAATTTAAATTCAAATTTGAACAATAAAACCTTTGTTTGGAAATCCACAACTCTGTTTCCCTAGCTCAAAATTCAAAACCAAGAATTTTCCCCTTCCTAGTTTTCCTCCTAGTATTTTACAAAAATAAGTTGACATTTTTCTGAGCACTTTGACTTTTCTGTTTTATTATTGTCTTATTTTCCGCTTATTTTCTTGCAACGTTAGATCCCGTGATTTGACGAGGTAGTCAAGAAGAAGGAGGAGAAGGGCCTGAAGACTTTGAAGACCAAGCCAACCAAGGCAAGCAGCCCTTTGACCATGTCTATGAAACCCTTTTTATGCATATCATATATAGCTCTTTATTATTGTTGCATCGGAATCATGATGAGATGGTGAACCACGTGGGTTGGTTGCCTCGGTTACTTCCTCGTTGATACTTGCATTGTGCATGGCCCTACCTTCTTATGAGGGTTATGCCGGTGGGAGTAGGTAGGATGCTAAAGTAGATGCTACGCAAAATGGACGGGTTATGCAAGGTGAAGGAGACAAAGCTTTTTCAAAAGACTTTTCGAAAACCCCGTCGGGTGCCACTTAAGCCCGAGGGAGATGATGAGATGGGTGACCACTTGATGACGAAGTGGTGTGCCAAGGAAAGTGTGTGTTGTTTTCAAAACGGATTGGTCGGAGTTGCACTGCTATTCCAACCTTACATGCGCAACCACTCTACCCTTATATGGGAAAGGTCATTATTGAGTACCTAGACCGATACTAGCTTGGAGCCCAGACATTAGTGACGGGGAGAGTTGGTGCTCTCTCTTGGGACGGGTTCGTGCCAGGTAGGGCGGCCATGACCATTTTTATGGGGCACCGGACACACCGTTGGTACCCCGTGCCAGTGGTATGTGATAAGTATGGGAGCGAGGCTCCAAGAAAGTGATATGTGAAAAGTTGGGCACGGGGGTTACTGCCAATCGAGTGGACTCCATGTTAGTGTCGTCTAGGGAAAGGTAGTGATCGGGTGCTTACCCCGGGTACTTGAGGTACTGTGGGTCGTGGATGACACGGAAGTTCCCCGGATCTAGTGGGTAAAGTGTGCAACCTCTGCAGAGTGTAAAACTATTCGAATAGCCGTGTCCACGGTCAAGGACAGTTGGGTAACCGCTCTTGGGCTACGTCCACTTGTTTACAAACCAAGTGTGTGTGATGATGAGATGGCTTGGGTCAAGTCAAGGGACTTGACATGTTTGAGATGGGTTGGTGCCCACTGCTTATGTTAAATGGGTTGGTGCCCACTCTATTTATGCCGATATCTGTAACCAGTCCTCATGGTTACTTGAACTCTCTTGATGCATGCTTTATAAAGATGTTGAACATGTCATGGCACTCAAAACTAGCTTTCTGCAAAAATTTACCTAAATCATGCATTGTTGTACCTTGAACCAAAACATGGGTTGCTTAAGTAGTACATTCAAAGTACTCATTGGCTTGCCACTCGTTATTTAATTGACCAGGCATGGAAGAACCGGAGTTCAAGAAGAGTTCTTTGGAGGCTAACATGCTAACTAGGACGCTTCCCAATGTAATGCCCGTAGGGTTAAGGCTGATGGCATGGGTTCTACTTATCAACGCATTTATTTCCGCTGCTTATGTTTCATTTGATGTTCAGCCCTTAAGGCTTTATCAATGTAAGACTTGACCATAATGGTCACAATTTGTGTAAGACGGTATGTATGGATGTAAGACTCTTGTTATTCAGCTTCTGTGTGTTCAGTGAGCATTGATCTCTGGGATCACTGTACACGTGCATTCGGTGATCTCGACTTATGAGTCCGAGTCCCAACATTGTTGTTTGTCCTACGGACTAAAAACCCTCCGGTTTATATACACATCGGAGAGGGCTAGGGTTACACAGAGTCGGTTACAATGGTAGGAGATCTACATATCCGTATCGCCAAGCTTGCCTTCCACGCCATGGAAAGTCCCATCCGGACACGGGACAGAGTCTTCAATCTTGTATCTTCATAGTCCAGGAGTCCAACCAAAGGTGATAGTTCGGCTATCCGGACACTTCTAGTACGGGACTCCTCAAGAGTCTTCGAACCAGGCTTCAATGACGACGAGTCCGGCGCGCGTATTGTCTTCGACATTGCAAGGCGGGTTCCTCCTCCGAATACTTCATTGAAGATTTTGAACACAAGGATAGTGTCCGGCTCTGCAAAATAAGTTCCACATACCACCGTACAGAGAATAATATTTACACAAGTTCAATCTGTTGACGTATTCCGTGGCGTGACATCACACCACGGCCAAGCCTTTATTCGAATCATTTTTACCGTTCCACCTCAGCGCATTTTAGCGAGGTGGTATCCTTGGCACGTCTTGTCAAAGCAGAGATCGTGTCCCCTTATTCCGGGATTCTCATCAATATGGGCGTGGGTAACCCAACAGCGCCATTGATTACGGCACTTGGGAGATAAGCGAGTTTTACCAGGCTGGTGGGGACGCATAGTTTCGTCCGTCCATATAAGGGGATAAGGATCCACCTTTTTACCTACGTACTCGAGCTCCAGCGCACAAGTCCGCACATCTCGCCTCAACCTTCCCCAGCCATGTCCGGAGCGGGAGACAAGTGGATGGCCTCCTCCGTCATGGAGGGGAACATCAAAAAGTTGAGGAAAGCCGGATACCTGCATAACGACATTGGGCACCGACTTCCAGACGAGGGGCAGCTCGTCCCCACCCCCAGGCCCCATGAGAGGGTGGTGTTCCTTCCCCATTTCCTCCGCGGACTGGGCTTCCTATTCCACCCATTTGTCCGGGGCTCATGTTCTACTACGGCCTGGATTTCCACGATCTGGCACCGAATTTCATCCTCAACATCTCAGCGTTTATCGTTGTGTGCGAGGCCTTCCTCCGCATCAAACCCCACTTTGGCTTATGGCTGAAGACCTTCAATGTCAAGCCGAAGGTAGTGGGCGGCCAGCAGGCGGAGTGCGGAGGTGCCATGGTGGGCAAGATGCCCAACGTCACATGGCTCGAGGGCACCTTCGTGGAAACCATCAAAGGGTGGCAATCGGGGTGGTTCTACATCACCGAGCCACGTGACCCTGAATGGGCAGCGGCCCCCGAATTCAGATCTGGCATCCCCACATGGCTCACCTCCTGGAAAGAGAATGGCCTGACATGGGGTGATTTGGAAGAGCTGACCGGACTCCAAACCTGCGACCAAAACCTTGTGAACAAGAAGATCAAGCTCGTCAACGCAGTCCAGGTCATGCTCATCCGCTGGATCCTCCCGTGCCAACACGTGCTTTCAACTTGTGGGAGTTCGATCCGGCAATGCACCAGACCTTGAGTAGGCTCTTCGACACTACGTACGAAGACATCTGGAAGGTGCTATTCAAGGGCGCCGAGGCTCCCGCATCCGCTACCAAAGATCTCGGATTTAGCTCGCAGCGTCAAGCCGGCGAGGTAAGCTATTTTACCCTTTACAGGACGCTTATTTTCCATAGTTTGACTCTATGCGGGATCTAAACTCCCTTACCTTTGACAAAGCCCGCGTAAGAAGTCCGGCAGGTTAACCGTCTGCCCTTTACTGAAGACCCAGCAGACGCTTTGATTGACGGGTCTGCTGGTTCCGGCTCCTTACGTGGTGCCGGAGAAGAAGGCCAAGAAGAAGGCCACGGGAACTCGAAGGAGTTCCCAGCACCAGGTGTTGTCGGACTCATCGTCCGACGACTCCATGGAAGACTCCTCCCGCGAAGATGGGGAGGAGGAAAAAGAGGCTTCTCCCCAAGCGGGGGGAGAGAAGAAAAGGAAGGCCTCCCCAACCGGGGAGGCTGGAGGGTCCAAGAAGGGAATGACCCTTCCTCCGGACTACTCCACCAACGCCGACGACGGCGAAGAGGATTGGCCCTCGAGGGCCAAGCCCCTGGCGAGATCGTAAGTATCCGGATTCCAGAATAACTCATGATTTTTCCTTTGTCGCGTAGTGTCTTCTAACGCCGAATACAACTATGTAGCCCGCCCAAGGACGAGCTCCCCGCTTCGTCGAGCGGCTCCCTGGATTCGTCGGATGTGAATAGCACTTCACTTCTGACCGCCTCCTCTCCTCGCGCTGCTGATGACGCCGAGGTGGGGTCCCAAAAGGGGCCCGGCCAGGAGGAGGAGGAGGTCC
This sequence comes from Aegilops speltoides, assembly GCA_021437245.1. Taxonomy (NCBI): domain Eukaryota; kingdom Viridiplantae; phylum Streptophyta; class Magnoliopsida; order Poales; family Poaceae; genus Aegilops; species Aegilops speltoides. The sequence goes on from CM038145.1 coordinate 116,493,881, forward strand.
CAGAGGTGCCGCAAGGCATCCTCCCGGACTCTGGGTACGAGGGTGATCAATCCCCAAAGGGTTCTGAGTTCAGCACTGGGCCGGACTCCGCACCGGAACCTTTAGTGGTTCCGGAGTCCGGCGGGCGGCCCCTTCATAAGAAGGGCGAGACTGCGACACCGATGACCTTCGTCCAGCCGGAGGCACCGGATAATTTGCTGGAGGCGCTCAATGGCGCCTCCATCGACGAGGAGCACCGCACTGTTATGAGTGCGGTGATCCAGAAAGTTCAGTCCGCCAAGCGCGTGCTGATTGAAGCCTGTACCAGCCTTCTAACAGGCTTTGAGGTATGTAATTAAGATATGTAAAAGTAGTACCGCATAGACAATAGCCCCTGATGCTCAGTTTGGTGTTCGGAAAGAAAAGCCGAACTGAGGATCTAAAAAGATATACGCAGAAGTCTAACATAAGCATGTCAATATGGGAATGCAGGCTGCGCTGCTGACCTCTGCCACACTGACTGCAGAGGTCAATGTATTGGACCGGAGACTCGAGCGGTCCGAGAACGAGCTCGGTCGTGCCAAGAAGCAGCTCAAGGTGAAGGAAGGTAAGTAATACCTTGTTAAAGTAATACCTTATAGAAAGGATTTGGTTGCAAAAAATGACAGGAATAACGTGAGTATTGCAGGGGCCACGAACGAGGTGGCGACCCTGACGGAGGCGTTGTCCAAGGCCGAAAAAAGTGCGGCCGCGGAACACACCGAGCGAGAGAAGCAGGAGGCGCGGTTGGCGGAGGTGCGGCAAGAGCTCCAGGCTCTCGTGGAAAAACACGAGAGTTTGGAGCGTGACTCGAAGACTCGAGAGTCCGAGCTCACCTCGGCTCTTGAGAGTGCCAAAGCCGCTAAGGCCGAAGCCCAAAAAGCCCTCCAGGAAATTGAGGCAATAAAGAAGATAGCGGCGGGTAAGGCATTCTTCATGCAAAGCAAGCACGTGAAGGTGAATTACTTGTTACTTACCCGAATCCGGAGCTCTCCAGGAGCATTCGCAGATCTGCCCCGTAGTGTGTCCGATGCTGCCGTGTTCTACCGAGCCGAGGAGGGGAGCTCGACGGAAAAGGTGTTCTGGTCTCAATATGCGGAGGCCGGACATCCGGTGCCCCTGAGCGACCAGCTAAAGCAACTGGTCGAGCTCCACAAGGTGGCCGAACAGGCCATGAAGGGCCTCACAGTTCGGCTGTGGCCTAAAGAAGCCATGCCTGGGAGCTACTTCAGGCTGGTGCGGCGACTAGTGGACGCCTATCCATGGATTGAAGTCGTCAAGCGCTCCATCTGCATCGAAGGTGCCCGTAGGGCCCTTGCCCGTGCTAAAGTGTACTGGGGCAAGATGGACGCTGAGAAGCTTGTGACGGATGCTCTACCGCCGGGCAGGGAGTATCGCAAGCCCGAGATGTATTATGAGAATGTCCTGAAGGGTGCCCACCTTATAGCGGTTGAATGCTCGAAAGATGTAATTTTTCAGTAAACTCGCATTTGTTATCCTGTACGCTTGAAAACTTGTTCATATGTGCTAAGCAACGCTTGTGAATTTAAAATATTACCTTCTGTGCGGCCGTTTATCAAATTTGAGAGATGGCAAGTCGTTGGCTTCAGCCCCCATGCCACGACTGCTGGGAGTGTTCGGGATAAACTTGAGCACTCTTGTTCTGATTTTTGGGTCCTTCGAGGGAGGCACTCAACACAACGAACGAGGCAACTGGACTTATAATGCTTGAACACTCCCACTTAGCCATAGAATTCTATAATTTTAAATTTCGCAAAGCCCCTAGTGTTCGAAGACCGAATTGGGCGCTATCCACGCCGGGGCGACAAAGCCGCCTCGCCTAAGCGGCATAAGTCTTTAGGGACTCGAAAAACCTCTCGAACAGCGATCGCTCTCGCCTCTATCATGACGGTCAGTTTTAGCTTTCTCCACTAAGGTGCTCAACCCAGCTCAACTAGGGCACAATCACAGTGGTTCTCCCAGCGCTACCTTAGCCGATATAACGCAATGTAAGGTACCAAAACATGGGAGCCGGGCAAACCCAACTATTGACCCAAGACATGATTCAGAGCCGATGCATATAATGCTATAAGTTCGGGGTGCCGCACTTGTGAAAGTGTTCAGACTTATCACACCATATTTTGGGGAACTTAAGCCCCTAGTGAATTTGGCCAAACCAAAGCATACGGATGCAACATGTCATAAGTTAACATATGTAGATAGAAAAAGGAATGCAATAATAGGCAAAAAGCGATGCATTGTTTAAAAAAAATACTACAATGAAAGCAGAACGATACAAATAGTGCGATAAGCAAGGGATGGGACTATTTAATATGTCCTCTCCGTGGGTAGGCTGCGGATGGTATGTAAAATGTATATCTGCTCGTAATAGAGACCACCGGACACTCGACGAGCTTTTCCGCTTCCTTGGCTGTTGCATCGTGAGTTTGGCAATTCTCCGCCGAACAGGCTTCGGAAAACGGAGTCCGCGAATAAGAAAAAAGAATGACACAATTGGGAGCCCTCGTGCGGTTGAGCCGCCTCCGGGCATGCAAAGGGTCGTGCCCTACCCCTATGCCCATGGTATCTCCAGAGCGTAGTTATGTATGCGTAGTACAGGTTTTAAAATTTCGTGAGGGTTGGGGTTAGCCGCATTACTCGCATGCTCTAACGTGCAGCGGTCTTGTTGTAGGTTACTCCGGCGCCGCTTGACGGTGTCCGCCGCTAATGTACCGGACTCAAGAATTGCCTTAAGAGGTTGCTTTGTACTTCCGCCGTGAGAGTTGCAGATGCTCCTCCGTCCGGAGAGAGAGTTCGTGTTTCCGCTGACCGTAATGACTCGAGGGCCTGGCATCTTGAGCTTGAGGTATGCGTAGTCGGCACCGCATTGAATTTTGCAAATGCGGTTCGTCCGAGCGAAAGGTATGATAGCCGCCATGAACAGACTATGTCAAAGATTAACTCCTCGCTTCGAAGTTATCCGGGATCCAAGACCACTTCAATTGTAATCGAGCTGCATATTGGCCTCTACGCCGGTATGTTGCCTTTGAAGGTCGCTTTGTGGGTTTAACTTGAGGGTCTATGCCCATCTTGCACATCAGATCCTCGATAAAGTAGGTTCAGTTGCCGCCGCCCATCGTGACTCTAGTGAGGTGAAATCCGTCGACAATTGGGTCTAGAACCAATGCGGCAAATCCGCCATGGCTGATGTTAGTGGGTGGTCCTTCGATCAAAAGTGATCAGCAGAGGACCACGGATTGAACTTTGGGGCGATCGCTCCATCGCATATACGCCCTGAGTGCATGCTTCCACCCTTTTGGGTATGTGGGTTATGATATCATGTTCACCGCCCACACTTGTGGGGGAAACCTTCGCCTCTATTTTTCGGGCGGCTGGGTCTCCTCCTCGTCATCGCTTATGCAGCCCCTTGTCATTGTTTTCGCAGTTAACTTGCTCGTTTTCTTGAACACCCAACAATCCTGTTGGTGTGATTGGCTGGCTTTTCGGGGGTGCCGTGTATCTGGCACGAGCGATCGAGTATTCGGTCCAAATTGGATGGGCCCGGAGTATTTCTTTTTAATGCCTTTTTCCGCTAACCGGGTTTAGAGCCTCTGAATCCGGCATTGACTGTCGTATCCTCAGTATTGTCGCCATTAATGCGGCGCTTGTACTTGTTGCGACGCGACCTGCCATTGGTGTCCTTGGTATCCGAATTACCAGGGCTCTTGGTCATGTTGTTACTACGAGCTAGCAGCTATCCTCTCCCGCGCAGAAGCGGGTCATGAGTGTTGTGAGGGATGCCATGGATTTCGGCTTTTCCTGTCCTAGGTGCCGGGCAAGCCACTCGTCGCAGATGTTGTGTTTGAAGGCTGCAAGGGCCTCTGCATCCGGACAGTCGACAATTTGATTTTTCTTGGTTAGGAACCGTGTCCAGAATTGTCTGGCCGATTCTTCTGGCTGCTGAGTTATGTGGCTTAGGTCATCGGCGTCTGGTGGTTGCACATAAGTGCCCTGGAAGTTGTCGAGGAATGCGGCTTCTAGGTCTTCCCAACAACTGATTGACTCTGCTGGCAAGCTGTTAAGCCAATGCCGCGCTGGTCCTTTAAGCTTGAGTGGGAGTATTTGATGGCGTGTAGAGCATCACTGTGGGCCATGTGGATATGGAGGAGATAGTCCTCAATCCAAACCGCCGGATCTGTTGTGCCATCGTATGATTCAATGTTTACGGGTTTGAAACCCTCAGGGATTTGATGATCCATCACTTCATCTGTGAAGCATAGTGGGTGTGCGGCGCCTCTGTATTGGGCTATATCACGACGCAACTCAAATGAGCTTTGTCTACTATGTTCGGCCCGGCCGGAATTGCCATATCCGGCGTGACGGTTATCATCACGTATCGTGGGGTGCCCACGCGATCCGTAGATCGATCTTGTTTGCCTTGCCTTGTCCTCGAGTATATCCCGCAGGTCTGGCGCATTTTCCCGCACCTTGGTATTTTTTGAGCGGCGCCAGGGTGCGGCTTGAGTGTAGGGCCAAGAGGCCTCTCTGTCGCGGCCACGAGGTGGTCGGCCGGCCGTATTATGCGCTGGTGATGTAGGTTTAGGTGCTTCCTCCTCTAATCAGGGTAGCAGCCTGCGTTTTGGGTAGCTCTTGAAGGGGCGTTCGAGTTCATACTCTTCGGCCGCAAGGACTTCAGTCCATCTGCCGGCTAGCAAGTCTTGGTCAGCTCTAAGCTGTTGCTGCTTTTTCTTGAGGCTGCTTGACGTGGCCATAAGCCTGCGTTTGAAACGCTCTTGTTCGACGGGATCCTCGTGCACGACAAATTGGCCGCCGCCGAGGCTTGCCTCGCCTTCGAGGGAGGCATATAATTATCGCCCTCTACCTCTTTGTCCGCCGCTCTCTCATGAGGGCTGGCTTCTTCGCCCTCCCGCGATGAATCCTGCCGGAGGGGTTGTCTTCGCACCGTCTGGGTGTTATTGTCTCCGTGCCGGAATCTCCATTTTTGCCGTGGCGGATTTAGAGCGGCGCCACGACGCCGGGCGCTTAGGCTGTTTCTTGAGGGTCATCCTCCGTTGTTCCATCGCCATTCCCATCCTTTGGGATGTCAACCATGTAAATGTCGATGACGAGGTGGCCTTCCAAAGCCCTCAGAGGCGCTTAGTTCTGGTCGCCTCCTACATCGCCGTCCATACCGCCGATGTCTTCGAGTCGAAGTCAGCATGTCGGTTAAGTCATCGACATGGGCTACGGCGGGTGGTGGGTGGGCTTTGAATTTCTTCGCCGTCGCATCCCAACCGCCCCGACCATAATCCGCCAGGCTCTCCGATAAAGAGAGACACTTTAGCGAATTCAGATGTCGCCAAAGGGCGAAAATTTGAAAGATGTCCGCAATGGTGAACTCCATGATCGGCGCCCAATTGATTCGATTGGCGGGCGCAGAAGGTTTGGAGTCCGGGAGGAGTCCGCCCTTGAGTCACGAGCTTCACAAGGACAGGTTGGTATTCGCTCTATCACCGAGAGGTAGCAGCCCCGAGGCGGTGTCCAGCCACCCGCCCTCGATCGGCGCGCAATGGCCCGAGCTAAGGGTCGGAGCGACACTTCAGCGACCTCTGTGGCACCGTCCGCAGCAGAGCTAGATCATGCCCATCGTGACAAAGGCGGCGCTTTTGGCTGTGGCTCAACCCGCCGAAAATCAAGTCTCCGCGACGCCACCGATAGTTCAAATCTTCCAAATCTGACTGATGGCCAGCGAGCTTAATCAGCTCCGATGGCCAAGCGAAGTTGGCTCACAGGCAAAGCCACCGAATACGAAGATCTGTCCGGGAGAAAAGTCTCACCGACCGCGTCGTTGTTGATGATCAAGGAGCCATCGGGCCTAAAGGTGACGACACGAGGAACTCTCAATGAAAGCACCAATGTCGGTGTCAAACCGCGGATCTCGGTAGGGGGTCCCGTGATCGCGCCTAGGCGGATGGTAACAGGAGACAAGGGACACGATGTTTTACCTGTGTTCGGCCCTCTCGATGGAGGTAAAACCCTATTCCTGCTTGATTAATATTGATGATATGGGTAGTACAAGAGTAGATCTACCACGAGATCAGAGAGGCTAACCCTAGAAGCTAGCCTATGGTATGATTGTTGTTCGTCCTACAGACTAAAAACTCTCCGGTTTATATAGACACCGGGGAGGGCTAGGATTACACAGAGTCGGTTACAATGGTAGGAGATCTACATATCCGTATCGCCAAGCTTGCCTTCCACGCCAAGGAAAGTCCCATCCGGACACGGGACGGGGTCTTCAATCTTGTATCTTCATAGTCCATGAGTCCGGCCAAAGGTGATAGTTCAGCTATCCGGACACCCCCTAGTCCGGGACTCCCTCAGTGCACTCTCGCAAGTCACCTGATCCATTACAAAGAAACCAAAGCCCACTACAGGGTGTGGAACCGTATTGGAGGGATGGCTCAATGGGCCATGCAAAATTCACAGCACACCAGATACCATACCAACACATAGCCTTAGAGCATGTTGGATACTCCGGCAGGTGGCCAAGAGTGGCGAGGATCTCCTCGTCAATGATACCACAGAGCATCATCCCATAGAAAATAACAATATAGTATTGATAGTCTTCGAGACTTTCGCCTCAAATAACAGGCGCAAGCGAGCACTCCGCAGCCTCGCCGAAGTCTGCCATGTTGCAACAATAAATCCATGGAACGACACGTCCATAACCTTCAATGCAAGTGACGAACCTCAATTCCGAACAGTACGAGCACCAACCGCTTTGGTCCTTAGTCTAATTGTGGACGGCTTCCGGCTTACTAAAGTGCTCATGGACGGCGGCAACGGATTAAACATCATCTATGAGGAAACTCCCAATAAAATGGAAATAGACAAGAGCCACATTGAGCAAAGCAGCACGACCTTCAGAGGAATCATCCCTAGTCGGGAGGCACGATGTGCGGGAAAATTACACTAGATGTGGTATTCAGCATGCCGGAGAATTACAGGTCCGAAGAAATCACATTCCAAGTGGCCCTGTTCAGTAGTGGATACCACGCCCTTTTAGGGCGGGATGCATTCACGAGCTTCCAAGCTATACCCCATTACGGATACATGAAGCTCAAGATGCCCGGGCCCAACGAAATCGTCACTCTAACCAATGATATGGACGTAGCACTCCGCGCCAAAAACAAAACCGCTGCACTGGCCCTTGAGGCATTATCCGAAGCCCTCGCGACCAAAGAACTGACTGCGCTGCCATCTGTAGTGGAAAGGGATGACGTGATACTCGACAAATGATCCAAGTCCACCTCTTTCAAACCAGCGGACGAAATAGTCAAATTCCAGGTCCACCCAACGGACTCCACAAAAACAACATCCATCGGGGCATAGCTAAACCCCACAATAGATGCCGCACTACGGGCGTTCTTGCGCGAGAATTGGGACATCTTTGCCTGGCACCCTTCAGACATGCCAGACATCCCACGCAGGCTGGCCGAGCACGACCTAAACATACTGAAGGGATACAAGCTGGTCAAGCAGACTCTACGACGCTTTTCAGAGCCCAAACAACAAGCCGTGGGAGAGGAGCTAGCCAAGTTACTTGAAGCCGGATTCATTATAGAAATAAAACACCCGGACTGTCTAGCAAACCTGGTGATGGTACGAAAGAAGGACAAATCTTGGCGCCTATGTGTCGACTTCAAGGACCTCAATAAGGCTTGCCCCAAGGATCCCTTCCCTCTCCCCCGCATCGATCAAATCATCGACGCTACCGCAGGACACGACTCATTGTGCTTCCTCGACGCATACTCCGGATACCATCAAATCAAGATGGCGGAGTCCAATCAAGCCGCAACGGCATTCATCACTCCATATGGCCCCTTCTGTTTTAACACCATGCCTTTCGGGCTCAAAAACGGTGGTGCAACCTATCAACGCATGATTCAGACATGCCTGGAAACACAAATCGGCAAAATGTTTGAGGCATACATAGACGACGTGGTCATCAAAACCAAGCACGTCGAGTCTTTAATAGACGACCTGAGGCTTACGTTCGATAATCTCCAAACATATGACATCAAGCTCAACCTGGAAAAATGCGTTTTCGTCGTTCCTACCGAAAAGGTCCTGGGCTTCATCGTTTCTCATAGAGGAATTGAAGCAAATCCGGCTAAAATCCTAGCTCTGTCATAGTTGGCTACCCCAACAGACCTCAAGCAAATCCAGAAGTTAACTGGATGCATGGCTGCCTTAAGCCGCTTTATCTCCCGACTGGGAGAAAAGGCACTACCTCTCTATCGCCTTCTTCGACGCACTGAACACTTCGAGTGGACGGATGCGGCTATGGCCGGACTAGGAGAAATAAAGGCCCTCTTGGCCAGCAATCCAATCCTAGCTGCACCAAACATCGGCGAACCCATGCTGTTATATAGAGCTGCAACGCACCAGGTTGTAAGCGCAGTGCTCGTCGTCGAATGAGAGGAGGACGGACATAAATTCCCACTTCAAAAGCCGGTATACTACGTATCCACTGTCCTCACACAATGCAAGTCACGGTACCCACATTATCAAAAGATAGCATACGCGGTCTTCATGGCATCCCGGAAACTACGACACTACTTCCAAGAGTGTTCAATCACGGTGGCCTCTAAAGTACCACTCAATGATATAATAAATAACCGCGATGCGACGGGCCGGATTGCTAAGTGGGCCATCGAGATCCTCCTGTTCGACATCATATATGAACCACGGCGAGCCATTAAGTCGCAAGTACTGGCTGACTTTGTCGTCGAATGGATAGAAGCCGAACTCCCTAAAGAGTACGGCGCATACTCCAATTGGATCATGCACTTTGACGGCTCTAAGATGTTGGCTAGTCTGGGAGCAGGTGTTGTCTTGACATCCCCCACCGGAGATACAATCCAATACGTACTACAAATACTATACACAGACTCCAACAATGCAGCCGAATACGAGGCTCTGTTGCATGGTCTTCGGATGGCGGTCTCCATGGGCATTAAACACCTAGAGGTGCAGGGGGATTCGAACCTCGCAATATCTCAAATAAATGGAGACTTTGATGCCAAGGACCCGAAAATGGCGGCCTACCGCAATGCCATCCTCAAAATGTCAACTCGGTTCGAGGGGCTCGAATTCCATCATGTGGTCCGAGAAAACAATCATGCGGCGGATATCCTCACCCGCATCGGCGCTAAACACGACCCCGTCCCGCCTAATATCTTCTTGGAAAGGCTTTTCAAGCCGTCCGTGGTGTGGCAAGGGGAGACCGGCAATACTAGCCCAGATTCGGCCACAACCCCAGATCCCAAACACAATGATATAATCGGAGGCTCTGCCACCGAAATAACACCTTCGTCCCACGTGATCATGGTTGTCATCGCCCCGTGGACAGAACCCTTCTTAGCCTACCTAAATAGGCAATAACTCCTCGAGGACCAAAATGAGGCACGTTGCATTGTGCGGTGTTCTAAAGCCTAAAAGGTCCACAAGGGAGAGCTTTATAAGAAAAGCGCGACCGGAGTGCTCCAAAGGTGCATCTCCGAAGAGGAAGGGCGGCAGCTCTTGGCTAAAATTCATGCTGGACTCGGCGGTCACCATGCCACAGCTCGAGCCCTTGTAAGCAAGGCCTTCCGTACAGGTTTCTGCTGGCCGACAGCCCGAGCAGACGCACAGGACCTCGTCAAACATTGCGTCGCTTGACAGCTTTTTGCAAACCAAAGCCATATGCCACCTACCGGTCTCCAAACAATCCCTATAACTTGGCCCTTCGCTGTCTGGGGGCTCGATATGGTTGGACCCCTTAAAGGAGGAAGCCATAATAAAAAAATACTTGTTGGTCATGGTGGATAAATTCACCAAATGGATAGAAGCCAAACCAGTTAAAACGGCTGAATCCGGACCAGTGATAGACTTCATATCAGGGGTCGTACTGTCATGCCCAATATGCGACCCTATCCAAAAGGAACACGAAGGTCCCACCAAAGATAGACCCACATATTGAAACGCTTTTGCAAGGTGGATATCATTACATCAACATTACATAAAAGATGGGGATACATACATAAGGCATACAATGCCACATGATAACAACATCATACATAAGATCAACATCCGACTACGGATGAAACACAAACAGAAGCTCAAATGACATCCACCCTGCTAGCCCAGGCTGCCGACCTGGAACCTATCCCCTGATGGAAGAAGAAGCAGAAGACGAACTCCAAAACAAGCAAACATCGCTCTCGCGTCATGATCATCGCATAACCTGTACATGCAACTGTTGTTGTAGTAATCTGTGAGCCACGAGGACTTAGAAATCCCATTACCATGGGTATCAAGACTAGAAAAGCTAAATAGGAAAGGAAGTGGTAAGGTGGTGAGGTTGCAGCAGCGGCTAAGCATGATATGGTGGCTAACATACGCAAATGAGAGCGAGAAGAGAAACCAGCGGAACAGTCGTGAAGCTAGCAATGATCAAGAGGTGATCCTGAACACCTACTTACGTCAAACATAACCCATAAACCGTGTTCACTTCCCGGACTCCGCCGAGAAGAGACCATCACGGCTACACACGTGGTCGATGCGTTTTAATTCGGATCAAGTGTCAAGTTATCTACAACCGGACATTAACAAATTCCCATCTGCCACCTTACCATGGGCACGGCTCGAAAAGTTTAAACCCTGCAGGGTGTCCCAACTTAGCCCATGACAAGCTCTCGTGATCAACGAAGAATAGACCTTCTCCCGTGAAGACCCGATCAGTCTCGAATCCCGCTTTTACAAGACATTTCGACAATGGTAAAACAAGACCAGCAAAGCCGCCCGATGCGCCGACAATCCCGATAGGAGCTGCACATATCTCGTTCTCAGGGCAACACCGGATAAGCGAAGCGTACAGGTACCGACGAATCCAAGTTGCCAAGGAATGGTCCGGCACGGTGCTCTAGTTTGGACCAACACTTAGACAAGCATTGGCCCGGGGGGGCTATAATAAAGATGACCCTTGGGTTAATTACTCCCAAGGGAAAAGTAGGTGGTGGTGAGGCAAATGGTAAAACCAAGGTTGGGCCTTGCGGGACAAGTTTTATTCAAAGCGAACTGTCAGGGGGGTCCCATAAATCACCCGACCGCGTTAGGAACATAAAATCTGGGAACATAACACCGGTATGACGGAAACTAGGGCGGCAAGAGTGGAACAAAACACCAGGCATAAGGCCGAGCCTTCCACCCATTACCAAATATATAGATGCATTAATAACATAAGAGATATTGTGATATCCCAACCTAAACCCTGTCCACCATGGAGCAATCTTCAACTTCACCTGCAACTAGCAACGCTATAAGAGGGGCTGAGCAGAGCGGTAACATAGCCAAACAACGGTTTGCGTAGGAAAGGTGTCAAAGGTTAGAGGTTCATGGCAATATGGGATGGCTTGATAAACAGGTAATAGGTAGCGCAGCATAGCGATAGAACGAAGCAACTAGCATAGCAATGATAGTAGTGAGATCCAGGGTAGCGGTCATCTTGCCTGAAATCCCGCAAGGAAGAAGAACGATTCCATGAAGAAGACGAACGGATGAAGCCGAACCAATCGTAGACGAACGAATCCTCACGATCGCAACGAGACAGGAACTAACAAGAAGAAGCACACAACATAGGTAAACACACCACACATGAACTAGGCATGATGCACAACAAGCATGATGCATGACCAAGCTACATGAAGCTACTCATGGCAAGAGATGATGCATACAAGACCAACACATCAAGGCAAGTTTAAATGAGGCCAGAGACAACATATAACAATTCCGGTAAGTCCTCATATGCAAATTTCGAAATTTGTCCAGAACTGAATAAACCTTAAGTTCAAGTTGTTAAACAGCAAGTTAAAGAGCACCAAGAGGATCTACACGAAATTCTAGTCAAGTTACATATAAAGTTCATTAGATTCGGAGCTACGGCCTAGAAGATATGAGCAAAACAAGTTAAACATGGCATTGATGCAAAATGCATCCAAACATCAAGCAAACACTCCAAAACAAGGATGCAACATGATGATATGAAGCTACATGCAAAATCAAGCAAGTTTCATATAGAGCACACTCAAAACGGAGCAACGGTGCAACACACACACACTATACAAGTCATAGCAACAATCTGTCCATAACAGCAACTAGGCATATTGCAAGCATCAAAACAACAAGCTACAGCACCCCAACATAAGAACAAAAGGCATGGGCATGAAGTACTGGTAAAGCAAAACAAAACATGAACACTGAGCTATCTTCATAAATCACTAGAACATGCTCCAAAACACATGGAGATATTGCAAATAATAACAGTTTCAGACTTTGTAGAAATAACATCAGGTTGCAATGTTTAGAGCAAGCAAACAACAGGTTACAGGAACTTATCATGGCAAACAAAGGCACGGCATGAATCTACTAATAGCATAGATCAAAAGTCCCTTACTGACCATGAGCCAAAAGGGCACAGAAAATATTATGGCACCCATGTAAACATGGCAAGTTATATTACAGATTCATACATGGCAGGAACAACAATAAGTAGGCATGTTCGTGAGCTTGAACCACTCACCACAGAGCAACACATGGCATGGCAAGGCACCCGACAGTAAGAAGGCATGTTTATGAAGCTAAGCATGTCAAGAGCAAGGTCATAGGATACATGGATCACTAGGAAAACACATGGGAACAAGTGAACTTAATGTTAACAGTCTGACAGCAACATTTTCAAGCAACTTTGGAGCAAGATATGAACAATCTACAGCAAGCTATAATTGCAACCAAGGGCATGAATGGATAGAGCAAGACATGTAGATCAAAACATGTTTATAGAGCATCTCCAGATTATGCATAGAATGATTAGTAGCCACATGTTAACATAGCAACAAAATATAACAGAATCTATCAGGAAAACAGCAACAACAACTACCCTACTTAGCAAGCTTGATACACTCAGCAGACAACTCACAAAAATACATGGTTGGCACCCCTGGAAAGATGGCATGGCATAGATCAACATACATGTAGACATCAACCTCATAGGATGCACACATCAATCATGGCAAAAATGATAAATGAGCAAGTTATAACAGTTTCAGCAGATAAACATCAACATGCACTCTTCCAATAGCATTTCGGGCATCAAGATGAGCTCAAATGAAAATTATGCAATGGAATGAAATGAAGTACTCGTCGAGACGAACAATTTGACATATTATGCGCACAAAACGGAGCTACGGATGCAGAGATGTGATGGCATGAACATGGCATGAAAATGTGCAGAACTCAGGACTTGGAGGATTTCTGGAGGTCAACCTTTGGATCTGGGCACGGATTTCGAGGCGAGACGGCTCGCCGGAGTTCACGCCGGAGATGACGGGGTCGCCAGAGATGGGCGGATCCGGGCCGGATCTCGCCGGATCCCGGCGAGGTGGAGGCCGGAGAGAGCGCGGGGAGGCCCGAAGGCGAGGTCTCGGCGACGAGGAGAAGGGGCCGCGGCGGCGGTTGCCGCCGCGCCGGGCGGCGGGTCGCCGGCGGGCGGAGAATAGGGCCTTGTGCGGCGCGGCGCGCGCGACGGCCGCGCGAGGAGCGGCGCGGGCCGGAGCTCGACCGGCGAGGCAAGGCGGGCGGCGAAGCGGGCGACGCTGGCCGGCCGCAGGGCGGCGAGGGTCTCGAGGTCGCGGGCGACGCAGTAGGCCGCGGCGAAGGCAGCGGGCGGCGGCTGGGCGCGAGCGGGCTGTGGGGGCCGGAGCGGGCTCGGCGGCCGGCGGCGCGAACGGCGCGAGTGCCACATGGCGGGAGGCGATTGGGCGTGGGCGGCGGAGCGGACGTGTCCGGGCGGGTCGGACGTGTCTGGCGAGCGCGGGGACGAATTTTTAGGGTTTGGACTGCGAGATTTCGGGGGAGGGGGGGTTTATAGGTAGAGGGAGCTAGGAGATTTCAAATGAGGTGCGGTTTTCGGCCACGCGATCGTGATCGAACGACCGAGAGCATGGAGGGGAGTTTGCTGGGTTTTGGGCCACTTTGGAAGGGGTGTTGGGCTGCAACAAAAGAGGGTTTTGCGGTTACCCGGTTAACCGTTGGAGTACCAAATGACCTCCAAATGGCACAAAACTTGACAGGCGGTCTACCGGTGCTATACCAAGGCCGCTTGGCAAACCTCGGGCCATTCCGAGAAAGTTTAACACCCGCTCACAACAAGAGACAAAAGGGGGGACGCCGGAGGACATAGGAGTGCCGGATTGCAAAACGGACAACGGGGAAAATGCTCGGATGCATGAGACGAACACGCATGCAAAATGAAATGCGCATGATGACATGATAAAATGCATATGATGACATGGCAAAGTGCAACACGCAAGCAAATGACATGGCAAAGACAGCGAATAACTGGCGGACACCTGGCGCATCGGATCCGGGGCGTTACAACACTCCTCCACTAACAAGAGATCTCGTCCCGAGATCTTAGGACCGAGACGGAAGGGAAATGTCACATCCCTAGCTTCTGGTAATGCCTGGTGTTTTGCATCTTGTTGCATCATGTTTAAATTTATCTTAAATTTGAAATGGGAACCGATCAAACCCTAGCACCATATCAAATCAACTAGGTTCAAATAAAAATATTCTCAAAGAACCCAAAATGCCCTTCTAAAAGTTCATCATTTTGCATTGGTCTAGAACCTCTCCCAAAAATGGTGCACATTTTCTAGGCCATTCTGGATTTTTGAATTAAATCATATGTTATTTGCATTTGGGCATTTAATTGCTAAACAATATTTTAAATGCCCAAATAATGACAAACTAAAATGTTTGTTGTTGGAAATATTCCAAAAGTGACTTTGAGCAGTTTCATTATTTTTGGAAATGCCCAGCATTTTTATTAAAGCCAAACACAATTACGTAAAATAGAAAATGTAAAAGAGAAAGAGAAAGGAAACTCACCGCCTCACCCACTGCCCAGCTCCTCCAAATGGCCCGCCCATCTGGCCGTGCAGTCATCCTCTACCTCGCCAAGAGGGCGAGGAGGGAGACAGCACGCACGCTGTGTGGCGACACGCCACCTCCTCGCTGCGTCCCTCGCCCCGCGCCACCGGGCCTTCTCTTGGCGCCGCCCGAACCCTGGACCCCTCACTGTCCCCTTCGCTCCCTCTCGCGCACCCGACCGCAACCGTCGCCGCCGTTCGCTGCCACTGCCACCGTGCTCCCCTCGCCTCGTCGTTCGCCCCTCGGCTCCGCCATCGCCGCTCACGCTTCGCAGACCGAGCCAAGCGAGCCGAAGCCCTACTTGCCCTCGCATCGTCTTCTTCAACTCGCCACCGGAGATCGCCACCGCCGTTCGCCGCCGTCTGCGCTTCCCCAAGGCCGCCGACCAGCTCTCTCGATCCGCTGTGAGCTCCTCTAACTAGCCCCTATTTTCCGTGCTCGATTCGCTGCGTAGCCACCGCCTTTTCGAGCCCGAAGCGCCTCGCCGCCGGCCATGTCGCTGTCGTGGCTACGGCCGTGTAAGCTCGCGTCCGAGCGCACCACCGCATTCGCATCCTCGGGAGCCTAACACACGCACTCGCGCCTGCCGCCGCACCGTAGCTCTCTTCTCCTCTCGCCCGAACTCCGGCGCCGCCTTGAAGCTCGCTCCGCGAAGCCCGCCACCTCGCGCCTCTGCTTGCTGCGCTTTCGATGCGGCCGAAGCGAGGGCTTCTCCTGGTGCCCCGGTCGCTAAACGGTGACTCCGCGACGCTAAAAACCGAGCAACTCCGCGTGTTGCCGCCACGGGTTTAATTGCCGCCGTGAACTCCGTGACGCCGACGTGGCACGCTTAATTAGTGTTGATAATCCAACTAGTTAACACCTAGAGCCACCGACGGTGGGACCCACTTAATTAGGTTACGGGCTAACCAAAATAGTTAGATTAGTTAATATAATCAGTGGACCCACGCCACAAGATTGACCACCGACGTGGCCGCTGACTGCCCCACCTGTCACCATACAAACCAGACTCTGTCACCGACCAGTGGACCCCATCGTCAGTTTGACCCTGGTTAGGCGCTGTTGACCTGCTGACGTCATGATGATGTCAGTCGACGCAATTAATAATTTTCGATTTAAAATAAATTCAGAAATTTGAAAAATGATTTAAACTTCAAAAATTCATAGAAATTCAACCGTATCTCAGATTGAAATAATTTATATATGAAAATTATCAGAAAAATCCAATCTATCCATCTGTACCATTTTCATGCATGTTAGAACAACTTATAGCTGCTGTTTAGCACAAATCAAATAATGGCATATGAATATCTACATATGGAGTTTGAATTTGAATTCTGTATTCAAATCAACTTCATTTAATCTGCTAGTTGCATTAGCTCAAACTACAGCATATTGCCATGTCATGATCATGCATCATATTGTTGCATTGCATTGATTGTGTTCCTTCTCTGTTGCGGTGTTTGTCCCTCTCGAGAGACGACGTACCGACGACGTGATCGATGACACCGATGAAGAGCTATATTATCTTGAAAGTGCCAGGCAAGCAAAACCCCCTTGTTCATTCCGATACAATCCCACTCTCTCGCTCCTGCTCTCTTTTACTGCATTAGGACAACAACGATTCATCTGTTACTTGCTGCGGTAGTTGAACCCCTTATCCTCTGCATGACCTGTCATTGCCACAGTAAATAGATGAAACCCACTAGCATGAGTAGGAGTTGTTTGAGCCCTGATGTGCCTACTCATTCATGCTTGTTTGTCATGCCTGCTATTGCTTAGAGTTGAGTCAGGTCTGATTCATCGGGAATGAATCAGAGGCGTGTGAACATGTCCTACTGTGAGTGAGCTAAGTGTGTGAACACGATTTGGTAAAGGTAGCGGTGAGAGGCCATGTAGGAGTACATGGTGGGTTGTCTCATTGCAGCCGCCCTCGAACCTGAGTTCTGTGTTTGTGATCCATGAACAGTTACTACCACACATTGGGCTCGGGCACTCCAAGCCCTCTCGGCTTCTTAATCACCCTTGTTCTCTGTCCGTGAGTTGCAACTAGTTTACGTGTTTGTAGGTAGTGTTAGTAGTCTACCAAGTGGCACCGGTACAAGTGGGCTTGGGACAGACTAGGCACTGATGTACGGTGTACCAAGTGGCACCGGATGGTGGGCTTGGGAACCTGCTCACATCGTTTGGGGCCGTGGCGACACCCGGCGGATCTCCTTGCGGATGGAACCCGAATAGGCGATAAACCCGGGCGAGAGACTTGAGTGTTTAGGTAGGCGTGGCCGACTCCTCGCTGCTTCCGCTTGAAGGTTGCCGAGGTACATGACGTGTACAGGGCGATAAGTGGCGAGAGCGTGTGTGAAGAAGTACACCCCTGCAGGGTTATCATTATCTATTCGAATAGCCGGATTCCTCGGATATGGAAACGTGGACCCCTTGTACAGTTCATAGACAAGTGAAAGTGGATACTCTAAAATGCGCAAGATAAGCGTGAGTGCTATGGATGGCGTTCTCGTAGGGAGACGGGAGCGGGTCCATAGAGGTGTATTGTTTGGTGAATATGTGGACTCGTGTGCGCCACCTCAAAAGAGTTACTTGCAGTCGTAGTTTAGGATAGCCACCGAGTCAAAGCTGGCTTGCTGCTGTTAAACTCCACCATCCCCTTTATTGATAATGATGCATATGTAGTTAGTTCTGATGTAAGTCTTGCTGGGTACATTTGTACTCACGTTTGCCTATTTTATGTTTTTGCAGAGAGACTTCAGTCTCGCTAGTAGTTCCACGTGGACTTGACGCTTAGCTTGTTACCTCAGCTACGATCTTGTGCCCTCGGCAGATCTCGTAGATAGTCGGGCTTCTAAGCCTTTTTCATTTGTAGATGTCGTACTCGGACATGTTAAGCTTCCGCGTGCTTTGACTTGTATGTTTCAATGTTGGGTCATGAGACCCTGTTTGTAATATCTCGCTCTTCGAGCCTAATGAATAAATACTTGAGTCGAGAGTCATGTTGTGATGCCTTGTTGTATTTGCACATATCGAGCATATTGTGTGTATGTTATTGAAATGCTTGGTATGTGTGGGATCGACTATCTAGTTGTTTATCTTTAGTAGCCTCTCTTACGGAAATGTCTCCTAGTGTTTCCACCAAGCCATGGTAGCTTGCTACTGCTCCGAACACTTAGGCTGGCGGCATGTGTCCTTCTTCGTTCGTGTCTGTCCTTCGGGAAATGTCACGCGATGAATACCGAGTCCCGTTAGCCCTTCATGCCCGGTTCACCGAGTCTGCTAGCCAGTGCTACAGCCTGGATTCACTCGCGATGACCGACACGCTCGTTCTTTGGTCATGTATGCCTGTCCCTGTAAGTTAGTGCCACTTTGGGTTTACGACTAGCCATGTCAGCCCGGGCTCCTTATCATATGGATGCTAGCGACACTATCATATACGTGTGCCAAAAGGCGCAAACGGTCCCGGGCAAAGGTAAGACGACACCCGTGGGGATACCGTGCGTGAGGCCGCAAAGTGATATGAGGTGTTACATGCTAGATCGATGTGGCATTGAGTCGGGGTCCTGACAGCTTTGGTATCAGAGCTTGACTGCCTGTAGGATTACCAAGCCAAATTGGTCGAAGTTGAGTCTAGAAATGCTTTAGTTATATGTAAGGGAATTGATTGTGGGTTGGAACGTAAGGCTCTTTTTATTCCTTATACCTCATGGCCTTCTGATCTGAGTCAACCTCTTCTCTTCTACGGGGATTAAGAACTAGGCCTTCTCATCTATTAGGATGACGTGTTACTAAACCATAGACTTATAGAATTGTTAGTTTCAAATCTTAGCTCAGTTTTACTACTTCCGTATGTTTATAACCGTTGATCTCGAAACCTTGATATTGTGCTTCTGAGTGGCTATGCCACCATTTTTGTAGGATGTCTAAACTCTTTTGAGCATTTACAGCCGTTATGCTGTTCGAGTCATCCCAGGTTTCTAAACAATCTGATGCATTTGCAAATCCTCTTCCTCTGTGTTCAATGTCCTTTGTGCCAGATTAACCACACTAATCGGTGCGTTGAGGTAATTTATTGCCTTGACATATATGTTGGAATTATTATTATGACCCTAGGTGTTTTAGGGAGTCACCTAGTAATCTAGCCATGTTTTGTGTTCCCAGTGTGATGATTCTGGCCACCAATCTCGAAAGCATCCCGAGATGCCACTTAGTAGTAGGTATTCTACTCCTTGGGTTTGAACCGAGATTCACTCCACCTACTCCATGTTGGTAGTATTTGCTAGTTCCTTTAGGATATTAGTAACCTTTGCATTAGTCCTCGATGTTCGTGGTATTTGCTTCTTCCAATACCATGAACTGCTTATGGCGTAGTTCCTCGCGAACCGAAAGATCACATTAAGAGTGCTCTTGGTGAGTTCTTCTCTCTATATTGTGACTCTGCCAAACTCTACTTTTCTCGCATGGGTTATCCGGAAGAAATATGTTGAACTTGTTCGACATACTAACCTATGCATCCACAACTCGTAAAGATATATGTTCCTTTGAGTTGTCCTCTCAGTAGTTGTATTCCGACCCTCGCCTATCAATTGATAGTCAAGAGTATGCGTGCATTCGCTCATCGATGCCTATTACTCTTGTGGTCCGTCTGCCATTCTATTCGGAATGACTTGGAGAAACAAACTCCGTACCTCGTCCATTTCTAGGATTGGGTCAAAGCAGTTGTATTCCGCAGATCAAAATGCCAATCCAGCCTTTGTTCTGTTCTACCTTGAAGTGTTACCCTCTTTATGTCGATCGTCATGAGAATTGCACCACCTCTTATGAATTCTTGACGCAGTGATACTTCTCGCCATCATTTTCATTTCTCGGTTCCGTTGTTGTAACCGAATACCGACAATTGGAATGTGATGTGTGAAATCAATACTCCTAGCAACCTCGTTGCTTGGTAGTTAAATGGACAATATTTTTATTCTTAGTGTGTTGGTTATTGAATCATCACCTAAGGATGATCGTGCTACCTAGTCCTTATTTCCGTGCACCCTTCGACCAATGAGTTAGGATTGTGCCAATCCTTCGCTCTTCTCGTCATATCGCCTTGCCCTGAAAAGCAAGGTTGTTCTCGAGCTTAGTAACATATCGGTGGTTCGTGATTTTTGAATATCTTCTCGGAAGTATCACTAGGTTGTCACCGACCGCTATGTTGAGTTCGTGATCAAGTTGGGTTTCAAACCACCCTTTCTCCAAGAATCCGTGTTGATACCCCCGAGCTGGTTGGTCAAGCTAAACAACAACTTGGAGAGTTGGAGGATGAAAGCTTGTCCGACTCAGCTCATTCCAAGGGATATTTTTATGTATGTGTGTTGAAGAAAGATGATATCTTCATCGATTGGTCCTCGTGATCAGTTGGTGGACCTATTGTCTTGCCAAAACTTCGATTTGAGTGTGGGCTATCTCAAATCAAGTCGAAACCAACGATGTTCGTAATGTTGTCTTACTCGTGGATTCTCCTCGAGCATACACCATTACATCTTTTGGGTCTGACCAATGCTATCACTTGTTCACATAGTTATGGAATTCCATCTCCATGGGAATCTGGATGAATTGTTGTTGAGCCCATCGACAACATCCCTATCTTCTCCTTAATCTTGTTGAACATTAAGCTAGTATTGGAAACTTTTGAAAGCATTTCTTCATGCTAGCTCATGAAGCATATGTCCGGATGAAAGAAGTGACTCTCTCTAACTCATGTGCATTTGATGCAAGTTGCTGCCGTGGGTTCGAGAAAGTTAGTTTTTGCTTCCTCTGGAATCGTCCCAAGTTAGTCACGCATGTGCGAAGTACTCTATGGTTTGATAGGTTGGCCGCCTCCATTCTATATGTGTTTCCTAGCACACCAAGCCACTGATTGATTTGTTCAAGGAGAAGAAGTTTCTTCATAAGAGCTAATCATATGACTTATGTAAGGACTTCAATATCCCCAATGATGGTTCCCAACCAGAACTCGCTAGTGTTTTATTATAAGACTACTATGTGGTCATGCTTGTCTTGGACAACGTGTTCACAGGTTTGTAGCAGAACCGGCTCATGTTTTGGAGCTTACTACCGTAGTCCATTTCCCGAGAATCTCGCAACGTCATCTCATCGATTTGTGTTGCAAACTTTCATTTTCTTTCTAGACTTGACAAGTCTGGAATATTCTGACACCAACCAGATCTGAATCTCAGGCAGATTTGATGGATGGAACATTTCCCAAGAGCTATAATATTGGTCTCATCAGAATCGTAAAGAGGACGTCGTGGCCAACACGCCCAAATTTAAGACCTATTATTGTAGTATCTTGTTTGAGGAAGCTGGCCACCTCCCCATAAGGATCTTGTAGAAGTTATTCCAGTAGTTGTTCCTTATGGATTCTTGCGCTCCCGAAGTCCGACCTTTTACTTGATGTCCTAGTTATCAAACCATATCTATAAATGGGTTACGCTAGTACATCAAGGAGAACATTAGAAGCGGAGTGCTAAATGTCTCTCGGTCGATCATCCAGATTTTGTCCCCTTGGCCCCGCCAAGGTGAAATCTGAAAGGTTATCTTCCTTTGCATCTGCATTGTCCATCGCTGCTCATCATGGTAGTATGTTGTGTGGTCAGCACCCTTGACACGGATGTTGGTAAAACCTTGATGAATATGGAAATGCTCAAGTTCTTGAGAGCACGCACAAGCGCTAGGTGTTATCATCGGCACTAACTGGGATTGCTCTCAGTTTCCTCGGTTATGCTATAACTTATCAAACAGTGGATTCACTTCCTACTGTTGAGCCTCTCCCTAGTTACTAGAGTCATCCCTTGTGTTGTTTTCAACAAGGTAATCCACATCATCCATCCTAGTCCGAGTATGCCATTCTTTCGTACTCCGCCAAATGATCGTTGTGATTTGCCTTAAGCTGGTATAAAGAGTTTCAATGATCCTTGAATCAAATGTAATTCTTTTTGCCACTTAAGGGGATATTTCTACGAGTCACCCTCCCTAGGGTGCATCGTTATGGTATCATGGCAACTCAACTCCTCGCTACATTGACAACCGTTCACCACCTTTTAAAGCATGGAATTATTGTCTACCTAGTGAACCCTCATCATTTGTTTCACTCCATCCCTCTAGATGTGTGTTTCGTGTCGCAGCTCGGGAGATGTTGCTATGTCCCATCCCATGAGTTGTTCCTGAGTTGTTCGGTCTTCGAGAAGATCAATTCTTTTAGAGTTTTCCTTCCTCCTCTTGTCATGTTAGCTAGAGTTCTCAGAACAAGACGACAAGACAAAGATGGTGATCGAATCAACGCCCTTATGAAGTGCAACCTGGATCGTGAAGATTGTGTTAGTTTACGTTTTCCCTTCATCTTGCCCTATGCCTTGAATCTCGAGACGAGATTCTTGTTTAGTGGGGGTGAGTTGTCACATCCCTAGCTTCTGGTAATGCCTGGTGTTTTGCATCTTGTTGCATCATGTTTAAATTTATCTTAAATTTGAAATGGGAACCGATCAAACCCTAGCACCATATCAAATCAACTAGGTTCAAATAAAAATATTCTCAAAGAACCCAAAATGCCCTTCAGAAAAGTTCATCATTTTTGCATTGGTCTAGAACCTCTCCCAAAAATGGTGCACATTTTTCTAGGCCATTCTGGATTTTTGAATTAAATCATATGCTATTTGCATTTGGGCATTTAATTGCTAAACAATATTTTAAATGCCCAAATAATGACAAACTAAAATGTTTGTTGTTGGAAATATTCCAAAAAGTGACTTTGAGCAGTTTCATTATTTTTGGAAATGCCCTGGCATTTTTATTAAAGCCAAACACAATTACAGAAAATAGAAAACAGAAAAGAGAAAGAGAAAGGAAACTCACCTGGCCTCACCCACTTGGCCCAGCTCCTCCAAATTGCCCGCCCATCCGGCCGTGCAGCCATCCTCTACCTCGCCAAGAGGCGAGGAGGGAGACAAGACGCTGCCGTGGCGACACGCCACCTCCCTGCCTGCCTGCGTCCCTCGCCACCGCGACGCCTCGGGCCTTCTCTTCGGCGCCGCCCCGAACCCCTGGACCCCCTCACTCGTCCCCTTCGCCTCTCCCTCTCGCGCACCGCAAACCGCCGCCGCCATTCGTTGCCACCACATGCCACCGTGCTCCCTCGCCTCGTCGTCCGGCCCTCGGCTCCGCCCTTCGCCGCCACGCCTTCAGACCGAGCCAAGCGAGCCGGAAGCCCTACTTGTCCTCGGCATCGTCTTCTTCAACCTCGCCACCGGAGATCGCCACTGCTCGCCGCCGCTCTGCGCTTCCCCAAGGCCGCCGACCAGCTCTCTGGATCCGCTCGTGAGCTCCTCTAACTAGCCCCTATTTTCCGTGCTCGATTACGCTGCGTAGCCACCGCCCTTCGAGCCCGAAGCTCCTCGCCGCCCGGCCATGTCGCCGTCGTGGCTACGGCCGTAAGGCTTCGCCCGAAGCGCACCACGCATTCATGCATCCTCGGGAGCCTAACACACGCACTCCGTTGCCTGCCGTGCACCGTAGCTCTCTTCTCCTCTCCGCCGAACTCCGGCGCCGCCCCTGAGCTCTGCCCGCGACTCCCGCCACCCTGCTGCTCGCCTCTGCGCCTTCGCTCGTCCGAGCGAGGGCTTCTCTCGGTGCCCCGGGCGCTAAACGGTGACCCGCAGACGCTAAAACCGAGCAACTCCGGCGTGTTGCCGCCACGGGTTTGGTCGCCGCCGGCGGAACTCCGGTGACGCCGACGTGGCACGCTTAATTAGTGTTGATAATCCAACTAGTTAACACCTAGAGCCACTGACGGTGGGACCCACTTAATTAGGTTACGGGCTAACCAAAATAGTTAGATTAGTTAATATAATCTGTGACCCACGCGTCAAGATTGACCACCGACGTGGCCGCTGACTGGCCCCACCCGTCGACCATACAAACCAAAGACTCATCACCGACCGATGGACCCCAATCGTCAGTTTGACCCTGGTTAGGCGCTGTTGACCTGCTGACGTCATGATGATGTCAGTCGACGCAATTAATAATTTTCGGATTTAAAATAAATTCAGAAATTTCGTAAAATGATTTAAACTTCAAAATTCATAGAAATTCAACCGTATCTCAGATTGAAATAATTTATATATGAAAAATTATCAGAAAAATCCAATCTATCCATCTGTACCATTTTCATGCATGTTAGAACAACTTATAGCTGCTGTTTAGCACAAATCAAATAATGGCATATGAATATCTACATATGGAGTTTGAATTTGAATTCTGTATTCAAATCAACTTCATTTAATCTGTTGCTAGTTGCATTAGCTCAAACTACAGCATATTGCCATGTCATGATCATGCATCATATTGTTGCATTGCATTGATTGTGTTCCTTCTCTGTTGCCGGTGTTTGTCCCCTCTCGAGAGACGACGTACCGACGACGTGATCGATGACACTGATGAAGAGCTATATTATCTTCGAAGTGCCAGGCAAGCAAAACCCCTTGTTCATTCCGATACAATCCTACTCTCGCTCCTGCTCTCTTTATCTGCATTAGGACAACAACGATTCATCTGTTACTTGCTGCGAGAGTTGAACCCCTTATCCTCTGCATGACCCGTCATTGCCACAAGAAATAGATGAAACCCACTAGCATGAGTAGGAGTTGTTTGAGCCTGATGTGCCTACTCATTCATGCTTGTTTGTCATGCCCGCTATTGCTTAGAGTTGAGTCAGTCGATTCATCGGGAATGAATCGAGGCGTGTGAACATGTCCCACTTGTGAGTGAGCTAAGTGTGTGAACACGATTTGGTAAAGGTAGCGGTGAGAGGCCATGTAGGAGTACATGGTGGGTTGTCTCATTGCAGCCGCCCTCAGGAACTGAGTTCTGTGTTTGTGATCCATGAACAGTTACTACCACACATTGGGCTCCGGGCACTCCAAGCCCTCTCGGCTTCTTAATCACCCTTGTTCTCTGTCCAGGAGTTGCAACTAGTTTCTGGTGTTTGTAGGTAGTGTTAGTAGTCTACCAAGTGGCACCCTGTACAAGTGGGCTTGGGACAGACTAGGCACAGTGGCACGGTGTACCAAGTGGCACCCGGATGGTGGGCTTGGGAACCCCGCCACATCGTTTGGGGCCGTGGCGACACCCGGCCGGATCTCCTTGCGGATGGAACCCGAATAGGCGATAAACCCGGACGAGAGACTTGAGTGTTTAGGTAGGCGTGGCCGACTCCTCGCCTCGGCTTCCGCTTGAAGGTTGCCGAGGTACATGACGTGTCTGTAGGCGATAAGTGGCGAGAGCGTGTGTGAAGAAGTACACCCGCAGGTTATCATTATCTATTCAATAGCCGGATTCCTCGGATATGGAAACGTGGACCCTTTGTACAGTTCATAGACAAGTGAAAGTGGATACTCTAAAATGCGCAAGATAAGCGTGAGTGCTATGGATGGCGTTCTCGTGGGAGACGGAGCGGGTCCATAGAGGTGTATTGTTTGGTGAATATGTGGACTCGTAGCGCCACCTCAAAAGAGTTACTTGCAATCGTAGTTTAGGATAGCCACCGAGTCAAAGCTGGCTTGTCAGCTGTTAAACTCCACCATCCCTTTATTGATAATGATGCATATGTAGTTAGTTCGATGTAAGTCTTGTTTGGGTACATTTGTACTCACGCTTGCCTATTTTATGTTTTTGCAGAGAGACTTCAGTCTCGCTAGTAGTTCCACGTGGACTTGACGCTTAGCTTGTTACCTCAGCTACGATCTTGTGCCCTCGGCAGATCTCGTAGATAGTCGCTTCTAAGCCTTTTTCATTTGTAGATGTCTGTACTCAGACATGTTAAGCTTCCGCGTGTGCTTTGACTTGTATGCTCTGAATGTTGGGTCATGAGACCCCTGTTTGTAATATCTCGCTCTTCGGAGCCTAATGAATAAATACTTGAGTCGTAGAGTCATGTTGTGATGCCTTGTTGTATTTGCACATATCGAGCATATTGTGTGTATGTTATTGAAATGCTTGGTATGTGTGGGATCTGACTATCTAGTTGTTTATCTTTAGTAGCCTCTCTTACCGGGAAATGTCTCCTAGTGTTTCCACCAAGCCATGGTAGCTTGCTACTGCTCCGGAACACTTAGGCTGGCGGCATGTGTCCTTCTTCGTTCAGGTCTGTCCTTCGGGAAATGTCACGCGATGAATACCGAGTCCCGTTAGCCCGCCACTGCCCGGTTCACCGGAGTCTGCTAGCCCAAAGCTACACCTGGATTCACTCAATATGACCGACACGCTCGTTCTTTGGGTCATGTATGCTGTCCTCGTAAGTTAGTGCCACTTTGGGTTTACGACTAGCCATGTCAGCCCGGGCTCCTTATCATATGGATGCTAGCGACACTATCATATACGTGTGCCAAAAGGCGCAAACGGTCCCGGGCAAAGGTAAGACGACACCCGTGGGGATACCGTGCGTGAGGCCGCAAAGTGATATGAGGTGTTACATGCTAGATCGATGTGGCATTGAGTCGGGGTCCTGACAGGAAAAGGGATGAGGTAAAAGAAGAAACTCAAGAGAAGAAGCAAAGAATCGAGAGAACTCGAGAAGAAGAGAGGAACGACGAGAAAGACGAGAATCGAAAGCTGACGAATCAGATAGACTATGAAACCACTCATTCTAACCGGAGTGGTTAGAATGAGAAAAGAAATGAATAAGACTGAAAGGATTTATGTAGCACTCCGGCTGAAACATGGGTGAATAGAACACAAGCTAGAGAGGATGGAATGATACTTGATGAACTCTTGAAGAATGAATTAAATCATGAAGAACCACCATGAATAACTCCGGTAACAAAAGGATGATGAGATAGAAATGAGGGATGAAAGAATAAGATGAGCCTTGCGATGATTTAGATGGGGTTCCCGACGAGATGGCCAGGAAATTTGAACTCCGGAAAAGAAAAGATGAAACACTTGGAACCAGAATTTATTCCTCAAGAACAAACTCCGAAGGATGGGATTACTCACTTGGATGGAATAAGAATAAGATTTATTGTATGCTTATCCTTCATCAAATTAAATTTATGACAAGCAATGGATTATGCCTACCACTTATTCTTCTTGAAAAGAATTGAGAAGTGACATATCGCAAACTTGTGAAAGTCTTCATGAGCCACCGGATAGGATTGAAAAGAACGAATGAATTAAAAAGATAATCAAGGAAAGAGGATCTTGAATGAACCACCGTAAGAATTCAAAAATGATTGATGAAAGAGAATGAATCACCGGGAAGAATTAGTAAAGCACAAAGATACTTGAGGGGATTTAGATGCAAAAGAACGAAGAGATCGCGAACTGGTTGAAGAATACTTGAACGAAGCACCGGAAGAATATTGAGGCGAACGAAAGGGCACGGATATAGAATAATTGGAGATCGAATCTGAAAAACTTAGAACGAAGAAATCTTCCGAAAAAGATGACCTCCGGATGATCGAGAGAGAAAGCAACTCCTGAAATGCTCCGGATGGATGAAAAGAATTTGCATGACTTGAAACAATTAGATAGGATAACATCGAGCTAGCACCATGAATCTCCGGGAGAACGGACAAGATTTAGAGGAAAACTCTTCTTCGATCTTTAAATGACGACGGGAAACACCACCAAAATTCCTGAGATACTCCGGGAGAATGGAAAAATGAGGAGGTTAAGACAACAATGAAAAGAATTTGAACGAGATCTTGGAGAAGGCATGTGACTGATGAAATCCATTCTTACATCACATTTGAAAAGAATTAGTGATGGCTCCGGAATAATTAGAAGAGTCAGGTAAGATCCTGGAAAAAGACCTGTGGGTTAGGGCCCACTGAAGAGATAACACCGTTGGAATGGGATGTTGAACAGATAGATGATGCATCGGGATGATTGAAATATTTGAATTGTTCCGGTGCATCATACTCCGGAAGGATAAAATGGCGAGAGGCGAACGAGCAAAGGGAAATACTTGAGCCGAGAGAAAGAATATGATCAACCCGAAAAACTTGAATTGAGTCCACCGGAAAGAAAAAGAGTTGAAGAATGTCAAACAAGACGAGAATTCACCGGTTGAAATGATTGACAAAAGATTGAAGAGGCTCCACACGAATGGAATTGATGCTCGAAAGAGACTCAGACTCCGGGAAGAAAAAGGGGTGGGAGGGCGGGAAAAACAAAGACAACTTAGAAGGGGGAACCGACGAATATCTTGAAGAGAAAATCACCCGTTGAAAACGTTGAGGGAAGAAATCAAAGACTTCGCACGAGTAGGATGGATACTCGATTACGGACTCCGGTTCTGAGAAGAAGAAGGGTGGGCGGGTGGGAAAAGAAAACAACTGAGGATTGAACTCAAAGATGAAGATGCTCGAGTCAACTTGACGAGAAATGCACCGGATAAAAGAGCTGAGAGCCAACGATCGGAAAACCAACTGCGTGAACCTAAAGAAAAATTTGAAGGGGAAGAGGAGTAGTTCAAAACACCTACGTCAAGATTCCTCACCAGAGCGACAAAGGGGCAGAGGAGTAAAAAGAATTCCTACTCTCCGATATAACTAGACTCAAAAAATAGTTTACTTCTAGACTCAACAACGGCCAAACTACACGATCAAACAAGGGGAGCTCCTAGGGTCGGTCGAGGCTCTGATACCAACTTGTCACGCCCAATATGCGACCCTATCCAAAAGGAACTCGAAGGTCCCACCAAGGATAGACCCGCATATTGAAACGCTTTTGCAAGGTGGATATCATTACATCAACATTACATAAAAGATGGGGATACATACATAAGGCATACAATGCCACATGATAACAACATCAGACATAAGATCAACATCCGACTACGGATGAAACACAAACAGAAGCTCAAACGACATCCACCCTACTAGCCCAGGCTGCCAACCTGGAACCTATCCCCTGATCGAAGAAGAAGTAGAAGACGAACTCCAAAACAAGCAAACATCGCTCTCGCATCACGATCATCGCATAACCTGTACCTGCAACTGTTGTTGTAGTAATCTGTGAGCCACGAGGACTCAGCAATCCCATTACCATGGGTATCAAGACTAGCAAAGCTAAATAGGAAAGGAAGTGGTAAGGTGGTGAGGTTGCAGCAGCGGCTAAGCATGATATGGTGGCTAACATACGCAAATGAGAGCGAGAAGAGAAACAAGCGGAACAGTCGTGAAGCTAGCAATGATCAAGAGGTGATCCTGAACACCTACTTACGTCAAACATAACCCAGAAACCGTGTTCACTTCCCGAACTCCGCCGAGAAGAGACCATCACGGCTACACACGCGGTTGATGCGTTTTAATTCGGATCAAGTGTCAAGTTATCTACAACCGGACATTAACAAATCCCATCTGCCACATAACCGCGGGCACGGCTCTCGAAAGTTTAAACCCTACAGGGGTGTCCCAACTTAGGCCATGACAAGCTCTCGCGATCAACGAAGGAATAGACCTTCTCCCAGGAAGACCCGATCAGTCTCGGAATCCCGGTTTACAAGACATTTCGACAATGGTAAAACAAGACCAGCAAAGCCGCCCGATGCGCCGACAATCCCGATAGGAGCTGCACATATCTCGTTCTCAGGGCAACACCGGATAAGCGAAGCGTACAGGTACCGACGAATCCATGTTGCCATGGAATGGTCCCGCACGGTGCTCTAGTTTGGACCAACACTTAGACAAGCATTGGCCCGGGGGGGAGGCTATAATAAAGATGACCCTTGGGTTAATTACTCCCAAGGGAAAAGTAGGTGGTGGTGAGGCAAATGGGAAAACCAAGGTTGGGCCTTGCTGGACAAGTTTTATTCAAAGCGAACTGTCAGGGGGGTCCCATAAATCACCCGACCGCGTTAGGAACGCAAAATCCAGGAACATAACACCGGTATGACGGAAACTAGGGCGGCAAGAGTGGAACAAAACACCAGGCATAAGGCCGAGCCTTCCACCCTTTACCAAATATATGGATGCATTAATAACATAAGAGATATTATGATATCCCAACATAAACCCTGTCCACCATGGAGCAATCTTCAACTTCACCTGCAACTAGCAACGCTATAAGAGGGGCTGAGCAGAGCGGTAACATAGCCAAACAACGGTTTGCATAGGAAAGGTGTCAAAGGTTAGAGGTTCATGGCAATATGGGATGGCTTGATAAACAGGTAATCGGTAGCGCATCATAGCGATAGAACGAAGCAACTAGCATAGCAATGATAGTAGTGAGATCCAGGTTAGTGGTCATCTTGCCTGAAATCCCGCAAGGAAGAAGAACGATTCCATGAAGAAGACGAACGGATGAAGCCGAACCAATCGTAGACGAACGAATCCTCACGATCGCAACGAAACAGGAACTAACAAGAAGAAGCACACAACATAGGTAAACACACCACACATGAACAAGGCATGATGCACAACAAGCATGATGCATGACCAAGCTACATGAAGCTACTCATGGCAAGAGATGATGCATACAAGACCAACACATCAAGGCAAGTTTAAATGAGGCTGGAGACAACATATAACAATTCCGGTTAGTCCTCATATGCAAATTTCGAAATTGGTCCAGAACTGAATAAACCTTAAGTTCAAGTTGTTAAACAGCAAGTTAAAGAGCTCCAAGAGGATCTACACGAAATTCTAGTCAAGTTACATATAAAGTTCATTAGATTCGGAGCTACGGCCTAGAAGATATGAGCAAAACAAGTTAAACCTGGCATTGATGCAAAATGCACCCAAACATCAATCAAACACTCCAAAACAAGGAAGCAACATGATAATATGAAACTACATGCAAAATCAAGCAAGTTTCATATAGGGCACACTCAAAACGGAGCAACGGTGCAACACACACACACTCTACAAGTCATAGCAACAATCTATCCATAACAGCAACTAGGCATATTGCAAGCATCAAAACAACAAGCTACAGCACCCCAACATAAGAACAAAAGGCATGGGCATGAAGTACAGGTAAAGCATAACAAAACATGAACACTTCATAAATCACTAGAACATGCTCCAAAACACATGGAGATATTGCAAATAATAACAGTTTCAGACTTTGCAGAAATAACATCAGGTTGCAATGTTTAGAGCAAGCAAACAACAGGTTACAGGAACTTATCATGGCAAACAAAGGCACGGCATGAATCTACTAATAGCATAGATCAAAAGTCCCTTACTGACCATGAGCCAAAAGGGCACAGAAAATATTATGGCACCCATGTAAACATGGCAAGTTATATTACAGATTCATACATGGCAAGAACAACAATAAGTAGGCATGTTCGTGAGCTTGAACCACTCACCACAGAGCAACACATGGCATGGCAAGGCACCCGACAGTAAGAAGGCATGTTTATGAAGCTAAGCATGTCAAGATCAAGGTCATAGGATACATGGATCACTAGGAAAACACATGGGAACAAGTGAACTTAATGTTAACAGGCTGACAGCAACATTTTCAAGCAAATTTGGAGCAAGATATGAACAATCTACAGCAAGCTATAATTGCAACCAAGGGCATGAATGGATAGAGCAAGACATGTAGATCAAAACATGTTTATAGAGCATCTCCAGATTATGCATAGAATGATTAGTAGCCACATGTTAACATAGCAACAAAATATAACAGAATCTATCAGGAAAACAGCAACAACAACTACCCTACTTAGCAAGCTTGATACACTCAGCAGACAACTCACAAAAATACATGGTTGGCACCCCTGGAAAGATGGCATGGCATAGATCAACATACATGTAGACATCAACCTCATAGGATGCACACATCAATCATGGCAAAAATGATAAATGAGCAAGTTATAATAGTTTCAGCAGATAAACATCAACATGCACTCTTCCAACAGCATTTCGGGCATTAAGATGAGCTCAAATGAAAATTATGCAATGGAATGAAATGAAGTACTCGTCGAGACGAACAATTTGACATATTATACGCACAAAACGGAGCTACGGATGCAGAGATGTGATGGCATGAACATGGCATGAAAATGTGCAGAACTGACGACATGGAGGATTTCTGGAGGTCAACCTTTGGATCTGGGCATGGATTTCGAGGCGAGGCGGCTCGCCGGAGTTCACGTCGGAGATGACGGGGTCGCCGGAGACGGGCGGATTCGGGCCGGATCTCGCCGGATCCGGCCGGATCCCGGCGAGGTGGAGGCCGGAGAGAGCGCGGGAAGGCCCGGAGGCGAGGTGCCGGCGAAGAGGAGAAGTGGGGCGGGCGGCGGCGGGCGCCGGGCGCCGGCGGCAGGGTCGCAGCAGGTGGAGCCTGTGGCACGGCGCGCGCGGCGGGCGGCGCGACGGCCGGCGGAGGAGCGGCGCGGCTCGAGCTCGACCGGGCGAGGAGGTTGGCATGTGGCCGGCGAAAGCGCGCGGCGTCGGCGGCAGTATGCGGCGAGGGTCGCCGGAGGTCGCGGGCGACGCAGTGCAAGCGCGGCGGCGCGGCAGGCGCGAGCGGTCAGCTGGGGCCGGAGCGGCTCGGCGGGCCGGCCATGCGACGGCGGCGGAGTGCCACGTGGCGGGAGGCGACATGCGTGGCGGCGGAGCGGACGCGTCCGGCGGGTCGGACGTGTCCGCGAGCGCGAGGACGCAATTTTAGGGTTTGACCGCGAGATTTCGGGAGGGGTTTTTTATAGGTAGAGGGAGCTAGGAGAGTCCAATGAGGTGCGGTTTTCGCCACGTGATCGTGATCGAACGACCGAGAGCATGGAGGGAGTTTGCTGGGTTTTGGGCCACTTTGGAAGGGTGTTGGGCTGCAACAAAGAGGGTTTTCCTTTACCGGTTAACCGTTGGAGTACCAAACGACCTCCAAATGGCACGAAACTTGACAAAGCGGTTCACGGTGCTATACCAAGGCCGCTGGCAAACCTCGGGCCATTCCGAGAAAGTTTAACACCCGCTCACAACAAGAGACAAAAGGGGGGACGCCGGAGGACATAGGACTGCCGGATTGCAAAACGGACAACGGGGAAAATGCTCGGATGCATGAGACGAACACGCATGCAAAATGAAATGCGCATGATGACATGATAAAATGCATATGATGACATGGCAAAGTGCAACACGCAAGCAAATGACATGGCAAAGACAGCGAATGACTGGCGGACACCTGGCGCATCGGATCCGGGGCGTTACACGTACACCGTTACGGCATCCCCCACAGCATCATCACCGATAATGTCTCCAACTTCGTAGCCGACACGGTGAAAAATTGGTACGGCAACATGGGCATTAAGCTCGATTACGCCTCCGTCTATCACCCCCAAACAAACGGTCAAGTCGAACGAGCAAATGGTCTTATGATGAGCGGCATCAAACCCAGACTAGTGCGATCTTTGAAGGAATCAGATACGCACTGGGTCAAGGAACTCGACTCCGTACTATGGGGGCTGCGGACCACGCCGAATCGCACTACCGGATACACACCATTTTTTATGGTGTACTACACAGAGGCGGTATTGCCTTGCTATATCATTCATGATGCACCTCGAGTGCGCATATACGAAGAGAGAGAAGCCGAGCTTGATGGGCAGGAGAGTTTAGATGCCCTGGAGGAGGAGCGCGACGTTGCAAAAGCCCGTTCTGCATTCTATCAGCAATAGGCTTGAAGGTATCAAAGCAGAGAAGTACGGGCAAAACTTATAACATTGGCGAACTCATTCTACACCTACCGGAGAAGAAAAAGGACAAGCTCAAGCCCAAGTGGGAGGGTCCCTTCATCATTGATAAAGTTCTCATCGGAAGGGCGTACCGTCTGCGTGATGCATCTGATAATCGACTCGAGCCAAACCCATGGAACGCGGCCAGACTCCGAAGATTCTACGCCTAGTGCCGAACTCTGTGTTCGTCTCCTTACCTCCACCTTTCTTTTTAAAGTTATATCATGTTTCTTTCTTTCTTTCTTTATTTTTTCTATGGCCTTAAAGGCTTCAAGTGTGTCTTGACTAGACAATCTTGACGCGCTAGGCGCGCTCATTATACCTCGGGGATTCTTATACAAAAGCTTAATATAATTATCTTTCGGGCTTTATGCCCACTACATATGTGTCACTTTTCCATATGTACCTTTTTTCACCATTATATGCATCGATATGACTTAAGTTTTGGCCAAGCTGGGTTGCCTGGCTCCTGTGTTTATGCTCTACGTTCTCGTTAGTTCGGCTAGGGCATAAGGTGAGCACCTCTGCGATTGTTACTGCCGGGTCAGTCGGACGTGTACCTCAGACTGGGTGAAGCAGAAAGCTAGCATTCTTAAGGGAATATTTGGTCGGTGAACAAAAGATGTTTTTACCTATTTACAATATAAACCCCCAGATGTTTCATATCCTGCTTCTCTATTCGCAGTTCGGACATGCACATTAATGCATGCATACCCTGGGAAAGGAACCCTTAACGGAACTATTCTCCCTGGAAGATGTTTCTTACTATCCGTGTAATATACCATAACTAGTTGGGTACTTGTCTGTTCAAGCACTTATGACCCCTACGCCTGGTTTCCACGCGTACCCCGGTTTACATAACTGAGCGGGTATTCGGATACACACTGGACTGTCGAGTTCGGAGGTTGAAGCGAAAAGGTCTGCCATGACAAATGATTTACTATCCGGCTAGGGACAAAATATGTAATTTGAAGTACACAGTCACTTAGACTGACTAAATTCTTCTTCTATACCATCCAATAGGCTGTCTAGCCTACAATCCTGTTGGGAATACTTGGCAGCTAATCCTACCTGGTCATATACCAGACTAAGGGGGGTCTCTTTCCCATCTGACCGTACAGGTCCGACCTCGGCCATGTGATTCGGGTCAACCTTGGTGTACTGCGTCTTCACCATGGCCCAGGATTCCCTCGCACCTTGTCGGTTGGCTGATATCTTCCATAACCGGAAACGCTGCCGCGCTCCCTTGAGCATCTCTACAAGCTCCCCCATGCCTCTAGTAGGGAGGCGGATGGACACAAGGCCTGGGCAATACCCTGCATCACTTGCCAAACTTGTTCGTGCAGTTGTGAGAGCTCTTGTAGAAGATCGCCTGCGGATTCGGGCATCTCCTCTTCGGGACGACCTGTCAGCATACCTACACACATAACTCTGTTAGCCCGTTTCTTCGCCGAACTGTATAAAGCTTCGTTCGAGCACTTACTAAAAATGCTGCGTCGAAGCCTCTGATTCTCCTTGACGGAGTCAGCAAGCTGGGCCTGAACATCTTTTAATTCAACAGCCAGCCGGGTATTGGCGCCTTGGAGTTCGTTTTTCTCCCGCCTAACCCGTGTAAGCACACACTCGGTAGCCTCTAGCTGTGGTTTAGCTTGTTGCTCATCCTCTTGTACGATCCCCGGATTCCCTCCGGGATTATCTGCGGAATCAATTTTTAGATTCACAAGCATGCCGAATACTAACTGGTACACGTAATTACATTCTTTTTGAGACAAGTATTAACAGATGAGGCCTTCTTAGATTCCTCCATTCCAGCAACTGCGGCCTTAGCTAGGTTTGCACTCCTCCAGCTCTTGGGACAAATGAGTGTTCTTCTCTGTAAGAACCTATGCATACAATGATCCTTAAATCAGTTGTGCCAACTATTTCAAGTCTCAGGGGCTAGTGATATACATAATTATCAGATTTTCTTACCCATATATCCTTTAAATACTAGTCCGTGGCTCTAGCAAGACCACCTTGAGCAGCTCGGATGTGCGCGTCTCCTGAGTTGAAAGCATTGAACGCCTCTTCAGAGAAATTAGGGTTGCGGAGTATGACCCGTCGACGCCTGTGATTCATGGCGCTTTCCACTTCGGAATTTGTAGCGGATATTCTATCCACATCCTTTATAGGCGGACCGTCCGGTGTTGTCCCCGCGTTAGCCTCCGCCCTGAGTCCGGCTCTGGAGTCCGGCTGGTGGAGGCGTGGCCGGCAGGCTCTCCGGACACAGTCCGGCGAGCGCTTTTTCTGCCAGGGAACCATGGACATTGTTATATTTTAAAGACGATGATCACGAAGCAAGTTTTTAATCATACCTTTGCGACGGCATCTCGGTCCTGACCCCCTTCGTTTTAAGCCTACCCGGCTTCGATGCCCCTTGTTGGCGAGTTCCCACGGGTTCGGCGCGGTGCCCCGATGACCTTCCCTACAAAGTGCAATACATGTGCGGTGGGTAAGGCGTAAAGAAGGGATCCTTCTCAGAAGTTAGGACTCCAGTTTTACTTACATGTGATGCAGGGAGTAGGCCAGGATAATCGGCTATGATGGCCACCAAGGCACCATCACAGTTTGCCTGGTAAAATGTCCTGTCGACGAGCTCCTCAAATACGTCCGGATCTTCTTCAAGTCCGTGGTCGAGGGCCCGGTCAGGGTCCTCTGGCTGTGGAGACGGGCTGTGGACCTCCCTCACAGCTTTTCGCAGTTCCTGCTATGAATTAAGGTAAATATTTGTGCGGGAATGAATAGAGTTGAGTAAAAGAAAGCGGCTCACCCAGCTTTGGGGGTTATACATGGAAACACCATCCCGTGGCTTAATGCGGATAAACTCCTCTTCTTCTCCTTTATACAAATCGGACAGTATTTTCGCCAGAGTGGTTGTGGAGTCCAAACCTTTACGGCGGCAGCGGGTGGCATCGTCTTCTCCATTGAAGTGCCACATGGGTTTCTCCCGATACTGGAGTCGCTGCACCCCCCGCATTATGCATATTGACATAACCTAGATTATTGTCAATCCTGATTTGCCCAGCGTTTTTATCTTGCCCATTAGATAAAGGACCTCTCTGTTATCTTCCTCCTGGGGGCTCTGGGGACGTGTAGCGTTTCTTCAGTGGGGCATTGGCAAACTCAGGAAGGCCCATCCGGATAGGGTCCGGAAGGGAGACGTCCTCCATATAAAACCACTCCGAAGGCTAGTCTTCGGATGTCTTCTTCGGAGTGCCGGACAGGTATCCGGTCTTGGCGATGCGCCATATTTTGGCTCCGCCCACTTGATATATTGATCCCTCCTGAGTGCGGGGGACGAGGCAGAATAGCCTCTTCCATAGCTCGAAATGAGCTTCGCAGCCCAGAAATAGCTCACAAAGGGCTACATAACCTGCGATGTGCAGTATGGAGGCAGGAGTGAAGTTATGCAGCTGGAGGCCGTAATACTCCAGGAGCCCGCGGAGGAACAGATGGATTGGAAATCCGAGGCCCCTCAGCAAGTAAGGGACAAGGCATACTCGCTCCCCCCTAGATGGGTAGGGGAAACTCTCTGCTTGCTCCCCGCCATCGTAAGTGGCTAGTCCGGCTCGGACGGGGACAAGATATGCAGGCGGGAGAAACCTCTGGGTTTGCAACTCCACCAATTGGCCATGGGATATAGAACACTTCTCCCAATCACCTGGCTTAGCGCTACGGGAGCGAGAGGAGGAGCTGCGGCGGCCAGCCATGATGGGATGGCTTTTTTCGGGCACGTTCTGATGGATCCTCACAGGGGGAAGATGGTGTGATTTGGATCTGAGGATCCCCATCCCTTTAATAGACGATTTACTAACATGGTCTGGGTGGCAAATGTAGAAATGCCTGACTTCTCGCTATCGCCCGGCATGTGCAGACTGCCATTATTAAGGTACAGAAGCCGAGGAGTGCAACATTAATGGGAAGCCGGACACTGCTTGTTACAACAGGTACTCAGGGATTTTGGAGAAGAACCCGCCTTGCAATGCCGAAGACAATCTGCGCGCCGGACTCATCGTCATTGAAGCCTGGTTCAGGGGCTACTGAGGGAGTCCTAGATTAGGGGGTACTCGGACAGCCGAACTATGTACTTGTGCAGGACTGTTGGACTATGAAGATACAAGATTGAAGACTTCATCCCATGTCCGGGTGGACTCTCCTTTGCATGGAAGGCAAGCTTGGCAATTTGGATATGTAGATCTCCTTCTCTGTACCCAACTCTATGTAACCCTAGCCCCCTCCGGTGTCTATATAAATCGGAGGGTTTAGTCCGTAGAACAACAACAATCATAATCATAGGCTAGCTTCTAGGGTTTAGCCTCTATGATCTCGTGTTAGATCAACTCTTGTAATACTCATATCATCAAGATCAATCAAGCAGGAAGCACGGTATTACCTCCATCGAGAGGGCCCGAACCTGGGTAAACATTGTATCCCCCGCCTCCTGTTACCATTAGCCTTAGACGCACAGTTCGGGACCCCCTACCCGAGATCCGCCGGTTTTGACACCGGCAATTTGGGCCCTCGATCCCACTCCGTCTTTCTTGTCGGTAGCGGCGGTGGACTCCTCCAGAAGGGGATTTTTTTTCCCTTCTTAGGCGACTCGCCTCCAAGGATGTGGAGGCCGTCCTCTTCTTTCTTCCCCTCGCTGAGGATTGGTTTTCCTCCTCTTCCTCGTCCTCTCCGGAGGAGGAGCGGGCATCAGAGTCTTCGGATATTGTGTCCGAAGTGCCGCGGCAACGAAGGCCGCCCCTGGTCTTTTTGGCCTCCTTCTCGGCCGTCTTCTTTGGCGCCTTGTAAGGCGCTAGGACTAGCATCTTCATCAGAAGTGGGCCGGCCGGTTCTTCTGGCAGTGGGGCCGGACAGTAGATCCACCCCGCCTTCTTCGTCTAGCCCTAAAAGAGTCGTGGAAAACGCATTAAGCATTTCCGTTGGAATATGAATATAGAACATATGACTTGCCAACATACAATGACTTACCGAACTTGCAGGACGGGACAGTTCGTACCCGCGGTCCTCGGCTGAGTCTGGCCATGATTTTGCGGACTTGAAAAGCACTTTCCAGATGTCTTTGTGCGAGGAGCCAAAGAACTCTGGCAGGGTCTGGTGCTTGGCCGGGTCAAATTCCCATAAATTACATGTCCTGTGTTGATAAGGAAGAATCCGACGAACTAACATCACCTGGACTACATTGAAAAGTTTGGTATTCTTGTCTTCCATATCCTTGACGCGCGTCCGGAGCACCGACAACTCGTCGGGCGAAGACCAGTTCAGGCCCTTCTTGGGCCAGGACGTAAACCATAGGGGAGCACCGGATCGGAATTCGGGAGCTGCGCCCCATTTTGCGTCGTGCGGCTCAGTGACGTAGAACCACTGCTGTTGCCACCCTTTGACGGAATCATTGAAAGTACCTGATGGCCAAGTGACACTGGGCATCTTTCTCACCATGGCGTCTCAGCACTCAGCGTGCTCGCCGCTCACTACCTTGGGCTTCACATTCAAAATCTTCAGCCATAAGATGAAGTGTGGCGAGATGCGGAGAAAGGCCTCGCACACGACGATGAATGTTGATATGTTGAGGAAGGAATTTGGGATAGATCATGAAAATCGATCCCGTAGTAGTACATGATGCCGCGAAAGAATGGGTGGAGGGGAAAACCTAGCTTGCGGATAAAGTGAGGGAGGAATACAACCCTCTCGTGGGGTTCCGGGGTGGGGACGATCTGTCCCGCTGTCGGGAGACGATGGCTGATTTTCTTGGCCAGATACCCAGCCTCCCGAAGCTTTTTGATATCCTTCTCCTGGACGGTAGAGGCCATCCACTTGCCTTATGCTCCGGATCCGGACATTTTTCGTAGGGCCTTTGTGGGTGGAGAAGATGAACGCTTGGGTGCTGGAGCTCGAGTGAGAGAGAATGGATGAGCAGAGAAAGGAGAAGGTGTGGGTGAAAAAGGGGAGTCCTTATCTCCTTATAAAGGCTGCAGGGATCCTGCGCCTCCCCACTTGCCCGGTAAACTCGCTTATTCCCCAAGCGCCGCGTTGATGGCGCGGTTGGGTTACCCATACCTGAATTAATGAGAATCCCGTGATAAGGGGACACGATCTCTGCTTCGACAACACATGCTGATAAAACTGCCTCGCAAGATGCGCAGTAGCAGGTTGAGAAAAACGGTTCGAATAATGACCGGGCCGCAGCGTGATGTCATGCTGTGAAGAAGTTGTCAGCAGATTAGACTTGTGGGATATTGTGCTCTCTACGGTGGTATGTGGAATTATTTTTGCAGAGCCAGACATGATCCTTGTGTTAAAGATCTTCTATGGAGTATCCGGAAAAGGAACCCGCCTTGCAATGCCGAAGACGATCTACGCGCCGGACTCATCGTCATTGAAGCCTGGTTCAGGGGCTACTGAGGGAATCCTGGATTAGGGGGTCCTCGGACAACCGGACTATGTACTTGTGCCGGACTATTGGACTATGAAGATACAAGATTGAAGACTTCGTCCCATGTCCGGGTGGGACTCTCCTTTGCATGGAAGGCAAGCTTGGCAATTCGGATATGTAGATTTCCTTCTCTGTAACCGACTCTGTGTAACCCTAGCCCCCTCGTGTCTATATAAATCGGAGGGTTTAGTCTGTAGGAGAACAACAATCAGAATCATAGCCTAGCTCCTAGGGTTTAGCCTCTACGATCTCGTGGTAGATCAACTCTTGTAATACTCATATCATCAAGATCAATCAAGCAGGAAGTAGGCTATTACCTCCATAGAGAGTGCCCGAACCTGAGTAAACATTGTGTCCCCTGCCTTCCGTTACCATTAGCCTTAGACACACAGTTCGGGACCCCCTACCCGAGATCCGCCAGTTTTGACACCGACAGCGCCTCATTCTGGTCTTCAGGGAGTTCTCGCCTATTAAGGTAGGCCAAGAAGGGTTCGGTCCATGGGGCACTGAATGCCATGATAAGATGGGCCGACGGTGATATTTTGGTGGCTGAGCCCCTGATGATATCGGTGTGTTCGGAATTTGGGGTTATAATCGGATCCGGACTTGTGTTGCTGCTCTCCCCTTTCCACACCACGGATGGCTTGAACAGCCTTTCCAGAAAGATGTTAGGTGGGACGGGGTTGCATTTGGCGCCGATGCGAGCAAGGACATCCGCCGCTTGATTACTTTCTTGAGACACATGATGAAACTCGAGCCCCTCGAACCGAGCCGACATTTTGAGAACGGCGTTACGGTAAGACGCCATCTTTGGATCTTTGGCATCAAAATCTCCATTTATTTGAGATATTGCGAGGTTTGAATCCCCACGCACTTCCAGGCGTTGTATGCCCATGGAGATAGCCATCCGAAGGCCATGCAATAAGGCCTCGTATTTGGCTGCATTGTTGGAGTTCGTGTATAATATTTGGAGTATGTACTGAACCGTATCTCCAGTGGGGGATGTAGGGACAATGCCCGCTCCTATGCCCACCAGCATTTTGGAGCTATCAAAGTGCATGGCCCAGTTGTAATATGTGTCGTACTCTTTAGGGAGTTCGGATTCTGTCCATTCAGTGACGAAGTCGGCCAGTACTTGGGATTTAATGGCCCGCCGTGGTCTGTATGTTATGTCGAATGGGAGGAGCTCAATGGACCACTTGGCAATCCGGCCTGTGGCATCGCGGTTGTTTAATATGTCATTGAGTGGTACTTCGGAGGCCACCATGATTGAGCACTCTTGAAAGTAGTGTCGTAGATTCTGGGATGCCATGAAGACTGCATATGCTATTTTTTTGGTAATGAGGGTACTCGGATTTGCATGGTGT
Organism: Aegilops speltoides; assembly: GCA_021437245.1. Lineage (NCBI taxonomy): Eukaryota > Viridiplantae > Streptophyta > Magnoliopsida > Poales > Poaceae > Aegilops > Aegilops speltoides. The sequence continues at coordinate 116,535,519 of CM038145.1, forward strand.
GAGGACGGTGGATACATAGTATACCGGCTTCTGAAGCGGGAATTTGTGTCGGTCCTCCTTTCGTTCGACGACGAGCACCGCACTCACGAGTTGGTTTGTTGCTGATATGTATAATAACATGGGTTCCCCGACGTTTGGTGCGGCTAGGATTGGGTTGCTTGCTAAAAGAGCCTTTATTTCTTCCAGTCCGGCCGTTGCTGCATCCATCCACTCGAAGTGATCCGTGCGTCGGAGAAGGCGATAAAGTGGCAATGCCTTTTCTCCTAATCTGGAGATAAAGTGGCTTAAAGCCGCCACACATCCGGCTAGTTTTTGGACTTGTTTAAGGTCTGTTGGCGTAGCCAACTATGACAAAGCTCGGATTTTGGCTGGGTTCGCCTCAATTCCTCTATTGGAAACAATGAAACCCAGTAGTTTTCTAGTGGGAACGCCGCAAACACACTTTTCCGGATTGAGCTTGATGTCATATGCACGGAGGTTGTCGAATGTAAGATGCATATCTTCTATTAATGACTTGACGTGCCTAGTTTTGATGACGACGTCATCTACATATGCTTCAAATGTCTTGCCGATCTATTTCTCCAGGCATGTTTGAATCATGCGTTGGTAGGTGGCGCTAACGTTTTTAAGTCCGAATGGCATAGTGTTGAAGAAAAAAGGCCTGTATGGGGTAATAAATGCTGGCGTGATCAGACTCCTTCATCTTGATTTGATGGTATCCGGAGTATGCGTCGAGGAAACACAGTGAGTCGTGTCCGGCAGTGGCGTCTATAATCTGATCGATGCAGGGGAGGGGGAAGGGATCCTTAGGGCAGGCCTTGTTGAGGTCTTTGAAATCGACACATAGTTGCCAGGATTTATCCTTCTTTGCTATCATTACCAGGTTTGCTAGCCAGTCCTGGTGTTTTATTTCTCTGATGAATCCGGCCTCGAGTAACTTGGCTAGCTCCTCCCCCATAGATTGCCGTTTGGGTGTGCCGCAGTGTTTGGTTTACTAGCTTATATCCCTTCAGTATGTTTAGGCTGTGTTCAGTCAGCCTGCGTGGGATCCTTGGTGTGACACCCCCGATTCAATCGTACACTAATCATACACGCAAATGTGTACGATCAAGATGAGGGACTCGCGGGAAGATATCACAACACAACTCTAGACACAAATAAAATAATACAAGCTTTATATTGCAAGCAGGGGCCTCGAGGGCTCGAATACATAGCTCGATACACAAGAGTCAGCGGAAGTAACAATATCTCAGTACAGACATAAGTTAAAACAAGGATGCCTTAAGAAGGCTAGCACAAAAGCAGAACAATCGAAGAGGCAAGGCCTCCTTCCTGGGACCTCCTAAACTACTCCTGGTCATTGGCGGTCTCCACGTAGTAGTATCCGTCAGCGGTGGCATCTGGCTCCAAGGATCCACAATTTGGTTGCATCAATCGAAAAGAAGAAAGAAGGGGGAATAGGGGTAGCAAAGCAACCGTGAGTACTCATCCAAAGTACTCGCAAGCATCAGATCTATACTAAGTATGCATTGGTATCAAATGGAAGGTTTGTATCTGTGGACCGAACTGCAGAATGCCAGAATAGAGGGGAAGGCCTAGCCTAACAAAGACTAGCATCTTCAAGCAGCTCCAAGCATCTTGCATCATGTAGAAGAGTAAAGAATAGCATTTTAATATTAAACAAGCATGTTGTAACATTAACGCCCACAGATCCTTCCTCGACTCCCTGCGAGAAAGCAATCTCGAAGCCACATATCCATCACATGTCTCAAGTATCCATTTCTCGTTATATAAGATCAGGATACAAGTCTGAACGTCCATTACCGTGGACACGGTATTCGAATATATATCTTCCCTGCAGGGGTGCACCACATTACCCAACACAGTTGATTACTCTGGCCAGACACACTTTTCTGGGTCAATCCCGGCCTCGGAAGATCAACACGTCGCAGCACTACCTAAGCTCAGCAGAGAGGTCCCTGCTGTTCTACATCCTAAGCACTCCATGGTCTTGGGCCCATCGCCCGCAGAACTCCGGGTGGTTGCAAGTAGGGTGGATACCAGGACTGCCTCAGATGGCCAGCACGATCCGACCATGCCGCACTGCTGAACTAGACGTCTGACAAAGCTTTGGCTGATACTGCGATGTCGAGGCCCAAAACTATTCTCGCATGGTGGTTAGTGCGTAAAGGCCAGAGGCCAACTCAGAACAAATACCCAAACCTGTTAGTGCATTGGGGGCTCACAGAGACGAGCAGAGACTCACGATAATGTGACTCTGTCACCCCATCTCGTGGACTTACGGCAAGGGCCCTGACTGCCCGACCGTGCCACGTGGAAAACTCGCGGGTGCTCTCCGGGCCCGCCCGACCTTCGCATCAACTCGCGGGTACCCCTCAGGGCCGACCCGACTTCAACAATGGTCTCAAGTAAAATCCAGGTAACCGTGTGTCCAAACATCAAGGGGAAAACCAGAGGAACCACCCTCAGTGGATTCCACTCGATGTAATCATCAAGGTGAACATAAGAGGAACCACCCTCGAGGTTCACACTTGAGGGGTCAGCACGTCGTAGTCGACGTATGGTTAAGGAGGAATCACCCTCGATGACCACGACCAAATAGCTACACTACAGAGATCTCATTAGGAGTGATGTATGCGGTACCACCCTCGGCACTCGATAGTATCTCTGCAGAGTTGAGCAACAAAAGGGGCGTGATGTGATGTGAGGTGTCGGGCTCTCATCGTCGATCAGGTTGATTGAGTCGTCGATGATGAAGAAGGGGCAACAAGGACAAGGTGAGGGTCACTGATGGATCACTAACCAACCTATACTAAGCAGTTTAGGATAAGCAGATAAGGTACAATAGCAGGTACAAAAGCAGGCTATGCATCAGAATAGGAGCAATCAATAACAGTAGCAAAATCTAATGCAAGAAAGAGAGAAAAGAATGGGCTATATCAGGATGATCAAAGGGGGGGCTTGCCTGGAAGCTCCGTTGGAAAGGGGGTCGAAGTGTCGTCAATGACGTAGTCGATCATAGGGGCATCAGCAGCGGTCTCGGGGTCTACCAGAGAGAAGAGGGGGAAGAAACAGTAAATACACGCAAACATATGCATAACAAGATAATAGGTGGGGCTAGAGGTGTTCTAACGCAGTGTTAGGCAATACTGGCGAAGGGGGAAAACATCCGGGAAAGTTTTCCCGGTTCTAGACGTTAGTCAGACAAATGAACTGGAGGGGAAAAGTTCGAGGTTTGCTATGCCAGGGATGTGTGGCGGACGAACGGACCGCTTGTTCGGATTCGACTCGTCGTTTAGAGCAACTTTCATGTAGAAAACATTTTCATCAGAGCTACGGTTTAATTTCTATGAATTTTCAAAGTTTTAATAATATTCTGGAATTATTAATAAATCGAAAAGAAAGATTAATCGCTAGGTGCACTCTAGCTCGCTGCATACGTATGTACCAGGATGACATGTGGGTCCAGGGTCCCAAATGACCAAATTAACGCTTGATCGGTCAACAGGGGTGGGCCCCCCTGTCATTGACCCATTTAAAACTAACTACAGATCAGGTAGTTAATTAGTAGATTAAGTTAAATAAGCAATCTTTAATTAAGTTAATTATTGATTAACTAAATTATTATATATATAAAGCATTTTTTAAGGGGGCGTGGGGCCCCAACGTCAGTGGCCCAGGGGGCCAGCGGGCGTGCAATTAGTGGGCGGAACAAGTGCGGGCGTGGGCGCCCGTGTGCGCCCAAGGCCGCCAGGGGGCGGTGACGCCGGCACGGCAGAGGCCGGCCGCGGCGCGGCCAGTGCTCGGGCCGGGCGGCAGCGGCGCGTGGGGCAGCAAGGCAAGTCGCGGGAGCGAAGCAGCAGGAGGCGGCCGAGGGCACGGGCGGTCTCCGGCGGGTGGGAGAGGACGACGCAAGGCGGTTGCAGGGATTGGCCGGCACATCGGCGCGGCGTATGGCGAGGCAAGGCTCGGTAGAGGCGGCGGAGGGCGACATGGGGCAGGGTGGAGAAGGGGAGCTACTCTCCCCCGTTGCATGGGATCAGGGCGGTGAAGCTCGACGACGACCGTCGATGGAGAGGCGATGGAGCGGTGTCGGCGCGGTGGTGAAGCACAGCGACGACGGGAGGCGCAGGGAGGCACTGGATCGAGCCCCTCCCCGATCCAGATGAGTGGGAGAGGTCCGGGGAGGAGGACGAGGCGTCGAGCGAGGGGGCAGGCGACCCGAGGCGGCACCGGGCGCCGGCGTCGAGGTGGCTCCGTCGAGCAGCGTCCGACGGTGAGGTCAGGGCGGTTGCCCTGATCTGGATCGATGGGGAGCAGTGGGGGTGAGGGAAGCGTGGGGGGAGTGGGGATCGGGCTAGGGTTCCATAGGGGAGCGAGGTGGGCCGGTCGGGGTGGGCTGGCCGACTGGGCCGACCAGTTGGCTAGCTGGGCCAGTTGGTCCAGCGTGGGGGAGGGTGTTTCTTTTCCTTTTTTGTAAAAAACTTTTTTTTCTGCTTTATTTAGATTAGGGCATGAAACCACTTTACAGAAAAAAGTTGGTTCATCACGAGTATTAACAAATGAAAATTTGCCACATGATGAACATTTTATTTTAGATATTTGAAAACTTTTGAGTTGACTTGAATTTCAATTTTGAATTTGAACGGGGTTTGAATCAACATGAGTTTATTAATAGTAACCGTGGTGATGTGGCATCATTAGTAGAGTGTTACTGTAGATTAATTATCCGGGCGTCACACCTGGCATATCAGAAGGGTGCCAGCTAATATCTCCTTTTTAGCAGAGAGAACGCCGCAGCATCTTGGCGCCAACCGCTGGGTCCAAATTGAGCCGTGATGGATGTCGCCTTGTCAGTCCATCGGTGGACTTGAAATTTGACTATTTCATCTGCTGGTTTAAAGGACGTGGATTTGGGTCACTTGTCCAGGATCACATTGTCCCTATCCACAGTGGAGCGTAGTGCGGTTAACTCTTCGGCCGCGAGGTCTTTAGACAATGCCTAGAGGGCCAGGGTTGCGGTTTTGTTTTCGGCGCGGAGTGCTATGTCTGGATCACTGGAGAGAGTGATAATTACATTGGGACCGGGAATCTTGAGCTTCATGTACCCATAATGAGGGATAGCTTGGAAGCGTGCAAGTGCATCTCGCCCTAATAAGGTGTGATATCCACTGTTAAACGGGGCCACTTGGAAGGTTATCTCTTCGGACCGATAATTCTCCGGCGTGCCGAATACCACATCGAGTGTGATTTTTCCCGTGCATCACAGCTCCCGATTGGGAATGATTCCCCGGAAGGTCGTGCTACTTTGCTCGATGCGGCTCCTGTCTATTTCCATTTTGTTGAGAGTTTCATCGTAAATGAGGTTTAGTCCGCTGCCGCCGTCCATGAGCACTTTGGTAAGTTGAAAGCCGTCCAAGATTGGACTTAGGACCAATGTAGCTTGTGCCCGGACTGTACAGAATTTTGGTTCGTCACTTGCATTGAAAGTTATGGCCGTGTCGTCCAAGGGGTTTATTGCTTCGACTTGGCAGACTTCGGCGAGGCTGCAGAGTGCCCTTTTGCGCCTATTGTTTGAGGCGAAAGTCTCGAAGACCATCAATACTCCGAAGTCATCGTCTTCCGAGGGGTGTTGTTTTGCGGTATTTTTGATGAGGAGATCCTCGCCGCTCTTGGCCACCTGCCGGAGTATCCAACATGCTCTAAGGCTGTGGGTTGGTATGTTATCCGGCGTTGTGTGTATTTTGCATGGCCTATCGGGCCATCCCTCCAGAATGGTTCCGCGCCCTGCAATGGGCTTCAATTTATTTACTATTGGATCGGGCAATGCACGAGGGTGCATCCTTTTTCCCCGGATGAGGGGTTGAGTGGAAACTGGTGGCTCCCAGGGAGCTGCCTGAGTATTCTAGGCGCTTTCCATTGCGCAGTACTTCTGTACTATGGTTGCCAAGTCAGCGAAGTGTAATATACGACGGCGGTTGATGGCATTGAGGATTCCCTCATCCGTGCGATTATTGCAGAATACAGAGATAGCGTCTCCGTTGCGGCAATCTTTAATCCTGTTTTTAACAAGGAGGAATCTGGCCCAAAAGTGATGCACTATTTCCTCAAACTGGTGTCGTATTTTGCATGAGATCGCGTATATCTGGGAGGGTGGGTGGATTTAAATCCGAACCCTGACCCAATTTGGGCTCCAGAGTTTGAGAAACTTTCGAGCTTAACAGTTCGGGTTCCGGAATATCAACCAATTTTTCAGGTCCGCCGTCCGACTCTAGGTTAGGAGGGCGGGGCACGTCCTTCCACGGACTGGTATCCGGCTCATCGAGATCGGAGATCCGAACAAAGTTCCTCCTCAATATAGAGGGAGAGTTGTTGTATTGCTCCGCTACCACCACTATCTGATGGGTGATCGACGGAGATTTGATTTCTCTCCGATCGGGTTTAAGCCCGATCCGATCATAGTCTGTAGCGACCCCCAAGGCGGCGACGCGATCCAGGAGTTTATTTAAGGACAATAATTCCGTTGGATCCATCTATCCATTTCGAGTATTCGACGTCGACACAGAGGCGATTTTTGATGACCTGAGAAGTCATCGTCGGCCCAACGGCCAAACGGGCGGTCATGGTAAAGCCGCCTAGCCGAAGGGTTTGGCTTGAAGCTTGGGCTCCTCCGGAGGTGATATTGTCCTTGATCACAAGGCGAGCCATCAATCCTGTCTTTGACGTCATAGCGGAACTCTTAATGAAAGCACCAATGTCTATGTCAAAACCGGCAGATCTCGGGTAGGGGGTCCCGAACTGTGCGTCTAAGGTCGATGGTAACAGGAGACGGGGGACACGATGTTTACCCAGGTTCGGGCCCTCTCTATGGAGGTAATAGCCTACTTCCTGCTTGATTGATCTTGATGAATATGAGTATTACAAGAGTTGATCTACCACGAGATCGTAATGGCTAAAACCCAAGAAGTCTAACCTATGTGATTATTATTGCCTCTACGGACTAAGCCCTCCAGTTTATATAGACACAAGAGGGGGGCTAGGGTTGTACAAAGTCGGTTACAGAGAAAAGGAATCTACATATCCGAATGCCAAGCTTGCCTTCCACGCCAAGGAAAGTCCCATCCGAACATGGGACGACGTCTTCTATCGTGTACCTTCATAGCCCAACAGTCTGACCCATGCCAACAGGCCGGCCATCCGAGGACCCATCAATCCAGGACTCCCTCAGGTGTACCATTACCTTTGCCGCTACCTCCAAGCCACTCGCACCCGCCGCGGGGGCGACTGATCGGCGTGACACGGACGCCGCGCGCGCCGAATCTGCCAAGCTCAAGACATTGCGGGACTATCGTCGTGCCCATCGCCTATGCTTCAAGTGCGGCGAGAAGTGGGGGCACGATCATGTCTTCCCCACTTCGGTCCAGCTGCATGTCGTCGAGGAACTTCTTGATATTTTCGGCATCGACAACATCATCGACATGCAACTACCATCGCTAGTCATGGCTATTTCACGCTCGGCAGTGTCCGGGGGCGTGTCGGCGAAAGCGTTCCAATTACACGCATGGATCCAGGGCCGAGAGGTGCTCATGCTAGTGGACTCCGGTAGCATCAGCTCCTTCATCGACCAGGAGCTCGCGACGAGTCTCTCCGACACTCGACCTCTACAACATGCGTACCGCGTCCCGGTGGCGGACGGGGTTGAGCTCCTCTGTTCTGCTGTGGTTCCTACCTATGAGTGGTGCACCCAGGGGCATGAATTTCGCACAGATCTGAAGGTCCTCACCTTGGGCACATATGACACAATCCTTGGCATGGACTGGCTAGAAGCCCCTAGCCCCATGATAGTGGACTGGCATGCCAAGTCACTGGAGTTCTAGTCCCCATTGGGCAGGGTTTGTCTGCAGGGGCACGAAGCAGAATCATCAACCTGTATGCTCGTCAACGCAGTGCAGCTCCAGAGTTTGTGCAAAAACAAGGCAGTCAGACATTGTGCACTTGTGCCCCATCTTTGAAGATCAAACAGAAGGACAGTCAATCCCAGAATGTCTGCAACCCATTCTGGAAGAATTTATCGATGTGTTTGGTGACCCGGAGGGCTTACCACCGAAATGCTCGTATGATCACAGAATACCTCTCCCACCAGGGGCTCAACCTTTTAGCATATGCGCATACCGACACAAGCCCGAGCAAAAAGATGAGATAGAGCAACAAGTTACAAAGCTTTTGAAGTCAGGGGTGATCCAAGTCAGCAACAGTCTGTTTTCGTCTCCACTGATCTTTGTCAAGAAAAAGGATGGTACATGGCGACTTTGCATTGATTACAGACAACTCAATGCTCTCATGTGTGTGGCGAAGTTCCTGGTCCCTGTAATTGAGGAGCAGTTGGACGAGCTGCAAGGGGCTCAGTGGTTCTCTAAATTGGATCCGCGTGCAAGCTATCACAAGATACGGAGTGCTGAAGGTGAAAAGTTCAATACATCGTTCCAAACTCTCTTCGGTCAGTTTGAATTCAAAGTGTTGTCGTTTGGCCTTGCGGGTGGTCCAGCAACTTTCAATGGAGCAATATACACAACTCTGGAGCCAGTTAACAGAAAGTGCGAGTTGCTGCTCTTCGATGCCATCTTAATCTTCAGCGGACTCTCTCTAAACACAACGAGCACCTTCGACAGGTCTTGGCTCTACTGCATAAGGATCAATGGAAAGTCAAACTGAGCAAGTATGTCAACAACAACTAACCTACCTGGGGCAGGTTATCAGTTCCAAAGAAGTGACTACAGAACCAAGCAAGATCAAGGCGGTGGCAGAATGGGAAACACCCAGCAATGTGAAAGAGGTCCGTCTGGGACTCACAGGCCACTACAGACGTTTTGTCCGGCACTTTGGGATGCTCGCACGCCCTCTTTTGAACCTGCTCAAGAAGGGCACGCCCTTTGTCTGTACTTTCATCATGGAACGGGTTTTTCAGGCATTGAAGAAGCAACTGATCACAACCCCGTTCCTAGCCCTGCCAGACTTCTCCCACCAATTCGTCATCGAGACTGACGCCAGCGACAAGGGGGTGGGATTAGTTCTCCAACAATGTGGCCACCCAATCGCCTTCATGAGCACAACTCTGTGCCCGCGATATCAGGGGATGTCCGCCTACGGGAAGGATGAAGGAAATACGCCCTAGAGGCAATAATAATGCTGTTATTTATATTTCCTTATATCATGATAAATGTCTATTATTCATGCTAGAATTGTATTAACCGGAAACTTGATACATGTGTGGATACATGGACAAAACACAGTGTCCCTAGTAAGCCTCTACTAGACTAGCTCGTTAATCAAAGACGATTAAGTTTCCTAACCATGGACATGTGTTGTCATTTGATGAACGGGATCACATCATTAGGAGAATGATGTGATGGACAAGACCCATCCGTTAGCTTAGCATAATGACCGTTAAGTTTTATTGCTATTGCTTTCTTCATGACTTATACATATTCCTTGGACTATGAGATTATGCAACTCTCGGATACCGGAGGAATGTCAGGTGTGCTATCAAACGTCACAATGTAACTGGGTGATTATAAAGATGCTCTACAGGTATCTCCGAAGGTGTTTTGTTGGGTTGGCATAGATTGATATTAGGATTTGTCACTCCGAGTATCAGAGAGGTATCTTTGGGCTCTCTCGGTAATGCACATCATAATAAGCCTTGCTAGCAATGTGACTAATGAGTTATTTGCGGGATGATGCATTACGGAACGAGTAATGATACTTGCCGGTAACGATATTGAACTAGGTATGAAGATACCGACGATCGAATCTCGGGCAAGTAACATACCGATGACAAAGGGAATAACATATGTTGTCATTGCGGTTTGACCGATAAAGATCTTCGTAGAATATGTGGGAGCCAATATGAGTATCCAGGTTCCGCTATAGGTTATTGATCGGAGAGGTGTCTCGGTCATGTCTACATAGTTCTTGAACCCATAGGGTTCGTACGCTTAACGTTCGATGACAATTTGTATTATATGAGTTACATTATTTGGTGACCGAATGTTGTTCAGAGTCCCGGATGTGATCAGGGACATGACGAGGAGTCTCGAAATGGTCGAGAGGTAAATATTGATATATTGGATGATAGTATTCGGCCATCGAAAGTGTTCCGGATTGTGTCAGGTACATATCGGAGTACCAGGGGTGGGTTACCCGACCCCCCCGGGGGAAGATATGGGCCATATGGGCCATAAGAGGGAGGCACACCAGCCCACAAAGGGGTGGCGCGCCCCACACAGGGAAGGAGGACGAATTAGACTTGGAGAGGGGGCAGCTGATAACCCACAAGTGTAGGGGATCGCAATAGCTTTCGAGGGTAGAATATTCAACCAAAATTTATTGATTCGACACAAGGGGAGCCAAAGAATATTCTTAAGTGTCGTGGTATGCTGTGGGCACGAGCACCTATGGGGCAGGGGGCCCCTTCTAGTCCGGCAAGGGAGCGGAGGGCGCACGCAGAGCAGATCGAGGCGACGGCACGCGGGGCTTTTTACCCAGCCGAGCTCTCCGAGAGATAAAACTCCTACCGTTGCTTTGTGTTTGTATTTGTTCTTGCTCGAGAGCGTGAGCGCAGTAGTGGTGTGATGTGTCGATGGATCAACCCCTTCTACGCGCGCATGGGCCTCCCTTTATAGTCTAAAGGGGTCACCGGCTGTGGCAACGCAGAAAGAGGGGGTAAAAGAGTAAAACGCAGGTTGGTACAACAAGAAACCAACAAAGGTCCCCTACCTAACTCGATGGCAGGGACAAGGGCATTTAATGCCCGTCCGTCCACCCCAACAAAGGTAAGGAAACGACCGTTAGGGCGCCACCGATTGCCACGATGGCCTCCTTGTCGCTTGCCACCCGCGACCGCATGGCTGCACAAATACCGCCACGCGCTCCGGATGGCCCCGGGTGACACGCCGTTGGATGCGGTGGAGCTTGGGTGCACGGTGGCAGCTTTGCCGGGCGAAGCCGCCGCTGCCCTTCTTCTTTCGTCGTGCCGCAAGCTTGCCGGCCGCCAGCCTTGCCGGACGCCTGGGCGCCGTGGCAAGTTTTCTCGAAGCGCCTTTGTTGGCCTTCCCAAAGAAGCTGCTCTTGCCGGGCCTCGCTCCTCCCGCAAGTTCTTCTTGCCGGGCTTTGTCTACTTGGTTGACACTTTGTTCTTGAATGGCAAGAATGGAAATGACGGAGGGTCTTGGCGACGCTCATGCGAGCCTTGCCACAGGTGTCGCAACCGCCTGCAGACAAGTTCGGGGTACTAAGGTACCCCTACTTTAGTACACCGATAGGAGCCCCGGCTCGGGCCATACACGTGCCGAAGCGCTGTTGGGCAGCCCAAAATAAAGGCACGGCACGCGCGGGCTCGGGTCCAAACCGAATCCACTCCAGATCCACCGCGCTTCTCTCGCGAACGACACGCCAAATTGCGGAATCGTGGGGAGAACGTGGTCAACACTTAATTCCAGTGAAATGCATAACGCTCAGATCCCCTCGCTTATAAGCAGAGGAAGCAGGTCGTTCCCCACTTTTGCCACTTGCGCCTTCCTTCGAAGCTCCGCCGCCCTCCGCTTCCCGAGTCGAAAGAGAGCAGCGCTCCGCCGCCCATTGTTGCCGCCGTCGCCTTCGCCTCCCCCCACTGCTTCCGCCATGGCTCCGAAGACCGGGAAGGCTGCGAAGACTGCGAAGGCTGCGAAGGCTGTGAAGTCGGCCGAGGCGCTGGAGCTCGAGGCGCTGCGCAAGAAGCGAGTGCTTTTCCTCCCCGGGATGTTCTCTTGGTGTCTTCTGGCACCCGTAGTTCGCCTAGGCGCCTCTTTTGCCCTCTTTGCCTCCTTGACCTACCTCCTAAAAAGGGGGACAGGAAAGGGATTACGGGCATCTTATCTTTTTAGTTTGTAAGCCTTCGGGCCTTAGCTGCATTTAAAACTTGTAATCCTCTCTTTCATGTTTTTCATCCTTTATGGACTGTACCCGAATGGGTTGTTTTTTAATGAAAAAGGGGAAGCTTGCTATGCCATATCCTTTACCTGACTCTATGCCTTGTATGTCTTTACCCTACGTTTTGAGGGAACTTGCCGGCGCAAGCACAGCTTGCCGAAAAGCGAACATCAAGAGTCACGGGCGGTGTCGCCCCGCAAGAAATCTTGTCGGGCTAGTTGCAGCTCACTTGTATTGTTGAGCGGACTCAAAACAAATCAAGGGCGCAACTTAGCCACGATTCGATTCCTCCGCCGCATGTGTTTTTCATACAAGGCACGGCCGCTCTGTGACGCCGCTTCGCTGCTTCCCACCCATAAGAGGATGCGTGATGAGGGACGAAAAGCTTATCTCGATATCGCAGCCCCGCGACTCGCTTGCCGGTGGTGAATCTTGGCATTCGCAGCCCCAAAGAACTCGCTTGTCGATCCAGTGCCAACAAGACCTTTCTTCTCTTTCTTGTCCTTGCCACGCTAGATGTGTCATAAGAACAATCTCTTAGAGCGCCGCAAGTTATTTATCGTAATATATAACTTTATTCTAAGCAAAGCTTGCTATGTTATGCCCTTTACTTGATTCGGTGCCTTGTATGTTTCTACCCTACGCTTTGAGGGAACTTGCCGGCGCGAGCACGCTTGTCGAGTGCGAAACATCGCAGACTACCGGGCGGTGCTGCTTTCCGCAAGAAACCTCGTCGGGCTGGTTGCAGCTCACTTGTATTGTTGAGCGGACTCGAAAACAAATCAAGGGCTTAACTTAGCCACGAGTCGATTCCTCCGCGCATGTGTTTTCCATACAAGGCACGGCCGCTCAAGGAACATAACTTTAAAATTTTGAAACCGATCGCGCTTATGGCGTTGATTGCTATGTTATATCCTTTATTCTGTCGCTTCCTTGTATGTCTCTACCCCACGCTTTTAGGAACTTGCCGGCGCAAGCACACTTGCCGAAAAGCGGAACATCAGCAGTCTGGCCGGCGGTGCTGCCTCCGGCAAGAAACCTTGTCGGGCTAGTTGCAGCGCTCTTTCACTTGTTGAGCGGACTCGAAACAAAGTAAGGGCGCAACTCAGCCACGAGCCGGTTCCTCCGCGCACAGGTTTTCCATACAAAGCGCGGCAGTTCAAGGAATATAACATAAGAATTTGAAAAGCTCAGACTTGGGCAACTTAGCTTTTCTGTCGTCTGTGTCCCGGCAAGGTTGCGCTTCTTTGAACGGCGCCAAATGCTATGTTGTCTCCTTTACTTGATTCCATCCCTTGTATGTTTTTACCCTTATGCTTTTTAGGGGACTTGCCGGTGCAAGCACACTTGCTGAGTGCGGAACATCGCAGCTCGCCGGGCGTGCGCCTCCCGAAGAAACCTTGTCGGGGCTAGTTGCAACGCGCTTTCATTTGTTGAGCGGACTGGAAAACAAAGTAAGGGCGCAACTCAGCCACGAGCCGGTCCCTCCGCACATAGGTTTTCCATACAAGGCACGGCCGTTCAAGGAACATAACATAAGAATTTAAGAACGACTGTGCTCTAGCTCGATGGTGCGTCCTCGACGGCGTAGCGCAGCGCTCTGAAGAGGCGCGCTTGCCGGAGTGGGCATCAGAGCTACGCTTGCCGGACTTAGTCTCTTGTGAAGCTGTCTTTGCTTTCTTGCACTTGCCGGTGGAGCTCGATGGTGCGTCCTCGACGGTAGCGCAGCACTCCGAAGAGGTGCGCTTACCGGAGTGGGCATCAGAGCTACTCTTGCCGGACTTAGTCTCTTGTGAAGCTGTCTTTGCTTTCTTGCACTTGCCGGTCGAGCTCGATGGTGCGTCCTCGACGGTAGCGCATCACTCCGAAGAGGTGCGCTTACCGGAGTGGGCATCAGAGCTACTCTTGCCGGACTTGTCTGGCGCTGGAGGGTAATCTAGAAGCAGCCGGCTCGCCGCCGCCTCCGAGTCTTGGGCGGCGGGTGAGCGACGCGAGGTGCGAGACATGCTCAAACTCCTAACGGTGTTAGAAGGAGCAGATCTCGCCCAGCGATCAAGATCAAGGCTGCGTGCTAACGTGCCGGGCGCGTATGTTGGCCTTGAACGCCCCGTGACCCAAAGCAGCTTGGCCTTGTTCCATCGCGAGCACGGGCGCCAAGAGCGCCGTGGCGTTGTCGATCTTGCACCTCCCGGAGGGGTGCGGTGGATGTGCAGACGCTGAACCTTGCGGGGCTTTGTCCTGGAGCGGTGACGATGTGAGTCCTCGCCGGCGCCCGCCTCCGCCAGCCAGCCCACCCCACCGCCCGCTTGCTCCGGTGGCGGTAGGACACCGCAGACGGAGCGGCTACCTCCAAGTTTTCTTCTTGTGCCATGTCGATGAAGATGTTGATGTAGCGCCGCAGACGCCGGATCGATGCTCACGACCTCGACGCTTCTACCGGGCGCGCCAAAGATGTCATGGCCGGTCAGGGCACGAGCACCTATGGGGCAGGGGCCCTTCTAGTCCGCAAGGAGCGGAGGGCGACGCAGAGCGATCGAGGCGACGCACGGGGGCTTTTTACCCAGCCGAGCTCTCCCGAGAGATAAAACTCCCACCGCTGCTTTGTGTTTGTATTTGTTCTTGCTCGAGAGCGTGAGCGCAGTAGTGGTGTTGATGTCGAATGGACCGAACCCTTCTACGTGTGCATGGGCCTCCCTTTATAGTCTAACGGGGTCACCGACAGTGGCAACACGTAAAGAGGGGGTAAAGAGTAAAACACAGGTTGGTACAACAAAGGTCCAACAAAGGTCCCTACCTAACTCGACGGCGGGGACAAGGGCATTTAATGCCCGTCCGGTCACCCCAACAAAGGTAAGGAAACGACCGTTAGGGGTGCCATCGAACGCCACGATGGCCTCCTTGTCGCTTGCCACACCGCACCGCGATGGCTGCACAAATACCGCCACGCGTGCTCGGATGGCCCCGGGTGACACGCCGTTGGATGCGCTGGAGCTTGGGTGCACGGTGGCAGCCTTGCCGCTGGCGAAGCGCCGCTGCCCTTCTTCTTGTCGTGTCGCAAGCTTGCCGGTCGCCGGCCTTGCCGGACGCTGGGCATCCCGCAAGTTTTCTCGAAGCGCTTTGTTATTCCCGGCAAGCTGCTCTTGCCGGGGCCTCATTCTTCCCGACAAGTTCTTCTTGCCGGGGCTTTGTCTACTTGGTTGACACTTTGTTCTTGAATGGCAGTAAATGGAAATGACGGAGGGTCTTGGCGGACGCTCAAGCAGCCTTGCCACGGGTGTCAGAATCGCCTGCAGACAAGTTCGGGTACTAAGGTACCCCTACTTTAGTACACCGACATTAAGTATTAGCAGTTGAGTTGTCAATTCGACACACCTGGATAACTTAGTATCTGCAGGAAAGTATTTAGTAGCAAAGTAGTAAGATAGTAATGGTAACAGTGGCAAAAGTGAAGATAGCAGTTTTGTAGTAGTTGTAACAAAGAGCAACGAAAAGTAAATAAGCTAAGTACAATATGTGAAAAGCTCAGAGGCATTGGATCGTTGATGGATAATTATGTCGGATGCGATTCCTCATGTAATAGCTATAACATAGAGTGACACAGAACTAGCTCCAGTTCATCAATGTAATGTAGGCATGTATTCCGAATATAGTCATACGTGCTTATGGAAAAGAACTTGCATGACATCTTTTGTCCTACCCTCCCGTGGCAGCGGGGTCCTAGTGGAAACTAAGGGATATTAAGGCCTCCTTTTAATAGAGAACCGGAACAAAGCATTAGCACATAGTGAATACATGAACTCCTCAAACTATGGTCATCACCGAGAAGTATCCCGATTATTGTCATTTCAGGGTTGTCGGATCATAACACATAGTAGGTGACTATAGACTTGCAAGATAGGATCAAGAACTCACATATATTCAGGAAAACATAATAGGTTCAGATCTGAAATCATGGCACTCGGGCCCTAGTAACAAGCATTAAGCATAGCAAAGTCATAGCAACATCAATCTCAAAACATAGTGGATACTAGGGATCAAACCCTAACAAAACTAACTTGATTAGATGGTAAATCTCATCCAACCCATCACCGTCCAACAAGCCTACGATGGAATTACTCACGCACGGCGGTGAGCATCATGAAATTGGTGATGGAGGATGGTTGATGATGACGACGGTGATGAATCCACCTCTCTGGAGCCCCGAACGGACTCTAGATCAGCCCTCCCAAGAGAGATTAGGGCTTGGCGGCGGCTCCGTATCGTAAAACGTGATGAAACTTTCTCCCTGATTTTTCTCTCCGTGAAACGGAATATATGGAGGTGGAGTTGAGGTCGGTGGAACATCAGCGGGCCCATGAGATAGGGGGGCGCGCCCCCACCCTTGTGGATAGGGTGCGGGCCCCCTGGCCTTGATTCTTTCGCCGGTATTTTTTATATTTTCCAAAAGTTATCTCCGTTGATTTTCAGGTCATTCCGATAACTTTTGTTTTCTGCACAATAAACAACACCATGGCAGTTCTGCTGAAAACAGTGTCTGTCCGGGTTAGTTTCATTCATATCATGCAAGTTAGAGTCCAAAACAAGGGCAAAAGTGTTTGGAAAAGTAGATACGTTGGAGACGTATCAACTCCCTCAAGCTTAAACCTTTGCTTGTCCTCAAGCAATTCAGTTGATAAACTGATAGTGATAAAGAAAAACTTTTACAAACTCTATTTGCTCTTGTGTTGTAAATATGTAAAGCCAGCATTCAAGTTTTCAGCAAATATTATGAACTAACCATACTCACAATAACACTTAGGTCTCACATTTACTCATATCAATGACATAATCAGTTAGCGAGCAATAATAATAAAACTCAGATGACAACACTTTCTCAAAACAATCATAATATGATATAACAAGGTGGTATCTTGCTAGCCCTTTCTGAGACCGCAAAACATAAATGTAGAGCACCTTTAAAGATCAAGGACTGACTAAACATTGTAATTCATGGTAAAAGAGATCCAGTCAAGTCATACCCAATATAAACCAATAATAATGAATGCAAATGGCAGTGTGCTCTCCAGCGGGTGCTTTTTATGAAGAAGGTGATGACTCAACATAAAAGTAAATAGATAGGCCGTTTGCAAAGGGAAGCAGGGATTTGTAGAGGTGCCAGAGCTCGATTTTAAAATAGAGATGAATAACATTTTGAGCGGCATACTTTCACTATCAACGCAACAACTATAAGATGGCGATATCTTCCATGCTACATACATTATAGGCGGTTCCCAAACAGAATTGTAAAAGTTTATACTCCCCCACCACCAACAAGCATCAATCCATGGCTTGCTCGAAACAATGAGTGCCTCCAACTAACAACAGCCCTGGTGGAGTTTTGTTTAATTATTTTGATTTGCTTTGATCTTTTGGATCATGGGACTGGGCAACCCGGTTACCGGCCATTTTCTCGTGAATGAGGAGCGGAGTCCACTCCTCTTGAGAATAACCCACCTAGCATGGAAGATACAGACCGCTGTAGTTGGAACATGAGCTGCTCGAGCATACAAAACATCGTTTAATTTGAAGGTTTGGAGTTTAGCACATACAAATTTACTTGGAACGACAAGTAAATACCGTGATATAGGAAGGTATGATGGACTCATATGGAACAACTTTGGGGTTCATGGAGTTTGATGCACAAGCAGATTCCCGCTTAGTACAGTGAAGGCTAGCAAAAGACCGTGAAGCTTACCAACCGAGAGAGCGACAACAATATGAACATGCATTAAAATTAATTTACACCAAGTACAAGCATGAGTAGGATATAATCCACCATGAACATAAATATCGTGAAGGCTATGTTGATTTGTTTCAACTACATGCGTGAACATGTGCCAAGTCGAGTCACTCAATTCATTCAAAGGAGGATACCATCCCATCATACCACATCATAATCATTTTAATAGCATGTTGGCACGCAAGGTAAACCATTATAACTCATAGCTAATTAAGCATGGCACAAGCAACTATAATCTCTATATGTCATTGCAAATATGTTTACTTTATAATAAGCTGAATCAGGAATGATGAACTCATCATATTTACAAAAACAAGAGAGGTCGAGTTCATACCAGCTTTTCTCATCTCAATCAGTCCATCATATATCGTCATTATTGCCTTTCACTTGCACGACCGGACGGTGTGTATAATAATAATAGTGCACGTTGTCGGTGTACTAAAGTAGGGGTACCTTAGTATCCCGAACTTGTGCACGGGCAGTCGCAGCGTCCCGCGGCAAGGCTTGCCGGGCGTCCGCCAAGATCCTTTGCTATTCCTATTACTACCATTCAAGAACAAAGTGTCTCAACTGAGAAGACAAGGCCCCGGCAAGAGGAGCTTGCCGGGAAGGACAAGGTCCCGGCAAGAGGAGCTTGCCGGGAAGGCCAACCAAGGCATTTCAAGAGACTTGCCGCGACGCTACCGCTGCCCCAAAGACCCGGCGAGCGATAAGCTTGCGGGTGCGACAAGATAACGATCATGCAAGGTGCTTGCATGGCGGTTACCACTCGCGCCCACGCCCAAATAAGATCCGACGACGTGTCGCCGCAGATCGCTCTCGGCGCGACGTGGCGAGTAGTCAGGCAGCCAAGCGGTGCGAGGTGGCAAGTGGAGATGACGAGAAGTCCATCTTGGCGATCGGTGGCGCCTCTAACGGTCGCTTCTCGCGACTGTTGGGCGACCGGACGGGCATTAAATGCCCTTGTCCCTACCATCGAGTTAGGTAGGGGCATCAGAGATAGCGGTTGTACCGACCCCTTTTTTACTTTTTTACCCTTCTTCGTACCACCTGCCGGTGACCCGCTTAGCCTATAAAAGGAGGCCCATGCGCACGAGAAGGGGTTCACCTATTCGAAACTACAGAACGCCACGCTCTTGAGCAAGAACACAATACAAACACAAAGCAGCAGAGGAGTTTTATCTCCCGGAGAGCTCCGGCCGGGTAAAATCTCGCGCTTCGCCGACCGCTGCAGGCGCCCGCCCCTCGCCGACCGAGAAGGCCCCGCCCCATAGGTGCTCGCTTCCCACGACATCTTTGGCGCGCTGTAGGGGCGCCGAGGTTGTGCGAACTCGATATGGTGTTCGCGCTACATCATCATCATTCGCCGACATGCCACCAAAGAAGAAGGCTTCGAGGTGGTTGGTCCGTCTGCGCCGATCCCACCGCCACAGAGCGAACGGGCGGTCGGGTAGACGCCGCGAGGAACGGGCGCCGACGGGGACTCACATCGTCACCAGTTCAAGGACAAGGCCCCGCAAACTTCGGCGTCTCGTAGATGCGCCGCGCCCTCTCAGAGGCGCGATCGACAACGCCATGGTGCTCCTAGCACCGTGTTTCGCAAGAGAACAAGTCCAAGCCGGGCGGATCGCGGACGCCTAAGGTCAACATACACGCCAAAGATGTTGGCGCGAAGCGCAAAGACGGTCGCTCGACGAGATGTTGCTCCTTCTAACATCAAGAAGTTTGAGCATATCACGCCTCGCGTCGCTTCGCCCCCGCCAAAACCCTGTAAGAAGTGTTGCCCGAGCTCAATCAAGCATTAGATTACCCTCCAGCCAACAAGATCGACGATCGAGGATCACCATCCGTAGCCTCATCGGCCGCCAACGGCGATAAGCCCCGCAACCAAGCACTTCAAGCCGCTGCAAGACGTTTAGGCGCAAGCCGATGGCGATAAGACCGTGGGGTGCCACCACCATGCACTCCCGCCAAGGCCAAGATCGCCGACTCGCCGCTAACCTCGACACCGACTCCACCACGCCGCCGGACCCGTGAGCTCGCCGCGATCAGCGCCAAGTTCTCCAAGAACAACGACACGAAGACGCCGCACCGTGATCGAAGGCCGAAGAGAAGCGCGTCGGTCCGACCAGCGCTACTGGGCCCACTCGTCGATATGCATGCGCCAGGAACTAGGCGACTTGTCAGACGCGTAGGTTGCCCTGCGCTCACTCGTGAGCTGCGGCAGTCCAAAGGGCCTAGTACCAAGAACTTCGCCGACGCATTCCAAGAAGTACGACGGCAGGATACATCCGCCGGAGTTCCTCAAGATCTACACCATCGCTGTGCAGCGCCGGGCGCGACGAGAAGATCTCGCCAACTATTTCCGCTGGTGCTCAAGCCAATGTCGATCTTGGCTCATGCACTTGCCGGACAACCCATCTCCTCATGGGCGGATCTGCGCTATCAGCTTGTCGGCGCCTTCATAGGCGCCACAAGCCCCATGGTCGAAAGCGATCTTCATTTACTCGCCTGAAGGGAGGAGAACCCCGCGCAAGTTCATACAGAGATTCAGCCAGTGCAGCGAACATCCCGAGATGTCCACCCCGCCGCGGTTATCGCTGCTCCATCGAACGCGCGAATCCGCAGGATGAGGGAGGAGATGGCGATGTGCAAAATCAGAGATGTCAGCGAGCTATATGCTCTGGCCGACAAGTGTGCACGTGCTGAAGAAGGGAGGAAACTCCCCGGAGAGAACGCAGGAGCAGAGGATCTGACAGTGAGGATGCAGCCCCGGCAAAGAAGAACCAGAGGCGGAATAACAGAAAGAGGACAGCTAAGGATGTGTTTGTTGTTGAGCAGTCCGGCAACGGAGGTGGCGCCGAGAAGGTCAAAGCTGGTGACTCCGGCGAGGCCGTGGTGGCCGCCGACAAGCAGGACGGCTCCGGCAAGCAGTACTGCAAGATCCACCGCACCAAGGGCCATGATCTCCAGGCCTGCAAGAAAGTTGAGCAGCTTGTTGAGCTGCAGAAAGCTGAATACGAGCAGCGCGACAAGGAGAAGGCCCAAGAAGGTGGTGGAGGATCCGGTAAGAAGCGTCCCGCCCGGGGAGGGCGCCGCGGCACGGCTAAGCAGCGGCAAGGAGACAGGCCTCCCCGCGGCCGCGACAAGGATGAAGACGAGGATGAAGACGAAGAGATGGATGAGGATGAGACCGACGAGCAGGAGTTCCAGAAGGCAACAGAGGTTTTGTGCATCGACGGCGGTGCTTCTCTGCAGACCTCGCATCGCCAACTCAAACAGTGGGTGCGGGAAGTAAATGCAGAAGAACCGTCAGTTGAATCGCGCAAGCTCTGGCGGTCCAAAGACGCCCATCATCTTTGACGTTGAGGATCACCCTGATCGCATAACTGCGGTCGGGTGCTTGCCGATGTTGGTTTCGCCAACAATCCGCAACCTCAGGGTCACGAAGATGTTGGACGACGGCGGGGCCGTCTTGAATCTGATCTCCTCCGCGGTGCTCTAGAAGCTCCAGATCCCCGACAGCGAGCTCGAAGAGACTGGTACCTTTCAAGGAATCAACCCGGGAAGGAGCAAGACGAAGGGGAAGATTACACTGCCAGTGACATTTGGCAGCGAGCTGAACTTCAGGACAGAGAAGGTCACCTTTGACGGTGCTGATTTCCCATTGCCCTACAATGGGATACTTGGCCATACAGCGCTCGCCAAGTTCATGGCAGCCTCTCACTACGCCGCAACGTGCTCAAGATGCCCGGTCCGATAAGGTCATTTCGCCCTCGGCGACAAGAAAGATGCACTTATCTGCACCGACAAGATCTACCGGGAAGCAGCAGCCGCAGCAGATCGCGAAGACACTTTCCACCGAAGCTCCCGGGGAAGAAGAAGACCAAGTCCGCAAGAGTAGCTCGATGCCCACTCCGAAAGCGCACTCTTCGAGTGCTGCGCTACCGCCGAGGACGTGCCATCGAGCTCCACCGGCAAGTGCAGAAGGCAAAGACAGCTTCACCAGAGACCAAGAAAGTGGCCGCTAAGGAGGACGGCACCGGTGGTACGCTCACCATCGCGCCACGCTTGACCCTAATTGGAAAGCGTGTTTCGCTGCCTTCCCGCGGGCGAATGTCGGCGTGTTTGCATGGCAACCGCCCGACATCCCCGTGTTCCTGTGAAAGTAATCGAGCACCACCTTGCCGCTCTGTCCTCACGCCGCCCGCAAGCAGAGAGTAAGGAAACAAGCAAAGGAGCGACAAGAGTTTATTGCGTAAGAGATCAAGAAGTTGGAAGCAGCAGGCTTTGTCCGAGGAGTACTCCATCCAACGTGGTTAGCCAATCCAGAGTTGTGCGCAAGGCGAACGGGAAGTGGAGGCTTTGTATTGACTTCACTGATGTTAATAAAGCTTGTCCCAAAGATCCATTTCCCTTGCCGCCGCATTGACCAGATTGTCGACTCCACGGCAGGATGTGATTTGCTTTCATTTCTTGATGCGCATCAGATATCATCGATCTTCATGGCGTAAGAAGATGAAGAGAAACCGCATTCATTACTCCATGTGGCACGATCGCTTTGTATGGATGCCTTCGACTAAAGAATGCTGGTTCAACGTTTGCAAGGGTAGTCAGTCATGCTTTTGAGCCGCAGTTGCACAGAAATGTAGAAGCCTACATGGATGACATAGTGGTCAAGAGCAAGGACAAAGCAACTTTGATCCAAGATTTAGACGAGACTTTTGCAAATCTGCGCAAGATCAATCTCAAGTTGAACCCCGAGAAGTGCGTGTTTGGAGTTCCTTTCGGCAAGCTTCTCGGGTTCTTTATATCTCAGAGGGGGATTGAAGCCAATCCCGACAAGATCAAGGCCATTGAGCAGATTGAAGCGCCGAAGCGCGTCAAGGATGTGCGAAGGCTTGCCGTTTATGCTGTTGCTTTCAAGAGGTTCATCTCTAAGTTCGTTGAAGGCTACCGCCATTTTTCAAAATTTTGAAAAAGGCAGGTCGAATGAAATGGACTCCGAAGCGGAGGCTGCGCCACAAGACTTGAAGAGATACCTATCCTCCACTCAAGATTTGTCGCACCTAAGCCACAAGAGAAGTTGTTGCAGATCTAGCCGCAACCAATCAAGTGGTTAGTGCTGCGTTAGTAGCGGAGAGGGAGGCGATGATGAGCCAAAGAATCATGCAAGCGAGTCCAATGACAAGTAGGGGCTTCCCAACAAGCTCGTCCCGCAAGGATGGATCTGCAGCCACGTGAAGAGAAATGTAAGAAGATGGTGCAATACCAGCTTTATTTTGTCGGGCTTCTTCGCAGGGGCTAGATCAAGGTACTCGTGTGTGGTTGCTTTTCAATCTTCTCATGGCCTCGAGGAAGCTGCGCCATTATTTTCAAGCACATGAGATCACAGCTTGTCACTCGCTCGCTAAAGAGGATATTGCGTAATCCGTAAGCAACAGGCAGGATTGTCGAGTGGGCACTGGAACTGTCGAGCTTTGGCCTCAAGTTTGAAAGTACTTCAACAATCCAGAGCCGAGCATTGGCAGAATTCATAGCAGAATGGACGCCAACACCTGATGAAGAAACTCCGGAGACGAGGATCCCCGTCAAGGAAGCAAGCAAAGAATGGGTCATGTACTTTGATGGTGCCTTTTCGCTGCAAGGCGTCGGTGCGGGCGTGTTACTTGTCGCACCCACCGGAGAGCACCTCAAGTATGTGGTCCAGATGCACTTCCCCAAGGAGCAAGCAACAAACAATACTGCAGAGTATGAAGGCTTGCTTGCCGGACTTAGGATCGCGGTAGACCTTGGGATAAAGAAGCTTATTGTCAGGGGTGACTCACTGCTTGTCGTCTGCCAAGTAAACAAAGATTATCAGAGTCCATTGATGGAAGCCTACATTCATGAAGTGAGGAAGTTGTAAGAGCATTTTGACAGCCTGCAGATGGAACATGTTCCAAGAGCTCAGAACGACATTGCGGATGGCCTGTCAAAATGCGCCGCACTCAAGTTGCCTGTGGAACCAGGGATCTTTGTGCTCAAGCTGACTCAACCATCTCAGAACACCATCAACTCGGACAGAGCAAGAAGAGGAAGTTGATTTCTGGTGACTACTTTCCGGCTGAGCTCCCCGAAGCCGCTGCCAAGAAGGTCCCCAAGATCAACGCCAAGAGTGCTGAGGAGCGGTCTGCTCCGACAAGCCCCACGGTTTGTTTCGTTGAAGTAGACGCTCCCGACAAGTTTTGCTCCGGCAAGCTTGCCGGGGGACATCAAGCTCCGGCTGAATCACAGATTCTTGCCATGGAAGAAGATGTTCCCGCAGCAGCATTTGCGCCTTTAGTCCTTGTCGTCGAGCCTCAAGCTCCGGCATGGGCACAACAGATCGTCCGTTTCCTCCAAACAGGAGAACTTCCCGAAGAGCAACAAGAAGCGGAGAGAGTAGCCCGGCAATCAAGTATGTATCAGTTTGTCGATGACATACTATAAAGAAGAAGATTCAACGGAGTGAAATTGAAGTGTATTCCCCGGGAAGAAGGACAAAGAATTGCTGGCGGAGATACATGGAGGCATATGTGGTCACCACATTGGCGCAAGAGCACTTGCCAAGAAGGTTTTTTTGGCCAACAGCCTCCAGATGCAACCGCACAAGTAACCAAGTGTGAAGCGTGCAGTTCACTCCAGCAGATACATCGACCAGCTCAAGCTCTCCAGACGATCCCTTTATCCCGCCATTTTCGGTCCGGGGCTCGACATCCTCGCCCCTTTCCCGAGCTGTCGGGGCTTTGAATACTTGTACGTGGCAATCGACAAGTTCACAAAGTGGCCGGAAGTGGAAGCAAGGAGGAAGGTGACAAGACAACAAGCAATCAAGTTCTTCAGTCGATTGTTTGCCGCTTCGAGTACCTAACAGATCATCACCGATAATGGCACACAATTCACGAGCCGCACCTTCATACAAGACGCCCAAGATCTTGGCGCTAAGATCTGCTTCGCTTCGCTGCTCATCCGAGAAGCAACGGTCAAGCGGAGAGGGCAATGCTGAAGTGCGCGCAGCTCAAGACAAGAACTTTCGACAGTCGCACAAGTGCGGAAGAAATTGGATCGAGGAGCTGCCGGTGGTTCTTTGGTCGAGCAGGACGACGCCAAATCGAGCCACTGGCCAGACACCTTTTGCTCTTGTCTACGGAGCAGAGGCAGTTCTCCCCATGGAAATCGTATACGGCTCGCCTCGAGTGCTCGCTTATGATGAGCTTTGTAACACCCTCGATGCGGCTATATCTCCCACGTGTCGAAGCACGACTTAGAGGCATAACCGCATTGAAAGCAATGTCGCAAGTCAGGTAAGCTTCACACAACCCATGTAATACATAAGGGAAAGAGATACATAGTTGGCTTACAATCGCCACTTCACACAATTACATGAATAAAGCATTACATCAACCAGATACAATCAAGGTCCGACTACGGAACCAAAATAAAAGAAGAACCCCCAAATGCGATAAAAGGTCCCCGATTGACCCTAACCGACTCCACTCATCGATCAACTAGAACGAAACAACACAAAGGGCAATATCTTCATCGAGCTCCTCCTTGAGCTTGGTTGCGCCACCGCCGGTAACATAGGCACCGCAAACCGGTTTTGAAGTATCCGTGAGCCACGAGGACTCAAAGAATCCCATTACCATGGGTATCAAGACTAGCAAAGCTTAATGGGAAAGGAAGGGCAAGGAGGTGAGGTTGCAGCAGCGACTAAGCAAGTATAGTGGCTAACATACGCAAATGAGAGCGAGAAGAGAAACAAGCGAACGGTCGTGAAGCTAGCAATGATCAAGAGGTGATCCTCAACACCTACTTACGCCAATCTCGTAAACCGTGTTCACTTCCTGACCACGAGAAGAGACCATCACGGCTACACACGCGTTGATGCGCTTTAATTCGGATCAAGTGACAAGTTATCTACAACCGACATTAACAAATTCCCATCTGCCACATAACCGCGGGCACGGCTCTCGAAAGTTTAAACCCCGCAGGGTGTCCCAACTTAGCCCATGACAAGCTCTCGCGATCATCGGCGAATAGACCTTCACCCGAGACACTCCGATCGACTCGGTATCCCGACATCAAGACATTTCGACAATGGTAAAACAAGACCAGCAAAGCCGCCCGATGCGCCGACAATCCCGATAGGAGCTGCGATATCTCGCTTCGTGGCACACCGGATGAGCAAGACGTCGGGTTGGCATAGACCTTGGTTGCCCAGGGCGCCGACATCGCCGGTTTGGAATAGCACTTAGACAAGCACCGCCCGGGGCTAAATAAAGATGACCTCGAGAGAGCGACTCCCAAGGGAAAAAGTAGGTGGTGGTGAGGCAAATGGTAAAAGTCAATGTTGGGCCTTGCCGGACAAGTTTTATTCAAAGCGAACTGTCGGGGGGTCCCATAAATCACCCGACCGCTAGGAACGCAAAATCCAGAACATAACACCGGTATGACGGAAACTAGGGCGGCAAGAGTGGAACAAAACACCGTGCATAAGGCCGAGCCTTCCACCCTTTACCAAGTATATAGATGCATTAATAATAAAGAGATATTGTGATATCCCAACAAAACCCTGCCCACCATGGAGAAATCTTCAACTTCACCTGCAACTAGCAACGCTTATAAGAGGGCTGAGCAAAAGGGAACATAGCCAAACAATGGTTTGCATGGGAAAGGTGTCAAAGGTTAGGGGTTCATGGCAATATGGGATGGCTTGATAAACAGGTAATAGGTAGCGCAGCATAGCGATAGAACGGAGCAACTAGCATGGCAATGATAGTAATGAGATCCAGGGTAGTGGTCATCTTGCCTGAAATCCCGCTAGGAAGAAGAACGAGTCCATGAAGAAGACGAACAGATGAAGCCGAACCAACCGTAGACAAACGAACCCTCACGATCGCAACGAAACGGGAACTATCGAGAAGAGGCACACAACATGGGTAAACACACCACTCTTGAACAAGACATGATGCACAACAAGCATGATGCATGACCAAGCTACATGAAGCTACTCATGGCAAGAGATGATGCAAACAAGAACAATACATCAAGGCAAGTTTAAATGAGGCCGGGAGCAACATATAACAATTCCGGTAAGTCCTCATATGTAAATTTCGAAATTGGTCCAGAACTGAATAAACCTTATGTTCAATTTGTTAAAACAGCAAGTTAATAGTACCAAGATGATCTACACGAAATTCTAGTCAAGTTACATATAAAGTTCATTAGATTCGGAGCTACGGTCTAGAAGATATGAGCAAAACAAGTTAAACATGGCATTGATGCAAAATGCACCCAAACATCAAGCAAACACACCAAAATAAGGATGCAACATGATAATATGAAACTACATGCAAAATCAAGCAAGTTTCCTATAGGTCACACTCAAAACGGAGCAACGGTGCAACACACACACACTATACAAGTCATAGCAACAATCTGTCCATAACAGCAACTAGGCATCTTACAAGCATCAAAACAACATGCTACAGCATCCCAACATAATAACAAAAGGCATGGGCATGAAGTATACGTAAAGCATAACAAAACATGAACACTGAGCTATCTCTAGAAATCAATGGATCATGCTCAAAAACACATGGAGATATTGCAAATAATAACAGTTTCAGACTTTAGCAGAAATAACATCAAGTTGCAATGTTTAGAGCTATCAAACAACATGTTACATGAACATATCATGGCAAACAAAGGCATGGCATGAATCTACTAATAGCATATATCAAAAGACTCTTACTGACCATGAGTCAAAAAGGCATAGAAAATATGATGGCACCCATGTAAACATGGCAAGTTATATTACAGATTCATAACATGGCAGGAACAACAATAAGTAGGCATGTTCGTGAGCTTGAACCACTCACCACAGAGCAATACATGGCATGGAAATGCAACCAATAGTAAGAAGGCATGTTTGTGAAGCTAAGCATGGCAATAGCAAGTTCACAGGATACATGGATCACTAGGAAAACACATGGGAACAAGTGAACTTAGTGTTAACAGGCTGACAGCAACATTTTCAAGCAACTTTGGAGCAAGATTACAACATGTTCCAGCAGGCTATAATTGCAACCAAGGGCATGTATGGATAAAGCATGACATTTATATCAAAACATGTTTATAGGACATCTCCAGATTATGCATAGAATGATTACTAGAAGCAGGTTAACATAGCAACAAAATATTACAGAATTTTTCAGGAAAACATCAACAACAACTACCCTACTTAGCAAGCTTGATACAGTCAGCACACAACTCACAAAAATACATAGTCAACACCCTTGGAAAGATGGCATGGCATAGTTCAACATTCATGTAGAGCTCAACCTCATAGGATGCACACATTAATCATGGCAAAAATGATAAAACAAAGAAGTTATAATAGCCAAAGCAGATTAACATCAACATGCACTCTTCCAACAACATTTCGGGCATCAAGATGAGCTCAAATGAAACTGATGCAATGGAATGAAATGATCTACTCGTCGAGGCGAACAATTTGACATATTATAAGCATGAAACGGAGCTACGGATGCAGAGATGTGACATGTCAAACATAGCATGAAAATAACTGAATCTGGGGACTTAGTCATTTTCACCTCCGTGGAAAATGGACGGGGAGATCCCGGGACGGAGGGATCCTGCTCGGGCGGCGTTGATCCCGGACGGTGGATCTCGCCCCGATCCTGTGCCTCGCCGGAGTTGGCCGGGAAGGTGGCCGGAGATGGCGGATCCGCCGGCCAAGACCGGATCCGGCGGCGGCGGCGGGAGGTCCGAGGCGCGACGGGCGGCGGAGCCCGCCACCGGAGGCGATGGCGGCGGCGCAGAGCGGCGGAGGCGACGGGTGGCGGAGCGCGTCAAGCGGCGGCGGTTAGGGAGACGCCGCGATCGGCGGCGGGCGGGCAAAGGCGGGCCGGAGCTCGACCGGCGAGGAGGAGCCTGGCTCGGCGCGCGACCTCCGGCGCGGCGGCAGGTGGGCGAACGAGGCAGCCGGGCGCTGGGTCGCTGGCGGCAGAGGCGGCGGGCGCAGGTCGCCGGGCGGCGGAGGAGGCGGCGAGGTCCGGCGCGCGGGAGGGCGCGGGTGGCGAAGCGGCGGCGGGCCTCGTGGGCGGGCGAAGTCCGCTGCGGGCTCGGCGGCCGGGCGGCGCTGGGACGGCGGCGGTGCCCACGTGGAGGTCGGCGATTCGCCGGGACGCGGGCGGCGGATATGTCCGCCCGCCCGGACGTGTTCGGGCGGCGCGAGAGAGCGAGCGGGCTAGGGTTTGAGGGTTTGGACCCAAATTTCGGAGGGAGGCTAATTTATAGGTAGAGGGAGCTAGGAGAGTCCAAATGAGGAGCGGTTTTTGGCCACGCGATCGTGATCGAACGGCCGAGAGCATGGAGGGGAGTTAGATGGGTTTTGGGCCACTTTGGAAGGGGTGTTGGGCTGCAACAAAAGAAGGCTTTTACGGTTACCCGGTTAACCGTTAGAGTACCAAACGACCTCCAAATGGCACGAAACTTGACAGGCGGTCTACCGGTGCTATACCAAGGCCGCTTGGCAAACCTCGGGCCATTCCGAGAAAGTTTAACACCCGCACAAGAGAAGAGGCAAAAGGGGGACGCCGGGGAACATATGAGTGCCGGATTGCAAAACGGACAACGGGGAAAATGCTCGGATGCATGGGACGAACATGTATGCAAAATGAAATGCACATGATGACATGATATGAAATGCATAAGATGACATGGCAAAGTGCAACACGCAAGAAAATGACATGGCAACGATGGCGAATAACTGGCAGACACCTGGCGCATCGAATCCGGGGCGTTACAACACTCCACCACTACGAGAGGATCTCGTCCCGAGATCTAGGATGGCACCGGAGGGAAAAGGAAGAGGAAGAGGAGAGGTAAAACTAAGTTGCTTCTTTGACCAATGAGTGAAACCAAAGAACCTTGAGAGGTTGAACACAATGAAAGGAAGAAAATAACGAAGATGAGCAAAATTGAAAACACTCCGTTAGAAAAGAGGAACAAGGGATACAACGAGAACCAAGAGGTTTAGTGATAAGATAGATATTGAAACCACTCCGGTTAAAACTAGATAGAGGAGGAATAAGATTGATATAATTTGGGCAGCACTCCGACTGAAAGAAGAAGGAACACTTGATACGATGAAAAGAACTTGAAGAGATGACACGACACTCCGGTTAAATGGATAAGCACGAAAAACATGATCCTCACAATTCGAGATGATGAGTGAAAAGAGCAACATCACAATGCCTCCGGAAGAAAGAATATAAGATAGATCATTGGAATAACAGAATGGAGAAGAAAATGTCAACTTCTGCCACAAAAGAGCTTGGAAAGCATCCTTGCAAAGAAGAATTGAACGGAGTTGTTGCAAAATCAACAACGAAAAGCACAAGCTTGTTGTGGGCTTATGGGAAACATCTCAAAATTATGAGGTGACAACCAGCCACCAACGTAAACAATTGATTGGTTGAGATCAATGAAGATAAGAGAAACTACTTCCACCAAGTGAATAGAGAGCAAACTTGGGTCATGCATAATCACCACAAATAGCAACAAGCCTTAAGGAAAGGCTTTAGGTGAAATATGACACAAGATAACTCCAACGAAGAAGTTGATTGGTCGAAAAGATCTCTTGAACGAAGAGAAAAAGATGGATTTAGAATACCTCATTCTTGACAACATATGAATCATGAAACATGAATGGAAATTGTCAAGAGTGACATAACACCATCTCAAAAGATAAGATAGAAGGAATTGCACTTTGGAATGCAAGATGAAGAATACTTGAGCTCCTCAAAACAAAACAAGTGTTGGGCACCCTGTTTAATTTTGAGTATAGCTTGGCGGATCATAACTTCAAGAGAAATCTTGAAGAACAATTGAAGAATGAAAGGAATCCTTGACGAACCATCATGTAGAGCCTCCATGAAGAACTCCGGTAAACAAAAGGAATGAAAAGAAAAAGAAATTGAAAACACAAGGTGAATCCTTGCAATGATTTAGATGGATCTCCGTGATAATTAGAGCTTGGAACTCCGGAATAAGGAATTGAATTTACTCGATGAAACAAGAATAAGAATTACATTATGCTCATCCTTCATCAATTAAATTGATGACAAGCAATGGATTTGGCATACTACTTATTCTCGTAGAAAAGATTGAAGAGAGATATTGCTCAACTTGGGAAGGTCTTCAACGAACCACCGGTATAATTTGGAAACAACGAATGAACGAATGAATGAATTGATACGATGACGAAGGATGAGAAATATTGAATGAACCACCGTAAGAATTGAAAATGAAAGTAGCAGAGGCACAATTCACCGGGAAGAATTGGAAAATGAAAGAAGATACTTGACAGAATTTAGAAACAAGAGAACAAAGAGATCCTGAGCTGACTAGAGTAAACTTGAGCGATGCACCGGTAAGATTTGGAGAATGATAGCTACACGCTGAGAATAAAGAATTATGACCTGATGGCCTTCGGAAGAAAGAAATGGAAACAACTCAAGAAATACTCCGGATGATAAGAAAAGAATTCTCACAATCGAAACAATTATGAGGATAGCACGAAGCTAGAACCAAGAATATTCAAGAGAATGGACCAAGATTTAAGAGAAATCCTTCTTCGGTCTTCAAATGTTGAGAATGATGACGAGAAACACCACCAAGAATTATTGAGGCACACCGGAAGAATCAAAAGTGAAGAGGTTGAGCCAACTATGAAACGAATTTGAAAGATCTTGGAGAAAGCATTTGGCTAATGATAACTCATTCTTACGTCAAACTTTGAAATGAATTTGAGAATAGCTCCGGGAAGATAGAAGAGTCAGGTAAGATCCTGGGAAAAGGCCTGTGGGTTAGGGCCCACTCAAAAGAAACACCGTTGAACGATTACTTGAAAGGGAGATTGCACCGGTTGATTAAATGACTAGCATGAGATAGCATCCTCAAAAGAACTTGAGTGAATTGAGAATGGAAACTTGAATCTTCTGAGATAACTTTGGCACTCCAGAACAAATGAATGGCGAGAAGTGAATTATTATTAGGTGCACCAGCATGAGAGAACATTTGAAACAAGGAAAGGAATGTGACCAACATTGAAGGCTTGAATTTAGTCCACCGGAGAAGAAAAAGAACGAAGAATAATAGACTTGAAGCTTCCTTAGCATCTTCATGAGAATCACCGGATAAGAACATGAAGGAGAAGAATGGAGAGGCTTCATATCAATAAGATGGATACTTGATCAAGAAATCTGCGTCCTTGAAGAAATAAGGGTGGGAGGGCGGGAAAACAAAGACAACTTGGAACGGATGTAGCAAACACCGTTGCGAAGAACTGATAATTGATCTTGCAAATGTTGAAGTGATCGAACCCACTTGAAGGAAGACACACCGGTTAAAAAGGATTGGCAACACAATCTTGATGATCAAGAAGGATTTGTATTCACATCATAGTATGAGAACACCATTTACGAAAAAGGTATGGATTCACCATTTGACTTCGAAGCAACTCGAATACCACAAATAAAACAAAACAAAGGATTTGGCTTGCAGAATAAGCCGGAACAAACAGATGATAGATCCCATATTGTATCATGTGTTTGTTGGAAAGATATTCTAGGAGCTACTTGAATTCCCACTTATAAACTCCCGAAACTTTCTGGTTATGCAATCAGGTCTTGGGGATAAAGGGGACACAAAATATATCACCCAAACTAACAATACCTAGATCCAGTTGTATCCATCCTTCAACACATAACCAAGAAACCTTCGGAAATCATCTACCTCAACCTTCGAAAAGCATCCGTTATACGAGTCATGGCAATACTCCGTACTCACCTCAAGATCGGGTTGTCGGGTTATCTCACCAACAACTACATAAAAGAGATTTTCGATGTCGGCGATTAAACTCAGGTATTCCGAATCTGCAACGATAAAATTATGACGACAAAGACTCGAGCTCAACTCCCCGACACCTCCAAAAAACCCCTCCGACGGAGGCACCAAGACAATGTTGTCATCATAAAACCATCGGAACGATTCCAAGATACCCGCATGATCCTAAAAAATTTTTAGTGAAATTTGAGGAGAGGAAAGTCAAAACTCTACGTCAGGAGACCTCACCAGAGTGACGAAGGGACTGAGGAGTAAAAGGAATTCCTAACTCTCCGATATATATAATCCAGAATGACTCAAAACATTTTTCTAGACACAACTCGCCGCTAAAAACGATCAAGCAAAGGGGCTCCTAAGGTCGGAAGGCTCGATTACCAACTTGTAACGCGCCGATGCGGCTATATCTCCCACGGTCGGGCACGACTTAGAGGCATAACCGCATTGAAAGCAATGTCGCAAGTGAGGTAATCTTCACACAACCCATGTAATACATAAGGAAAGAGATACATAGTTGGCTTACAATCGCCACTTCACACAATTACATGAATAAAGCATTACATCAACCAGATACAATCAAGGTCCGACTACGGAACCAAAATAAAAGAAGAACCCCAAATGTGACAAAGGTCCCCGATCGACCCCAACCGACTCCACTCGATCAACTAGAACGAAACAACACAAAGGGCAAGATCTTCATCGAGCTCCTCCTTGAGCTTGGTTGCGCCACCGCTTGGTAACATAGGCACCGCAAACTGGTTTTGAAGTATCCGTGAGCCACGAGGACTCAAAGAATCCCATTACCATGGGTATCAAGACTAGCAAAGCTTAATGGGAAAGGAATGGGCAAGGTGGTGAGGTTGCAGCAGCGACTAAGCAAGTATGGTGGCTAACATACGCAAATGAGAGCGAGAAGAGAAACAAGCGGAACGGTTGTGAAGCTAGCAATGATCAAGAGGTGATCCTGAACACCTACTTACGTCAATCATAACTCAGAAACCGTGTTCACTTCCCGGACTCCGCCGAGAAGAGACCATCACGGCTACACACGCGGTTGATGCGTTTTAATTCGGATCAAGTGTCAAGTTATCTACAACCGGACATTAACAAATTCCCATCTGCCACATAACCGCGGGCACGACTCTCGAAAGTTTAAACCCGCAGGGTGTCCCAACTTAGCCCATGACAAGCTCTCGCGATCATCGGCGAATAGACCTTCACCCGAGACACTCCGATCGACTCGGTATCCCGTACATCAAGACATTTCGACAATGGTAAAACAAGACCAGAAGCCGCCCGATGCGCCGACAATCCCGATAGAAGCTGCGATATCTCGCTCTCGTGGCACACCGGATGAGCAAGACGTTGGGTTGGCATAGACCTCGTTGCCTGTGGGGCGCCGGATATCGCTGGTTTGGAACAGCACTTAGACAAGCACCGCCCGGGGCTAAAATAAAGATGACCTCGAGAGAGCGACTCCCAAGGAAAAAGTAGGTGGTGGTGAGGCAAATGGTAAAAGTCAATGTTGGGCCTTGCCGGACAAGTTTTATTCAAAGCGAACTGTCGGGGGTCCCATAAATCACCCGACCGCGTAGGAACGCAAAATCCGGGAACATAACACCGGTATGACGGAAACTAGGGCGGCAAGAGTGGAACAAAACACCAGGCATAAGGCCGAGCCTTCCACCCTTTACCAAGTATATAGATGCATTAATAATATAAGAGATATTGTGATATCCCAACAAAACCCTGTCCACCATGGAGAAATCTTCAACTTCACCTGCAACTAGCAACGCTATAAGAGGGGCTGAGCAAAAGCGGGAACATAGCCAAACAATGGTTTGCATGGGAAAGGTGTCAAAGGTTAGGGGTTCATGGCAATATGGGATGGCTTGATAAACAGGTAATAGGTAGCGCAGCATAGCGATAGAACGGAGCAACTAGCATGGCAATGATAGTAATGAGATCCAGGGTAGCGGTCATCTTGCCTGAAATCCCGCTAGGAAGAAGAACAAGTCCATGAAGAAGACGAACGGATGAAGCCGAACCAACCGTAGACGAACGAACCCTCACGATCGCAACAAAATGGGAACTATCGAGAAGAGGCACACAACATGGGTAAACACACCACTCATGAACAAGACATGATGCACAACAAGCATGATGCATGACCAAGCTACATGAAGCTACTCATGGCAAGAGATGATGCAAACAAGAACAACACATCAAGGCAAGTTTAAATGAGGCCGGGAACAACATATAACAATTCCGGTAAGTCCTCATATGTAAATTTCGAAATTGGTCCAGAACTGAATAAACCTTATGTTCAGGTTGTTAAAATAGCAAGTTAAGAGCACCAAGATGATCTACACGAAATTCTAGTCAAGTTACATATAAAGTTCATTAGATTCGGAGCTACGGTCTAGAAGATATGAGCAAAACAAGTTAAACATGGCATTGATGCAAAATGCACCCAAACATCAAGCAAACACACCAAAACAAGGATGCAACATGATAATATGAAACTACATGCAAAATCAAGCAAGTTTCATATAGGTCACACTCAAAACGGAGCAACGGTGCAACACACACACTATACAAGTCATAACAACAATCTGTCCATAACAGCAACTAGGCATCTTACAAGCATCAAAACAACATGCTACAGCATCCCAACATAATAACAAAAGGCATGGGCATGAAGTACACGTAAAGCATAACAAAACATGAACACTGAGCTATCTCTAGAAATCAATGGATCGTGCTCAAAAACACATGGAGATATTGCAAATAATAACAGTTTCAGACTTTAGCAGAAATAACATCAAGTTGCAATGTTTAGACCTATCAAACAACATGTTATAGGAACATATCATGGCAAACAAAGGCATGGCATGAATCTACTAATAGCATATATCAAAAGACCCTTACTGACCATGAGTCAAAAAGGCATAGAAAATATGATGGCACCCATGTAAACATGGCAAGTTATATTACAGATTCATAACATGGCAGGAACAACAATAAGTAGGCATGTTCGTGAGCTTAAACCACTCACCACAGAGCAATACATGGCATGGCAATGCAACCAACAGTAAGAAGGCATGTTTGTGAAGCTAAGAATGGCAATAGCAAGTTCATAGGATACATGGATCACTAGGAAAACACATGGGAACAAGTGAACTTAATGTTAACAGGCTGACAGCAACATTTTCAAGCAACTTTGGAGCAAGATTACAACATGTTCCAGTAGACTATAATTGCAACCAAGGGCATGTATGGATAGAGCATGACATGTAGATCAAAACATGTTTATAGGACATCTCCAGATTATGCATAGAATGATTACTAGAAGCAGGTTAACATAGCAACAAAATATTACAGAATCTGTCAGAAAACAAAGAACAAAGAATTACCCTACTTAGCAAGCTTGATACACTCAGCACACAACTCACAAAAATACATGGTCAACACCCCGAAAGATGGCATGGCATAGTTCAACATTCATGTAGAGCTCAACCTCATAGGATGCACACATTAATCATGGCAAAATGATAAAACAAAGAAGTTATAACAGCCAAAGCAGATTAACATCAACATGCACTCTTTCAACAGATTTCGGGCATCAAGATGAGCTCAAATGAAAATGATGCAATGGAATGAAATGATCTACTCGTCGAGACGAACAATTTGACATATTATACGCACGAAACGGAGCTACGGATGCAGAGATGTGACATGTCAAACATAGCATGAAAATAACTGAATCTGGGGACTTAGTCATTTTCACCTCCGTGGAAAATGGACGGGGAGATCCCGGGACGGAGGGATCCCGGGCTCGGGGCGGCGTTTGGATCCCGGGACGGGTGGATCTCGTCCCGAACCCAGGCCTCACCGGAGTTGGCCGGGGAGGTGGCCGGAGACGGCGGGATCCGGCCGTCCGGCACCGGATCCGGCGGCGCGGCGGCGGGAGGTCCGAGGGCGATCGGGCGGCGGAGTTCGCCACCGGAGGCGATGGCGGCGGGCGCAGAGCGGCGGAGGCGACGGGCGGCGGAGCGCGTCGCGGGCGGCGGTTGGGGCGACGCCGACGGATCGGCGGCGGGCGGGGCAGCGGCCCGAGCTCGACCGGCGGGGAGGAGCCGCGGCGTTTTGGGCGCGCGACCTCCGGCGGGCTGGTGGGCGAACGAGGCGGCGGGCGCTGGGTCGCTGGCGGCAGAGGCGGCGGGCGCGGGAAGCGCTGGGCGGCGCAGCAGAGGCGGCGAGGTCCGGCGGCGCGGGAGGGCGCGGCGGCGAAGCGGCGGCGGGCTCGCGGGCCGGGCGGGACTGGCCATGGGTTCGGCGGCGGGCGGCGCAGGGACGGCGGGCGGTGCCTACGTGGCGGTCGGCGATTCGCCGGGGACGCGGCGGCGGACATGTCCGGCTCCGTCCGGACGTGTCCGGCGGCGCGGAGAGGAGCGGGGCTAGGGTTTGGAGGGTTTGGACCCGAACTTTCGGAGGGGAGGCTAATTTATAGGTAGAGGGAGCTAGGAGAGTCCAAATGAGGAGCAGTTTTCGGCCACGCGATCGTGATCGAACGACCGAGAGCATGGAGGGGAGTTAGATGGGTTTTGGGCCACTTTGTAAGGGGTGTTGGGCTGCAACAAAAGAAGGCTTTTACGATTACCCGGTTAACCGTTGGAGTACCAAACGACCTCCAAATGGCACAAAACTTGACAGGCGGTCTACCGGTGCTATACCAAGGCCGCTTGGCAAACCTAGGGCCATTCCGAGAAATTTTAACACCCGCACAAGAGAAGAGGCAAAAGGGGGACGCCGGGGAGCATATGAGTGCCGGATTGCAAAACGGACAACGGGGAAAATGCTCGGATGCATGAGACGAACATGTATGCAAAATGAAATTCACATGATGACATGATATGAAATGCATAAGATGACATGGCAAAGTGCAACACGCAAGCAAATGACATGGCAACGACGGCGAATAACTGGCAGACACCTGGCGCATCGAATCCGGGGCGTTACAAGCTTGAGCAAGAGCAGCTGCGGCAAGATGACGCGCTGCTCCTCGAGGAAGATCGCTTTCAGTTGTCAGACGAGCTGCTCGCACAAAGAAGCTTTGCGCCGCTACCATAGCCGCAAAGTTAATGCCAGAAGCTTCGAGGAAGGCGACCTTGTTCCTCGGCGCGTTCAATCCGCCAAGAATTCCAACAAGTTGACGCCGAAGTGGGAAGGCCCTTATCGGGTAAAGCGAGTCACTAGGCCTGGCGCTATCCGCCTTGAGACCGAAGATGGCTTTCCGGTGAGCAACTCCTAGAACATAGAGCATCTTCGTAAGTTTTACCCATAAGGTGCGGTTGCCGGAACCCGCTGTCCCGGCAACCACCTTTTGTACAAGCCTTGCCGCTGTTGCATGAAAACCTTTGTACAAAGCCGCACGGATCCCGCATAAATAAAGATCATATGCTCGCAAAAGTTGTCAAATTTCATGCTTTTTTTTTCGCATGTATAAACCGACACCTTGTGCAAAGACTTGCCCCCGTTAGCAATAACGAGCCTTAAGGCTCCATATCTTTATTTTCTTCTTTCTTTCTCTCAAAGAGAAGGTTCCTTCGCCCACAAGTTCACCGGGGAGGAGAAGATAATGACGGGAGTAGGCGCTGCTCAAAGAAGTATAGCCTTGCCGGACGCAGATTTACGTAAAAGCTAAGTTGCCAAAGTTTGAGCATGATCAGTTTTAAATTTCTTAAGTTATATTCCTTGAACGACCGTGCTTTGTATGGAAAACCTGTGCGCGGAGGAACCAGATCATGGCTAGTTGTGCCCTTACTTTGTTTCGAGTCCGCTCAACAATGTAAGTGTGTCATGACTAGTCCCGACAAGGTTTCTTGTCGGAGGCAACACCGCTAGCAGCTCTTGATGTTCCGACTCAACAATGGCAAGGGTGCCTCCGCCGGCAAGTTCCCTAAAAGCGTAGGGTAAAAACATACAAGGGAGGGAATCAAGTAAAGGAAATAACATAGCAGATACTACCCAGAATAAAGTTATATTACAATAAATAACTTGCCGCACTCTAATGAATTGTTCTTATGACGTGTCTGGCAGCGGCAAGAAAAAGGAGGAAGTGGACAGCCTAATCTACACGATCGCCGTCGACCCTTCTGACTTCATTCACCTTGTCCATGATGGGTGCGACAAGGGCTTTGAGCTCCAAGAAGATCAACACCGCCGGCAGCTTCTTGAGAACGCTGGTGAGGTTGATGGTCGGATTATGAAAAGCACCTTCACCAACACCTTCTCCAAGACTCGCACGATGGCGCGACTTCTGTCGACCACCTGCTTTGGGATTCTTTCCCGGAGTTGCTGGAGAGCCGTCACCACGCCCTTCAAGAATAGAGTAAGCTTGGCGCTGGGCTGGAGGTTCTCGTCGGAGGAGTACCCGAAGCCCTCCAAGTCCAGTTGAGCCAGCTCCTCATCGATGGTTGCAGCAATGTTGATGAGGCCCTCCGTCCAGAGCTCCACCGTGGCCCTGAAGGTGTTTTGAGTCTCGGCGGCCCTCGTTAGCAGCTCCTCGTTGCCCTTGATCTCTTGCTTCAAGTCCTCCTCCCTCTTCTTGGCGCCGTCTAGCGTCTCCGTCAATGTGGCCAGCTTCAGCTCCAAGTCGGCATTTGAGTCCTTGACGGCGTTCAGTTCCTTGCCCTTGTCGGCGAGTTGGACTTGCAGATCGCCATGAGCAAGGGCATCCTTCTCGTGTTCGCGCTGGAGTGCGGCAAGTTCCTCATTCTTCCCTTTCAGATCAGCCTCCAGCTGCGTCACCTTCACCTCCAATTCCTTCTTGGCGGCCTCGGCAGCTGCGGCAGCATCCTTCGCCTCCTTGAGCGCCCCGCCAAGTGATTGCTCGCATGCGGCGAGCTCCTCTTCGTAGCTGTCCAGGTTGACTTTCCGCTGCGTCAGTTCGCCTTCCTGGGTGGACACCTCCTCAGCAGCAAGCCTCTGTTGCTCCTCAGCTTCTGCCTTCTCAAGGACGAAGGCCTTCCACGCCTCGACAAGCTGCGCCCTCGCCTCCGCAATGGACCGGAGGGCCTCTTGGTTGCGGCTCTAGAGCTCCTCTGCTTGCTTCTCTATGTCAACTCCCGCCTGCGCGACAAGCGCTTCCCGGGACTCCAGTTTCGCTTGCCGGGCACGGTAGAGCGACACCAGTTTCCGGAGTAGTTGCTCCTCCTCGGACTCACCGCTGCTGCCGCTTGGTGCGTCACCCACTGACAGCCCGGCGGAGGCGAGCACCTCTCTGTCAAAAGACTCTCCCTCGATCGGCGCCCTGGAGCTCGACGCCCAGGGAAGATGGATGAAGACACCCTCGCCGGCCTTCAAGTAGGCACCAGGCTGGGGCTCTTCGGAGCCCGGTGCTGCATCAGCGGCGGAGGGGTCGGCGGTCGGTGTAGCGCCTTGCGCTCCTGCGCCCTCGGGTCATCGGTCGATCGCGGACCTCGCCAGCCTCTGCACCAAAGAGCCTTGGCGGCCTCTTCGCCGGGCCAGGATCGTCGGCGTCGGCCTTTTCCTCGGCGGCATCGACATCTTCGTGTTGCCGCGTCGTCCTCCTTGCCGGTGGTCTCGGCCTCCATAGGATCTGTGGGAGGGAGATCTCAAGACGTAAAGAGGAAGGAAAAGTCAAGCAAATATCCAAAAAGAAGATCAAGAAGAACCCAAGGGAAAGTTTTCGACAAGGAGGGTTACTGTCTTTGGCTCAGGATCATGGGCTCCACCACCAAGGCTCACTGTTCCGTCCCTTGCCGGGGACCTCTCCCTTGCCGGAGAGTGCTCCCTTGTCGGAGAATCGCCCCTGGGCGGCGTAGTCGAAGCAGACAACACCTCTGGAACAGCTTCTAGTTGCTCCTGATGGGCCCGCTCTGCTCCTACACAAGCAAGTCAGCAATCAAGATATCAAGAAAAAAGCACCTGTGCACGCCCACAATAGGAAGTGAACAAATACTTACGCTGGGGGCTGTCTTTGGGGGCTGCTTTAGGAGATGGTACCGGTCCGTCAAGGTGGTCTCGGACGTGTCCTCTGCCATCACAGCAGGATCGTCCTCGATGACAACCACGGGGACCTTGTCCCTCTTCGCCGCTCTCTCGGCCAGAGTCCTGAAATGGAACAAGGATACAGAGGGAAGCAGATCAGATGCAAGACAAGAAACAACAAAGATTGAAGAAATACAAGTACAGCAAGAAGAAAGTCTTACTCCTCCTCCTCTTCTTCCTCCTCGTCGGAGCTCAGCGCGGAGAGGTCGAAGTCTGGTACCCTTTCTGCGCGGTGAGGCGGAGGACTAGGCTCCCTTGGGCGCTTGCCGGGGGCTGCGGCGGGATCAGGCGTGGCAGCTCGAGAAGACCCGCCCAGCTTGCCGCCAAGCAGCATGAGATGCTCCTCACAGCAACGGTACTTGCCGCGGTGGAGCGTGTCCCATGGCCGCGGCTGTTGGCCCGTCTGCCGCTCTGCAGATCTCCGGTCCCGGAAGGCGCCTTGTTTGAGCTGGGGCTGCGCTGAGGGCCCCGCTTCACGGCAAGCTGCTTGAAGATGGTTGGCCACTTGCGCCCCGGCAGCTCGCTTGCTCGGCCGGATCCTCCTCGCCGTGACCTCCCGCCAAGGTCCTCTCGGTCGGCAAGGCTTGCCGCCTCGCCGCCTCCCTCCAACGTGAAGCCAACCGCCACGGCGGCGGCTGCCGCCGCCTCTTCGCCCCGGTGGCGATGTACCGCGATCTCATCGCCGGTGGTGTCGCGGGTGAGGAGCCTCGCTTTCCGGGCGCGATCGCTACTCGCACCAAGCTGTCGAAGAATTTCCGCCGACGCCGCCGGGCGGGCTCCTTCCAAGTTGGGATAATCCGTGCGAAGTCGCACTCCGCATCATTGCACGGATGCGATCAAGCCGGAGTTGTTACACGATGGAATGATGCCCGCGGCAGCCTCGAACCACTCCGGATGGTTGGCGTCGTGCTTGAATAGCTCCTTGAGCATCCCGTCAAGCTCCAAAACAGTGAAGTTAAAATTGAGGCCTGGGCGCAGCCTCATGATATCTGCCGGGCGTCCGAACAGCCTGGCGGGCCTCCCCCTCTCCTGCAGAGGGGCGATGCGACGGTGAAGGAAGTCCGCGCCAACGGCCCCTACTGTGAGTCCGGCAAGCCTGAGTCATAGAATCCGGGTGGTGGCGATCTTTAGCTTGGCATCGTCTGCCGCCAGAGCGCCTACCACCGCCAAAGACTACCCGGTTTGGCGCAGTGGTGAAGGGCTGCGGATCTGCGCCGACAATCCAACACCATTCAGCCTCCACTCGTCCC
The DNA here is from genome assembly GCA_021437245.1 of Aegilops speltoides. Classification (NCBI taxonomy): domain Eukaryota; kingdom Viridiplantae; phylum Streptophyta; class Magnoliopsida; order Poales; family Poaceae; genus Aegilops; species Aegilops speltoides. The sequence continues at coordinate 116,577,567 of CM038145.1, forward strand.
CATTTGCTGCGGAGCTCCCCCTCCAGATACACCTCCTTCTTGCCGACCCTCGAGATCCAGGAGACCCCGCCAGACAAGGGCTCTCCTTTCTCGACCCGGGGAATGAAATAGTGGCGGAAAAGGGCAACGTTGGGGTGGATTCCGACGAAGTTCTCGCAAAGATGCGTGAAAACCGCCATTGTCAGAACAACATTGGGGGTGAAGTCAAGGAGGTGGAGCCCGTATGTATTCATGACGTCGCAGATGAAATCAGAGAAGGGCGGGCAGAGCCCGCAATAGAAGAATACTGGAAAGAAATGATACCCTTTTGGGCACCGCTTCGAAGTAGAAGCTTCAGCGGAGAGCACCGGCATGCGCGGATGCGCCCGCGTCTCCGCCGACCGAAGAGATAGAACTCCTCCCGCAGCGCCTTCGGGTGAGCTCGGGGAAAGCGCTCCTTGCGCGCGAAGGCCGAGCCGCAGCACCTCGGTCGACTTTGCATTCTTCCCGGTCTTCGGAGCCATGGCGAAGGCGGTGGGGAAGCGCGGAGGCATTGGTGGCGACAGCGGCGACGGGCGGCGGAGCGCTGCTCTCTTTCGGCTTGGGAAGCGGAGGGGAGCAGCGGAGTTTTCTGAGAAAGAAACCGCAAGTGGCGAAGGTGGGGGAATGGCCCCTATTTCCTCTACTTATAAAGAGGAGAGGCGAACGTTACGCCTTTCTTGATTTAAGAATTGCCCACGATCTCTCCCACGAGGCCGCATTTGACGCGTGTCGTTACGGGAGGGCGCAGTGGATATGGAGTTAGATTTGGTGTGGACTCAGGCCGCGTGTGCCCGTGCCCTGTTTTGGGCCTGGCCCAACAGCGCTTGGCACCGCGTGTGGCCCAGGCCCGGGGGCTCCTATCGGTGTACTAAAGTAGGGGTACCTTAGTATCCCGAACTTGTGCACGGGCAGTTGCAGTGTCCCGCGGCAAGGCTTGCCGGGCGTCCGCCAAGATCCTTCGCTATTCCTATTACTGCCATTCAAGAACAAAGTGTCTCAACTGAGAAGACAAGGCCCCGGCAAGAGGAGCTTGCCGGGAAGGACAAGGCCCCGGCAAGAGGAGCTTGCCGGGAAGGCCAACCAAGGCATTTCAAGAGACTTGCCGCGACGCCGCGCGTCCCGGCAAAGACCCGGCGAGCGACAAGCTTGCGGGTGCGACAAGACAACGACCGCGGCAAGGCGCTTGTCAGCGGCGGTTACCACTCTGCTACCACGCCCAACGCAAGATCCGACGACGGTCGCCGCAGATCGCTCTGGTGCACGTGGCGGTAGCTGTGCAGCCAAGCGGTGCGAGGTGGCAAGTGGAGATGACGAGAAGGCCATCGTGGCGATCGGTGGCGCCCCTAACGGTCGCTTTCTGACTGTCGGGCGATCGACGGGCATTAAATTCCCTTGTCCCCGCCGTCGAGTTAGGTAGGGGCATCAGAGATAGCGGTTGTACCGACCCCGCTTTTTACTTTTTTACCCCTCTGCGTTGCCACTGCCGGTGACCCTTTAGCCTATAAAAGGAGGCCCATGCGCACGAGAAGGGGTTCACTCATTTGAAACTACAGAACGCCACGCCTCGAGCAAGAACACAATACAAACACAAAGCAGCAGAGGAGTTTTATCTCTCCGAGAGCTCCGGCTGGGTAAAATCCTCGCGCTTCGCCTCGATCTGCTCTTTCAGGCGCCTCCGCCCCGCCGGACCGAGAAGGGCCCTGCCCCATAGGTGCTCGCTTCCCACGACACACGTGCATTGGACTAAACTGGAATCTGGAAGCATTCAACTCAAGAGAGAAGACAAAGTAATATGGGCTCTAAGTTAAATAAACAATCATGCATATGAGAGCCACTAAACATTTTCAATACGGTCTTGTACTCTCGACCCCCAAAGGAAAGAAAAGAAAATAAAACTATTTACACTGGAAAGCTCCCAACAAGCAAGAAGAAGAACGAGAAATCTTTTTGGGTTTTCATTTTAATTTCTACTACAAGCACTATTTTTTTTTGTTTTTTCTTAAGGTTTATCAAACACACAAGAAGAAAGCTAGAAAAATAAAATTAAACTAGCATGGATAATACAATGACAGAGTATGAGCACCGACAACTAGAATCGTGTGTGAACATGAATGTAAAATCAGTGAGAAATACATACTCCCCCAAGCTTAGGCTTTTGGCCTAAGTTGGTCTAATGGCAAGGATAGCCTGGCTGATATCCGTAGTTATAACTTGGGTCGTACTGAGATGCAGCAGCAAATGCATCCTGAGCTGCGGCATGTTGGCGAGCCGCCTCCACTCTCCCTTCGTGTTCAGCTGCCTCCTCCCTTGTAACAACATATCTTCGTTTTGCCTGGTAATCAAAAAGGAAAGGAGCAGGGAGAGTAACATGGACAGAGCTACGTCTGTCAAAGATTAGTCGATACAGGAGGAATTGTTCATTCCTCAAAATAAAATGATGTTTGACCATCGCATCATAATCTAAATAAGCAGGAAGCAACTCCATATCCCCGTCTCATGGGGCTATACCAAGATAATTAGAAACACGGGTCGCATAAATCCCTCCAAAGATGGGGCCCTTTCTACGGTTCAGGATTAGCCGTTTAGCAATAACGGCACCCATACTAAAACTATTATCACCAAACAAGGCATGCAATAGAATAATAATATCAGGTACACTGAAGTTTCCACTATTTCCACGACCAATTATGCATCGACTAGCAAACAAGGCTAGCGTAAAACAGGAAAGTGTATGCTAGAGATTCTCGCATCGGAACCCTTCTTTGGATCCCCTAAAGTAATGCTGTTCACAAAGCCATCCACATCTTTACGATGTGGTTCATCTAATCTGCCCTCAAAGGGTATTCTACATATCGTGCAAAAATTACATAAAGACATTTCCTTGAATTCATCATATAAATGAAATAATACTGACGGAGGTGACTTCTTAGGATAATAATAAAAGTTTTGCACGAAAGTATTGGTGAGTAAGAGATACTGATCGATCCGGTCGTGGAGGAAGTCGGTGAGGCCTGCATTTTCAATCAAAGAATAAAAGTCTTCATAAATCCCGGCTTCCCTCAAGAAATTATCGCAAGGCCATTCAGACGGCCATACTTCCGCTACGCGAGGAAGATTATACTTGGCCTTTTCCTTGTCTTTAGCTTGTATTTCCTGGGAGCCTTGGCTAGAAGAGCCCCTCAAAAGTCTCCTTATCATTTTCTGAAAATTTATGAATTTTTAGTAACTTCAAAATAAAACTGAATAATACTAAACAAGATTGGTAGCAACTACTCGTACAAGTGCCTAAAGCCTATATCATGCATTAGAATTACTTGGGACCTCATAAATTTGACATGCAAGCTCAAGAACAGGGTCACCTATGCAGCAAAAATTTGCAATGAATAAAGCACTAGAACAAAAACTAATTGGACCAATGAAGGAGTCACATACCAAGCAACAATCTCCGAAAGCAGTTTTTTGGAATGGAGCTTTCAGCAAGGAGATCGAAAATCGCAACAAAATGAGCTAGAACTCGTGCTTGAGCTGGATGGGGAATTTTTTGGGAAGAAGATGGAGTGTGTGGGTGCAGGAATAAGTGGAGGGGGGCCACCGTGGGCCCACGAGATAGGGGGCGCACACAGGGGGTGTGGGCGCGCCCTCCACCCTCGTGGCCAGGTGCTAGCCCCCTGCAGTGTTTTCAGTGCCTAAAATCCTCAAATAATCCATAAAAAATCATACTAAATTTGCAGGGCATTTGGAGCACTTTTATTTTTGGGATATTTTTATTGCAAGGATAAATCAGAAAAAGACAGATAATACTATTTTTGCTTTATTTATTCTAAATTACAGAAAGTAAAAAGAGGGTACATGTAACGCCCCGGATTCGATGCGCTAGGTGTGTGCCAGTTATTCGCCGTCGTTGCCATGTCATTTGCTTGCAAGTTGCACTTTGCCATGTCATCTTATGCATTTCATATCATGTCATCATGTGCATCTCATTTTGCATTCGTGTTCATCTCTTGCATCCGAGCATTTTCCCCGTTGTCCGTTTTGCAATCCGGCACTCCTATGTCCCCCGTCGTCCCCCTTTTGCCTCTTTTCGTGTGCGGGTATTAAACTTTCTCGGAATGGCCCTAGGTTTGCCAAGCGGCCTTGGTATAGCACCAGTAGACCGCCTGTCAAGTTTCATGCCATTTGGAGGTCGTTTGGTACTCCAACGGTTAACCGGGTAACCGCAAAGCCTCTTTGATCTTGCAGCCCAACACCCCTCCAAAGTGGCCCAAAACCCATCCAAACCCCCTCCATGCTCTCGGTCGTTCGATCACGATCGTGTGGGCGAAAACCGCACCTCATTTGGACTCTCCTAGCTCCCTCTACCTATATATACACCTCCCCCTCCGAAATTCGCGGTGCAAACCCTAGCAGTCTTCCTCCCCGCCGTCATCAACACGCTCGCCGCAACCGACATGTCCGCCTGCCGCCCGCCAATCTCACTCGCCACGCCGCTCCCCCGCCGCCTCTCGCCGCCAGGCCCCTTACGACCAGATCCGGCCATGGGGGCCGCGCCGCCGCCCATCCGCCCCGGCGCCGCCGCCACCATCGTCATCGCCGCGCCGCCGTCCCCGCTGCTGCCGGTTCTCCATGGCGCCCACGCCGCCCGCGAGCTCCGTCGCCGCCCTGCTCCATGATCGCCGGCGCTTCGCCGCCACGGCGCCCGCGCCGCCCGCCACCATGCGCCGCCCGGCCGCGCCACCTGCCGCGCCTCCTCAGCGCCGCCGCCCGCCCCGTCGCCTCCCAACCCTCGCCCGGCCTCCTGCTTCGCCGCCGACCCGCCCGCCTCGAAGCGCCCGCCTCGCGTCTCCTCCGGCCACCTCCTTCCTCTGCTCCGGCGCCCTGCTCCGGCGAGCCCGGCCCCACCTCGATTCGCGATCCAGATCTGGAGATATGAAGGTTGACCCCCGAAAACGCCCAAGTCCGTGAGTTTTGCATTACCATGCCATGTTCATCGCATCGTATCTCTGCATCCGTAGCTCCGTTTTGTGCGTGTAATATGTCAAATTGTTCATCTCAACGATTACATCATCTCGTTCCATTGCATCATTTTCATTTGAGCTCATCTTGATGCCTGAAATGCTGTTGGAAGAGTGCATGTTGATGTTAATCTGCTGAAACTGTTATAACATGCTCATTTGTCATTTTTGCCATGTTTGATGTGTGCATCCTATGAAGTTGATGTCTACATGTGTTTTGATCTATGCCATTCCATCTTTACAATGGTGCTACCCATGTATTTTTGTGAGTTGTGTGCTGAGTGCATCGAGCTTGCTAAGTAGGGCACTTGCTGTTGCTATTTTCCTGACAGATTCTGTTATAATTTGTTGCTATGTAAACCTGCTGCTACAAGTCATTTCGTGCATAATATGGAGATGTTTACTAAGGATGAGTTGTTATACATGTCTTGCTCTATCCATTCATGCCCCTGGTTGCATTTATAGCCTGCTGTAGATTGTCGTAATCTTGCTCCAAAGTTTCTAAATAATGTTGCTGTCAACCTGTTAACATGAAGTTCAGTTTTGGCCATGTGCTTTTCTAGTGATCCGTGCATCCTATGAACTTGATCTTGCCATGCTTAGCTTCATAAACATGCCTTCTTACTGTTGGTTGCCTTGCCATGCCATGTATTGCTCTGTGGTGAGTGGTTCAAGCTCACCAACATGCCTACTTATTGTTGTTCCTGCCATGTATGAATCTGTAATATTACTTGCCATGTTTACATGGGTGCCATCATATTTTCTGTGCCCTTTTGGCTCATGGTCAGTAAGGGACTCTTGTTCTATGAATTTAGTAGTATCATGCCATGCCTTTGTTTGTCATGATATGTTCCTGTAACATGTTGTTTGATAGCTCTAAACATTGCAACCTGATGTTATTTCCTGATAAGTCTGAAACTGTTATTATTTGCAATATCTCCATGTCTTTTTGAGCATGATCCATTGATTTCTGGAGATAGCTCAGTGTTCATGTTTTGTTATGCTTTACCTGTACTTCATGCTCATGCGTTTTGTTCTTATGTTGGGGTGCTGTAGCTTATTGTTTTGATGCTTGCAATATGCCTAGTTGCTGTTATGGACAGATTGTTGCTATGACTTGTATAGAGTGTATGTGTTGAACCGTTGCTCCGTTTTGAGAGTGCTCTATATGAAACTTGCTTGATTTTGCATGTAGCTTCATATTATCATGTTGCATCCTTGTTTTGGTGTGTTTGCTTGATGTTTGGGTGCATTTTGCATCGATGCCATGCTCTACTTGTTTTGCTCATATCTTCTAGGCCGTAGCTCCGAATTAAATGAACTTTATATGTAACTTGACTAGAATTTCGTGTAGATCATCTTGGTGCATCTTAACTTGCTGTTTAACTACTTGAACATAATGTTTATTCAGTTCTGGACCCATTTCGAAATTTGCATATGAGGACTTCCTGGAATTGTTATATGCTGTTTCCGGCCTCATTTTAACTTGCTTTGATGTGTTGTTCTTGTTTGCATCATCTCTTGCCATGAGTAGCTTCATGTAGCTTTGTCATGCATCCTGCTCGTTGTGCATCATGTCTTGTCTATGTGTGGTGTGTTTACCATGTTGTGTGCTTCTTCTCGATAGTTCCCGTTTCGTTGCGATCGTGAGGATTCGCTTCGCTCACGCTTGGTTCGTCTTCGTGGCTTCATCTTCTTCATGGACTCGTTCTTCTTCCTAGCGGGATCTCAGGCAAGATGACCGCTACCCTGGATCTCACTACTATCATTGCTATGCTAGTTGCTTCGTTCTATCGCTATGCCGCGTTACCTATCTTTTGCTCTTCAAGCCTCCCAAATTGCCATGAACCTCTAACCTTTGACACCATTCCTAGCAAACCATTGCTTGGCTATGTTACCGTTTTGCTCAGCCCCTCTTATAGCGTTGCTAGTTGCAGGTGAAATTGAAGATTGCTCCATGGTGGACAGGATTTTGGTTGGGATATCACAATATCTCTTATATTATTAATGCATCTATATACTTGGTAAAGGGTGGAAGGCTCGGCCTTATGCCTGGTGTTTTGTTCCACTCTTGCCGCCCTAGTTTCCGTCATACCGGTGTTATGTTCCCGGATTTTATGCTCCTTACGCTGTCGGGTGATTTATGGGACCCCTTGACAGTTCGCTTTGAATAAAACTCCTCCAAAGAGGCCAACCTTGGTTTTACCATTTGCCTCACCACCACCTACCTTTCCTTGGGAGTAATTAACCCAAGGGTCATCTTTATTATAGCCCCGGGGCGGTGCTTGTCTAAGTGTTGGTCCGAATCGAGCAGCCCTCTGGGGCCACCTCGGGAAACTCAAGTCTGGTTTTACTCGTAGCTTGACTTATCCGGTGTTGCCACGAGAACGAGATATATGCAGCTCCTATCGGGATTGTCGGCATCGGGCGGCTTTGCTGGTCTTGTTTTACCATTGTCGAAATGTCTTGTAAACCGGATTTCGAGACCGATCGGGTCTTCCCGGAGAAGGTCTATTCCTTCGTTGATCGCGAGAGCTTGTCATGGGCTGTTGGGATACCCCTGCAGGTATAAACTTTCGAGCCGTGCCGCGGTATTTGGCCGATGGGAATTTGTTAATGTCCGTTGTAGATAACTTGACACCAGATCCGAATTAAAACGCATCAACGCGTGTGTAGCCGTGATGGTCTCTTCTCGGAGTCCGGAAGTGAACACGGTTTCGGGTTATGTTTGACGTAAGTAGGTGTTCGTGGATCACCTCTTGATCATTGCTAGCTTCACGACCGCCCTTTGCTTCTCTTCTCGCTCTTATTTGCGTATGTTAGCCACCATATCATGCTTAGTCGCTGCTGCAACCTCACCACTTTACCTCTTCCTTTCCCATTAAGCTTTGGTAGTCTTGATACCCATGGTAATGGGATTGCTGAGTCCTCGTGGCTCACAGATTACTACAACAACAGTTGCTGGTACAGGTTTTGCGATGATCCTGACGTGAGAGCGATGTTCGCTTGTTTTGGAGTTCTTCTTCGATCAGGGGATAGGTTCCAGGTCAGCAGCCTGGGCTAGCAGGGTGGATATTGTTTGAGTTTCTGTTTATGATTCATCTGTAGTTGGATGTTGTTCTTGTATGTTGTACTGTTATATTCATGTGACATTGTATGTATTGGATGTATCCCCATCTATTATGTAATGTTGATGTAATGATATCCACCTTGCAAAAGCATTCCAATATGCGGGTCTATCCTTGGTGGGAACTTCGAGTTCCTTTTGGATAGGGTCGCATATTGGGCGTGACAAGTTGGTATCAGAGCCTCGACCGACCCTAGGAGCCCCCTTGATTGATCGTGTAGTTTGGCCGTTGTTGAGTCTAGAAGAAAACTGTTTTCGGAGTCTAGTTATATCGGAGAGTAGGAATTCTTTTACTCCTCCGCCACTTCGTCTCTCTGGTGAGGAATCTTGACGTAGGTGTTTTGAATTACTCCTCTTCCCTTTCAAATTTTCTTTAGGATCACGCAGTTGGTTTTCCGATCTTTGTTCCTGAGCTCTTTTCATCCAGTGCATTTCTCGTCAAGTTGACTCGAGTCTCTTCATCTCTGAGTTCAATCCTTAGTTGTTTTCTTTTCCCTCCCGCCCACCCTTCTTCCTCTCGGAACCGGAGTCTGTAATCGAGTATCCATCCTACTCGTGTGAAGCCTTTGCTTTCTTTCAACCGGTGTTTTCTCTGCAAGTTATTCATCGGTTCCCCTTCCAAGTTGCCTTTGTTTTCCCGCCCTCACACCCTCTTCTTCCCGGAGCTTGAGTCTGTTTCGAGCATCAATTCCATTCGTACGGAGCCTCTTCAGTCTTTCGTCAATTATTTCAATCGGCGAATTCTCTTTTGTTTGGAATTCTTCATCTCTTCTCTTTTCCGGTGGACCCAATTCAAGTATTCGGTGTTGATCACATTCTTTTCCTTGGTTAAAATGTTATCCTTACTCGTTCGCCTCTCGACATTTAATCATTCCGGAGTTCGGAAGAAATCTCAAGAGATTTGTCTGTGTTCGAATTAATTCGAGGTGGTCACCTCATTCAAATATTTCATTGTTCCGTTGCATCATCTATCTATTCAACATCCCTTTCCAATGGTGTTTTCTCTTCAGTGGGCCCTAACCCACAGGTCTTTTCCCAGGATCTTACCTGACTCTTCTAATTCTTCCGGAGTTATTCTCAAATTCTTTTCAAGTGTGACGTAAGAATTGATTTCTTCAGTCACTTGGCTTCTCCAAGATCTCTTTCAAATCATTTTGTTGTTGACTCAACTTCTTCGCCTTTCGTTTCCCCGGAGTGATTTCATAGTCTATCTGATTCCGTGAGCTTTTGATTCCCGTCATTCGCTACGTTCCTCTCTCTTCTCGAGTGTTCTCGATTCTTTGCTTCTTTTCTTGAGTTCTTGTTTCACCTCATCCCTTTTCCCTTCCGTCTCGGTCCTAAGATCTCGGGACGAGATCTCTTGTTAGTGGAGGAGTGTTATAACGCCCCGGATTCGATGCGCCAGGTGTCTGCCAGTTATTCGCCGTCGTTGCCATATCATTTGCTTGCATGTTGCACTTTGCCATGTCATCTTATGCATTTCATATCATGTCATCATGTGCATCTCATTTTGCATTCGTGTCCGTCTCTTGCATCCGAGCATTTTCCCCGTTGTCTGTTTTGCAATCCGGCACTCCTATGTCCCCCGGCGTCCTCCTTTTGCCTCTTTTCATGTGCGGGTATTAAACTGGCCCGAGGTTTGCCAAGCGGCCTTTGTATAGCACCGATAGACCGCCTGTCAAGTTTCGTGCCATTTGGAGGTCGTTTGGTACTCCAACGGTTAACCGGGTAACCGCAAAGCCTCTTTGATCTTGCAGCCCAACACCCCTCCAAAGTGGCCCAAAACCCATCCAAACCCCCTCCATGCTCTCGGTCGTTCGATCACGATCGTGTGGGCGAAAACCGCACCTCATTTGGACTCTCCTAGCTCCCTCTACCTATATATACACCTCCCCCTCCGAAATTCGCGGTGCAAACCCTAGCAGTCTTCCTCCCCGCCGTCACGGACACGTCCGGCCGCAACCAGACATGTCCGCCCGTCGCCCCCGGCCAATCCCACCTCGCCACGTCGCTCCCGCCGCCGTGTCCGCCGCCAGGCCCAGCAGCCTAGATCCGCCCCGCAGGCTCGCGCCGCAGCCCGTCCGGCCCAGCTTGCGCCGCCGCTTATCGCCGGCGCCGCCCGCCGTCCAGCCCTGGCCGGTTCTCCCACGGCGCGCCCGCCGCGCCGCCATGGAGCTCCGCCGCCGCTTCTGCTCGCTCATGATCGCCGGCGCTTCGCCGCCACTGCGCACGCGCGCCCGCCGCCATCTTGCGCCCGGCCGGCTGCCACCTCGCCACGCCTCCCGCGCCGCCCGCGCCCGTCGCCTCCCGACCTCGCCGGCCTCGCTTCGCCGCCCGACCCGCGGTCTCGAGCGCCTCCGGCCTCGCGTCGCCTCTGGCCGCCTCCTTCCTCTGCTCCGGCGCCCTGCTCCGGCGAGCCCGGCCCCACCTCTATCCGCGATCCAGATCTGGAGATATGAAGGTTGACCCCCGAAAACGCCCAAGTCCCTGAGTTTTGCATTACCATGCCATGTTCACCGCATCGTATCTCTGCATTCGTAGCTCCGTTTTGTGCGTGTAATATGTCAAATTGTTCGCCTCAACGAGTACATCATCTCGTTCCATTGCATCATTTTCATTTGAGCTCATCTTGATGCCCGAAATGCTGTTGGAAGAGTGCATGTTGATGTTAATCTACTGAAACTGTTATAACATGCTCATTTGTCATTTTTGCCATGTTTGATGTGTGCATCCTATGAGGTTGATGTCTACATGTGTTTTGATCTATGTCATGCCATCTTTCCAGTGGTGCTACACATGTATTTTTGTGAGTTGTGTGCTGAGTGCATCGAGCTTGTTAAGTAGGGCACTTGTTGTTGCTGTTTTCCTGATAGATTCTGTTATAATTTGTTGCTATGTAAACCTGCTGCTACAAGTCATTTCGTGCACAATCTGGAGATGTTTACTAAGGATGAGTTGTTATACATGTCTTGCTATATCCATTCATGCCCCTGGTTGCATTTATAGCCTGTTGTAGCTTTTTGTAATCTTGCTCCAAAGTTGCTAAATAATGTTGCTGTCAACCTGTTAACATGAAGTTCAGTTTTGGCCATGTGCTTTTCTAGTGATCCATGCATCCTATGAACTTGATCTTGCCATGCTTAGCTTCATAAACATGCCTTCTTACTGTTGGTTGCCTTGCCATGCCATGTATTGATCTGTGGTGAGTGGTTCAAGCTCACCAACATGCCTACTTATTGTTGTTCCTGCCATGTACGAATCTGTAATATAACTTGCCATGTTTACATGGGTGCCATCATATTTTCTGTGCCCTATTGGCTCATGGTCAGTAAGGGACTCTTGTTCTATGCATTTAGTAGTATCATGCCATGCCTTTGTTTGTCATGATATGTTCCTGTAACATGTTGTTTGATAGCTCAAAACATTGCAACCTGATGTTATTTTCTGATAAGTCTGAAACTGTTATTATTTGCAATATCTCCATGTCTTTTTGAGCATGATCCATTGATTTCTGGAGATAGCTCAGTGTTCATGTTTTGTTATGCTTTACCTGTAATTCATGCTCATGCCTTTTGTTCTTATGTTGGGGTGCTGTAGCTTATTGTTTTGATGTTTGCAATATGCCTAGTTGCTGTTATGGACAGATTGTTGCTATGACTTGTATCGTGTATGTGTTGAACCGTAGCTCCGTTTTGAGAGTGCTCTATATGAAACTTGCTTGATTTTGCATGTAGCTTCATATTATCATGTTGCATCCTTGTTTTGGTGTGTTTGCTTGATGTTTGGGTGCATTTTGCATCGATGCCATGCTCTACTTGTTTTGCTCATATCTTCTAGGCCGTAGCTCCGAATTAAATGAACTTTATATGTAACTTGACTAGCATTTCGTGTAGATCATCTTGGTGCATCTTAACTTGCTGTTTAACTACTTGAACATAATGTTTATTCAGTTCTGGACCCATTTCGAAATTTGCATATGTGGACTTCCCAGAATTGTTATATGCTGTTTCCGGCCTCATTTTAACTTGCTTTGATGTGTTGTTTTTGTTTGCATCATCTCTTGCCATGAGTAGCTTCATGTAGCTTTGTCATGCATCATGCTCATTGTGCATCATGTCTTGTCTATGTGTGTTGTGTTTACCATGTTGTGTGCTTCTTCTCGATAGTTCCCGTTTCGTTGCGATCGTGAGGATTCGTTTGTCTACGCTTGGTTCGTCTTCGTGGCCTCATCTTCTTCATGGACTCGTTCTTCTTCCTAGCGGGATCTCAGGCAAGATGACCGCTACCCTGGATCTCACTACTATCATTGCTATGCTAGTTGCTTCGTTCTATCGCTATGCTGCGTTACCTATCTTTTGCTCTTCAAGCCTCCCAAATTGCCATGAACCTCTAACCTTTGACACCATTCCTAGCAAACCATTGCTTGGCTATGTTACCGTTTTGCTCAGGCCCTCTTATAGCGGTTCTAGTTGCAGGTGAAGTTGAAGATTGCTCCATGGTGGACAGGATTTTGGTTCGGATATCACAATATCTCTTATATTATTAATGCATCTATAGACTTGGTAAAGGGTGGAAGGCTCGGCCTTATGCCTGATGTTTTGTTCCACTCTTGCCGCCCTAGTTTCAGTCATACCGGTGTTATGTTCCCGGATTTTATGCTCCTTACGCTGGTCGGGTGATTTATGGGACCCTCTTGACAGTTCGCTTTGAATAAAACTCCTCCAAAGAGGCCCAACCTTGGTTTTACCATTTGCCTCACCACCACCTACCTTTCCTTGGGAGTAATTAACCCAAGGGTCATCTTTATTATAGCCCCCGGGCGGTGCTTGTCTAAGTGTTGGTCCGAATCGAGCACTTCATGGGGCCACCTCGGGAAACTCAAGTCTGGTTTTACTCGTAGCTTGACTTATCCGGTGTTGCCACGAGAACGAGATATGTGCAGCTCCTATCGGGATTGTCGGCGATCGGGCGGCTTTGCTGGTCTTGTTTTACCATTGTCGAAATGTCTTGTAAACCGGATTCCGAGACCGATCGGGTCTTCCCGGAGAAGGTCTATTCTTCGTTGATCGCGAGAGCTTGTCATGGGCTAAGTTGGGACACCCCTGCAGGATATAAACTTTCGAGAGCCGTGCCCGCAGTTATGTGGCAGATGGGAATTTGTTAATGTCCGGTTGTAGATAACTTGACACCAGATCCGAATTAAAACGCATCAACCGCGTGTGTAGCCGTGATGGTCTCTTCTCGGCGGAGTCCGGGAAGTGAACACGGTTTCTGGGTTATGTTTGACGTAAGTAGGTGTTCAGGATCACCTCTTGATCATTGCTAGCTTCACGACCGTTCCTTTGCTTCTCTTCTCGCTCTTATTTGCGTATGTTAGCCACCATATCATGCTTAGTCGCTGCTGCAACCTCACCACTTTACCCCTTCCTTTCCCATTAAGCATTGCTAGTCTTGATACCCATGGTAATGGGATTGCTGAGTCCTCGTGGCTCACAGATTACTAGAAACAGCAGTTGCAGGTACAGGTTTTGCGATGATCCTGACGTGAGAGCGATGTTCGCTTGTTTTGGAGTTCTTCTTCTGCTTCTTCTTCAATCAGGGGATAGGTTCCAGGTCGGTAGCCTGGGCTAGCAGGGTGGATATTGTTTGAGTTTCTGTTTATGATTCATCCGTAGTCGGATGTTGTTCTTGTATATTGTATTGTTATATTCATGTGACATTGTATGTATTGGATGTATCCCCATCTATTATGTAATGTTGATGTAATGATATCCACCTTGCAAAAGCGTTCCAATATGCGGGTCTATCCTTGGTGGGACCTTCGAGTTCTTTTTGGATAGGGTCGCATATTGGGTGTGACAGTACAGAAGGTTGTGCCTTCTAGTTTCATCCATCTCATGATCATCAAAATGAATCCACTAACAAGGTTGATCAAGTGTTGTTAACAAACTCATTCCAAATAACACGGAACCGGAGAAATTTCGAATAACACTAAGTTACCTCAATGGGGATATGAACATCCCCAACAATTAGAATATCGTACTTTTTCTTGACAATAGGAAGAGGAAATTCAAAACCTCCAATAATGATAGTTGGAATTTTTCCAATAGAATTGATACTATGAACTTGAGGTTGTTTCCTCGGAAAGTGTACCGTATGCTCATTACCATTAACATGAAAAGTGACATTGCCTTTGTTGCAATCAATAACAGCCCCTGCAGTATTCAAAAAGGGTCTATCAATAACTACCTGTGTCTGGCTATCAAGACAATGTGTTTCTTTAACAGGCGGTATATTAAGACCATGTATTTCTTCAATAGGAGGTAAATTCTTAACATCTTCAGCTTTAATACCTTTTTCTTTCACTGATTTCTTTGCCTCTTGCATATCTTCAGGACTGAGAAATAGAACACCCCTCTTTTTCTGAGTTGGTTTAGGTATAGGCTTCGGAGTTGGCTCAATTGGCTCAGGAATTGCCTCAAGAATTGGCTTAGGAAGGGTCTAATTATTTTCATTAGTCAACATATTATTCAATTGTAATTCAGCTTGGTCGACCGTTCTTTCCCTGAAAACACAACCAGCACAACTATCCAAGTAGTCCTTGGAAGCATCGGTTAGTCCAATATAAAAGATATCAAGTATTTCATTTTTCTTCAGAGGATGATCAGGCAAAGCATTAAGTAATTGGAGAAGCCACCCCCACACTTGTGGGAGACTCTCTTCTTTGATTTGCACAAAATTATATATTTCCAGCAAGGCAGCTTGTTTCTTATGAGCAGGGAAATATTTAGCACAAAAGTAATAAATCGTATCCTGGGGACTACGCACACAACCAGGATCAATAGAATTAAACCAAGTCTTAGCATCACCCTTTAATGAGAAGGGAAATATCTTAATGATATAGTAATAGCGAGACTTCTCATCATTAGTAAACAGGGTGGCTATATCACTCAACTTGGTAAGATGTGCCACAACAGTTTTAGATTCAAGGCCATAAAAAGGATCAGATTCAACCAAAGTAATTATTTTAGGATCAACAGAGAATTCATAATCCTTATCAGTAACACAGATAGGTGAAGTAGCAAAAGCGGGGTCAGGTTTTGTTCTAGCATTAAGGGATCACTGCTTCCATTTGGCTAATAACTTCTTAAGATCATATCTATCTTTGCAAGCAAAACTAGCTCTAGCAGCTTCCTGATCCATAACATAACCCCCAGGAACAATAGGTAATTCATAATCAGGGGGAGAACTTTCACCATCACTATCATCAATAATAGAATCTTCTATAATTTCATTCTCTCTAACCCTAGCAAGTTGTTCATCAAGAAATTCACCTAATGGCAAAGTAGTATCACACACAGAAGTAGTTTCATCATAAGTATCATGCATAGCAGAAGCGACATATCAGAATTCGTAGCAGTAGCAGGTTGAGGTGTCGCAAGCTTACTCAAAACAGAAGGAGAATCTAGTGCAGAGCTAGATGGAAATTCCTTACCTCCCCTCGTAATTGAGGGAAAAATCTTGGTTCTTTCATCTTTCAAGTTCCTCATAGTGATCAGCAGATATAAATCCCAAGTGACTAAAATAATAGAGCTATGCTCCCCGACAACGGCGCCAGAAATTAGTCTTGATAACCCACAAGTGTAGGGGATCGCAGCAGCTTTCGAGGGTAGAATATTCAACCCAAATTTATTGATTCGACACAAGGGGAGCCAAAGAATATTCTAAGTATTAGCAGTTGAGTTGTCAATTCAACAACACCTGGATAACTTAGTATCTGCGGCAAAGTATTTAGTAGCAAAGTAGTATGATAGTAATGGTAACAGTGGCAAAAGCAAAGATAGCAGTTTTGTAGTAGTTGTAACAGTAGCAACGGAAAAGTAATTAAGCGAAGCACAATATGTGAGAAGCTCGTAGGCATTGGATCAGTGATGGATAATTATGTCGGATGCGATTCCTCATGTAATAGCTATAACATAGGGTGACACAGAACTAGCTCCAGTTCATCAATGTAATGTAGGCATGTATTCCAAATGTAGTCATACGTGCTTATGGAAAAGAACTTGCATGACATCTTTTGTCCTACCCTCTTGTGGCAGCGGGGTCCTAGTGGAACTAAGGGATATTAAGGCCTCCTTTTAATAGAGAACCGGAACAAAGCATTAGCACATAGTGAATACATGAAATCCTCAAACTATGGTCATCACCGTGAAGTATCCCGATTATTGTCACTTCGGGGTTGTTGGATCATAACACATAATAGGTGACTATAGACTTGCAAGATAGGATCAAGAACTCACATATATTCATGAAAACATAATAGGTTCAGATCTGAATTCATGGCACTTGGGCCCTAGTGACAAGCATTAAGCATAGCAAAGTCATAGCAACATCAATCTCAGAACATAGTGGATACTAGGGATCAAACCCTAACAAAACTAACTTGATTACATGGTAAATCTCATCCAACCCATAACCGTCCAGCAAGCCTATGATGGAATTACTCACACACGGCGGTGAGCATCATGAAATTGGTGATGGAGGATGGTTGATGATGACGACAACGAAATCCCCTCTCGAAGCCCGAACGGACTCGGATCGACCTCCCAAGAGAGATTAGGGCTTGGCGGTGGCTCCGTATCGTAAAACGCGATGAAACTTTCTCTCTGATTTTTTCTCTGCGAAACGGAATATATGGAGTTGGAGTTGAGGTCGATGGAACATCAGGGGGCCCACGAGACAGGGGGGCGCGCCCCCACCCTCGTGGACAGGGTGTGGGCCCCCTGACCTTGATTATTTCGCCAGTATTTTTTATATTTTCCAAAAGTTATCTCCGTGGATTTTCAGGTCATTCCGAGAACTTTTGTTTTCTGCACAATAAACAACACCATGGCAGTTCTGCTGAAAACAACGTCTGTCCAGGTTAGTTTCATTCAAATCATGCAAGTTAGAGTCCAAAACAAGGGCAAAAGTGTTTGGAAAAGTAGATACGTTGGAGACGTATCAGTGGCGCCCCCTTTTCCTTCTTCCCCTCTCTCTCTTTCCCCCTTTCCCCCTCCGGTAAAAGGAAAGGTGGGGCCGAATCCTACTAGAAGATCAAGTAGAACTCCTCCTACTTGGGGCGCACCTAGGGCCGTCCTCCTCCCCCTCCCTCCTTGATATGCATGGGGGGGGCTATAACACACATCAATTATTCCAAGCCGTGTGCAGCGCCCCCCTCCATAGTTTACACCTCCGGTCATACTCACGTAGTGCTTCGGCGAAGCCCTGCGCGGATCACTTCACCATCACCGTCACCACACCGCCGTGCTGACGAAACTCTCCCCCAACACATTGTTGGATCAAGAGTTCGAGGGACGTCATCGAGCCGAACGTGTGCAGAACTCGGAGGTGCCGTACGTTTGGTGCTTGATCGGTCAGAACGAGAATAAGTTTGGCTACATCAACCATGTTAACAAACGCTTCCGCTTTCGGTCTACGAGGGTACGTGAACACACTCTCCCCTTCTCGTTGCCAAGCATCTCCTAGATAGATCTTGTGTGAGCGTAGGAATTTTTTTGAAATTGCATGCTACATTCCCCAGCAGTGGCATCCGGGCCAATTCTATGCGTAGATGATATGCACGAGTAGAACACAAAGAGTTGTGGGCAGTGATAGTCATACTGCTTACCACCAATGTCTTATTTTGATTCAGTGGTATTGCTGGATGAGGCGGCCTAGACCAACCTTACACGACCGCATTCATGAGACCGGTTGCATCGACAGACATGCAACTAGTTTAGCATAAAGTTGCCTGGTGGGTGTCTGTTTCTCCAACTTTAGTTGAATTGAATTTGACTGCGGCCGGTCCTTGTTGAAGGTTAAAACAACGAATTTGACGAAACACCGTTGTGATTTTGATGCATAGGTAAGAATGGTTCTTACTAGAAGCCCATAGCAGCCACATAAAACTTGCAACAACAAAGCAGAGGACGTCTAACTTGTTTTTGCAGGGCGTGTTGTGATGTGATATGGTCAAGACATGATGTGATATAAGTTGTTGTATGAGATGATCATGTTTTGTAGAAGTTATCGATAACTGGCAGGAGCCTTATGGTTGTCGCTTTATTGTATGAAATGCAAATGCCATGTAATTGCTTTACTTTATCACTATGCGTTAGCGATAGTTGAAGAAGCAATAGTTGGCGAGATGACAACGACGCTATGATGGAGATCAAGGTGTCAAGTCGGTGATGATGGAAATCATGATGGTGCTTTGGAGATGGAGATCAAAGGCACAAGATGATGATGGCCATATCATGTCACATATTTTGATTGCATGTGATGTTTATCTTTTATGCATCTTATTTCGCTTAGTACAGCGGTAGCACTATAAGATGATCCCTTACTGAAATTTCAAGTATAAGTGTTCTCCTTGAGTATGCACCATTGCCATTGTTCGTCATGCCGAGACACCACATGATGATCGGGTGTGATAAGCTCTACGTTCACATACAACGAGTGCAAGACAGTTTTGCACACGCGGAATACTCGGGTTAAACTTGATGAGCCTAGCATGTACAGACATGGCCTCGAAACACTGGAGACTGAAAGGTCGAGCATGAATCATATAGTATATATGATCAACATAGAGATCTTCACCATTGAAAACTACTCCATCTCACGTGATGATCGGACAAGGTTTTGTTGATTTGGATCACGTGATCATTTAGATGACTCAAGGGATGTCTATCTAAGTGGGAGTTCTTAAGTAATATGATTAATTGAACTTAATTTACCATGAACTTAGTCCTAATAGTTTTTGCATATCTATGTTTTAGATCAATGGCCCGTGCTACCGTTCCATTGAATTTTAATGCGTTCCTAGATAAAGCTAAGTTGAAAGATGATGGTAGCAACTACACGGAATGGGTCCGTAACTTGAGGATTATACTCATTGCTCCACACAAGAATTATTTCCTTGATGCACCACTAGGTGAAAGGCCTGCTGCAGGAGTAGATGCTGATGTTATGAACGTGTGGCAAGCTCGATCTGATGACTACTCGATAGTTCAGTGTGCAATGCTTTACATCTTAGAATCGGGACTTCAAAGATGTTTTGAACGTCATGGAGCATTTGAGATGGTCTAGGAGTTGAAGTTAATATTTCAAGCAAATGCCTGAGTTGAGAGATATGAAGTCTCCAACAAGTTCTACAGCTGCAAGATGGAGGAGAATAGTTCTGTCAGAGAACACGTACTCAGAATATCTAGGTATCATAACCACTTGACTCAGCTGGGAGTTAATCTTCCAGATGATAGTGTTATCGACAGAGTTCTTCAATCACTGCCACCAAGTTATAAAGGCTTCATGATGAACTATAATATGCAAGGGATGCAGAAGGCTATTCCCGAGCTCTTCGCAATGCTCAAAGGTGCGGAGGTAGAAACGAAGAAGGAGCATCAAGTGTTGATGCTTAACAAGACCACTAGTTTCAAGAAAAAGGGCAAAGGAAAGAAGGGGAACTTCAAGAAGAATGGAAAGCAAGTTGCCACTCCCGGGAGAAAGTCCAAGTCTGGACCTAAGCCTGGAACTGAGTGCTTCTATTGCAAAGGGATTGGTTACTGGAAGTGGAACTGCCCCAAGTATTTGGCGGATGAGAAGGATGGCAAAATGAACAATGGTATATTTGATATACATGTTATTGATGTGTACCTTACTAATGCTCGTAGTAGTGCCTGGGTATTTGATACCGGTTCGGTTGCTCATATTTGTAACTCGAAACAGGGACTACGGATTAAACGAAGATTGGCTAAGGACGAGGTGACGATGCACATCGGGAATGGTTCCAAGGTCGATGCGATCGCCTTCGGCATGCTACCTCTACAACTACCTTTGGGACTAGTTTTAGACCTAAATAATTGTTATTTGGTGCCAACACTGAGCATGAACATTATCTCTGGATCTTGTTTAATGCGAGACAGCTATTCATTTAAATCAAAGAATAATGGTTGTTCAATTTACATGAGTAATATCTTTTATGGTCATGCACCCTTGAAGAGTGGTCTATTTTTGTTGAATCTCGATCATGGTGATACACATATTCATAGTATTGATGCCAAAAAAATGCAAAGTTGATAATGATAGTGCAACATATTTGAGGCACTGCCGTTTTAGGTCATATTGGTGTAAAGCACATGAAGAAACTCCATGCAGATGGACCTTTGGAATCACTAGGTTATGAATCATTTGATGCTTGAGAACCATGCCTCATGGGCAAGATGACTAAAACTCTGTTCTCCGGAACAATGGAGGGAGCTACTGACTTATTGGCTATAATACATATCGATGTATGCGGTCCAATGAGTGTTGAGGCTCGCGGCGGGTATCATTATTTTCTGACCTTCACAGATGATTTGAGCAGATATGGGTATATCTACTTAATGAAACACAAGTCTGAAACATCTGAAAGGTTCAAAGAATTTCAGAGTGAATTGGAGAATGATCGTAACAAGAAAATATAGTTTCTATGATCTGATCGCGGAGGCGAATATTTGAGTTACGAGTTTGGCCTTCATTTAAAAGAATGTGGAATAGTTTCACAACTCACGCCACCTGGAACACCATAGCGTAATGGTGTGTCCGAACGTCGTAACCGTACTTTATTAGATATGGTGCGATCTATGTTGTCTCTTACCGATTTACCACTATCGTTTTGGGGTTATGCATTAGAGACAGCTGCATTCACATTAAATAGGTTACCATCTAAATTCGTTGAGACGACACCGTATGAATTGTGGTTTGGCAAGAAACCTAAGCCGTCCTTTCTTAAAGTTTGGGGTTGCGATGCTTATGTGAAAAAGCTTCAACCTGATAAGCTTGAACCCAAATCGGAGAAGTGCATCTTCATAGGATACCCAAAATAAACTATTGGGTACACCTTCTATCACAGATCCGAAGGGAAGATATTTGTTGCTAAGAATGGATCCTTTCTAGAGAAGGAGTTTCTCTCGAAAGAAGTGAGTGGGAGGAAAGGAGAACTTGGTGAGGTAATTGTACCTTCTCTCGAATTCGAAAGTAGCTCATCATAAAAAACCATTCCCATGATGCCTACACCAACTAGTGAGGAAGCTAATGATAATGATCATGAAACTTCAGATCAAGTTACTATCAAACCTCGTAGGTCAACCAGAGCACGCTCCGCACTAGAGTGGTATGGTAATCCTATTCTGGAAGTCATGTTAGTAGACCATGACGTACCTACGAACTATGAGGAAGCGATGATGAGCCCAGATTCTGCGAAATGGCTTAAGGCCAGGAAAACTGAGATGAGATCCATGTATGAGAACAAAGAATGGACTTTGGTTGACTTGACCGATGATCGGCAAGCCATAGAGAATAAATGGATCTTCAAGAAGAAGACTGACGCTGATGGTAATGTTACCGTCTACAAAGTTTGACTTGTTGTGAAAGGTTTTCGATAGGTTCAAGGAGTTGACTACGATGAGACCTTCTCACCCGTAGTGATGCTTAAGTCTGTCCGAATCATGTTAGCAATTGACGTATTTTATGATTATGAAATCTAGCAAATGGACGTCAAAACTTTATTCCTCAATGGATTTCTTAAAGAAGAGCTATATATGATACAACCAGAAGGTTTTGTCGATCCTAAAGGTGCTAACAAAGTGTGCAAGCTCCAGTGATCCATTTATGGACTAGTGCAAGCATCTTGGAGTTGGAAGATACGCTTTGATGAGGTGATGAAAGCATATGGTTTTATACAGACTTTTGGAGAAGCCTATATTTACAAGTGAGTGTGAGCTCTGTAGCATTTCTAATATTATATGTGGATGAGATATCGTTGATTGGAAATGATATAGAATTTCTGGATAGCATAAAAGGATACTTGAATAAGAATTTTTTCAATGAAAGTCCTCGGTGAAGCTGCTTATATCTTTGGGATCAAGATCTATAGAGATAGATCAAGACGCTTAATTGGACTTTCACAAAGCACATACCTTGATAATGTTTTGAAGAAGTTCAAAATGGATCAGTCAAAGAAAGGGTTCTTGCCTGTGTTACAAGGTGTGAAGTTGAGTCAGACTCAATGCCCGACCACTTCAGAAGATGGAGAGAAAATGAAAGTCATTCCCTATGCCTCAGCAATAGGTTCTATCATGCATGCAATGCTATGTACCAGACCTAATGTGTGCCTTACTATAAGTCTAGCAGGGAGGTACCAAAGTAATCCAGGAGTGGATCACTGGACAACGGTCAAGAACATCATAAAGTACCTGAAAAGGACTAAGGATATGTTTCTCATCTATGGAGGTTTCAAAGAGCTTGTCGTAAATGGTTACGTCGATGCTACCTTTTTCACTGATTCAGATGACTCTAAGTCACAAACCGGATACGTATTTTTATTGAATGGTGGAGCTGTCAGTTGGTGTAGTTCCAAGCAAAGCGTCGTGGCGGTATCTACGTGTGAAGCAGAGTACATATCTGCTTCAGAAACAGCGAATGAAGGAGTACATATCTGATTTAGGTGTAATACCTAGTGCATCGGGGCCAATGAAAATCTTTTGTGACAGTACTGGAGCTAATGCCTTGGCGAAAGAATCCAGATTTCACAAAAGAACCAAACACATCAAGAGACGCTTCAACTCCATCCGTGATCAAGTCAAGGAGGGAGACATAGAGATTTGCAAAATACATATGAATCTGAATGTGACAGACCCGTTAACTAAGCCTCTTCCACGAGCAAAACATGATCAACAGCAAGACTCCATGGGAGTTAGAATCATTACATTGTAATCCAGATTATTATCTCTAGTGAAAGTGGGAGACTGAAGGAAATATGCCCTAGAGGCAATAATAAAGTTGTTATTTATATTTCCTTCTATCAAGATAAATATATATTATTCAAGCTAGAATTGTATTAACCGAGAACTTGATACATGTGTGGATACATGGACAAAACACAGTGTCCCTAGTAAGCGTCTACTAGACTAGCTCGTTAATCAAAGATGGTTAAGTTTCCTAACCATAGACATGTGTTGTCATTTGATGAACGGGATCACATCCTTAGTAGAATGATGTGATGGACAAGACCTATCGGTTAGCTTAGCATAATGATTGTTAAGTTTTATTGCTATTGCTTTCTTCATGACTTATACATATACCTTTGACTACGAGATTATGCAACTCCCTGGTATTGGAGGAATGCCTTGTGTGCTATCAAACGTCACAACATAACTGGGTGATTATAAAGATGCTCTACAGGTATCTCCGAAGGTGCTTTGTTGAGTTGGCATAAATCGAGATTAGGATTTGTCATTCCGAGTATCGGAGAGGTATCTCTGGTCCCTCTCGGTAATGCACATCATAATAAGCCTTGCAAGCAATGTGACTAATGAATTATTTGTGGGATAATGCATTACGGAATGAGTAAAGAGACTTGCCGGTAATGAGATTGAACTAGGTATGAAGATACCAACGATTGAATCTCGGGCAAGTAACATACCGATGACAAAGGGAATAACGTATGTTGTCATTGCGGTTCGACCGATAAAGATCTTCGTAGAACATGTGGGAGCCAATATGAGCATCCAGGTTCCGCTCTTGGTTATTGACCAGAGAGGTGTCTTGGTCATGTCTACATAGTTCTCGAACCCGTAGGGTCCGCACGCTTAACGTTCGATGACAGTTTGTATTATATGAGTTATGTGATTTGGTGACCGAATGTTGTTCGGAGTCCTGGATGAGATCAAGGACATGATGAGAAGTCTCGAAATGGTTGAGAGGTAAAGATTGATATATTGGATGATAGTATTCGGACATCAGAAGTGTTCTGGAATGTATTGGGTACATATGAGAGTACGAGGGGGTGGAGGTTACCGGAACCCCCGGGGGAAGATATGGGCCATAGGAGGGAGGCACACCAGCCCACAAAGGGGTGGCGCACCCCTCATAGGGAAGGTGGCCGAATTGGACTAGGTGAGGGGGTGGCACCCCCCTTTCCTTCTCCCCCTCTCTCTCTTTCCCCCTTTCCTCCTCCGGTAAAAGGAAGGGGGGGGGCGAATTCTACTAGGATCCCAAGTAGGACTCCTCGTACTTGGGGCGTGACTAGGGCCGGCCTCCTCCCCCTCCCTCCTTTATATACGTGGGGGGGGGTGCCTACAACACACATCAATTATTCCAAGCCATGTGCGGCACCCCCCTCCAGTTTACACCTCCGGTCATATTCGTGTAGTGCTTAGGCGAAGCCATGCGCGGATCACTTCACCATCACCGTCAATGCCGTTGTGCTAACGGAACTCTCCCTCGACACTTGCTGGATCAGGAGTTCGAGGGACATCATTGAGCTGAACGTGTGCAGAACTCGGAGGTGCCGTACGTTTGGTGCTTGATCGGTCAGAACAATAAGAAGTTCGAATATACCAACCGTGTTAACAAATGCTTCCGCTTTTGTTCTACAAGGGTACGTGGACACACTCTCCCCTTCTTGTTGCTATGCATCTCCTAGATAGATCTTGCACGAGCGTAGGATTTTTTTTGAAATTGCATGCTATGTTCCCCAATAAAGGACTACTTGACAATCATTGTAGCAGTGGATCAGTGGAGACCTAATCTGCAACATGCCGAGTTCCTTATCTTCACCGACCAGCGCAGTCTAGTGCACTTAGAAGAGCAGCAGTTGGCCACACCATGGCAACAGAAAGCCTTCACGAAGCTCTTGGTGTTGCGATATTGCGTCAAGTATAAAAAAGGCTCAGACAATTCTGCTGCTAACGCTCTGTCTCACGCAAGGCCACAGGAGATGCTCCCCACCGTCACTTCCTGTCAGCCAGCTTGGCTGGAGGATGATGTCAATAGCTATAATTCTAACCCTCAAGCGCCCGAGCAGCTGGCCATTCGTCCCGATCGCAAGAAGAGATTCAGTCTACACCAGGGCATTCTCCGTTTTAGAGACCGCATTTGGCTTGGGGGATCGGCTGCTCTCCAACAGCGCATCATCTCAGCCTTCTACCACAGTGCTCTGGGTGGGAACTCAGGGTTACCGGTGACGTACAAGCGTGTGCGTCGGCTATTTGCATGGCCGAAGATGAAGACTCACGTCCAGCAGTGCGTCACCTGTTGCCCAACTTGCCAACATGCCAAACCTGACCGCGCGGCTTCCCTAGGTCTGCTCACACCTCTGCCGATTCCCTCACAGCAGTGGGAACTCGTAACAATGGATTTTATTGATGGCTTACCACAATGTGGTAAGTACAACTGTCTGCTAGTCTTGGTGGATAAACTGACCCAATTTCCTTACTTTTTACCCTTGGCGCACCCGTACACTGCAGCAAAAGTGGCTCAACTCTACATGTCATAGATCTACAAGCTACATGGATTCCCTCGTGCCATTGTCTCTGACCGCGACCCGGTGTTCACCAGCCATTTTTGGCGCGAGCTGTTCTAGTATGAAGGCACAGAATTGAGGCTGAGCACTGCTAACCATCCTCAAACAGACGAGCAAACCGAGCGGGTCAACTAGTGTTTGGAGACTTTCCTTCGCTGCTTTACCTATGCCTGCCCATGGCACTGGAGTTTCTGGGTTCCTCTCTCCCAGTTCTGATACAACACTTCACCGCACTCGGCTATAGGGATGTTGCCGCTCAAAGCGCTATACGGGCACGAGCCACGACACTAGGGGCTCACTACAGAAACAACAGTGTCAGTGCTGCCACTCCAGGCATGGCTAGTGGAGCGTCGGGTGATTCAAGACCTCATCCATCAGCACCTCCATAGAGCTAGGCAATGCATGAAACATCAAGTTGACAAGAAGCATTCATTCCGGACCTACCAAGTGGGCGATCAGTCCTATTGAAGCTGCAACCATACATTCGGACCTCGGTTGCCCCCGTGCCAATCACAAGTTGTCGTTTAAATTCTACGAACCATTCCCTGTCATCCGCAAGATCAACGATGTGGCCTATGAACTCCAACTTCTGGCATCTTCCACAGTGCACCCAGTGTTCCATGTGTCTCAGCTTTGCCAAGCCCTTCTACTAGGTATTGCTATTACTCCTGTGCTTCTTGTTTGCACTGACGACTTGGCAGTGCCTGTGGAGGTCCTCCAAACAAGATGGCACAAACGAAGGGGGACTATGGTTGAGCAAGTTCAAGTCCGCTGGTCCAATCCCTCGACCATGGGTGTCACCTAGGAAGATAAGGCAGCGCTTCGTGCTTGTTTTCCTCTTGCAGCGGCTTGGGGGCAAGCCGCTGGTCAAGGAGGGGAAGATGGCAGCGTCGTTGACCCGAAGAGCACACCGACAGAACTGGACCCAACCCACGGTGCACGGCCCAAGCATGCACGCGTGGCCAACCCGCGCATGATGGGCCCGGAGTGGGTGGTAGCAACCCAAGCCCAGGGAACAACTACTTAATTCTCACCCTCCAGCGAGCAAACCATCCAGTGGATCAGGCAAACGACCCGGCGGCCACCTATCTCTTTCCCCTTCCTTGCTAAGAACCCTATCCGCCACTCTTGCAATTCCTGTGTAATCGACACTACAATTGAGTTGTTTGAGAGATTTCTAGCAAGCTATATGAAATACTAGTTTGCTCCTAAAAGTTTTTGTGGCATCTCAACCTATGGACAACTAAGGTAAACCCTGGAGATGGAAACACTATTGCCTTTTGAGGCAGCCCCGTTCGTTGCCTCGCACATGGGCGTTCAGCTTCGACATTGGCAAAAGAGAAGCTTCTTCTTCTCTTTGGCCAGCGCCAGAATGACAGCACCCTCGGACTGAGCTTCTTTGCGATGTGGAAGGAACACCAAGCTTTGGTTCCACCCCCTCTCTCAAAACTATCTCATACATTCTACTTCTAACACTAACAATATTATAATACTCCCTCTGATTCATATTACCTGTCACTTCGGTATAAATTCTAGTACCACCTAGTCCCAATGCTCATATATGTGGAAAGGGTTGACATTTTTGAAAACAAAACCAAAAATTTCTTCTTCTTCCTAGACACGCACCAAACGAGCGTCTTGTACTAGAGAGAAAAGGTCAAGATGATGCAAGGTACAAACAAAGGCCAAAGGGACATGAGCACACAACGAAAGCGAGTGAAAAGAGCTCAGAGCCTAACTTTAACAAAGAAAACTCATAGAATGGAAATAAAAACTATTAGTGATACTATCATAGTTTAAACCTAAAGGAAATATGCCCTAGAGGCAATAATAAAGTTGTTATTTTATATTTCCTTATTCATGATAAATGTTTATTATTCATGCTAGAATTGTATTAACCGGAAACTTGATACATGTGTGGATACATGGACAAAACACAGTGTCCCTAGTAAGCCTCTACTAGACTAGCTCGTTAATCAAAGATGGCTAAGTTTCCTAACCATGGACATGTGTTGTCATTTGATGAACGGGATCACATCATTAGGAGAATGATGTGATGGACAAGACCCACCCGTTAGCTTAGCATAATGACCGTTAAGTTTTATTGCTATTGCTTTCTTAATGACTTATACATATTCCTTGGACTATGAGATTATGCAACTCCCGGAGGAATGCCTTGTGTGCTATAAATGTGACAACGTAACTGGGTGATTATAAAGATGCCCTACAGGAATCTCCGAAGGTGTTTGTTGGGTTGGCATAGATCGAGATTAGGATTTGTCACTCCCAGTATCGGAGAGGGATCCCTGGGCCCTCTCGGTAATGCACATCATATGAAGCCTTGCAAGAAATGTGACTAATGGGTTAGTTGCAGGATGATGCACTATGAAACGAGTAAACAGACTTGCCGGCAACGGGATTGAACTAGGTATGAAGATACCGACGATCGAATCTCGGGCAAGTAACATACCGATGACAAAGAGAATAACTATGTTGACATTGTGGTTCGACCGATAAATATCTTCATAGAATATGTGGTAACCAATATGTGCACCCAGGTTTCGCTATTCTTTATTGACCAGAGAGGTGTCTCGGATATGTATTATATGAGTTATGTGTTTTGGTGACCGAGGGTTGTTCGGAGTCCCGAATGAGATCACAGACATGACGAGGAGTCTCAAAATGGTCGATAGGTAAAGATTGATATATTGGAAGGTTATATTCGGACACCAGAACGGTTTCAGAAAGGTTCGGATATTTTTTTGAGTACCGGGAGGTTACCGGAACCCCCCGGGGAATTGTTGGGCCTACATGGGCCATAGGAGAGAGAGGAGGCAGCCCACAAGGGTTGGCCGTGCCCCCTCCCATGGGGAGTCCGAATGGGACTAGGGGAGGTGGCACGCCCCCTTTCCTTCTCCTCTTCCCTCTCCCTTCCCCCTTTTCCCCCTTCAGAAGAAGGAAAAAGAGGGGGGGGGGGGGCGAATCCAACTAGGAGTGGAGTCCTAGTAGGACTCCCCCTCCTTGGCGCGCCCTTTGTGGCGGACCTCCTCCCCTCCTCCTTTATATACGGGGGCAGGGGCACCCCAAAGCACATCAATTGTTTAGCCGTACGCGGTGCCCCCCTCCACCGTTTACTCCTCCAGTCATATTGTCGTAGTGCTTAGGCGAAGCCCTGCGCGGATCACTTCACCAACACTGTCATCACGCCATTGTGCTGACGGAACTCATCGACTCCTTCGTGCCTCTACTGGATCAAGAGTTCGAGGGACATCATCGAGCTGAACGTGTGCAGAACTCGGATGTGCCGTACGATCGGTACTTGATCGGTTGATTCGAGAAGACGTTCGACTACATCAACCGTGTTAAGTTAACGCTTCTGCTTTCAGTCTATGAGGGTACGTGGACACACTCTCCCCTCTCGCTGCTATGCATCTCCTAGATAGATCTTGTGTGAACATAGTATTTTTTTGAAATTGCATGCTATGTTTCCCAACAGTGGCATCCGAGCCAAGTCTATGCGTCGATGATATGCACGAGTAGAACACAATGAGTTATGGGCGGTGATCGTCATACTGCTTACCACCAATGTCTTATTTTGATTCGGCGGTATTGTTGGATGAAGCGGCCCGGACCAACCTTACATGACCACGTTCATGAGACCGGTTCCACCGACAGACATGCAACTAGTTTTGCATAAAGGTGGCTGGCGGGTGTCTGTTTCTCCAACTTTAGTTGAATCAAATTTGACTGCGACCTGTCCTTGTGAAGGTTAAAACTACAAACTTGATAAAATCACCATTGTGGTTTTTGTGCTGTAGGTATGTCGGTTCATGTTAGTAGCCCGTAGCAGCCACGAAAAACTTGCAACAAACAAAGTGGAGGACGTCTAACTTGTTTTTGCAGGGCATGTTGTGATGTGATATGGTCAAGATATGATGTTATATAAAGATTGTTGTATGAGATGATCCTGTTTTGTAAAAGTTATCGGCAACTGGCACGAGCCATATGATTGTCTCTTTATTGTATGAAATACAAGAGCTATGTAATTTCTTTACTTTATCATTAAGTGGTAGCAATAGTCGTAGAAGCAATGGTTGGAGAGACGACCACGACGCTACGATGGAGATCAAGGTGTCAAGCCAGTGACTCTGGAGATCGTGATGTTGCTTCGATGATGGAGATCAAAAGCACAAGATGATGATGGCGATATCATGTCACATATTTTGATTGCATGTGATGTTTATCTTTTATGCATCTTATTTTGCTTAGTATGGCAGTAGCATTATAAGATGATCCCTTACTAAATTTCAAGGTATAAGTATTCTCCCCTAGTATGCACTGTTGCAAAAGTTCTTCGTGCTGAGACACCATGTGATGATTGGGTGTGATAAGCTCTACGTTCAAATACAACTGGTGCAAGCCAGATATGCACACACATAATACTCGGGTTAAACTTGACAAGCCTAGCATATACAGATATGGCCTCGGAAGACTAGAGATCGAAAGGTCGAATGTGAATCATATAGTAGATATGATCAACATAGTTATGTTCACCATTGAAGACTACTCCATCTCATGTGATGATTGGACATGGTTTAGTTGATTTGGATCACATATCATTTAGAAGACTAGAGGGATCTCTATCAAAGTGGGAGTCCTTAAGTAATATGATTAATTAAACTTAATTTATCATGAACTTAGTCTGATAGTTTTTTGCATATCTATGTTGTGGATCAATGGCCCGTGCTACCGTTCCATTGAATTTTAATGCATTCCTATAGAAAGCTAAGTTGAAAGATGATGGTAGCAACTACACAGACTGGGTCTGTAAGTTGAGGATTATCCTCATTGTCGCACAGAAGAATTATGTCCTTGATGCACCGCTAGGTGTACCACGTGCCCCAACAACTGCAAACATTGTGAATGCCTGACGGTCGTGTGTTGATGACTACTCGTTAGTTCAGTGTGCCATGCTTTACGTCTTAGAGTCGAGACTTCAAAGATGTTTTGAACATCATGGACCATATGAGATGTTCCAGGAGTTGAAGTTAATATTTCAAGCAAATGCCCGAGTTGAGAGATATGAAGTCTCCAACAAGTTCTATAGCTGCAAGATGGAGGAGAACAGTTATATTAGTGAACACATACTCAGCATATCTAGGTACCAGAATCACTTGACTCAGCTGGGAGTTAATCTTCCAGATGATTGTGTCATTGACAGAGTTCTTCAATCACTGCCACCAAGCTACAAAGGCTTTGTGATGAACTAGGATATGCAAGGGATGGAAAAGACTATTCCCGAGCTCTTCGCGATGCTAAAGGCCACGGAGGTAGAAATCAAGAAGGAGCATCAAGTGTTGATGGTTAACAAAACCACTAGTTTCAAGAAGAAGGGCAATGGTAAAAAGAAGGGGAACTTCAAAAAGACTAACAAACAAGTTGTCACTCCCGGGAAGAAACCCAAGTTTGGACCCAAGCCTGAAACTGAGTGCTTCAACTGCAAAGGGACTAGTCACTGGAAGCGGAACTGCCCCAAGTGTTTGGCGGATAAGAAGGATGGCAAAGTGAACAAAGGTATATTTAATATACATGTTATTGATGTGTACCTTACTAATTCTCGTAGTAGTGCCTGGTTATTTGATACCGGTTTGGTTGCTCATATTTGTAACTCGAAGCAGGGACTATGGATTAAACGAAGTTTGGCTAAGGACGAGGTGACGACGTGCGTCGGAAATGGTTCCAAGGTTGATGTGATCGCCATCGGCATGCTACCTCTGCATCTACCTTTGGGATTAGTTTTAGACCTGAATAGTTGTTATTTGGTGCCAGCGTTGAGAATGAATATTACATCTAGATCTTATTTAGTGCGAGACAGTTATTCATTTAAATCATAGAATAATGGTTGTTTTATTTATATGAGTAATATCTTTTATGGTCATGCACCCGTGAAGAGTGGTCTATTTTTGTTGAATCTTGATCGTGATGATACCCATATTCATAATATTGATGCCAAAAGATGCAAAGTTGATAATGATAGTGCAACTTATTTGTGGTAGTGCCGTTTGGGTCATATCGGTGTAAAGCGCATGAAGAAACTCCATAAAGATGGACTTTTGGAATCACTTGATTATGAATCATTTGATACTTGCGAACCGTGCCTTATGGGCAAGATGACTAAAACTCCGTTCTCCGAAAAAATGGAACAAGCTAGTGACTTACTGGAAATAATACATACCGATGTATGCAATCCAATGAGTGTTGATGCTCGTGGCGGGTATCTTTATTTTCTAACCTTCACAGATGATTTGAGTAGATATGGGTATATCTACTTAGTGAAACACAAGTCTGAAACGTTTGAAAAGTTCAAGGAATTTCAGAGTGAAGTGGAGAATCATGTAACAAGAAAATAAAGTTTTCTTGATCTGATCATGGAGGAGATTATTTGAGTTACGAGTTTGGCCTTCATTTAAAACAATGTGGAATAGTTTCTCAGCTCACGCCACCTGGAATACCACAGCGTAATGGTGTGTTCGAACATTGTATCCGCAATTTATTGGATATGGTGCGATCTATGATGTGTCTTACCTATTTACCACTATTGTTTTGGGGTTATGCATTAGAGACAACTACATTTACTTTAAACAGGGCACTGTCAAAGTCCATTGAGACGATACTGTATGAATTGTGGTTTGGCTACAAACCTAAGCTCTCATTTCTTAAAGTTTGGGGATGCGATGCTTACGTCAAAAGGCTTCAGCTCGATAAGCTCGAACCCATATCCGAGAAATGTGTCTTCATAGGACACCCTAAGGTAACAATTGGGTACACCTCCTACAACAAGACTGAAGGCAACATTTTTGTTGCTAAGAACGGAACCTTCCTAGAGAAGTAGTTTCTCTCAAAAGAAGTTGTCGGATTCCAGGTTCCGCAAACCCTTCATAGGTTTGAACTCTCGGGTGCGTGCAGAGATCTCAACCTACCCAACCTGGCTACTCGCGATTCCTCAAAGCCTAGCGCGTCGAGCCCAAAGGGACAGAGAGACACCACAGTTTATCCTGGTTCGGGCCACCTTGCAGTGTAATACCCTACTCCAGCATTTTGGTGGATTGCCTGGAGGGGCTGTGGATGAACTAGTACAGTGGATGAACAAGCCTTAGGAGGTGAGGTATTCTTGAGCTCGGGTGATCTGGTGAGGTGGTTGGAGAGAATGGTTCCGATCCCTCTTCTCCTCTTTCCCTCTTTTTTCGACCCCTCTCTATGGTGGTGGCTAAGTCCTATTTATAGTGGCCTTGGTCCTCTTCCCAAATGTTGGCGGGAAGGGATCCCACAACGGCTAGATTTGAAGGGGGACGAGAAATATATCCTATCCTGACTAAAGTGGTCTTCGCTTGCGAAAAGACTCTAGTCATGACGCTGCGCTAGGCTCGGCGATGAACTCCGTCCTGCCGTCCTGGCGGACTTGGTCTTGTTGCACCAGAATGGGAACCTTTGGCTGATTCCTCGGGACTCCGCGCCTGCTGCTTGCCTTCATTGTACCAAAGAGGAAACTGGTACTTTGCGCCCGTTGGCGCCCGCCTGGCCTTGGTCATCATGGCTCACGTCAGCTGAGCCTCGTGAGTTGCACCTTTCAAAGAAGCCTCTGCCCCTCGGGAGCCAGCCTGAGGAGGCCGATCCCCTTGGAGGTCTTGGCGTGTCCGCCTCGCGAGGCTTGGCCCCTCGCGAGGGTCTTGAGTTGGTTGATGCTGAAGCCGGGCCGTACTAGGCCGTTGATGGAGCCACGCAGTGGGCCGCAGGCAGGCAAGTCTGGGTACCCCCGTATCCAGAACACCGACAGTAGCCCCGGGGCCCAAGGCGCACTCGACTTGGCTTCTAGGAGAAGCCAAGGGGCAAGTGTGGAGCACTAAGGGAGTCCCGGATTAAGGGATCCTCGGACGGCTGGCCTGTTGGCATGGGCCGGACTGCTAGGCTGTGAAGATACACGACAGAAGACTTCGTCCTATGTCCGGATGGGACTCTCCTTGGCATGGGAGGCAAGCTTGGCGTTTGGATATGTAGATTCCTTTTCTCTGTAACTGACTTTGTACAACCCTAGCACCCTCCGGTGTCTATATAAACCGGAGGGCTTAGTCCGTAGAGGCAATCATAATCACATAGGCTAGACTTCTAGGGTTTTAGCCATTACGATCTCGTGGTAGATCAACTCTTGTAATACTCATATTCATCAAGATCAATCAAGCAGGAAGTAGGGTATTACCTCCATAGAGACGGCCCGAACCTGGGTAAACATCGTGTCCCCCGTCTCCTGCTACCATCGACCTTAGATGCACAGTTCGGGACCCGCTACCCGAGATCCGCCAGTTTTGACACCGACATTGGTGCTTTCATTGAGGGTTCCGTTGTGACGTCGAAGACAGGATTGATGGCTCGCCTTGTGATCAAGGACAATATCACCTCCGAAGGAGCTCTAGCCTTAGGCCAAACCCCCCGGCAAGGCAGCTTTACCATGACCGCCCGTTCGGCCGTTGGGCCGACAATGACTTCTCGGGTCATCAAAAATCGCCTCCGTGTCGACGCCGAATACTCGAAACGGATGGATCCGATGGAATTATCGTCCTTAAACGAACTCTTGGATCGCATCGCTGCCTTGGGGGTCACTACAGACTACGATCGGATCGGTCTTAAACCCGATCAGAGAGAAATCAAATCTCCGCCG
The DNA here is from genome assembly GCA_021437245.1 of Aegilops speltoides. Classification (NCBI taxonomy): domain Eukaryota; kingdom Viridiplantae; phylum Streptophyta; class Magnoliopsida; order Poales; family Poaceae; genus Aegilops; species Aegilops speltoides. The sequence goes on from CM038145.1 coordinate 116,611,823, forward strand.
ATCACCCATCAGATAGCGGTAGTAGAGGAGCAATACAACAACTCTCCGTCTATATTGAGGACGAACTACATTCGGATCTCCAAGCTCGACGAGCCGGATACCAGTCCGCAGAAGGACGTGCCCCGGCCTCCTAACCTAGAGTCAGACGGCGGACCTGAAAAATTGGTTGATATACCGGAACTCGAACTGTTAAGCTCGAAAGTTTCTCAAACTCCGGAGCCCAAATCAGGTCAAGGTTTGGATTCAAATCCACCCATCCACCCAGATATACGTGATCTCATGCAAATACGACAGCAGTCTGAGGAAACAATCCATCACTTTTGGGCCAGATTCCTCCTTGTTAAAAACAAGATTAAAGATTGCCGCAATGAAGACGCGATCTTTGTATTCTACAATAATTGCACGGATGAGGGAATCCTCAATGCAATCAACCGTCGTCGCGTATTACACTTTGCTAACTTGGCAACCATAGTATAGAAGTACTGCGCAATGGAAAGTGCCTGGAATACTCAGGCAACTCCTTGAGAGCCACCAGTTTCCACTCAACCCCTCATCCGGGGAAAAAGGATGCACCCTCGTGCGTCGCCCGATCCAATAGTAAAGAAATTAAAGCCCATTGTGGGGCGCAAAACCATTCTAGAGGGATGGATCGATAGGCCATGCAAAATACACACAATGCCGGATACCATACCAACCCACAGCCTTAGAGCATGTTGGATACTCCGGCAGGTGGCCAAGAGCGGCGAGGATCTCGTCATCAAAAATACCGCAGAACAACACCCCCCGGAAGATGATGACTTTGGAGTATTGACGGTCTTCGAGACTTTCGCCTCACACAATAGGCACAAAATGGCACTCCGCAGCCTCGCCGAAGTCTGCCAAGTCGCCGCAATAAACCCCTGGGACGACACGGCCATAACTTTCAATGCAATTGACGAACCAAAATTCTGTACAGTTCGGGCACCAGCCACATTGGTCCTCAGTATAATCGTGGACGGCTTTCGACTTACCAAAGTGCTCATGGATGGCGGCAGTGGACTAAACCTCATTTCCGAAGAAACGCTCAACAAAATGGAAATAGATAGGAGCCGCATCGAGCAAAGTAGCACGACTTTCCGGGGAATCATTCCCAGTCGGGAGGCGCGATGCGAGGGAAATATCACACTCGATGTGGTATTTGGCACGCTGGAGAATTATCGGTCTGAAGAGATAACCTTCCAAGTGGCCCCATTTAACAGTGGATATAATGCCTTATTAGGGCAAGATGCATTTGCATGCTTCCAAGCTATCCCTCATTATGGGTACATGAAGCTCAAGATGCCCGGGCCCAATGGAATTATCACTCTCGCCAGTGATCCAGACACAACACTCCGCGCTGAAAGCAAAACCATAGCCCTGGCCCTCAAGGCATTTTCTGAAGCCCTTGTGACTGAAGAGTTAACCACACTATGATCCACTGTGGATAGGGACAACGTGATCCTGGACAAGCGACTCAAATTCACCTCCTTTAAACCAGCAGATGAAATAGTAAAATTTCAAGTCCACCTGGCGGACCCCAACAAGACAGCATCCATCGGGGCTCAGCTGCACCCAACGGTTGACGCCGCACTGCGAGCGTTCCTACGCGAAAACTGGGACATATTCGCCTTGCACCCTTATGATATGCCAGGGATCCCACGTAGGCTGGCTGAACTCAACCTAAACATACTAAAGGGATATAAGCCGGTAAAGAAAACACTGCGGCGCTTTTCCGAACCCAAACGACAAGCTATGGGGGAGGAGCTAGCCAAGTTACTCGAGCCTGGATTCATCAGAGAAATAAAACACCCGGACTGGCTAGCAAACCTGGTGATGGTACCAAAGAAGGATAGATTCTGGCACCTATGTGTCAATTTCAAAGACCTCAACAAGGCCTGCCCTAAGGATCCTTTCCCCCTCCCCCGCATCGATCCGATTATAGATGCCACTGCAGGACATGACTCACTGTGTTTCATCGACGCATACTCCGGATACCATCAAATCAAGATGAAGGAGTCCGATCAAGCCGCACCAGCATTTATTACCCCATACGGGCCTTTTTGCTTCAACACTATGCCCTTCGGACTTAAAAACGCCGGTGCCACCTACCAACGCATGATTCAAACATGCCTGGAGAAACAGATCGGCAAGACAATTGAAGCATATGTAGATGACGTCGTCATCAAAACTAGGCACGTCGAGTCATTAATAGACGATCTGCGTCTTACATTTGACAATCTTTGTGCATATGATATCAGGCTCAATCCGGAAAAGTGTGTTTTCGGCGTTGCCGCTGGAAAACTGCTGGGTTTCATTGTTTCCAATAGAGGAATTGAGGCGAACCCAGCCAAAATGCGAGCTTTGTCATAGTTGGCTATGACAATAGACCTTAAACAAGTCCAAAAACTAGCCGGATGTGTGGCGGCTTTAAGCCGCTTTATCTCCAGATTAGGAGAAAAAGCATGGCCACTTTATCGCCTTCTCCGACGCACCGATCACTTCGAGTAGACGGATGTGGCAACGGCCGGACTGGAAGAAATAAAGGTTCTTTTAGCAAGCAACCCAATCCTGGCCGCACCAAACATCGGTGAACCCATGTTATTATACATATCAGCAACAAACCAAGTCGTGAGTGCGGCGCTCATCGTCGAATGAAAGGAGGATGGACGCAAATTCCTGCTTCAGAAGCCGGTATACTATGTATCCACCATCCTCACACCATGCAAATCCGGGTACCCTCATTACCAAAAAATAGCATACGCGGTCTTCATGGCATCCCGGAAGCTACAACACTACTTTCAAGAGTGCTCAATCACGGTAGCCTCCGAAGTACCACTCAATGACATATTAAACAACCGCGATGCCACGGGCCAGATTGCCAAGTGGGACATTGAGCTCCTCCCATTCGACATAACATACAGACCGCGCCGGGCCATTAAATCCCAAATCTTGGCCGACTTAAATGCATGAATGGATGAGTTTAACTCCCTAAAGAGTACGACACATATTACAACTGGGTCATGCATTTCGACGGCTCCAAACTGCCAGCGGGCTTAGGAGCGGGCGTTGTCCTTACATCCCCCACTGGAGATACGGTTCTGTACGTACTACAAATATTATACACGTACTCCAACAATGCAGCTGAATACGAGGCCTTATTGCATGGTCTTCGGATAGCTGTCTCCATGGGCATACAATGCCTGGAAGTGTGCGGGGATTCAAACCTCGCTATATCTCAAATAAATGGAGATTTCAATGCCAAAGATCCAAAGATGGCGGCTTACCGTAACACCATTCTCAAAATGTCGGCTCGGTTCGAGGGGCTTGAGTTTCATCATGTGGCTCGAGAAAGTAATCAAGCGGCAGATGTCCTTGCTCGCATCAGCGCCAAACGCGACCCCGTCCCACCTAACATCCTTCTGGAAAGGCTGTTCAAGCCATCCGTGGTGTGGTAAGGGGAGAGCAACAACACCAGTCCGGATCCGATTATAACCCCAGATTCCGAACACACCGATATCATCGGGGGCTCAACCACCAAAATAACACCGTTGGCCCATCTTATCTTGGCAGTCATTGCCCCATGGACTGAACCCTTCTTGGCCTACCTTAATAGGCAAGAACTCCCTAAAGACCAGAATGAGGTGCGTTGCATTGTCCGGCGCTCTAAAGCCAAAACGTTCACGAAGGAGAACTCTACAAGAAAAGCGCTACCGGAGTACTTCAAAGATGTATCTCCGAGGAAGAAGGGCGGAAACTCTTGGCTGAAATTCATGCTGGCCTCGATGGTCACCACGCCGTGGCTCGGGCCCTTGTAAGCAAGGCCATCCGTACAGGTTTCTATTGGCCGATGGCCTGAGCAGATGCACAGGTCCTTGTTCAAAAATGTGTTGGATGCCAAATTTTTGCCAACCAAAGCCATATGCCATCCACCGCTCTACAAACAATCCCCATCACTTGGCCTTTTGCTGTCTGGGGGCTTGATATGGTCATACCCCTTAAAGGAGGAAGCCATAAGAAAAAACCTGTTGGTCATGGTGGATAAATTCACTAAGTGGATAGAGGCCAAACCAGTTAAAACGGCCGAAGCCGGACCGGTGATAGACTTCATATCCAGTATTGTGCACCATTACGGTGTTCCACACAACATCATCACGATAACGGCTCCAATCTTACAGCCGATGAGGTGAAAACCTGGTGTGCTAATCAGGGCATCAAGCTCGAATACGCCTCCGTCTATCACCCACAAACAAATGGTCAAGTCGAACGAGCAAAGGGTCTTATTATGAGCGGCATTAAGCCCAGACTAGTGCGGTCGTTGAAAGAATCAGACAAGCACTGGGTAGAGGATCTCGACTCCGTACTCTGGGGGTTGCAGACCACGCCCAACCGCACTACTGGATATACACCTTTCTTTATGGTGTACGACGCAGAGGCTGTGTGACCCTGCGACATTATTCATGACTCACCTCGAGTGCGCATGTATGAAGAGAGAGATGCCAAGCTTGATCCGCAGGACAGCTTAGATGCCCTGGAGGAGCAGCGCGACGTCGCAAAAGCCTGTTCCGCATTTTACCAACAACAGGCCCGCAGATATCAAAGCAGAGAAGTACGGGACAGGACTTATAATGTTGGCGAACTTGTTCTACGCTTGTCGGAGAAGAAAAAGGACAAACTCAAGCCCAAGTGGGAGGGTCCCTTCATCATTGACGAAGTTCTCACTGGAGAATCATACCGCCTGCATGATGCATTAGACAATCGCCTAGAGCCAAACCAATGGAACGCGACTAGACTCTGAAGATTCTATGCCTAGCGCTGAACTCTTTGTTCGTCTCCTCCTCCCTTTTGTTTTCATTATTTATTTATTTTCCCTCTCTTTTCACCTTTTCTTTTTTAGCCTTAAAAAGCTCTTGTGCGGCTAAACCGTACACTTACGACGTACGCATCCTCAAATGTGTACGTCCATTATACCTGGGGGCTTCTTGTATAGAAGCTTATTATTATTATTATTATTTCCCGAGCATTAAGCTCACAACATATGTGTCTTTTCCGCGTATGTACCTTTTCTTCGCCATTATATGCATCGATATGACTTAAGTTTTGGCCAAGCTGGGTTGCCTGGCTCTTGTGCTTATGCCCTACGTTCCTGTTAGTTTGGCTAGGGCATAAAGGGAGCACCTCTGCGATTGTTACTGCCATGTCATCCGGATTGGTACCTCAGACTGGGTGAAGCTGAAATCTAGCGTTCTTAAGGGAATATTTGGTCGGTGGACTAAAGATGTTTTTTTACTCATTACACTATGAACCCCCAGATGTTACGTATGCTACGATTTTTCAATCACAGTTCGGACATGCACATTAACGCATGCTAGCACAGGGAAAGGAACCCTTAACGGAACTATTCTCTTTGGAAGATGTTCCTTACAATCACAATGTAATATAACATAGCTAACCGGATACTAGTCTGTTTAAGCAACTATGACCCATATGCCTGGTTTCCACGCATGCCTCGGTCTATAATAACAAGCGGGTACTAGGAAACACTCCGCACCTTCCGGTCCAGAGGTCGAAGCAAAAAGGTCCGCCATGACAATCGTTTTACAATCCGGCTAGGGACAAATTTGTCAATTGAAGTACATAGTCACTTGGACTCAAAAACTTCTTCCTCTATGCCATCTAACATGATATCTAGCTTACAATCCTGTTGGGAATACTTGGCGGCTACTTTTACCTAGTCATATACCAAACTTACGGGAATTTCTTTTCCATCTGACCCTAGAGGTCCGACCCGGGCCATGTGATTGGGATCAAGCTTGGTATACCGTGTTTTCACCATGGCCCAGGCCTCTCGCGCACCTTCCCGGCAGGCCGATATCTTCCATAATCGGAAGCGCTGCCGCGCTCCCCTGAATAGATGTACAAGCTCCTCCATACTTCCCGGAGGGGAGGCGGATGGCCATAAGGCCTTAGCGACAATTTGCATCACCTACCGAGCTCTCTCGTGCATTTGCGACAGCTCTTTTAGTAGCTCGCCCAAAGATCCGGACATCTCCTCTTCGGGACAGCCGGTCAGCATACCTATTGACATAACTCTGTCAGTACCTTTCCCCGCCAAATTATACGGAGGTAAGTTCGAACACTTACTGAATATGCCGCCGCGCATCCTCTTATTTTCCTTCACAGAGTTAGCCAGCTGGGCCTGCACGTCTTTCAGTTCTTCGCCCAACTGGGTATTGGAATCCTGGATTTTGTTTTTCTCCTCCCTGACCCATGTTAGTATGCGTTTGCCCGCGGCCAGTTGCCTTTTGGCTCCTAGCTCACCCGCTTGTGCGTCTTCCGGTGCCTCTCCAGGTTGATCTGACAATTCTGCCATAAGATATGCACCTGCATTAATATTCCTGGTATATAATTATATTTTCTCGATAGAGGGGAACATTACCAGGCACTGCCTCCTTGGATTTCTCCAGTTCGGCGGTAGTAGTAGCTAGCTTGGTCTGACACTTTTCCAGCTCTTGAGAAAACAGGTTGTTCTTCTCTGTGAGCACCTGGTTAAACAATGATCCTTAAATCAGTTGTATCAACTGTTTCAAGTCTCGGGGGCTACTGGTATATAATTACCAGATTTGTACAAAATGTGTACTTACCCGTATATATTTCAAATATTGGTCTGTGGCTCTGATAAGCCCATCTCGAGCAGCTCGGATGTATGCATCAGCCGAGCTGAAGGCGTTGAATGTCTCTCCTAAAAAACCAGGGTCGCGAAGAGCGGCCTGCCGGCGCCGATGATTCATGGCTCTTTCCACTTCAGAGTTTGTGATGGATACATCATCCAAATCCTCTGCAGAAGGACAATCTGGTGTCACTCCCGTGTCAGCCTCGGTCCTTGTTACATGGTCTGGAATCTGGCTGTTAGAGGCGTGATCAACAAGATCCTTGGACATAGTTCGGCGAATGCTTTTCCTAATAAGACACAATGGACAGTGTCACACTTTGATGTAACAGCCAAGGAGCATATTTCAAAAACCATACCTCTTTGATAGAGGCTCAGCCATGTTTTCATTTGCCTTCCTCTTTGAAGGCCTGCCCGGCGTAGGCGCCGCTCTCTTGTGAGTTGCCTCAGATGCAGCATGGCTCGCCGAGCGCCTCCCCTTTGGAGCACGAGATAGTGTGTTGGGTGAGGAAGAATGAGGAATTACTTTCGGAGGAGATGTCTCCTGATTACTTACATGTGAGGCAGGGAGAAGACCGGGATAGTCGGCGGTGATGGCCACTTCTGTGCCGTCATGGCTCGCCTGGTAAAACACTCCATCCTCAAGCTCCACGAATATATTCGGATCCTCTTTGAATCCGGGGTCTAGGTCCCTGTTGTGGTCCTCTGGCTGTGGTGCGGGGCTGTGGAGCCCCACCGTGATCTTCCGCCATTCCTGTTACAAATGGACGGATTAATGTTCATGGAAAGTGACTCAGGGAGTAAATTGAGTAGAGTAGGGAAATTGGAACTCACCCAGCTGGGACGATTGTACATGGAAAATCCATCTCGGCGCTTAATGCGCATGAACTCCTCTTTCTACCCTTTGTATAGTTCGGCCAATATTTTAGCAAAAGCGGCGGGGGTGTCCGGACCCTTCCGACCGCAGCGGGAGGCATCATCTTCCCCATTATAGTGCCACATGGGGAGCCTTCTGTATTGGAGTGGCTGAAACCCTCGTACTATGGAGGTCGCCATTACCTCGACCATTGATAATCCAGACTGGGCGAGCGTCTTTATCTTGCTCATCAGTTGACGGACTTCCGCACTATCTTCCTCCCTGGGGCTCCGAGGGCGCAGCTGTGGCATTTCTTCAATGGAATGCTTGAAAAGTTGGGAAGACCTATTCGGATTGGGTTGGGAAGGGCAACGTCCTGGACATAGAACCATTCGGAAGTCCACTCTTCGGATGCCTTCTTCGGCGTGCCGGACAGGTATCCGGTGAGGGAGTCCTGGATTAGGGGGTATCGGGACAGCCGTACTATGTACAACGTCCGGACTATTGAAGAAGATACAAGACTCAAGACTTCGGCCCGTGTCCGGATGTGACTTTCCTTGGCATGGAAGGCTAGCTTGGCGATCCGGATATTTTATTTCCTTATTTGTAACCGACTCCATGTAAACCCTAGCCCTCTTAGGTGTCTATATAAACCGGAGAGGTTGGTCCTTAAAAGGGCAATTACATTCATACGATCATAGGCTAGCTCCTAGGGTTTAGCCTGTTGGAAATATGCCCTAGAGGCAATAATAAAATGGTTATTATTATATTTCCTCATTCATGATAATTGTCTTTTATTCATGCTATAATTGTGTTATCCGGAAATTGTAATACATGTGTGAATACATAGACCACAACATGTCCCTAGTGAGCCTCTAGTTGATTAGCTCGTTTATCAATAGATGGTCACGGTTTCCTGACCATGGACATTGGATGTCATTGATAATGGGATCACATCATTGGGAGAATGAAGTGACAGACAAGACCCAATCCTAAGCATAGCACAAGATCATGTAGTTCGTTTGCTAGAGGTTTTCCAATGTCAAGTATCATTTCCTTAGACCATGAGATCGTGTAACTCCCGGATGCCGTAGGAGTGCTTTGGGTGTACCAAACGTCACAACGTAACTGGGTGACTATAAAGGTATACTACAAGTATCTCTGAAAGTGTCTGTTGGGTTGACACGGATCGAGACTGGGATTTGTCACTCCGTATGACGGAGAGGTATCTCTGGACCCACTCGGTAATGCATCATCAGAATGAGCTCTAAGAGACTAAGTGGTTGGTCACGGGATCATGCATTATGGTACGAGTAAAGTGACTTGCCGGTAACGAGATTGAACGAGGTATTAGGATACCGACGATCGAATCTCGGGCAAGTAACGTACCAATTGACAAAGGGAATTGTATACGGGATTACTTGAATCCTCGACATTGTGGTTCATTCGATGAGATCATCATGGGACATGTGGGAGCCAACATGGGTATCCAGATCCCGCTGTTGGTTATTGGCCGGAGAGTAGTCTCGGTCATGTCTGCATGTCTCCCGAACCCGTAGGGTCTACACACTCAAGGTTCGGTGACGCTAGGGTTGTAGAGATACTAGTATGCGGTAACCCGAAAGTTGTTCGGAGTCCTGGATGAGATCCCGGACGTCACGAGGAGTTTCAGAATGGTCCGGAGGTGAAGAATTATATAGAGGAAGTCCAGTTTTGGCCATCGGGAAAGTTTCGGGGATCACCGGTATTGTACCGGGACCACCGGAAGGGTTCCGGGGGTCCACCGGGTGGGGCCACCTATCCCGGAGGGCCCCTTGGGCTAAAGTGGGAAGGGGAACCAGTCCCTGGTGGGCTTGTGCACCCCGCCTTGGCCCCCCCTGCGCCTAGGGTCGGAAACCCTAGGGGTGGGGGGCAATCCACTTGGCTTGGGGGGCAAGCCACCCCTTTGGCCGCCCCCTTGAGATCCCATCTCTAGGGGGCCGGCCCCCCCCATTGGCCCTATTTAAAGAGGGGGGAGGGAGGGCAGCCGCACCCAAGTCCCTGGCGCCTCCCTCTCCCTCTGCAACACCTGTCCCTCTCGTAGAGCTTGGTGAAGCCCTGCCGAGATCGCTGCTGCTTCCACCACCACGCCGTCGTGCTGCTGGTGTCCATCAACATCTCCCTCCCCCTTGCTGGATCAACAAGGAGGAGACGTCTTCCCCAACCGTACGTGTGTTGAACGCGGAGGTGCCGTCCGTTCGGCACTAGGACCATCGGTGATTTGGATCTCGACGCGTACGACTCCCTCAACCCCGTTCTCTTGAACGCTTCCGCGCGATCTACAAGGGTATGTAGATGCACTCCTCTATCTCGTTGCTAGAAGAATCCATAGATTGATCTTGGTGAAGTGTAGAAATTTTTTATTTTCTGCAATGTTCTCCAACACTGGCATCATGAGCTAGGTCTATGCGTAGTTTCTATGCATGAGTAGAACACAAACTTGTTGTGGGCGTAGATGTTGTCAATTTTCTTGCCACTACTAGTCTTATCTTGCTTTGGCGGCATCGTGGGATGAAGCGGCCCGGACCGACCTTACATGTACGCTTACGTGAGACAGGTTCCACCGACTGACATGCACTAGTTGCATAAGGTGGCTAGCGGGTGTCTGTCTCTCCCACTTTAGTTGGAGCGGATTCGATGAAAAGGGTCCTTATGAAGGGTAAATAGAAATTGGCATATCACGTTGTGGTTTTACGTAGGTAAGAAACGTTCTTGCTAGAAACCTATAGAAGCCACGTAAAAACATGCAACAACAATTAGAGGACGTCTAACTTGTTTTTGCAGCATATGCCTTGTGATGTGATATGGCCAAAAGGTTGTGATGAATGATATATGTGATGTATGAGATTGATCATGTTCTTGTAATAGGAATCACGACTTGCATGTCGATGAGTATGACAACCGGCAGGAGCCATAGGAGTTGTCTTTATTTTTGTGTGTGACCTGCATGTCATTGAATAACGCCATGTAAATTACATTATTGCTAAATGCGTTAGCCATAGAAGTAGAAGTAATCATTGGCGTGACAACTTCATGAAGACACGATGATGGCGATCATGATGATGGAGTTCATGGTGTCATGCCGGTGAAGAAGATGATCATGGCGCTTCGAAGATGGAGATCAAAGGAGCAATATGATATTGGCAATATCATGTCACCATTTGATTGCATGTGATGTTTATCATGTTTTGCTTCTTGTTTGCTTAGTACGACAGTAGTAAATAAGATGATCCCTTATAATAATTTCAAGAAAGTGTTCCCCCTAACTGTGCGCCGTTGCGAAAGTTCGTTGTTTCGAAGCACCACGTGATGATCGGGTGTGATAGATTCTAATGTTCACAAACAACAGGTGTAAGACAGATTTACACCTGCAAAACACTTAGGTTGACTTGACGAGCCTAGCATGTACAGACATGGCCTCGGAACACAAGAGACCGAAAGGTCGAACATGAGTTGTATGGAAGATACGATCAACATGGAGATGTTCACCGATGATGACTAGTCCGTCTCACGTGATGATCGGACACGGGCTAGTTGAGTTGGATCATGTATCACTTAGATGACTAGAGGGATGTCTAATCTGAGTGGGAGTTCATTAAATAATTTGATTAGATGAACTTAATTATCATGAACTTAGTCTAAAAACCTTTGCAAAATGTCTTGTAGATCAAATGGCCAATGCTCATGTCAACCTCAACTTCAACGCGTTCCTAGAGAAAACCAAGCTGAAAGATGATGGCAGCAACTATTCAGATTGGGTCCAGAACCTGAGGATCATCCTCATAGCTGCCAAGAAAGCATATGTCCTAGAAGGACCGCTAGGTGAAGCACCCATCCCAGAGAACTAAGACATTATGAACACTTGGCGATCACGTCTTGATGATTACTCCCTCGTTCAAGTCGGCATGCTTTACAGCTTAGAACCGGGGCTCCAAAAGCGTTTTGAGCAACACGGAGCATATGAGATGTTCAAGAGCTGAAAATGGTTTTCCAAGCTCAAGCCCGGTCGAGAGATATGAAGTCTCCGACAAGTTCTCTGATTGTAAGATGGAGGAAAACAGTTACACAAGTGAGCACATACTCAAAATGTCTGGGGTGCACAACCGCTTGTCCCAGCTGGAGATTAACCTCCCGGACGAGGCGGTCATTGACAGAATCCTTCAGTCGTTCCCACCTAGCTACAAGAGCTTTGTGATCAACTACAATATGCAGGGGATGGTGAAAACTATTCCTGAAGTATTTTCAATGCTGAAATCAGCAAAGGTAGAAATCAAAAAGGAACATGTTGATGGTCAATAAAACCACTAGTTTCAAGAAAGGCAAGGGTAAGAAGAACTTCAAGAAGGACGACAAGGGAGTTGCCGCGCCCGGTAAGCCAGCTGCCGGGAAGAAGCCAACGAATGGACCCAAGCCTGAGACTGAGTGCTTTTATTGCAAGGGAAAGGGACACTGGAAGCGAAACTGCTCCAAATACTTACCAGACAAGAAGGCCGGCAACACCAAAGGTATATGTGATATACATGTAATTGATGTGTACCTCACCAGTACTCGTAGTAGCTCCTGGGTATTTGATACCGGTGCGGTTGCTCATATTTGTAACTCAAAGCAGGAGCTGCGGAATAAGCAGAGACTGGCGAAGGACGAGGTGACGATGCGTGTCGGGAATGGTTCCAAGGTCGATGTGATCGCCATCGGCACGCTATCTCTACATTTACTTACGGGATTAGTTTTAAACCTCAATAATTGTTATTTAGTGCCAGCTTTGAGCATGAACATTGCATCTGGATCTCGTTTAATGCGAGATGGCTACTCATTTAAATCCAAGAATAATGATTGTTCTATTTATATGAGAGATGCGTTTTATGGTCATGCCCCGCTAGTCAATGGTTTATTCTTAATGAATCTCGAACGTGATGTTACACATATTCATAGTGTGAATACCAAAAGATGTAAAGTTGATAACGATAGTCCCACATACTTGTGGCACTGCCGCCTTGGTCACATTGGTGTCAAGCGCATGAAGAAGCTCCATGCTGATGGACTTTTGGTGTCTCTTGATTACGAATCGTTTGACACATGCGAACCATGCTTTATGGGCAAAATGACCAAGACTCCATTCTCCGGAACAATGGAGCGAGCAACCAACTTATTGGAAATCATACATACTGATGTGTGCGGTCCAATGAGCGTTGAGGCTCACGGAGGATATCGTTATGTTCTCACTCTCGCTGACGATTTGAGTAGATATGGGTACGTCTACTTAATGAAACACAAATCTGAAACCTTTGAAAAGTTCAAGGAATTTCAGAATGAGGTAGAGAATCAATGTGACCAAAAGATAAAGTTCTTACGATCAGATCGTGGGGGAGAATATTTAAGTCACGAATTTGGTACGCACTTAAGGAAATGTGGAATCGTTTCACAACTCACGCCGCCTGGAACAACTCAGCGTAACGGTGTGTCCGAACGTCGTAATCGCACTCTATTGGATATGGTGCAATCTATGATGTCACTCACCGATTTACCGCTATCATTTTGGGGATACGCTCTAGAGACAGCTACATTCACTTTAAATAGGGCACCGTCTAAATCCGTTGAGACGACACCGTATGAATTATGGTTTGGGAAGAAACCTAAGCTGTCGTTTCTAAAAGTTTGGGGATGCGATGCTTATGTCAAGAAACTTCAACCTGAAAAACTCGAACCCAAGTCGGAAAAAGGTGTCTTCATAGGATACCCTAAGGAAACCATTGGGTATACCTTCTACCTAAGATCCGAAGGCAAAATCTTTGTTGCCAAGAACGGATCCTTTCTGGAGAAAGAGTTTCTGTCGAAAGAAGTAAGTGGGAGGAAAGTGGAACTTGATGAAGTACTACCTCTTGAAAGTAGCGCAGCTCAGGAAGATGTTCCGGTGGTGCCTGCACTGACTAGAGAGGAAACTAATGATGATGATCAAGGTACTTCGGATCAAGTTAATACTGAACTTCGTAGGTCCACGAGGACACGTTCCACACCAGAGTGGTATGGCAACCCTGTCCTGGAAATCATGTTGTTAGACAACGGTGAACCTTTGAACTATGAAGAAGCAATGGCGGGCCCAGATTCCAACAAATGGCTTGAAGCCATGCAATCCGAGATAGGATCCATGTATGAAAACAAAGTATGGACTTTGACAGACTTGCCCGATGATCGGCGAGTGATAGAAAACAAATGGATCTTTAAGAAGAAGACAGACGCGGATGGTAATGTTACCATCTATAAAGCTCGACTTGTCGCTAAGGGTTATCGACAAGTTCAAGGGATTGACTACGATGAGACTTTCTCTCCCGTAGGGAAGCTGAAGTCCATCCGAATCATGTTAGCAATTGCCGCATACTATGATTATGAGATATGGCAAATGGACGTCAAAATGGCATTCCTTAACGGCCATCTTAAGGAAGAACAGTATATGATGCAGCCGGAAGGTTTTGTCGATCCTAAGAATGCTAACAAGGTATGCAAGCTCCAGCGCTCCATCTATGGGCTGGTGCAAGCATCTCGGAGTTAGAACATTCGCTTTAATGAAATGATCAAAGCGTTTGGGTTTATGCAGACTTATGGAGAAGCCTGCGTTTACAAGAAAGTGAGTGGGAGCTCTGCAGCATTTCTCATATTATATGTGGATGACATACTTTTGATGGGAAATGATACAGAACTTTTCGACAACATTAAGGCCTACTTGAATAAGTGTTTTTCAATGAAGGACCTTGGAGAAGCTGCTTACATATTAGGCATCAAGATCTATAGAGATAGATCAAGACGCCTCATAGGTCATTCACAAAGCACATACCTTGATAAGATATTGAAGAAGTTCAATATGGATCTGTCCAAGAAGGGGTTCTTGCCTGTGTTGCAAGGTGTGAAATTGAGCTCAGCTCAATGTCCAACCACGGCAGAAGATAGAGAAAAGATGAGTGTCGTCCCCTGTGCCTAAGCCATAGGGTCTATCATGTATGCCATGACGTGTACCAGACCTGATATAAACCTTGCCGTAAGTTTGGCAGGAAGGTACCAAAGTAATCCCGGCATGGAACACTGGACAGCGGTCAAGAACATCCTGAAGTACCTGAAAAGGACTAAGGATATGTTTCTCGTATATGGAGGTGATGAAGAGCTCGTTGTAAGGGGTTACGTTGACGCTAGCTTCGACACAGATCTGGATGACTCAAAGTCACAAACCGGATACGTGTATATTTTGAATGGTGGGGCAGTAAGCTGGTGCAGTTGCAAGCAAAGCGTTGTGGTGGGATCTACATGTGAAGCGGAGTACATGGCAGCCTCGGAGGCATCACATGAAGCAATATGGGTGAAGGAGTTCATCACCGACCTAGGAGTCATACCCAATGCGTCGGGGCCGATCACACTCTTCTATGACAACACTGGAGCTATTGCCCTTGCCAAGGAGCCCAGGTTTCACAAGAAGACTAGGCACATCAAGCGTCGCTTCAACTCCATTGGTGAAAATGTTCAAGATGGATACATATATTTGCAAAGTACACACGGATCTGAATGTCGCAGATCCGTTGACTAAACCTCTTCCGCGAGCAAACATTATCAACACAAGAACTCTGTGAGTGTTCAATTCATCACAATGTAACTAGATTATTGACTCAAGTGCAAGTGGGAGACTGTTGGAAATATACCCTAGGGGCAATAATAAAATGGTTATTATTATATTTCCTCGTTCATGATAATTGTCTTTTATTCATGCTATAATTGTGTAATCCGGAAATCGTAATACATGTGTGAATACATAGACCACAACATGTCCCTAGTGAGCCTCTAATTGACTAGCTCGTTTATCAATAGATGGTCACGGTTTCCTGACCATGGACATTGGATGTCATTGATAACGGGATCACATCATTGGGAGAATGAAGTGATGGACAAGACCCAATCCTAAGCATAGCACAAGATCGTGTAGTTCGTTTACTAGAGCTTTTCCAATGTCAAGTATCATTTCCTTAGACCATGAGATCGTGTAACTCCCAGATGTCGTAGGAGTGCTTTGGGTGTACCAAACGTCACAACGTAACTGGGTGACTATAAAGGTATACTACAGGTATCTCCGAAAGTGTCTGTTGGGTTGACACGGATCGAGACTGGGATTTGTCACTCCGTATGACGGAGAGGTATCTCTGGGACCACTCGGTAATGCATCATCACAATGAGCTATAAGTGACTAAGTAGTTGGTCACGGGATCATGCATTACGGTATGAGTAAAGTGACTTGCCGGTAACGAGATTGAACGAGGTATTAGGATACCGACGATCGAATCTCGGGCAAGTAACGTACCGATTGACAAAGGGAATTGTATACGGGATTACTTGAATCCTCGACATCATGGTTCATTTGATGAGATCATCGTGGAACATGTGGGAGCCAACATGGGTATCCAGATCCCGCTGTTGGTTATTGGCCGGAGAGTAGTCCCGGTCATGTCTGCATGTCTCCCGAACCCGTAGGGTCTACACACTTAAGGTTTGGTGACGCTAGGGTTGTAGAGGTACTAGTATGCGGTAACCCGAAAGTTGTTCGGAGTCGCGGATGAGATGCTGGACGACACGAGGAGTTTCGGAATGGTCCGGAGGTGAAGAATTATATAGAGGAAGTCCAGTTTTGGCCATTGGGAAAGTTTCGGGGATCACCGATATTGTACAGGGACCACCGGAAGAGTTCCGGGGGTCCACCGGGTGGGGCCACCTATCCCGGAGGGCCCCATGGGCTGAAGTGGGAAGGGGAACCAGTCCCTGGTGGGCTGGTGCGCCCCCCTTGGCCCCCCCTACGCCTAGGGTTGGAAACCCTAGGGGTGGGGGCCAATCCACTTGGCTTGGGGGGCAAGCCACCCCCTTGGCCGCCCCCCCTTGAGATCCCATCTCCAGGGGGCCGCCCCCCCATTGGCCCTATATAAAGAGGGGGGAGGGAGGGCAGCCACACCCAAGTCCCTGGCGCCTCCCTCTCCCTCTGCAACACCTCTCCCTCTGGTAGAGCTTGGCGAAGCCCTGCTAAGATCGCTACTGCTTCCACCACCACGCCGTCGTGCTGCTGGATCTCCATCAACCTCTCCCTCCCCCTTGCTAGATCAAGAAGGAGGAGATGTCTTCCCCAACCGTACGTGTGTTGAACGTGGAGGTGCTGTCCGTTCGGCACTAGGATCATCGGTGATTTGGATCACGACGAGTACGACTCCCTCAACCCCGTTCTCTTGAATGCTTCCGCGCGATCTACAAGGGTATGTAGATGCACTCCTCTATCTCGTTGCTAGATGACTCCATAGATTGATCTTGGTGAAGCGTAGAAATTCTTTATTTTCTGCAACCTTCTCCAACATAGCGTCTACGATCTCGTGGTAGATCTACTCTTGTACTACCCATATCATCAATATTAATCAATTAGGAAGTAGGGTTTTACCTCCATCGAGAGGGCCCGAACACAGGTAAACATCTGTGTCCCTTACTTCTTGTTACCATCAGCCTTGGCCTTGAGATCGGGACACCTACCGAGATCCGCGGTTTGATACCGACATTGGTGCTTTCATTGAGAGTTCCTCTGTGACGTCGCCGTCAGGCTCGATGGCTCCTTCAATCATCATTAACGACGCTGTCCAGGGTGAGACTTCCCCCCCGGACAGATCTTCGTGTTCGGCAGCTTTGCGCTGCGGGCCAATTCGCTTGGCCACTTGGAGCAGATCGATAGCTATGTCCCAGGCCATCAAATAAGGTTCGGAAACCTGAACTACACGGCGGATATCCGTGGAGACTTGATCTTCGACGGATTTGGGCCAGCGCCAGGAGTGTCGAACAGTCACGATGAGCACGGCTTAGACCTGCTGACAGACGTCGCTCAGGATATCGTCCCGGCAGAAGCCTCGGATATAAATCCGGGACAGGTTGCTTCGCCCTAAGGACGGAGGTGGACCCGCCCCGTGCCGTACCTTCATCAGCGATGGAGCGAACACGAGTTTCACCTCTAAGGAACCTGTGACTCGGACCCAGATTCATATCGAGCACGAGTTCGATCCGCGCCCCGAGCCCGCCGATCCTGGTTGGGCTCCGTGATAAATTCACCGCGGCGGACGTTTTTCAGCACTCGCCCTTTGGCGACATGCTGGACTTATTGAAGTCTCTCTCCTTGTCAGGAGACTCCGGGCCAAACTATGTCCGGCTCGAGTGGGAAGCAGACAACGACGGAATTCGTTGCCCACCCACCACCCACTTCATTGCCACGATCGATGATCTAACCGACGTGCTTGGCTTTGACTCTGAAGACATCGACGGTATGGACGACGATGTAGGAGAATCACAGGAGCCACCGCTCACCGGGCGGTGGACGGCCACCTCCTCATATGATATATATATATATGGTGGACACTCCGAAGGAAACTAATGGCGATGAGGCAATGGAGGACAACCCCTCGGGAAGAAAATCAAAGAATGGGCGTCGTCGGCGCCGCTCCAAGCCCCGCCATAGCAACACCGACCCCGGAGGCAAAAATAATCCGGATGGTGCCGAAGAAGAATATGACCCTGATCAGCCCGCCTTTGAGCAGGCCGAACAGGAAGACGAGAAGGTCGTCCCAGAAGAACAGGCAACAGACACATACCCGGAGGAGCACAACTACATGCCCCCTCCGAAGACGAGATCAGCCTCGGCGACGACAAGTTTGGCGTACCTGAGGATCCCGTGGAGCAGGAGTGCTTCAAGCGTAGGCTTATAGCTACTGCAAGGAGCCTGAAGAAGAAGCAAAACCCACTACAAGCTGATCAAGACCTGCTCACAGATAGATGGACTGAAGTCCTGGTAGCCGAGGAATATGGACTCGAACGCCAAACGGCTGACCGGCCACCCCGTGGACGGGACAAAACGGGATACCAGCTCGCACCCCCACGCCGATACACTACGGCTCGGGGCAACAGGCACGACCTGCAAGATATTCTGGACAATAAAGCAGGACAGCCAAGATTGATCTACGGATCGAGGGGGCGCGCCCCAGCGCGCGATGACGACCATCACGCCGGATACATCATCAACAAATTTGGTCGGGCCGAACATAGCAACCCAGACCAACCCGACCTGCGTAGCCACATAGCCCGGCACAGAGGCGCCGCACACCCCCTCTGCTTCATGGACGAAGTAATGGATCATGAATTCCCAGAAGGGTTCAAACTCGCAAACATCGAATCATACGATGGCACAACAGACCCCGCAGTATGGATCGAAGATTTCCTTCTCCACATTCACATGGCCCGCGGAGATGATCTACACGCCATCAAGTATCTCCCCCTTAAGCTCAAAGGACCAGCCCGACACTGGTTAAACAGCCTGCCAGCAAATTCCATTGGCAGTGGGGAAAACCTGGAAGATGTATTCGTTGACAACTTCCAGGGCACATATGTGCGACCACCAGACGCTGATGACCTGAGCCACATTACTCAATAGCCCGGAGAGTCAGCCCAGAAATTCTGGACTTGGTTCCTCACTAAAAAGAACCAAATAGTCGACTGTCCGGACGCCGAAGCCCTGGTGGCTTTTAAGCATAATATCCGTGACGAGTGGCTCGCTCGACACCTCGGCCAGGAAAAACCTAATGACCCGTTTTTGTGCGGGTGAGGATAGCTGGTTGGCTCGTAGCGGCACCATGCCACATTCCCGCAGTTCGGACGGCCGCGATGCTAACGGCAAGCCACGGTGCAATAGACATAAGAGATGGAACAACGGCGACAACACGAAAGACACGGGAGTCAACGCCGGATTCAGCAGACCTAACTCCGGACAGCGCAAAAGGCGTTCGAAAGAAATAATTAGGGACCGTCCAGTCTGGACCGCATACTAGAACGCTCGTGCCAAATTTATGGCACACCGGACAAACCAGCCAACCACACCAATAGAGACTGCTGGGTGTTCAAACAGGCCGGCAAGATAAACGCCGAAAACAAGGACAAGGGGCTGCACAATGGTGATGACAATGAGTCTTGGCGTCCGAATACAGGGGGCAGAAGAAATTTCCTCCCAGGTGAAAATGGTCAATATGATCTACGCCACCCACATCCCCAAGCGGGAACGGAAGCGTGCACTACGGGACGTCTATGCGATGGAGCCACTCGCCCCCAAGTTCAACCCATGGTCAGCTTGTCTGATCACCTTTGACCATAGGGATCACCCTACCAGCATCTGTCACGGCGGCTCAGCCGCATTGGTCTTAGCCCCAATCATCGACGGATTCCACATCACGCGTGTCCTTATGGACGGCGGCAGCAGCCTGAACCTGCTTTATCAGGACACAGTGCACAAGATTGGCATTGATCCTTCAAGGATCAAGCCCACCAAAACCACCTTTAAAGGTGTTATTCCTGGAGTAGAGGCTCGCTGCACGGGTTCTATAACATTGGAAGTGGTCTTCGGATCCCCAGACAACTTCAGGAGCGAAGAGCTGATCTTCGACATCGTCCCTTTCCGCAGTGGCTACCACGCACTACTCGGGTGGACCGCATTCGCAAGATTCAATGCGGTGCCACACTACACATATCTCAAGCTCAAGATGCCAGGACCGCGCGGGTTCATCACTGTTAACGGAAATATGGATCGCTCCTTGAGCGAAGAGCATACGGCAGCCCTCATGGCGAAGTACAATCGGCCTCCTCGACAAACCAATCCGGCGACAACTTTGAGCATTTATCAAACCAGTTCGAGCACCCATAGCAGGATCAACACAAATGTCAAGATCGTGATTAGCAGTCCGGCCTCCACTCAAGCCCCTCCAAAGCAGCATTCGTGCCACGCGTACACAATTACGCACTCAAGATACCTTGGGCATAGGCGGAGGCGCATCAACGACTCAGTCGATAATGCGGGTAACCGCTAAATACCTTCATACTCTTCCCTTTTACCTTCGAGACACCACGTTAGTGCAGCATCCTCGGAAGAGCCGAATTATCGACTCATATGGAAGAGACACCCAAGGAGGCAACAGGGCGTTGTCTTGCAGAAGGAAATACCAGTGGAATCTATTTACGATCATTATACCTACTTCATCTATCGGCTGCGGCTTGCCTGGATAGGACATGTCAAATAGTCCTATTTTTATCTCTGCCTAATGCATCCATTGTAAACATACGCTTAAACGTATTTTTCGTCAAATGGAGATTATATATAGCGTCAGCTTATTATCCTTATTTGAGTATTTTTCTCTCATAAATGTTTATTTGGTATTACATCCGTACACCTAGGTACGGCCAGTTTGAGAGGGGCTTCTTATGATGCTTCGTAATATGGCAACTAAAAGTCCGAACACTTTCAATAGTGTGGCACCCCAAACTTATAGCACTATATGCATCAGCTCCGAATCATGTCTTGGGTCTACAGTTGGGATAGCCCGGCTCCCTTGTTTTCGTACCTTACGTTCCGTTATATCGGCTAAGGTAGCGCATGGAGAACTACTACGATTGTGTCCCGGTTTTTCCGGACGAGCACCTCAGTAGAGAAAGCCGAAAACTGGCCGGCATGATGTGGCGAGAGCTGGTCGCTGTTCGAGAGGTACTAAAATCCTTAAAGATTTTCCGCTTTAGGCGATAAATCGGCTTTGTCCGACCAAGGCATATATAGCGCCCCAATTCGGCCTTCCAGATTCTAGGGGCTTTGCCAAAATTTAAAATTGTAGACTTCTATGGCTAAGTGAAAGTTATAAAGCCGCATAGTCCGATTGCCTCGTTTGTTGCGCTGGACACCTCCTTAAGGGACCAAACATTTGGATAAAGAGTGTCCGGGTTTTCCACAAACACCCCAGTGCTAGTCACGCGGGGGTGGAAGCCGACGACTGGCTTACTTTCAGGATTTTATAAACAACCGCACAGAAGGTAATATTTTTAATAACAAAAGCGCTACATAGGGCAAGTAACATCGTCCTTAAAATACAAACAAGACAGAAGCGAATTCATTCAAAAATGGTGTCCTTGGTACATTCGTCAGCCACAAGACGAGCACCCTTCACAATGCCATCATAGTATAGCTCGGGATGGCGATGCGCCTGCCCTCCGGCGGTTCGTCCTTGACCAGCTTCTCCACATCCATCTTGCTCCAATGCACTTTGACGCGGGCAAGGGCCCGGTGGGCACCCTCGATGCACACGGATCACTTGATCACCTCAAGCCGCGGGCAGGCATCCACCATCTGCTTGATCATGCCAAAGTAGCTACTGGGCACGAGCTCACCAAGCCACATCTGGACTATGAACCCTTTCATAGCCAGTTCGGCCGCCCTGTGGAGTTCGACCAACTGCTTCAGTTGGTCACTCAGAGGCTTCGGGTGTTCGGCCCCATCATACTGGGACTATAACAGCTTCTCCATTGAGTTCCCCTCCTGCGCACGGTAGAACTCCGCAGCGTCTGATACGCTGCATGGCAGATCTGCGAATGCCCCTGGAGAGCTGCGAATTCGAGTAAGTAATAGAAACGCCTCCTCCACATGTTTGCTTTGCACAAAGAACTTCTTACCCGCTGCTATCTTCTTGTCCTCCTGGATCTCCTGCTGTGCTTTCTCGGCTTCGGCCTTGGTGTTTTATAAGCTCATAAGGGCCTTCGCAAGCTTGGCCTCTTTGGCCTTCAGATCATGCTCCACGGACTCGCATTTCTTGCCGAGATCCTGGAGCTCCTGCTGTACCTCACCTACCCTAGCACTTTGCTTTTCGCGCTCCTTACATTCCGAGGTCGCCTTGTCTTGACCTCGGAGCGCCTTCTTGAGCCGCCACTTGGCGAGGCCCCTGTTACAGTCCGCGACACTTAGTTGTTAGACCCACCAATTCTGCCTATCCTTAAATAGATAAGAACGGGAATTACTTACCCTTGTTCTCTTCGAGCTGCCTCTTCATAAGGTCGAGCTCTCCCTGCGCCTGTTGCAGGTCCCGCTTCAGATTGGCAACCTTGGCAGTACGGGCAGTAGCAGCAAGCAGCACAGCCTACTTATTCAAAATAATACTTATGATTAGACTCCTGCGGATTTTAATTGACCCTATGCTCGGCTTTTACTGCCGAACGCCAAACAGAGTATCAGGGGCTACCTATCGGGTGGTAATTTTGCACATATTTATTACTTACCTCGAAGCCTGTTAGGAGGCTGGTGCAAGCTTCGGTTAGTCCGCTCTTGGCGGATGAAACCTTCCGAATCACCGTACTCATAAGAGTATGGTGCCCTTCATCCAGGGAAGCGCCGCAAAGCGCTTCCAGTAGACCGTCCGGCGCTTCATGCGCAACGGATGTCCGCGACACAGATGGCTCGCCATCCTTAGAGAGGGGTCGCCTGCCTAAGTCCGGAACCATCGAAGGTTCCGGAATTTTGTTCGGCTCAGAGCCCGGCTGGCCGTGGCTCTCGTCGACATGATCCACGGGGATCTTGAACCCCGCGTGTCCGATGTCTGGGACCCCGCCTCGGGGCGTCTCTAGAGTCACCTTCCCCCGCTCTGGGAGCCTTTGGGACAACACCTATGTGTCATCCGCGGGTTGAGGAGTGGTGGCCGTCGGAAGCGAATTCATCTCCGAATTGCTCAGGGACCCGGAGGAGGATACCTTGGGGTGATCCCTGGCCGGACTGCACATATGTTCGGCATCATAAATACAAAAACTATGAAGTGAAGTCATGATAGAGTGCAAACACTTACGATCGCACTAGGGGCTTCCCCCTAGGCAGCCACCCCTCCTCGCTGAGAGCGGTCGTGGCGGAGTAGTGCGGAAGGGGCCCCTTCCCCTTCTTGGACGACCCAGCCTCCCCTCCTGGGGTGGCTTTTCTCTTCTCCCCCCCCGGTGGGGGAAGGTAGGATCTCTTCCTGATCCCCCCCGCCTCCGCGGGAGGAATCTGACTCATCGTCATCGGATGACAGGGGAATGACGGCCCTGCGCCGAGGACCTTTTCCGGCCCCCAGGTCCGCCTGCCCGGACCCCTCATCCTTTCCGGATGGGGCGTCTTCTTCTTCTTCCTCCTCCCCTTCGTGGGAGGAGTCCACCTCGTCATCTTCGGACAAGGCTTCCGGCACAACCTTTCGTCGGAGACCCTTTCGGATCCCCGGGGCCTTCTTCTCGGCCTTCTTCTCCGGCACCTTATGCGGCGCTTTGGGACCATCTCCGTCGAGAGAACATCTGCTTTGGTCTTCGGCAGCGGGCAGGCAGTAAACCTGCTCCGCTGTCTCCACGTAATCCTGAAGTAAATATGCACAACCACTTAAGGCACTCCCGTGAATGTATCGGGAAGAAATGGGTCCGATGTCAGTCTAAGAACTCACCGGCCTAGGAGCCCTTGCGGCGTGAAGCCCGCGGTCCTCGGATGTCGGAGGAGGCACTTCGGAGGCCTTGAACAGCTCCTTCCATGCGCCTTTGTGCGTCATGTCATAGAGCCTCTGGAGCGTCCGGTGCTCGGTCGGGACGAACTCCCACAGATTGACTGCCCGCCTCTGGCAGGGCAAGATTCAGCGAACGAGCATGACCTGGATCACATTGACAAGCTTGATGTTCTTGTCCTTCATGCTTTTGACGCATGTTTGGAGTCTGGCCAGCTCCGCGGAATCGCTCCAGGACAGGCCCTTCCTCTCCCAGGAGGTGAGCCGCATGGGGGCTCCGGATCGGAACTCGAGGGCCGCCGCCCAGTTGGCGCCGCGTGGCTCGGTGATGTAGAACCACCCCGATTGCCGTCCTTTTACGGTCTCCGCAAAGGAGCCGTCGAGCCATGTGACGTTGGGCATTCGGCCCACCCTGGCCCCTCCGCACTCCGCTTGTTGGCCTCTTACCAGCTTCGGCTTCACGCAGAAAGTTTGTAGCCATAGGCCGAAGTGAGGCCGGATGCGGAGGAAGGCCTCGCACACGATGATGAACGCTGAGATGTTGAGGACAAAATTCGGGGCTAGATAATGGAAATCTAGCCCGTAGTAGAACATAAGCCCGCGGACGAAGGGATGGAGTGGGAATCCCAGTCCACGAACGAAGTGGGCGACGAATACGACCCTCTCGTGGGGTCTTGGGGTCGGAATGACCTACCCGGCGTCTGGTAGATGGTGCGCTATGTCCGCGACCAAGTATCCGGCTGCCCGAAGATTGGTGATGTCCTTCTCCTTGACGGTGGAAGCCACCCACTTGCCTCCTGCTCCAGACATGTTTATATGTGCGGGGAAGACTTGGGCTTGGGCGTTGGCGCTCGAGGGGGCAAGAGTGGGCAAAGGAGGAAGAAGGCGTGGGTGAAAATGGGGGAATATTATCCCTTTATAGAGGCGCCGGAAGTAGTGCGCCTCCCCACTTGCCCGTTGGGAATCGCTTGTTTCCCAAGCGCCACGGTTAATGGCACGGTTAGATTACCCATGCCTGTATTGATGAGAATCCCGTAATAAGGGGACACGATCTACGCTTTGACAAGGCGTGTCACGAAAAACGCCTCGTGATATGCGTTGTAGCTAGTTGTGGGAAGCGGTTGAATAGTGATCCGGCCGTAATAACATGTCACGTCATCGAGAAAAAGTTGTCGGTGATTACATTTGTGAAATATCACTCTCTCTCGGTGGTATGTAGATCATCTTGCGGATCCGGACACGGTCTCGTGTTCGATAACCATTTGGAGTATTCGGAGGAGGAACCTGCCTTGCAATGCCGAAGACAATACTGTGCGCGGACTCATCGTCATTGAAGCCTGGTTCAGGGGCTACTGAGGGAGTCCTTGATTAGGGGGTATCCGGACAGCCAGACTATGTACGACGTCTGGACTATTGAAGAAGATACAAGACTCAAGACTTCTGCCCGTGTCCGGATGGGACTTTCCTTGGCGTGGAAGGCAAACTTGGTGATCCGGATATTTTATTTCCTTCTTTGTAACCGACTCCATGTAAACCCTAGCCTTCTCCGGTGTCTATATAAACCGGAGAGGTTGGTCCTTAGAAGGCCGATCACAATTAGATTCATACCATCATAGGCTAGCTCCTAGGGTTTAGCCTCTACGATCTCATGGTAGATCTACTCTTGTACTACCCATATCATCAATATTAATCAAGCAGGAAGTAGGGTTTTACCTCCATCGAGAGGGCCCGAACCTGGGTAAACATCTGCGTCCCTTACTTCTTGTTACCATCAGCCTTGACGCACAGATCGGGACCCCCTACCCGAGATCCGCTGGTTTTGACACCGACATCCGGTCCCAGTGATGCGCCATACCTCGGCTCCGCCCACTTCATATATTGACCCGACTATGAGGGACAAGGCAGAAAAGTTTCCTCCATAATTCAGAATGGGCCTCACAACCCAGGAATAGCTCACAAAGAGCGACATAACCTGCGATGTGTAGGATGGAGGCAGGAGTAAAATTGTGCAATTGGAGGCTGAGGGAGTCCTGGACTAGGGGGTGTCCGGACAGCCGGACTATCATCGTCAGCCGGACTCCAAGACTATGAAGATACAAGATTGAATACTCCATCCCGTGTCCGGATGGGACTTTCCTTGGCGTGGAAGGCAAGCTTGGCGATACGGATATGTAGATCTCCTACCATTGTAACCGACTCTGTGTAACCCTAGCCCTCTCCGGTGTCTATATAAACCCGGAGGGTTTTAGTCCGTGAGACAACACAACCATTACAACAATCATACCATAGGCTAGCTTCTAGGGTTTAGCCTCCTTGATCTCGTGGTTGATCCACTCTTGTACTACCCATATCATCAATATCAATCAAGCGGGGTAGGGTTTTACCTCCATCGAGAGGGCCCGAACACAGGTAAATACATCCTGTCCCTTGTCTCCTGTTACCATCCGCCTAGGCGCATAGTTCGGGACCCCCTACCGAGATCCGCGGTTTGACACCGACATTGGTGCTTTCATTGAGAGTTCCTCGTGCCGTCACCGATAGGAAGGATGCCTCTTCCGTCTTTAAAGGCGGTATCTTCGCCGAAGGAGCCTTGGCCGCCGGCCAAACTATCCGGCTGGGTGGTTTCTCATGACCGCTGTTCGGCCACCGCTTGACAGCGACCTCTCGGTCGTCAAAAGCAATCTTCGCGTCAACTCGGAATTCGCCGAGCAGTTGGATCCAATAGAGCTTTCGTTCGTAAACGAGCTCTTGGATCGCTTCGCCGCCCTGGGAGTCGCTACAGACTACAATCAGATTGGGCTTAAAACCGATATGAGAGAGATTAACTCTCCCCAGGTTACCCACCACGTCGCGGTGGTAGAGGAACAACGCGACGACTCTTCTCCTATATTGAAAACTAGTCATGTCCGTGCTTCCGAACCCTCAATGCCGGACTCCTGCAGGGGGACGGACTTCGATCAAGCACTGAACCTAAAGTCAGGCGTCGGACCGGACTCGTTGGACGACGTCCAACAATCCAAGCTTCCAAATTCGGAAACTTCTCGGCCCTTGAGCCTCGAGATGGGTAGGGTTCCGGACTTAATTCCACCCACCCACCCAGACATATGCGATCTATCTCAAATCCGGCAAGAGCCCGCTGAAACAGTACATCATTACTGGGCAAGATTCCTCCTGGTTATGGACATGATAAAGGACTACCGAGAGGAAAACACAATTTCAATTTTCTGCAATAATTACACGAACGAGGCAATCTTGAACGCCGTCAGTCGCCGTGAAATTACGCTTCTCGACTGGCGTCCATAATGCAAAATCTTGTGCGATGGAGAGTTTCCGGAAAACCGAAACTAAGTTTTGGGACAATCCGGCCCCGAATATAACCCTAGTCCGTAACAAAAGGGTGTAGCACACTCAGGCACCAGGTACAAAAACCAAAAAGCAAAAACCCCATAAAGGGCAAGGAACCGTACTGGAGGGATGGCTCGGCGGACCTGTAAAATTCACGATCTGAAGGTGCCACCCCAACACATAGCCTTGAGCATGTTGGATATTGCGGCAGGTGGCCAAAAGTGGCGAGGAGCTTCTAGCCCCGGAAAACCACTCCAAGAGTACTAGTACGGTGTCAACAGTCTTCGAGACTTTCGCTTCAAATAATGTGCGAAACCGAACAATCTGCAACCTCGCCGAAGTCTACCAAGTAGCAACAACAAATCCATGGAGCGACACGGCCATCACCTTCAACGCCAGCGATGAACCTAAATTCCGAACAGCCCGAGCACCAGCCACATTGGTCCTCAGTCCAATAGTGGACGATTTTTGTCTTACCAAGGTACTCATGGATGGCGTTAGCGGTCTAAACCTCATCTACGAGGAAACTCTTCAAAAAATGGAAATAGACTGGAGCCGCATTGAGCGAAGCAGCACAACCTTTAGAGGAATAATCCCTAGCCAGGAAGCGCGATGCACTGGAAAAATCACACTTGATGTGGTGTTCGGCTCGCCGGACAATTACAGGTCCGAAGAAGTCACGTTCCAAGTGGCCCTGTTCAGCAGCGGATATCACGCTATATTAGGATGGGAGGCATTCACAATTTTCCAAGCAATACCCCATTACGGGTACATGAAGCTTAAGATGCCTGGGCCCGGCGGAACAATCACTCTCGCTAGTGATCTGGACATAGCACTCCGCGCCGAAAACAAGACAGCCGCATTAGCCCTGGAGGCACTATCCGAAGCCCTAGCGGCAGAAGAACTCACTGCGCTACGCTCTACGGTGAATAGGGACGATGTGCTACTCAATATGAGATCCAAGTCCACCTCTTTCAAACCAGCGGACGAAATAGTCAAATTCCAGGTCCACCCAACGGACCCAACAAAGACGGCCTCCATCGGGGCCCAGTTGAACCCTGATGTAGATGCCGCACTGCAAGAAGTCCTTCGGGAAATTGGGACATCTTCGCCTGGCACCCTTCAGATATGCCAGGAATCCCACGCAGATTAGCGAGAACACGGCCTAAACATCCTAAAAGGATTCAAGCCGATCAAACAGGCTCTTCGGTGATTTTCGAACCCAAAAGACACGCAATGGGAGAAGAGCTAGCCAAACTCTGGAAGCGGATTCATCGAGACATCAAACATCCGGATGGCTAGCAAACACGGTGATGGTACCAAAGAAGGACAAATCCTGGCGCCTATGTGTCGATTTTAAAGACCTCAACAAGGCCTACCCAAAGGATCCCTTCCCCCTCCCCCGCATCGACCAAATAATCGATGCTACTGCAGGGCACGATTCATTATGCTTCCTTGACGCATATTCTGGCTACCATCAAATTAAGATGGCGGAAGCGGACCAAGCCGCAACAGCATTTAATACTCCATATGGACCATTCTGCTTCAATACGATGCCCTTCGGACTCAAAAACGCCGGCACAACATACAGCGCATGATTCAGACATGTCTGGCTACCCAGATCGGCAAAACAGTAGAAGCATATGTAGACGATGTAGTCGTCAAAACAAAACATGTCGAAACTCTAGTAGACGATTTGAGGCTCACATTCGACAACCTCCGAGCATATGACATCAAGCTGAATCCGGAAAAATGCGTTTTCGGCGTACCAACCGAAAAGCTCCTGGGCTTCATTGTATCCGGTAGAGGAATTGAAGCAAACCCAGCCAAGATCCAAGCTCTGTCACAGCTAGACATTCCAAAAGACCTCAAACAAATACAAAAATTGACCGGATGCGTGGCGGCTCTAAGCCGCTTTATCTCCCGTTTGGGAGAAAAGGCATTGCCCCTCTATCGCCTCCTCAGGCGCACCGAACACTTCGAGTGGACGGATGCTGCCACTATCGGACTCGAAGAAATAAAAGCCATATAGCCAACCAATCCGGTCCTGGCTGTGCCTAACCAGGGCGAACCAATGTTGCTATACATCGTGGCAACACATCAAGTTGTAAGCGCGGTACTCGTCGTCGAACGAGAAACAGAAGGGCAAAAATTCCCTCTTCAAAAACCAGTGTCCTACGTATCCTCTGTCTTAACTCCCTGCAAGTCCCGTTACCCGCACTATCAAAAGATAGCATATGCGGTGTTCATGGCATCCCGGAAGCTCCGACACTACTTTCAAGAGTGTTCAATAACAGTGGCCTCCGAAGTGCCCCTCAACGGCATTATAAACAACCGTGACGCGGCGGGCAGGATTGCAAAATGGGCCATTGAGCTCTTACAATTCGATATAACTTATAAACCTAGACGAGCTATAAAGTCGCAAGTCTTGGCTGACTTTGTCACTGAATGGACCAAAGCCGAACTCCCTAAAAAGTCTGGCGCATATCTTTAAATGGATTATGCATTTAAGCGGCTCCAAAATGTTGGCGGCTTGGGGGCTGGCGTCGTATTAGCGTCCCCGACCGGGATACAGTCAATCGTACTTGAGATAATGTACACGAGACTCCAACAACGCGGCGAATCTGAGGCCCTCTTACATGGCCTCCGGATGGCAATCTCCATGGGCATTCAACGCCTAGAGGTGCGTGGGGATTCAAACCTTGCAATATCCCAAGTAAATGCGGACATTGACGCCAAGGATCCGAAAATGGCAGCCTATCGTAACGCTGTCCTAAAAATGTCAGCTCGGTTCGAAGGACTCGAATTCCACCACATAGCCCGAGATAATAACCAAGCAGCCAACTTATTGGCATGCATTGGCGTGAAACACGACGCTGTCCCTCCAAACATCTTCCTGGAACGGCTCTTTAAGCCATCCGTACTATGGGAAGAGGAGTCCGGAAATAACAACCCGGAGGCAGCCGCAGCAACCAATACAGAACAGTCGGACATAATCGGCGACTCAGCCGACGAAATAACACCTTCAGCCCACGAAATAATGGCAGTAATCGCCCCGTGGACAGAGCCATTCCTAGCCTACTTACTCAGGCAGGAACTTCCCGAAGACCAAAATAAGGCCCGCTGCATAGTCCGGCGATCTAAAGCCTACAAGGTCCACGAGGGAGAACTCTATAAGAAAAGCACAACCGGAGTCCTTCAGCGGTGTATCTCCGAAGAGGAAGGGCGAAACCTTCTGGCTGAAATTCATGCCGGACTAGGCGGACACCATGCCGCAGCTCGGGCCCTTGTAGGCAAGTCATTCCGTACAGGATTTTATTCTTGTGGCGGCCAGGCGGGCCTTCGAGACTTAGTCCAAAGATCGTCGGTTGTCGGCTCTTTGCTAATCGAGCCATATGCCACCCACTGCCCTCAAAACTATACCCATTACGGCGTTCGCGTGCAGGGGCTTGACATGGTTGGACCCCTTAAAGGGGGAACCCACAAGCAAAGGTACCTATTGGTCATGGTGGACAAATTCACCAAATGGATAGAGGCCAAGCCAATTAAAACGGAAGACTCCGGACCAGTGATAGACTTCATATCCGGGGTCGTACACCGTTACGGTGTCCCCCATAGCATCATTACCGATAACGGCACGAACTTCACGGCCGACGAGGTTAAATCATGGTGCAAAAATATGGGCATTAAGGTCGATTGCGCTTCAATCTATCATCCTCAAACCAACGGTCAAGTGGAACGAGCAAATGGTCTAATAATGAGCGGCATCAAACCCAGACTAGTGCGGTCCCTTATGAAATCTGACATGCCTTTGGGTAGAAAGCTCGACTACGTACTCACAGGGGCTGCGGACAACGCCCAACCGTACTACCGGATTCACACCATTTTTTATGGTATATGGCGCAGAGGCAGTTTTGCCCTGCGACATCATTCATGACTCACCTCGAGTGCGCATGTACGAAGAAAGAGAAGCTGAGCTGGATCGGCAGGACAACTTGGACGCATTGGACGAAGAACGCGACGTCGCCAAGGCTCCTTCCGCATTCTATCAACAACAGGCTCGAAGATATCAAAGCAGAGAAGTACGGGCTAAGACTTACAATGTTGGCGAACTAGTTCTACGCCTGCCAGACAAGAAAAAGGACAAGCTCAAACCCAAATGGGAAGGCCCCTTCATTATTGATCATGTCCTGACCGGCAGAGCGTACCGTCTGCGAAATGTGTCGAACAACCGACTCGAGCCGAACCCATGGAACGCAGCCCGCCTCCGAAGATTCTATGCCTAGCGCCGGACTAAGAGTTCGTCCCCTTCCGCCGTCCAAATTTTTACACCTCAGCTGTCTTTTGTTTCTCTTTTTTCTCTCACCCATTTTTCACAAAAGCCCTTAAAGGCCTACTTGCGCATTGTTCGCACACAATTGATGTGCTATCCGCACTCATTATACCTGGGGGCTTCTTTACCAGAAGCTTAATTATAAGGGCTTCATGCCCAGCACATGTCAAAACTTCCACGTGTACCTTTTATTCACCATTATATGCCTCGATATGACTTAAGTTTTGGCCAAGCTGGGTTTCTGGCTCTGTGCTTACCCCTCGTTCCCGATTGTTCGGCTAGGAGGTAAAGGAGCACCTCTGCGATTATTCTTGCGGGTCAGCGGATGTGTACCTCGGTAGGTGAAGCCAAAGCTAAGCGTTCTTAAGGGAATATTCGATTGGTGACTTGAAAGATGATTTTTACCTATTTATTTATCTGCCCTAGATGTTTTCTGCTCTTTTTGCGGTCGGACATGCACTTTAGGGCATGCCTCGAGAAAGGAACCCTTATGAGAACTATTCTCCTGGAAGATGTTTCTTACTAACCATGTAATATAACATAACTAGTTGGGCACTTGTCAGATAAAGCACTAATGACCCCTACCTCTGGTCTCCATGCATGCCCCGGTTGTTTCTTAACCGAGAGGGTATTCGGACACACTCTGGACTCTAGGGTCCCGAGGTTGAAGCGAAAAGGTCGGCAAAGACAAACGATCTACAATCCGGCTAGAAGGCATTTTATATGTCATTTTAAAATACATTGCCAAATCGACTAACTGTATTCCTCAATCCCGTCTAACAGGCTGTCTAATTTACAGTCCCCTCGGGAATATTTAGTGGCCAACTCTACTTGGCCGTACACTAAACTCACAGGGATCTCCCTCCCGTCAGGCCCCACAGGTCCGACCTCGGACATGTGGTTGGGATCCGCCTTCTTGTACCGCGTCTTCACCATGCCCCAGGCCTCCCTGGCACCTTGGCGGCAGGCCGAAATCTTCCATAAATGGAAGTGCTGCCGCGCTCCCTGAAGCTTCTCCATAAGCTCTCCAAGGCCCTCGGGTAGGGAGAGGGGCGGCCATAAGGCACAGACGGCGCCGCTCATTACTGCCGAACTTCGTTCGGCGGTTGCACCAACTTCGAAGTTGATCACCCGTTGATCGGGCATCTCCTCCATGAGGCGACACAGTGAGCACACCTCGGACATATTTTTGTCAATTGACTTCCTCGCCGAACTCTTCTTTTCAAAGGAGTTTGCTCAAGCACTTACTATAGATGCCGCGACGAAGCCGCTGATTCTCCTTCACGGAGCCAGACAGCTCGGCCCAAACACCCTTCAGCTCTTCTCCAAGATGGGCGTGGGCATCCTGGAGCTTGTTCCTTTCCTGCGGCAGCCTCGTCAGCACCCTCTCGCCGGCTTTCAGCTGGCACAGTAGTTCTTGCCTGTCCGGATCCTATCCGGCACCACCTGCAATGTCATTGTCAGACTTACACGCACGCCGCACACCGATTATCTTTTTGAAATAATGTGTTACCAGGAGGGGTCTCTGTGTTTCCTCCTGCGGCAGCTAGTGCGGCCTCAAGTTGGGCCTTGCACTCTTGTAGCTCCTGGGACAATCGGGTATTCTTCTCTGTAAGATCCTACATATCAAATGATCCTTAAATCAGTTATTCCAACTACTTTAAGTCTCGGGGGCTACTGGCATATACAACTATTAAATCTCTTACCCGTATGTCCTTTACATACTGCTCCGTGGCTCTGGTCAAACCATCTTGAGCAGCACGGAGGTGCGTGTCCCCCGTGTTAAAGGCATTCAACGCCTCGGGGGAGAAACACGCGTCACGAAAAACTGTCCGGCGGCGCCTATGGTTCATGGTGCTCTCCACCTCAGACCTGGTGGTGGACAGTCTGTCAGAATCTTCTGTTGGAGGAGTATCCGGCTCGCGCCTTGCGCTCGCCTCCCCCTCCAGACCAGGCGTTGGAGCCTGGCTGGCAGAAGCTGGGTTGGCAACTCCTACGCCCACAGTCCGGCGGTCACTCTTTCTCCTGCAAAGGTCATGAGCATCCAAACACTTTCTAGGAACTTTGTCCTAAATAACAATCGCGAGCTATACCGTTGCGGCGACTTCTCGATCCGCGCCGCACTCCTCTTCCGCTCTTTGGGCAGACAGACCCTTGTTGGCCGGCTGCGTGGCCTCGGCCTCCACCTGGCGCCCCTGCGAGACACCATGGTACGGTGGTGAAATGCAAGGACGGAATAAAGGTGTCAGGACTTCGGTCACAATCACCTGGGGAGCCGGAGATAGACCGGGGTAGTCAACCGTAATGGCGACTAGAGCATTGTCCATGCTGAGTTGATGGAACACCCTGTCGATTAGCTCCACCTTTATGTCCGGATCCTCTTTGGAGGACGGATCAAGGGATCTTTCTGGATCCTCGGGCTTTGGAGCCGGGCTATGAATGCTCTCCACAGTCCGGCGCAGACCCTGCGTCAAAACCATAAAGTAAGGTACTTAACTTTGAAAGTGTGGGTCGGATAAATGAACATTCGCTTACCCAGCTTCGAGGGTTGTTCATGGAGAACCCATTCAATGGGCTCGTCCAGAGGAAGTCCTCCTTCTCTCCCTTATACAGGCTGGTCAGAATCTTCACCAAGTCTTCGGCCGATCCCGGCCCTTGGCGGCCATGACGAGTGGCATCATTCTCTCCGTTGAAATCCCACATGGGGTGGCCCCTGTATTGCAGCGGCTGCACCCCCCGCATGATGCACGTGGCCATGACTCCAATCATGGTCAGTCCGGAATGGACCAGTCACCTTATCCGGTCCATCAAATAATGGACGCTCTTGTCTTCCTCCAGCTGGGGTGTCGGTGTACTAAAGTAGGGGTACCTTAGTATCCCGAACTTGTGCCGCAGGCGATCGCAACCTCCAGCAACAAGGCTTGCGGGCGCCCGCCAAGATCTCTGTAGTTCCTATTGAAGCCATTCAAGAACAAAGTGTTTTAAGCGAGAAGACAAGATCCGGCAAGAGGAGCTTGCGGGAAGGACAAACCCGGCAAGAGGAGCTTGCCGGAAGGCCAACAAGGCATTTCAAGAAACTTGCCGCGACAGCGCCGCAAGTCCGGCAAGACCGGCGGCGACAAGCTTCGGTAGCGACAAGACAACGACCGCGGCAAGGTGCTTGCCGCGGCGGCCACCTCTGTGCCCATGCTCCAGGCGCATCCGTTGGCGATGTAAATGCCAAGACCGTTCCAGGCGCACGTGGCGAGAAGCTGTGCAGCCAAGCGGTGCGAGGTGGCGAGTGGAGATGACGAGAAGGCCATTGTGGCAAGCGGTGGCGCCCCTAACGGTTGCTTTTCTGCACTGTTTGGGCGACGCGGACGGGCATTCAATACTCTTGTCCCCTGCCGTCAGAGTTAGGTAGGATCCACTGTAGATGGCAGTTGTACCAACCACTCTTTTTACACTTTTACCCCTGCATGTGTTGCCACCTGTCGGTGACCCCTTTAGCTTATAAAAGGAGGACCATGTGCAACATAGAGGGGGTTCGACTCATTCGAAACCAGAACACTTCCACGCTCTCAAGCAAGAACATAATACAACCACAAAGCAGCAGTAGGAGTTTTATCTCTCCGGAGAGCTCCAAAGCTGGGTAAAATCGCTCGTGTGCTCGCCTCGATCCGCTCTTCGTGCGATCCTCCGCTCCCTGCCGGACCGAAAGGAGCCCTGCCCCATAGGTGTTCGTTTCACCCGACATCTTTGGCGCGCCAGGTAGGGGGCGTCGAGGTTGTGTGAACCCGATCCGGCGTTCACGCGAGCCAGTTCATCAACATCTTCATCGACATGCCACCGAAGAAGAAGGCTTCGGAGGTGGCTGCTCCGTCCACGTCGATCCCGCCGCCACTGGAGCAGACGGGCGGTGGGGTAGACACCGGCGGAGGAACGGGCACCGACAGGGGAGCTCACGTTGTCACCAGATACAAAGACAAGGCCCCGCAAACTTCGGCGTCCGTACACGCACCGCGCCCATCTCAGGAGGCGCGGGACCGACAACGTCATGGTGCTCGCAGCACCATACTCGCGTTAGAACAAGGCCAAGCTGGTGGATCTCGGGGCGTTCAAGACCAGCATGCACACCAGCATGCCGGCACGAGTGAAATGCGGTCGCTGGGCGAAGTGCTGCTCCTTCCAACCCAGTTGGAAGTCCGAGCATATCCCGCTCCTCGCACCGTTCACCGCCGCCACCGAAGACTCCAGAAGAAGCATTGGCCCGAGCCTAATTGCTCCTGGATTACCCTCCAACGGCGGACAAGATCGACGATTGGAGGGCCACCATTCAGAGCCTCATCGGCTTCGCCAACGGCGACACTCCCCGGCAGCCAAATGTATCGCAGCCGCGGCATGATTGCCGGACGCGAGCCGATGGCGACAAGACCGGCGGAGGTGCAACCACCGTGCATTCCCCGCCCCGAAGGCCAAGATCGCCGACTCGTCGGGCCAACCTCGACACTGACTCCACAGCGTCATCAGACCCACGAGCTCGTCATGATCAGCGCCAAGTTCTTCAAGAACGACAGCAAGAAGATGCTTGCACTCGCATCGAGCGTCGAAGAGAAGCGCGGCGTCAGTCAGACCAGTGCGCTGGGCCTGCTGTTGACATGCATGCGCCAGAAGAACCAGCGACTTGCGTCTGTGATAGGTTGCCTTGCGTTCACCGTGAGCTGCGGCAAGTCCAGTGGCCCAACACAAAGAACTTCAAGCCAGATGTACCCGAGAAGTATGATGGCGCGTTGCATCCGTCGGAGTTCCTCAGCATCTACACCATCGCGGTGCAAGCTGCCGGGGGGCGCGACGAGAAGATCCTCGCCAACTACTTCCCGCTGGTACTCAAGCCCAATGTCAGGTCCTGGCTCATGCACTTGCCGGACAACTCCATCTCCTCATGGGCGGATCTGTGCCATCAGTTTGTCGGCGCCTTCACAGGCGGCCACAAGCCCCATGGCCAAGAGAGTGATCTTCATTTGCTCGCCAAAAAGGAAGGAGAGCCCCTGCGCAAGTACATTCAAGGGTTCAGCCAAGTGCAGCGCAACATTCCAGACGTCCACCTGCGCGGTCATCGGTAGCGTTCCATCGAAACGTCGCAACCATAGGATCGCGGAGGAGATGGCAATGTGCAAGATCGAGAGATGTCGTGAGCTATCATACTGGCCGACAAGTGTGCGTCTTTGAAGAAGGAGAAACTCCCCGGGAGAATGCAGCAGCGAGGAGGATCGGCGGTGAGGAGGCCGCCGGGCAAGGAAAAAAAGCTGGGCGGAACAACGAGAAGAAGGAAAGGCAAAGATGTGGTAGTTGTCGAGCAGTCCAGCAACGGAGGTGGCGCCAAGGAAGCAGAACCTGTGGCAACCGCCGACAAGCAGGGCGGCTCCGACAAGCAATACTGTAAGATCCATCGTACCAAGGGCATGATCTCCAAAGTTGCAAGAAAGTTGAGCAGCTCGTTGAGCTACAAAAGACTGAGTATGAGCGACGCGACAAGGAGAAAGCCCAGGAAAGTACTGGTGGGTCCGGCAAGAAGCGTCCCGGCCGGGGAGGGTGCCGCGGCAAGACCAAGCAGCGGCAAGGAGACAGGCCTCCCCGCGGCCGCGACAAGGATGAAGATGAAGACAACGATGAAGAGATGGAGGATGACGAGGCCGACGAGCAGGAGTTTGAAGCAACAGAGGGTTACGTGCGTTGGCGGTGCTTCTCGCATGCCGTCGTACCGCCAGCTCAAGCGGTGGGTGCGTGAAGTTAATGTAGCGAGCCACCGGTTGAGTCACGCAAGCCTCGAAGTGGTCCAAGACGCCTATCATCTTTGACATTGAGGACCACCACGATCGCATAACTGCGGTCGGTGCTTGCCGATGTTGGTTTCACCAAATATCCGCAACCTCAAGGTCACAAAGATGTTAGTTAACGGTGAGGCCGGCTTGAATCTGATCTCCTCCGCGGTACTCAAAAAGCTCCAGATCCCCGACAGTGAGCTCGAAGAGACCGGCACATTCCAAGGAATCAATCACGGAAGGAGCAAGCGAAGGGAAGATCACATTGCCCGGTGACATTTGGCGCGAGCTGAACTTGAGCGAGAGAAAGTCACTTTTGACGTCGCTGATTTCCCATTGCCCTACAATGGGATACTCGGCCGTCTAGCGCTCGCCAAGTTCATGGCAGCCTCTCACTATGCCTACAACGTGGTCAAGATGCCAGGTCCGATAAGTGTCATCTCTATCCCTGGCGACAAGAAAGATGCCCTTATCTGCACCAACAAGATTTACCGCGAAGCAGCAGCCGCAGTAGGTTGCAAGACACTTGCCGCTGAAGCTCCCGGGGGGAAGAAGAAGACCAAGTCTGGCAAGAGCTCTGATGCCCACTCCGGCAAGCGCACCTCTTCGGAGTGCTGCGCTACTGTCGAGGACGCACCATCGAGCTCCACCGGCAAGTGTAAGAAAACAAAGACAGCTTCACCAGATACCAAGAAAGTGGCCGCCAAGAAGGACGGCACTGGTGGTACCTTCACCATCAGTGCCACGCTTGATCCTAAATAGGAAAGCACGCTCGTTGCTTTCCTGCGGGCGAATGTCGATGTGTTTGCATGGCAACCATCTAACATCCCCGGTGTTCCCAGGAAAGTAATTGAGCACCACCTTGCCGTCTGTCCTCACGCGCGGCCTGTCAAGCAGAAAGTTAGAAAGCAAGCAGTGGAACGCCAAGAGTTCATCGTAGAAGAGATCAAGAAGTTGGAAGCACCAGGCCTTGTCAGAGGAGTGCTCCATCCTCGTGGCTGGCCAATCCTGTAGTCGCGCGCATAGGCGAGCGGAAAATGGAGGCTTTGTATTGACTTCACCGATGTTAATAAAGCTTGTCCCAAAGATCCATTTCCTTGCGGCGCATTGACCAGATTATCGACTCCACGGCGGGATGTGATTTGCTTTCATTTCTTGATGCATATTCGAGGATATCATCGGATCTTCATGGCGAGAGAGGATGAAGAAAACTGCATTCATCACTCCATGTGGCACATCTTGTTTTGTCACGGATGCCCTTCGGTTTGAAGAATGCTGGTTCAACATTTGCAAGGGCAGTTCATGAAGCTTTTGAGCCACAGTTGCACAGAAATGTAGAAGCTTACATGGATGACATAGTGGTCAAGAGCAAAGATAGAGCAACTCTGATCCAAGATTTGGACGAGACCTTTGCAAATCTGCGCAAGATCAACCTCAAGCTCAACCCCGAGAAGTGTGTGTTTGGAGTCCCTTCCGGCAAGCTTCTTGGGTTCTTCGTATCTCAGCGGGGGATTGAAGCTAATCCCGACAAGATCAAAGCCATTGAGCAGATCGAAGCACTGAAGAACGTCAAGGATGTACAAAGGCTTGCCGGTTGCATGGCTGCTCTCAGCAGGTTCATCTCTAAGTCTGCTTGGCGGCATACCGCCATTTTCAAAATTTTGAAAAAGGCAGGTCAATGAAATGGACTCGAGCGGAGGCTGCGCTGCAGATTTGAAGAGGTACCTGTCCTCCACTCCAATACTTGTCGCACCTAAGCCACAAGAGAAGT
This sequence comes from Aegilops speltoides, assembly GCA_021437245.1. NCBI lineage: Eukaryota > Viridiplantae > Streptophyta > Magnoliopsida > Poales > Poaceae > Aegilops > Aegilops speltoides. Next base: position 116,651,014 of record CM038145.1, read on the forward strand.
TGCTGCTGTATTTAGCGGCAACCAATCAAGTGGTTAGTGCTGCGTTAATAGCGAGAGGGAGGCGGATGATGAGCCAGCGACCGCGGCAAGCACGCGATCAACGACAAGCGAGGGCTTCCCCGACAAGCTCTGGTCCCGACAAGGATGAATCTGTGCGATCACAAGAAGAAAGCGAAGAAGATGGTGCAGCGCCCAGTTTACTTTGTCGGTTCCCTTCTGCGGGGGCTAGGTCAAGGTACTACGGTGTGCGAAATTGCTTTTCGGCCTTCTCATGGCCTCGAGGAAGCTGCGCCATTACTTTCAAGCACATGAGATCACGGTTGTCACTCGCTTTCCGTTGAAGAGGATATTGCGAATCCGAAGCAACATGTAGGATTGTCGGTGGGCCTTTGGAACTATCAAGCTTTGGCCTTAAGTTTGAGAGTACTTCAACTATCGAGCCGAGCATTGGCAGAATTCATAGCAGAATGGGCGTAATGCACGATGAAGAAATTCGAGCGAGCATCCCGTCAAGGAAGCGAGCAAAGAATGGATCATGTACTTTGATGGTGCCTTCTCGCTGCAAAGGCGCCGGTCTTGGCGTGTTACTTATCGCACCCACCGGAGAGCACCTCAACTCGTGGTCGGATGCACTTTCCCAAGGAGCAAGCGACAAACAATCTTCAGAGTATGAAGGTTTGCTTGCGGACTCGAGATCGCGGCAGACCTTGGGATCAAGAAGCTCATTGTCAGGGGTGACTCACAGCTTGTCGTCCGTCAAGTAAACAAAGATTATCAGAGTCCGTTGATGGAAGCTTACATTGATGAAGTGAGAAAGTTGGAAGAGCATTTTGACGGCCTGCAGATGGAGCATGTTCCAAGAGCTCAGAATGACGTTGCCGATGGCCTGTCGAAATGTGCTGCATTAAAGTTACCTATGGAACCAGGGATCTTTGTGCTCAAGCTGACTCAACCATCTGTAACACCATCAACTGGATAGAGCAAGAAGAGGAAGTTGATTTCCGGTGACTACTTTCCGGCAGAGCTCCCTGAAGCCGCCGCCAAGAAGGTCCCCAAGATCAACAACAAGAGTGCTGAGGAGCAGTCTGCTCCGACAAGCCCTAGGGTTTGTTTCGTTGAAGCAGACGCTCCCGACAAGTTTTGCTCCGGCAAGCTTGCCGGGGAACATCAAGCTCGGCTGAGCCGCGAGTTCTTCTTGCCGTGGAAGCGGATGTTCCGCAGCAGCATTGTGCCTTTAGTCCTTGTTGTCCAGCCGCAAGCTCGGCATATCCACAATGATTGTCCGTTTCCTTGAGATAGGAGAACTTCCCGAAGAGCAAGAAGAAGCGGAGAGAGTAGCCCGGCAATCAAGTATGTACCAGTTTGTCGACGACATACTGTATAGAAGAAGATTCAACGGAGTGAAATTGAAGTGCATTCCCCGGGAAGATGGACAACGCTGTTGGCGGAGATACATGGAGGCATATGTGGTCACCACATTGGCACAAGAGCACTTGCCGGCAAAGCATTCCGGCAAGGTTTATTTTGGCCAACAGCCCTCCAGGATGCAACTACAGAAGTAACCAAGTGTGAAGCGTGCCAGTTCCACTCCAAGGAGATACACCAGCCAGCTCAAGCTCTCCAGACGATCCCTTTATCCTGGCCATTTTCGGTCTGGGGGCTCGACATCCTCGGCCCTTTTCCCCAAGCTGTCGGGGGCTTTGAGTTCTTATGCGTTGCAATCGACAAGTTCACAAAGTGGCGGAAGTGGAAGCGATGAGGAAGGTGGCAGCCACGGTCGGTGGTCAAGTTCTTGGTCGATTGTTTGCGTTTTGGAGTCCCTAACGGGATCATCACCGACAACGGCACACAATTCATGAACCGCACCTTCATGCGATCGTCCAAGATCTTGGGGCCAAGGTGCGCCGCCTGTTGCTCACCGGAGAAGCAGCGGTCAGCGGAGAGGGCAAGCTGAAGTGCTGCGCGGGCTCAAGACCAGAACTTTCGACGGGCTGCACAAGTGCGGAAAGAACTGGATTGAGGAGCTGCGGTGGTTCTTTGGTCGATCGAGCGGCGCCAAATCGAGCCACCGGCGGACACCTTCGCTCTAGTCTATGGGCGAGGCAATTCTCCCCACGGAACTTCGTATACGGATCGCCTCGAGTGCTCGCTTATGATGAGCTTGAGCAAGAGCAGCTGCGACAAGATGGCGCTTGCTCCTTGAGGAGGATCGTCTTGAGCTCTTTGTGCGAGCTGCTCGATACGGCAAGCTTTGCACCGCTACCATAGCCGCAAAGTTAATGCCAGAAGTCTCGAGGAAGGCGACCTTGTTCTTCGGCGCGTTCAATCCGCCAAGAATTCCAACAAGTTGACGCCGAAGTGGGAAGGCCCTTATCAGGTGAAGCGAGTCACTAGGCCTGGCGCTGTCCGCCTTGAGACCGAGGATGGCTCTCCGGTGAGCAACTCCTGGAACATTGAGCATCTTCATAAGTTTTACCCATAAGGCGCGGTTGCCGGAACCCGCTCCGGCAACCACCTTTTGTACAAGCCTTGCCGCTGTTGCATGTAACCCTTTGTACAAAGCCGGGCGCAGATCCCGTGCATAAATAAAGAACATATGCTCCGCACATCTTGTCAAATTTCATGCTTTTTTCTTTTTTGCATGTATTATCTGACACTTTGTGCAGCACTTACCCCCGGTAAGCAATAACGAGCCCTAAGGCTCCATATCTTTATTTTCTCTTCTTTCTTTTTCTCAAAAGGAAGGTTCCCTCGCCCACAAGTTCACCGGGGGGGGGGAGGAGATAATGGTGTGGACCAGGCGTCGTTTAAGAAAGTATCCCCTTGCCGGGACGCAAACAACAGAAAAGCTAAGTTGCCAAAGTTTGAGCACAATTAATTTTTAAATTTTTTAAAAGTTATCTTCCTTGAACGACCGTGCTTTGTATGGAAAACCTATGCGCGGAGGAACCAACTCGTAGTTAGTTGCGCCCTTACTTTGTTTCGGGTCCGCTAAAAAATTTAAGTGTGCTGCGACTAGCTGCGACAAGGTTTCTTGCCGGAGGTAGCACCGCTAGCAGGCTGCTGATGTTCCGCACTCAGCGCTCGCGGCAAGGGTGCCTGCGCCGACAAGTTCCCTAAAAGCGTAGGGTAAAAACATACAAAGGAAGGAATCGAGTAAAGGAAATTACATAGCAAATACTGCCCAAGATAAAGTTATATTACAAAGATAACTTGCCACACTCTAATGGATTGTTCCCATAACATATCTAGCAGCGGGAAGGAAAGGAAGAAAAGGGCGGCCTAGTCTACGCGATCGCCGTCGACTCTCTTGACTTCATTAACCTTGTCCACAATGGGTGCGACAAGGGCCTTGAGCTCTTCAAGATCAGCACCATGGCAGCTTCTTGAGGACACGGGTGAGGTTGATGCAGGTTGCGGAAGAGCACCTTCACCAAACCTTCTCCGAAACTCAGGCGCGAGATCATCTTGCGACTTCGTTAACCAGCTGCTTGGGGATCCTTTCCGGAGTTGCTGGGCGCCCGTCGCCACGCCCTTGAAGAATAAGTGAGCTTGGCGCTGGGCTGGAGGTTCTCGTCGGAGTACCGAAACCCTCCGGTTCCATGCGCCAGCTCCTTGTGGATGACTGGCGATGTTGACGAGGCCCTCCGTCCAGAGCTCCACGGTATCCCTGAAGGTGTTCTGGGTCTCGGCAGCCCTCGTCAGTAGCGCCTCGTTGGCCTTGAGTTCCTGCTTCAAGTCCTCCTCTCGCTTCTTGGCGCCGTCCAGCGTCTCAGTCAGCGTAGCCAGCTTCAGTTCGAGATCGGCATTAGCGTCCTTGGCGGCATTCAGCTCCCTGCCCTTCTCAGAGAGACGACCCTGCAGCTCACCATGGGCAAGGGCGTCCTTCTCGCGCTCGCGCTGGAGCGCGGCAAGCTCTTCATTTTTCGCCTTGATATCAGCCTCTAATTGCGTTACCTTCACCTCCAGCTCCTTCTTGGCGGCCTCGGCAGCTGCAGCAGCATCCTTCGCTTCCTTGAGGGCTCCTCCAAGTGTCTCCTCGCGTGCGGCAAGCTCTTCCTCATAGCTATCCAGATTAACCTTCCGCTGCGTCAGCTCGCCTTCTCGCACGGACATCCCCTCGGCGGCAAGCCGCCGCTGCTCTTCGGCTTCAGCCATCTCGAGGAGGAAGGCCTTCCGCGCCTCGACAAGCTGCGCCCTCTCCTCCGCAATGGACCGGAGGGCCTCTTGGTTGCGACTCTGGAGCTCCTCCGCGTGCTTCTCAATGTCCACTCCCGCCTGCGCGACAAGCACTTCCCGGGACTCCAGTTTGGCTTGTCGGGCACGGTAGAGTGATAGCGGCCTCCGCAGCACTTTTTCCTCCTCAGGCTCGTCGCTGCTGCTGCTTCGCGCGTCGACCATTGCCAACCCGGCGGAGGCAAGCACTTCTCCGTCAAAAACTTCTCCTTCAACCGGTGCCCTGGAGCTCGAAGCCTAGGGGAGCTTGATGAAGATACCGTCGCCGGCCTTCAAGTAGGCACCGGGCTAGGGCTCTTCAGAGCCTGGCGCTGCGTCAACGGCGGAGGGATCGGCGGTCGGTGTAGAGCCATGCGCTCCTGCAGCCCCTGGGTCATCAGTGCGATCACGGACCCATCGCCAGCTCCTGCGCCAGCAGCCTTGGCGGCATGTTCGTCGGCGGGATCATCAGCGCCGGCCTCTTCTTCGGTGGCGGCAGCATCGTCAGTGTTGTCGCGCACGTCCTCCTCGCTAGTGGCCTCGGTCTCCATTGGCTCCGTGGAGGGAGGATCTGAAGACAGGAAGAGGGAGAAAAAGTCAAGTGAATATCCAGAAAGAAGATCAGAAGAAGAAGAACCCAAGGGAAGTTTTCTGACAAGAAGGATTACCTGTGCTGGGCTCTGTAATCATGGGCTCCACCACCGGGGGATCACTGGTCCCGTCCCTTGCCGAAGAACTGCCCCTTGCCGTGGACCTCTCCCTTGCCGGAGAGCGCTCCCTTGCCGGGAAATCATCCCTTGGCGGCGTAGTGGAAGCAGATAGCACCTCAGGGGCGGCTTCGGCTGTTCTGGTGGGCTGTTACGCTCCCTAACCAAGCAAACCAACAATCAAGATATCAGCAAGGAAAGAACACCCATCTGGCATGCAAAGTGGGAAATAAGACTATGTACTTACGCTGGGGGCTGCCCCGAGGAGTGATTGTCGGGTCCGACAAGGTGGTCTCGGTTGTGCCCTCTGTCATCACAGCAGGATCGTCCTCGATGACAACCACGGGGACCTTGGCCCTCTTCGCCGCTCTCCGGGCCAGAGTCCTGAAAAAGGAACAAGGTTCAGAAGAAAGCAGATCAGATACAAGACAAGAAACAACATGAATTGAAGAAACATAAGCACAACAGAGAAAATTACTCCTCTTCTTCCTCCTCGTCGGAGCTGAGCGCGGAGAGGTCGAAGTCTGGTACTCTTTCCGCACAACGAGACGGAGGAGTAGGCTCCCTTGGTCGCTTGGCGGGAGCTGCGGCAGGATCAGAAGCGGCGGCCGAAGACCCGCTCGATTGCAGCAGCGGCATGAGATGCTCCCGCGGCAACGGTGCTTGCCGCGGTAGAACGTGTCCCGCGGCGCGGCGGCTGTTGGCTCGTCTGCCGCCCTGCTATGTCTCCGGTCCTGCGGAGGTGCCTTCTTGGTGGAGCTGGGGGCTGCACTGGGGCTCCGCTTGCGGCAAGTTGCTTGAAGACGTGTCACACCCTGCATTTTGTAACATTTCATTTTCATTAATAAAGCATGAAAATTTGGACCAACAAAAACTTTTTGCATTATTTGGCTTTTATTTGGAGTTGGTTCTCTCTCTGTGATTCTTTTCAAGTGCTTCTTGAAGTCAACTACTCCACCCTCTATATTTCATCTCCTTACCCCAAGCTCCTGACCAATGACCATGCCATGTGTATAGTGCAATATAGAATTTTCTTACAAAAATAATTTGGCCAGAAAGTATTTTCTAAATTTAGTTTTCCTAAAACCCCTGAATTGAGGTTTGCACTACAAGTACTTGTTTAAGGGCAGTAAAAATCTTTCCAAAAATATATTTGACTCCTATTAGATATAGGATACCCAGAAGCCACAAAAATATAATTTTAAAAGTTGTTTTACTATTTTATTTAAAAGATTTTTCTTAAGGCCAGAAATGGTCTCTAATAGGGAAAAATTATTTTATTGTTTAAAAATATTTGACAAAATTTAGGGAAACTCATAGGACATATATTGTCCATATATAAGAGTTTCAACACATGGTCATGTTCAAAATATTGGTCAAATCCTCTAAAACCCTTCTGGATATTTCAAGCTTTTGAGATATTTACAAAGGAAATATTCTTCAAAAATTCCAGGAAAATTCTATCATGTCACATATGACATATTAGATGATCTTGCCAAGTCTCATGACTTGGAGAATAAGATAACATCATCAAAACCCCTCAAAACTATTTCTGTCCATTCTGAAGTTTGACCAACTTTACATTGCCAAATGTGTCCAAATGTGCTCAAACTTGGTGAACATGCTTCATGGGTCCAATAATGCATCTAGACCAAATGGCACAGGTTGGAGAAGAGGAAATCTTGGTCAAAGTGCCTCAAAACCCTCTCTGACCAGAATCAAATTTGAACAACTTTGTACTACCAATTTCTTCTCCAAGACCCCAACTTTGGTGAGCCTGATCATGTGACCAAATAAGGCTACCACACCAAGTGGTACATCAAGGAGAAATGATCTACTCCACTGGATCTACACAAATCCATTTCTGCCCATTTCTAGGGTTTGCAAGAGTTGCATTGGCAACTTTGTCCAAATAAGCTCTAAATGGGTGGAAGGCCCTAAATATATGTGATATTTCACCCCATGGAGTATCTTGGCCAGTGGAAGTCATTAGCTTTTACAAAACTCCATCAAACACCTTCTGGCAGATTACTAAAATGCCTATTTTGGCCACTTTCACTAATCTCCTTGAGTTCATCTTTTACCACAACCCTCCTCGTTCCCCTCATCACTTGAGATGCTTTTCTACCCGAGGAAGAAATGTGGAAGAAGGAGGAACCTCATTGTCCTTCTGGACAACATCTTCCTCTCTCTCTCACACCTCTCTCTCTCCCCTCGCACACCGTGAGCATCCAAGGCTCTTTCCTGGTTTTGCCCCCACCCACTGTAGCTCCCAGACACGAGTGGACGCGCGCGCGACGCGGGAAAGCCGCGGATGCCGGCCAAAGTCGCGCTCTGGAGCACGTCACTGCGCTCCCGACCGTTGACGCCGCATTTCCGACCGCCTCGTGCTACCCCCCAGCGCCAGTCGATGCCCCTCGGCGTCCGTGACACGCCACCGTGCAGTCCTCCTTGTCTCTCCCTCTCTCTCACCTCATGCAACGCGTGCCCGACGCCGCCCGGCTCGGCCAATGGCCGGCCTCACACGCGCGAGCGCCAGAACCTTCCCCCGCTCTCTCTCCTTCTCCCTGGCGCCCTACTCCATCCCCACGAACGCCGTGGACAACTACAATCCCTCTCCAACGGCCTCCAGAGCCGATCCCGCGGGCGCCCGTATGCCATGCCTACGGTGAACCGCGGCCAGCCTATATAAGGCGCCCCCGAGCCTCTCTCTTCTTCCCTGTCGCTCCTCCACACACCCAATCGGCCTCCCGCACCACTCCTTCCTCTCCAGAACCACCCGAGCTCGAGATCGAGCTCGAGCTCCGCCGCCTCGGCTCGTCGGCGTCCGCGCGGTACAGGCCTTCTCCGCCCCAGCTCTCTCTCGATCTGGAACCGCGAGGCGCCACTGATTCTTTCCCCTCTCTTTCCCCCTTGTTTTGTAGCCGGAAACGGCCGGAGCCACCGACGCCCGAAGCGCCTCCACCGCGGGACCTCGTCGCCGCGAAGCAGGCCACTCCGGCGACCGTCTCCACCACCACCAGAACCGCGACTCCACCCTGAGTCCAACGGTAGCCTCCGCATCTCTTCCCGTGCCCTGTATCGTCGCCGGCGAGCTCATCGTCGCCTCGGCGGAGGTAGCGGCGGCCGCCGTGGGGCGACCCGTCGACCTCACATGCGGCGGGTGGGATCCACCGTCGGGTTTAAAACGTCTTGGCGTCGTGCACCGATCCGCCGTCGGTGAAGGCGTATTCAGCCTTCGTCTTCGACGTGGCGGCCGCGTGGGCTGGGTTTTCCCCCCTGGGCCTGCTGCTGCCGTGGCCTCTCTGGCCCAGTGGCACAGCGCCGTTTCTCTTTTTCCTTTTCTGTCTTACTTCCAAAAATTCCACAGGACAGAATATTAATCCAAATGAATTGATTCCAATTTCTAAATTCCTAGAATATTGCAACCTATTTAATGGTGCAACTTTCATTCAAATCCAACAACCTTTTCTTCTCTGTAAATATTTAAATGTGATTTTTAGCATTTAAATAGGCCTTTGAAAATCCATATCTCCTATCCTGCTACTCCAGAACCAAAACCAAGACTTGCCCCCTTCCTAGCTTTCCTCCTAGTATTTTACAAAAATAAGTTGACATTTTTCTAAGCACTTTGACTTTTCTGTTTTTATTATTGTCTTATTTTCCCGTTGTTTTCTTGCGACGTTAGATCCCGTATTTGACGAGGTAGCTGAGGAAGAAGGAGGAGCAGGGCTTGAAGACTTTGAAGATCAAGCCAACCAAGGCAAGCAGCCCTTTGACCATGACTATGAAACCCCTTTATATGCATGTCATTTATAGCTCTTCATTATTGTTGCATCGGAATCATGGTGAGATGGTGAACCACGTGGGTTGGGTTCCTCCGTTATTTTCTTGTTGATACTTGCATTGTGCATGGCCCTACCATCTCATGAGGGATTATGCCGGTGGGAGTAGATAGGATGCAAAGTAGTGCTACGCAAAAAGGGACGGGAATATGCATGGTGATGGAGACAAAATATTTTCAAAGTCTTTTTGAAAACCCCGTCGGGTGCCACTTATGCCCGAGGGAGATGATGAGATGGGTTACCACTTGATGACGAAGTGGTGTGCCAAGCAAAGGGTGTGTTGTTTTCAAAACGGATTGGTCGGAGTTGCGACCGTTATTCCAACCTTACATGCGCGACCACTCTACCCTTATATGGGAAAGGGCATTATTGAGTACCTAGTCCGATACTAGCTTGGAGCCCGCATTACTAGTGACGGGGAGAGTTGGTGCTCTCTCTTGGGGCGAAGTCGTGCCGGTAGGGCGGCCATGACCATCTTTATGGGGCACCGGACACACCGTTGGTACCCGTGCGGGTATGTGATGAATATGGGAGCAAGGCTCCACGAAAATGTTATGTGAAAGGTTGGGCACGGGGTTATCTTGCTAATCAGTGGACTCCATGTTAGTGTCGTCTAGGGAAAGGTAGTGATCGGTGCTTACCGGGTACTTGAGGTACCGCTGGTCGTGGATGACACGGAAGTTCCCGGATCTAGTGGGTAAAGTGTGCAACCTCTGCAAAGTGTAAAACTATTCGAATAGCCGTGTCCACGGTCATGGACAGTTGGGTAACCGCTCTTGGGCTACGTCCACTTGTTTTCAAACCCAGTGTGTGTGAGATGATGGAGATGTCTTGGATCAAGTCAAAGGACTTGACACGATTGAGATGGGTTGGTGCCCACTCTGTTTATGATAAATGGGTTGGTGCCCATTCTATTTATGTTGATATCTGTGACCAGTTCTCATGGTTACTTGAATTCTCTTGATGCATGCTTTATAGGATGTTGAGCATGTCCTTGCACTCAAAACTAGCTTTATGCAAAACTTTACCTATGTCATGCATTATTGTACCTTGAACCAAATCATGGGTTGCTTGCGAGTACATTCAAAGTACTCATTGGCTTGCCACTGGTTATTTAATTGACCAGGCATGGAAGAACCGGAGTTCGAAGAAGAGTTCTTTGGAGACGATCATGCGAACTAGGACGTTTCCCAGTCAGAATGCCTGTAGGGTTAAGGCAGATGGCATGGGTTCTACTTATCGACGACGATTTCCGCTGCTATGTTTCATTTGGTGTTCAGCCCTTAAGGCTTTATCGATGTAAGACTTGACCATAATTAGTCACAATTTGTGTAAGACGGTATGTATGGATGTAAGACTCTTGTTATTCAGCTTCTGTGTGTTCAGTGAGCATTGATCTCTGGGATCACTGTACACGTACATTCGGTGATCACGACTTGTGGTCGGGTCCCCACAGAGCTGGTACCAGAGCCATCTGACCGTAGGAAGCCTTAGTTAGCATGGGCGTTAGTTAGGCGAGACTATCCACTAGATTACCCATATACCTATGTTTATGTTAGTATCCCAAACATAGGTCACATTCCTTTATTGACCCTTCCCTTCCACTTTTGTAGATGGCCACTTGTGCACGAGGACTTCGACCCTTTGGGTTTCCGTGCTTCTTGAGGATAGCCTCGGGAAGTGCCGATTCACTCAGTCCCCACCTTCTCCTACCACGAGCACTGGGTCGACAACACCAAGAAGGAGTATCACGTGGAGGTAGTCGTGAGGGCAAACGACTCCCCGACGAGCTGGTTCTTTGAGGGACCCCAGATGGCGACACTGCTCCTCGCCGTGGAGACTGCTGCCCTCAAGGAGCTGACTCGCCTCCGGGATCTCCTGCCAGAGATGGTGAGTGAGCCAGCTACTCGTTACCTGCCTTATCGTAAGGAAGGTGATGACGAGAGCAGCGCACCAGCACCACCCTTGGACGAGGGACTTTCTCTCCGCTTCGGACCTACTTGACTTGTGTGCCGATCGGCACAGCACACGGCCTCGGTCGACGGAGCTTCGGAAGGAACTCGGCGAGACCAAGGAGCTCCTCCGCACAGTTCAGATGAAGGCAGACAGGATCAAGAAGGATGGAGCACCCCCTGGACAGCCCGCAGTAGCTTATCGAGGCGGACGACCCCCACAGGTCACACCTGCCAAGGGATCACCTCAGCCACGCCGTATGACGTCAAAGGAGTACCGCAACCTCTTCATGGGGCCACTAGCAAAGCAGCACCGTGTTCAGCTCCTTCACTCCCCCGCTTCCTCAAGCGATGAAGAGACCAAGACAGATGAAGATGAGGAGGAAAAGCCAGAGGAGCCAGAATACCCGACCGAGCATTCCACCACTTAGACTCCGTTCAGGACTAGGATAGGCTAGCTCGTAGCCTATGGTAGGATAGGCCGTGTACCCCTTTTGTGAAGTCGAGTCCTTGTAATGGTTCTTATGAAACCATGTTATGTTGTGTTTGCTTTCAACTTGCTTTCATGAAGTCGTACTTTCCCTTCAAGGAACTTGTAAACGACTACATTCCCCATTTGGTTTTAATGCATGAGTTTGGCCCTTCTGGCCTTTGTTTAACTTAATTTGTGTCACACCACCCCCTTACTAGGCATCCCATCTACATTGCATTCCCTCATTTTATATTCCCAATCATGAGACCTTGACCGCTCCAACAGGATGCCTGTTGTAACACGTACTGGTACCTCTACCCAGCCGCAAGAAGCCGGAGGTTCTGCTGAGGCAGGAGCCAGCCAGGACCAAGCCCAAGGACAGACTCCACCACCACCACCTCCTCCAAGCATGGACATGGCTCAGCTTCTCCAAGCCTTCCGAGAGGAACGCCAAGCCAACACTGCAGCCCTCCAGATGATTGCTCAAGCTGTCAATCGCCAGCCGGCGGGACACGGCCATGGACGTTCCACGCTGGTGGAGTTCAAGCATGCACCACCCACCTTCATCGAGGCTGCTGAACCCCTGGATGCAGGGCAGTGGGTCCGCACCATTGAGGATCTGCTGGCACTAGTCGGATGCACCGAGGACCGTGATAAGGTGGCGTATGCTGCCTTGTCTCGGGAACTGCCGAGCTTGGTGGGATGGATTCAAGGCTATGCATGCTGAGCGAGGACATCACTTGGGACACCTTCAAGACAGAATTCCATAAGGCCCACATTCCCTCTGGAATCATGGCCATCAAGAAGCGTGAGTTCCGACCCACAAGCAAGGTAGTAGCACCGTCAAGGAGTACATGCAGAAGTTCGGTGTTCTCTCAAGGTATGCCCCGAGGATGTCGGCTGATCTTGCCAAAGGGAGCGCTTCATGGAAGGCCTTAACCGGACTCTGCGGTACTAAGCTTGTTGTGTGTGACTGCCCAACCTTTCCTGATCTGGTGAACAAGGCACTCATGCTTGAGGACAAGCGGCGTGCCTTGGATGACACTCATAAGCGCAAGATGATCGGCAAGGGTAGCTCCGGCAACGAAGCCTCGTCCGTGGCAGCCAGCTCGGTCAAGCCAACCTATCGGCAGCCAAGAGCTCCTGCACCCGCACCAACTATCCACCTCGGCGATGCCAACCCGAGCCAGCTTACAACAACCCCAATAACAATCTTGGCAAGGCGTCATCCCCAACCAAGTCACTTGCTTCGGATGTGGACAGCGGACACTACTCCAAGAATTGCCCCAACAAGAAGCCCGCGCCGCGCCCCAATCGCAGAACCCGAGGCCAAGGCCGTGGAATGCCACCAAGGAACCAAGCTCCCGCAACCTGCCCAACAACGGTAGGGGTCATGTGAATCATGTCATCATGGAAGAATCCCAGAAGACCGGACGTCGTCTTTGGTATGCGTTCATGTCAATTCAGCACCCATAACTTTTTGTTTGATTACGGAGCCACGCATTCTTTTGTCACCCAAAGTTTTGCATTAAAAGTGGCATGACCCTACACCTGAATAACCCCATGGTGGTACAAACCCCGGAGCAGAGATGAGAGCCAAGATAGGATGTAAAGGAGTCGGGATTACCATTAGCGGGTAGACTTCCTAGCAGACCTTATCATCCTAAAATCACAAGGCTTGGATGTGATCTTGGGAATGAATTGGCTCAGCAAGCACCAAGGCTTGATTGATTAAGCCAACCGGACTGTCACTATGACCAATGACCGAGGAGTCGAAGTTAAGTTTGCCTCAACCCTCCTCTGCTCAAGCCAACCAAATCAAGCTGTCATTGAAGTTGGATTGGAACTAGTGCCGATAGTATCACGAGTATCCCGATGTTTTTCTGATGAGCTACCAGAATGCCTCTGACCGAGACATTGAGTTCATCATCGAGCTCATACCGGAGCAGGACCCATCTATAAAGCCTTATAGAATGGGATCGGAGGAGTTAGCAGAATTGAAGAAGCAGCTAGAAGAGTAGCTGAGGAAGGATTTATCCGCCCTAGTGCCTCCCCTTGGGGATCACTGTTACATTTGTGGCAAGAAGGGCGGTACCATCCGCCTATGCATTGACTACCGCTCCCTCAGCGAGGTTACAATCAAGAACAAGTACCCACTTCCCAAGATTGAAGATCTGTTTGATCAACTCAATGGGGCCAAGGTGTTCTCCAAGATCGACCTTAGATCTGGGTACTACCAATGAAGATCGAGACCCCAAGATATTCGAAGGCGGCATTAAGTAACGGATATGGCTCAGATGAATGCACGGTCATGTCCTTTGGGTTGACCAATGCCCCACTTACTTCATGTATCTCATGAATAAGGTCTTCATGGAATATTTGGACAAGTTTGTCGTTGTCTTCATTGATGACATCCTTGTCTTCTCGAAGTCGGAAGAAGAGCACGAGCAACACTTGAGGATGGTCCTAGACAAGCTTCGAGAGCACCAAGCTGTATGCCAAGTTCAGCAAGTGTGAATTACGGCTGTGTGAAGTTGGATTCTGGGTCATGTTCTAGCGAAGAGGATTGTCGATCGACCCTGCTAAGATTGAAGCCGTGGTGAATGGCAATCCCGAGCAATGTGAAGGAAGTCGAAGCTTCCTCGGACTCGCGGGATATTACCGCAGTTCGTTGAAGGATTCTCAAGCATTGCCCGACCCATGACTCAGCTCTTGAAGAAGGACAAGAAGTTGAATGGGCGCTTGAAGTGCGAAGAGAGCTTCGGGAGCTGAAGAAGAGGCTAACCACTGCCCGATTCTGGCCACACCAGATATACACAAGGAGTTTGTGATATATTGTGATCGTCAAGAATCGGATGGGAGGTGTTTTGATGCAAGAAGGCGAGTCGTAGCCTACCTTTCAAGACAACTCGACCTCACGAAGAGAACTATGCTACTCACGACCTCGAGCTAGCAGCGATGGTTCATGCCACGAAGACTTGGCGACATTACCTCTTGGGAAGCGATGTGAGATATACACGGATCACAAAAGTCTGAAGTATATTTTCACTCAAAGGAATTGAACATGAGGCGAGAGAAGATGGCTGGAGTTGATAAAGGATTATGACCTCGGTGTTCAATACCACCTGGAAAGGCTAATGTGGTAGCAGATCGTTGAGCGGAAGGCTTGCTCCTTGAATGCTATGCTAAAGCACAAGCTACCGCCTTGTATGAAGAACTTGAAAGCTTGGGGTTGGGCTGGTTGCACCAGTTCTTGGCCAACCTCGAAGTTAAGCCTACCTTGATGGATGATATCAAGAAATCTCGGAAGGGGCATGAGAGTATTGAAGGCATCAAGAGGAAGATCAAGGCGAGGCAAAGCCTCGGGATTCTCGGAGGATGAGGAAGGAATTGTGTGGTTTGGGAATCGCATCTGCGTGCCCAACAAGGTTGAGCTCAAGAACCTGATCTTGCAAGAAGCTCATGACAGCCCATATTCCATCCACCACAGAGGCACCAAGATGTATCAAGACACGAAGGAAAGATTTTGGTGGCATGGGATGAAAAGGAGATTGCCACCTATGTTGCAAAATGTGGCGTATGCGGAGGGTCAAAGCTGAACATCACCGACCATTGGGTTGTTGCAACCCCTCAAGGTACACGAATGGAAGTGGGACAAAGTCGGGATGGACTTCATCACGGTTTACCCAGGTCAAACAAGGGACATGACTCCATCTGGGTCATCGTTGACCATTTGACCAAGGTGGCCCACTTCATTCCTGTCAAGACAACCTACAAGGGGAACCAGTTAGCCAGTCTCTACATCAACCGAATTGTGAGCCTTCATGGTGTTCCCAAGGAGATTGTGTCAGATCGAGGACCCCAGTTCACCTCAAGGTTTTGGAAGAAATTCCAGGAGGCCATGGGGACCAAGTTGTCCTTCAGCACTGCTTTCCACCCACAGACCGGAGGTCAGACCGAGCGAGTGAATCAAATACTCGAAGACATGCTCCGAGCCTGTGTCTTAGCCTATGGAGCTAAGTGGGAAGACTGCCTCCCTTTCGCCGAGTTCTCTTACAACAACAGTTACCAGGCAAGCCTTCAGATGGCACCATTCGAAGTGTTATACGGGCGGAAGTGCCGTACACCTCTCAGTTGGTCAGAGACCGGTGAAGGACTTGTCTTTGGGCCGGATATCCTCCGTGTAGCCGAAGAGCAAGTCCAGCTTGTCAGAGAGCGTCTGAAGTCTGCCAAGTCAAGACAGAAGAGCTACGCTGACTCACGTCGTAGAGACATAAACTTCCGAGTTGGAGACCATGTCTATCTCCGGGTCACCCCTCTCAAAGGAGCCCAGCGCTTCCATGTCAAAGGAAAGCTCGCTCCGAGATACATTGGCCCCTTCAAGATCATGGAACAACGAGGAGAAGTGGCTTACCAGTTGGAACTTCCACCTGAACTTTCTGCTGTGCACAACATGTTCCACGTGTCATAACTCCGGAAGTGTCTCCAAGTTCCAGACAAGCCTGATCTCTACAAGGACGTCAATCACCAAGCCATTGACCTTCAACCTGATTTGACTTATCGTGAGAGGCCCATCTCGCATTACGGATGAGGCTGAGCGGCCTTTTCAACCACACCATCAAGTACTTCAAGGTCCAATGGAGCAACCACGATTGAAGCGAAGCAACTTGGGGCGTGAAGACTACCTTAGATCCGAGTTCCGTATCTCTTTAAAGCCTAGTTTAGGAATCTCGGGGCGAGATTCTTGTAAGGGGGTAGGTCTGTCACACCTGCATTTTGTAACATTTCATTTTCATTAATAAAGCATGAAAATTTGGACCAACAAAAACTTTTGCATTACTTGGCTTTTATTTGGAGTTGGTTCTCTCTCTGTGA
This sequence comes from Aegilops speltoides, assembly GCA_021437245.1. Taxonomy (NCBI): domain Eukaryota; kingdom Viridiplantae; phylum Streptophyta; class Magnoliopsida; order Poales; family Poaceae; genus Aegilops; species Aegilops speltoides. The sequence continues at coordinate 116,667,080 of CM038145.1, forward strand.
TTCTTTTCAAGTGCTTCTTGAAGTCAACTACTCCACCCTCTATATTTCATCTCCTTACCCCAAGCTCGACCAATGACCATGCCATGTGTATAGTGCAATATAGAATTTTCTTACAAAAATAATTTGGCCAGAAAGTATTTTCTAAATTTAGTTTTCCAAAAACCCCTGAATTGAGGTTTGCACTGCAAGTACTTGATTAAGGGTAGTAAAAATCTTTCTAAAAATATATTTGACTCCTATTAGATATAGGATACCCAGAAGCCACAAAAATATAATTTTAAAAGTTGTTTTACTATTTTATTTAAAAGCTTTTTCTTAAGGCCAGAAATGGTCTCTAATAGGGAAAAATTATTTTATTGTTTTAAAAATATTTGACAAAATTTAGGGAAACTCATAGGACATATATTGTCCATATATAAGAGTTTCAACACATGGTCATGTTCAAAATATTGGTCAAATCCCTCTAAAACCCTTCCTGGATATTTCAAGCTTTTGAGATATTTACAACGGAAATATTCTTCAAAAATTCCAGGAAAATTCTATCATGTCACATATGACATATTAGATGATCTTGCCAAGTCTCATGACTTGGAGAACAAGATAACATCATCAAAACCCCTCAAAACTATTTCTGTCCATTCTGAAGTTTGATCAACTTTACATTGCCAAATGTGTCCAAATGTGCTCAAACTTGGTGAACATGCTTCATGGGTCCAATGATGCATCTAGACCAAATAGCACAGGTTGGAGAAGAGGAAATCTTGGTCAAAGTGCCTCAAAACCCTCTCTGACCAGAATCAAATTTGAACAACTTTGTACTACCAACTTCTTCTCCAAGACCCCAACTTTGGTGAGCCTGATCATGTGACCAAATAAGGCTACCACACCAAGTGGTACATCAAGGAGAAATGATCTACTCCACTGGATCTACACAAATCCATTTCTGCCCATTTCTAGGGTTTGTGTCACACCCTGCATTTTGTAACATTTCATTTTTATTATTAAAGCATGAAAATTTGGACCAACAAAAACTTTTGCATTATTTGGCTTCTATTTGGAGTTGGTTTTCTCTCTGTGTTTCTTTTCAAGTGCTTCTTGAAGTCAACTACTCTACCCTCTATACTTCATCTCCCTACCCCAAGCTCCTGACCAATGACCATGCCATGTGAATAGTGCTATATGGGATTTTCCTACAAAAATAATTTGGCGAGAAAGTATTTTCTAAAATTAGTTTTCAAAAACCCCGACTTGAGGTTTGCCTTTGCAAGTACTTGATCAAGGGCAGTAAAATATTTCCAAAAATACATTTGACTCCTATTAGATATAGGATGCCCAGGAACCACAAAAGTATAATTTTAAAAGTTCTTGTTCTATTTTATTTAAGGGCTTTTCTTAAGGCCAGAAATGGTCTTTAATAGGAAATAATTATTTTTCTGTTTCAAAAATATTTGACAAAATTTAGAAAGCTCATAGGACATATATTGTCCATATATAAGAGTTTCAACACATGGTCATGTTCAAAATATTGGTCAAATCCTCTAAAACCCTTTACGGATATTTCAAGCTTTTGAAATATTTACAAAGGAAATATTCTCCAAAAATTCCAGGAAAATTCTATCATGTCACATATGACATATCTGTTGATCTTGCCAAGTCTCATGACTTGGAGAACAAGATAACACCATCAAAACCCTCAAAACCATTTCTGTCCAATCTAAGGTTTGATCAACTTTACATTGCCAAGTATGTTCAAATGTGCTCAAACTTGGTGGACATGCTTCATTGGTCTAATAATGCAACTGGACCAAATGGCACAGGTTGGAGAAGAGGAAATCTTGGTCAAAGTGCCTCAAAACCCTCTCGACCAAAATCAAGTTTGAACCACTTTGCACTACCAACTTTTCTCCAAGACCCCAACTTTGGTGAGCCTGATCATGTGACCAAATAAGGCTACCACACCAAGTGGCACATCAAGGAGAAATGATTTACTCCTTTGGATCTACACAAACCCATTTCTGCCCATTTCTAGGGTTTGCAAAAGTTGCATTGGCAACTTTGTCCAAATAAGCTCAAAATGGGTGGAAGGCCCTAAATATATGTGACATTTCACCCCTTGGAGTATCTTGGCCAGTGAGGATCATTAAGCAACAAAACTCCATCAAACACCTTCGGCAAAATACTAAAAAGCCTCCTTTTGCCACTTTCACTAATCTCCTTGAGTTAATCTCTTTGCCACAACCCCTCCTCACTTCCCTCATCACTCGGGCACTTTTCTACCGAAGAAGCAATGTGGAGGAAGGGGAATCAAGTTGTCCTCTCTAGACAACATTTTCTCTTCTCTCTCCAGCTTCTCTCTCTCCCTTCACACCCAGGGCATCCAGGCCTTTCTCTGGTCTTGTCCCCGCCGCTGTAGCTTCCAGGGCCTTAAAGGGCCTTGCCAAGGCCTGCTGAAAAACCATGATGCCGGCCAAAGTCGCTCTGAGCACCTGCCAGGCGCCGACCGTTGGCGCCGCGCCTCCCGACCGCTTCGTGCCTTCCCATCGCGCCAGGTGATGTGCCTCGACGTCTGCTACACGCCGCCGTGCCGCCCCCTCTGTCGCCCCCTCTCTCTCCCCTCCTGCAGCGCGTGCCCGACTCCGCCCGGCTCGGCCAATGGCTGGCCTCACACGCGCGGGCGCCAGAGCCCTCCCTCGCTCTCTCTCCTTCTCCCTGGCATCCTACTCCATTCCCACGAGCGCCGTGGACAGCTCCAACTCTTCTCCCTCGGCCTCCAGAGCTAATCCCGCGGGTGCCCGTAGGCCACGCCCACGGTGAACCGCGGCCAGCCTATTTAAGGCGCTCCCGAGCCCTCCTCTTCCTCCCTGTCTCTCCTCCATGCACCCAATCCACCCCTGGAACCACCCACTTCGCTCCAGAGCCGCCCGAGCTCGAGATCGAGCTCGAGCTCCGCCGCCTCGGGTCGCCGTCGTCTGCGGGTGAGGCCTCCTCCGCCCGTTCTCCCTCGAATCGGCCTCCCCTCGCCTCCTTGATACTCTCCCTCTCTTTCCCCCTCGTTTTGCAGCTGGGAGCGGCCGAGCCACCGGCGCCCAAGCACCTCCGCCATGGGACCTCGTCGCCCGGGCGAGCCACCCGGCGACCGTCTCCACCACCACCAGATCCGCGACTCCCTCCTGAATCCAGCGGTAGCCCTGCGCTCCTTCCGTGCCTGTATCGCCGCCCGGCGGCTCGCGTCGCCTCTGGCGGAGGTAGACGGCGGCCGCCGTGGGGCGGCTGTCGACCTCACGCAGCGGGTGGGATCCACCGTCGGGTTTAAAACGTCTTGTGTACAAGACAGACCTGCCGTCGGCCGTGGCGTATTCGCCCTTCGCCTTGACGTGGCGGCGCGTGGGCTGGGTTTCCCCACAGGCCTCTGCTGCTGCTGTGGCCTCTCGGCCCGATGTACACAGCGCGTTTCCTTTTTTTTTTACGTGATACTTCCAAAAATTCCACAGGGCAGTATATTAATCCAAATGCATTGATTCCAATTTCTAAATTCCTAGAATATTGCAATCTATTTAATGGTGCAACTTTCACTCAGATCCAATCACCTTTCCTTTTCTGTAAATATTTAAATGTGGTTTTTGACATTTAAATGAGCCTTTGAAAATCCATAACTCCTGTTTTTGCTACTCCAGAACCAAAACCAAAAGTTGCCCCCTTCCTAGCTTTCCTCCTAGTATTTTACAAAATAAGTTGACATTTTTGAGCACTTTGACTTTTCTGTTTTATTATTGCCTTATTTTTCCATTGTTTTCTTGCAACGTTAGATCCCGTGTTTGTGAGGTAGCCGAGGAAGAAGGAGGAGCGATCTTGGAAGACTTTGAAGACCAAGCCAACCAAGGCAAGCAGCCCTTTGACCATGACTATGATACCTTTATATGCATGTCATTTTTAGCTCTTTATTGATGATGCATCGGAATCATGGCGAGATGGTGAACCACATGGGTGGTTGCCACGATTACAATTCCTCGTTGGTACTTGCATTTGTGCATGGCCCTACCTTCTTATGAGGGTTATGCGGTGGGGGTAGATAGGATGCTAAAGTAGATGCTATGCAAAGGGATGGGGATATGCATGGTGAAGGAGGCAAGTGATTTCAAAAGTATTTTGAAAACCCGTCGGGTGCCACTCATGCCCGAGGAGATGAAGAGATGGGTGACCACTTGATGGCGAAGTGGTGTGCCAAGCAAAGGGTGTGTGGTTTTCAAAGCGGATTGGTCGGAGTTGCGACCGTTATTCCAACCTTACATGCGCGACCACTCTACCCTTATATGGGAAAGGGCATTGTTGAGTACCTAGACCGATACTAGCTTGGAGCCCGCATTACTAGTGACGGGGGAGAGTTGGTGCTCTCTCTTGGGGCGAGGTCGTGCGGTAGGGAGGCCATGACTGTTTTCACGAGGCACGGACACACGTTGGTACCCGTGCTTGTGGTATGTGATGAATATGGGAGCGAGGCTCCATGACTTTTATGATGTGAAATGTTTGGCACGGGGGTTACTACCAATCGAGTGGACTCCATGTTAGTGTCGTCTAGGGAAAGGTAATGATCGGGTGCTTACCCCGGGTACTTGAGGTACCGCGGGTCGTGGTTTGACACGGAAGTTCCCCGGATCTAGTGGGTAAAGTGTGCAACCTCTGCGAGTGTAAAACTATTGAATAGCCGTGTCCACGGTCATGGACAGTTAGGTAACCGCTCTTGGGCTCGTCCACTTGTTTACAAATCCTGTGTGTGAGATGATGGTGTTGTCATGGATCAAGTCCAGGACTTGACCCGATTGAGATGGGTTGGTGCCCACTCCGTTTATGATAAATGGGTTGGTGCCCATTCTATTTATGTTGATATCTGTGACCGGTTCTTACGGTTACTGGAATTCTCTTGATGCATGCTTTATAGGGTGTTGAACATGTCCTGCACTCAAAACTAGCTTTATGCAAAACTTTACCTATGTCATGCATTACCGTACCTTGAACCAAATCATGGGTTGCTTGCGAGTACATTCAAAGTACTCATTGGCTTGCCACTGGTTATTTAATTGACCAGGCATGGAAGAACCGGAGTTCGAAGAAGAGTTCTTTGGAGCGATCATGCGAACTAGGGCGTTTCGGTCGAGAATGCTGTAGGGTTAAGGCGGATGGCATGGGTTCTACTTATCGATGATGATTTCGCTGCTATGTTTCATTTGATGTTCAGCCCTTAAGGCTTTATCGATGTAAGACTTGACCATGATGGTCACTATTTGTGTAAGGCGGTATGTATGGATGTAAGACTCTTGTTATTCAGCTTACGTGTGTTCGGTGAGCATTGATCTCGGGATCCTTGTACCGTGCATTCGATGATCACGACTTGCAAGTCGGGGTCCCCACAGAGCTGGTATCGAGCCATCTGTTGTAGGAAGCCTTAGTTAGCATGGGCGTTAGTTAGGCGAGACTATCCCTAGATTACCCATATACCTATGTTTTATGTTAGCATCCCAAACACAGGACACATTCCTTTATTGACCCTTCCCTTCCACTTTTTGTAGATGGCCGCCGTGCAGGGACTTCGACCCTTTGGGTTTCCGTGCTTCTTGAGGATAGCCTCGGGAAGTGCCAGTTCACTCGAGTCCCCACCTTCTCCTACCACGAGCCTTTGGGTCGACGGCACCAAGAAGGAGTATCACGTGGAGGTAGTCGTGAGGCGAATGGCGCCCGACGAGCTGGTTCTTTGAGGACCCCGGATGGCGACACTTGCTACTCGCCGTGGAGATCTGCTGCCCTCAAGGCACTTGACTTCGCCTCCGGGATCTCCTGCGGAGATGGCAAGAGAGCCAGCCACTCGTTACATGCCTTATCGTAAGGAAGGTGGCGACGAGAGCAGCGCACCAGCACCACCCTTGGGCGAGGACTTCCTCTCCGCTTCGGACCTACTTCAGCTTGTGTGCCGACGATGCAGCACAGCACAGCCTCGAGTCGGCGGAGCTTGGAAGGAACTCCATGAGACCAAGGAGCTCCTCCGCGTAGTTCAGACGAAGGCGGACAGGATCAAGAAGGATGGAGCACCCCCTGGACAGCCCGCGGTAGCTTACCGAGGCGGACGACCCCCACAGGTCGCAGCTGCCGAGGGAGCACCTCAGCCACGCCGTATGACGGCAAAGGAGTACCGCAACCTCTTCAAGACACCACCAGCAAAGCAGCGCCGTGTTCAGCTCCTTCACTCCTCCACTTCCTCAAGCGATGAGGAGACCGAGACAGATGATGATGAGGAGGAAGACCCAGAGGAGCCGGAATACCCGACCAAGCATTCCACCACTTAGACTCCGTTCAGGACTAGGATAGGCTAGCTCGTAGCCTATGGTAGGATAGGTCGTGTACCCCTTTTGCGAAGTCGAGTCTTGTAATGGTTCTTATGAAACCATGTTATGTTGTGTTTGCTTTCAACTTGCTTTGATGAAGTCGTACTTTCCTTGAGGAACTTATGCGACTACATTTCCCATTTAGTTTAATGCATGAGTTTGGCCCTTCGGCCTTTGCTTTACTAAATTGTGTCACACCACCCCTTACTAGGCATTCCATCTCTCTTGCTTTCCCTCATTGTTGTCCCTATCATGAGACCTTGACCACTCCAACAGGATGCTGTTGTAACACGTCTTGGTACCTCTACCCAGCCGCAAGAAGCCGGAGGTTCTGCTGAGGCGGAGCCAGCCAGACCAAGCCCAGGGCAGACTCCACCACCACCACCTCCTCCAAGCATGGATATGGCTCAGCTTCTCCAAGCTTTTTGAGAGGCGCCAAGCCAACACTGCAGCCCTCGGATGATTGCTCGGTTGTCAACCGCCCGGCCCGTGGGGCGCGACCATGGGCGTTCCACCTGGTGGAGTTCAAGAAGCATGCACCACCCACTTTCATCGAGACTGCTGAACCCCTGGATGCAGACGACTGGGTCCGCACCATTGAGGATCTGCTGGCTCTAGTCGGATGCACTGAGGACCGTGACAAAGTGGCGTATGCTGCCCACTGTCTCGGGGGGACTGCCAGAGCTTGGTGGGATGGATTCAAGGCTATGCATGTTGAGCGGGACATCACTTGGGACACCTTCAAGACGGAATTCCGCAAGGCCCACATCCCTTCTGGACTCATGGCCATCAAGAAGCGCGAGTTCGAGCCTTTGAAGCAAGGTAGCAGCACGGTCAAGGAGTACATGCAGAAGTTGATGTCCTCTCAAGGTATGCCCCGAGGATGTCGGCCTTGATCTTTGCCAAGCGGAGCGCTTCATGGAAGGCCTTAACCGGACTCTGCGATACTAAGCTTGTTGTGTGTGACTGCCCGACCTTTCTGATCTGGTGAACAAAGGCGCTCATGCTTGAAGACAAGCGGCGTGCCTTGGATGACACTCGTAAGCGCAAGATGATCGGCAAGGGTAGCTCCGGCAACGAAGCCTCGTCCGTGGCAGCCAGCCCGGCCAAGCCAACCTATCGGCAGCCAAGAGCTCCTGCACCTCGCACCAACTATCCACCTCAGCGATGCCAACCCCTGCCAGCTTACAACAACCCCAATAACAATCTTTGAGGCGTCGTCCCCAATCAAGTCACTTGTTTGGATGTGGACAGCCAGGGCACTACTCAAGAATTGCCCCAACAAGAAGCCCGGCGCCCGCGCCCCAATCGCAGAACCGGACAAGGCCGTGGTATGCCACCGAGGAACCAAGCTCCCATAACTTGCCCAACAATGGCGGGGTCGTGTGAATCATGTCACCATGGAAGAAGCCGGGAAGACCGGACGTCGTCTTTGGGTGCGTTCCTTGTCAATTCAGCACCATAATCTGTTTTGTTTGATTACGAGCCACGCATTCTTTTGTCACCCAAAGTTTTGCATTAAAGAGTGGCATGACCCTACACCCTAAACAACCCTATGGTGGTACAAACCCGGAGCAAAGATGAGAGCCAAGATAGGATGTAAAGGAGTCGGGATTACCATTAGCGGGTAGACTTCCTAGCAGACCTTATCATCCTAAAATCACAAGGCTTGGATGTGATCTTGGGAATGGATTGGCTCAGCAAGCACCAAGGCTTGATTGATTGCGCCAACCGGGCGGTCACTATGACCAATGACCGAGGAGTCGAAGTCAGATTTGCCTCCAACCCCTCTCCGCTCAAGCCAACCAAGTCAACTGTCTGACTGAAGTTGGATTGGAACAAGTGCCGATAGTATCACGAATATCCCGATGTTTTTCTGACGAGCTACCAGAATGCCTCTGATCGGGACATTGAGTTCATCATCGAGCTCATACCGGAGCAGGACCCATCTATAAAAGCCTTATAGGATGGGATCGGAGGAGTTAGCGAATTGAAGAAGCAGCCGGAAGAGCAGTTGAGGAAGGATTTATCCGCCCTAGTGCCTCCCCTTGGGGATCGCTTTATTACATTTGTGGCAAGAAGGGCGGTACCATCCGCTTATGCATTGACTACCGCTCCCTCAATGAGGTTACAATCAAGAACAAGTACCCACTTCCCAAGATTGAAGATCTGTTTGATCAACTCAATGGGGCCAAGGTGTTCTCCAAGATCGACCTCGGATCTGGGTACTACCAACGAAGATCAGACCACAAGATATTCGAAGGCGGCATTAAGTAACGGATATGGCTGTATGAATGCACGGTCATGTCCTTTGGATTGACCAATGCCCGACTTACTTCATGTATCTCATGAATAAGGTCTTCATGGAATATTTGGACAAGTTAGTCGTTGTCTTCATTGATGACATTCTTGTCTTCTCGAAGTCGGAAGAAGAGCACGAGCAACACTTGAGGATGGTCCTAGACAAGCTTCGAGAGCACCAACTGTATGCCAAGTTCAGCAAGTGTGAATTACGGCTGCGTGAAGTTGGATTCTGGGTCATGTTCTAACGAAGAGGATTGTCGATCGACCTGCTAAGATTGAAGCCGTGGTGAATGGCAATCCCGAGCAATGTGAAGGAAGTCGAAGCTTCCTCGGACTCGCGGGATATTACCGCAAGTTCGTTGAAGGATTCTCAAGCATTGCCCGACCCATGACTCAGCTCTTGAAGAAGGACAAGAAGTTGAATGGGCCTTGAAGTGCGAAGAGAGCTTCGGGAGCTGAAGAAGAGGCTAACCACCGCTCGATTCGGCCACACCAGATATACACAAGGAGTTTGTGATATATTGTGATCGTCAAGAATCGGATGGGAGGTGTTACGATGCAAGAAAGCGAGTCGTGGCCTACCTTTCAAGGCAATTCGACCTCACGAAGAGAACTCGCTACTCATGACCTTGAGCTAGCAGCGAGGTTCATGCCACGAAAACTTGGCGACATTACCTTTTGGGGAAGCGATGTGAGATATACACGGACCACAAAAGTCTGAAGTATATTTTCACTCGGAGAATTGAACATGAGGCGAGAGAAGATGGCTGGAGTTGATAAAGGATTATGACCTCGGTGTTCAATACCACCTGGAAGGCTAATGTGGTAGCAGATGCATTAGCGGGAAGGCTTGCTCCTTGAATGCTATCTTTGAAGCACAAGCTACCCGCCTTGTATGAGGAACTTGAAAGCTTGGGTTGGAACTGGTTGCACCAGGATTCTTGGCCAACCTCGAAGTTAAGCCTACCTTGATGGATGATATCAAGAAAGCTCGGAAGGGGCATGAGAGTATCGAAGGCATCAAGAGGAAGATCAAGGCAGCAAAGCCTCGGATTCACAGAGGATGAGGAAGGAATTGTGTGGTTTGGGAATCGTGTCTGCGTGCCCAACAGGTTGAGCTCAAGAACCTGATCTTGCAAGAAGCTCATGACAGCCCATATTCCATCCACCACGGAGGCACCAAGATGTATCAAGACACGAAGGAAAGATTTTGGTGTACGGGATGAAAAGGAGATCGCCACCTATGTTGCAAAATGTGGCGTATGCGGAGGGTCAAAGCTGAACATCGGCGACCTGCTGGATTACTCCAACCACTCAAGGTTCCCGAGTGGAAATGGGATAAAGTCGGAATGGATTTCATCCTTTGGACTACCTAGGTCAAACAAGGGACATGACTCCATCTGGGTCATAGTTGACCATTTGACCAAGGTGGCCCACTTCATTCTGTCAAGACAACCTACAAGGGAACCAGTTAGCAGTCTCTACATCAACCGAGTCGTGAGCCTTCATGGTGTTCCCAAGGAGATTGTGTCGGATCGAGGAACCCAGTTCACCTCAAGGTTTTGGAAGAAATTCCAGGAGGCCATGGGACCAAGTTGTCCTTGACCTTTCGCTTTCCACCCACAGACGGGAGGTCGACCGAGCAGTGAATCAAATACTCGAGGACATGCTCCGAGCCTGTGTCTTAGCTTATGGAGCTAAGTGGGAAGATTGCCTCCCTTTCGCCGAGTTCTCTTACAACAACAGTTATCGAGGCCAGCCTCGAGATGGCACCATTTGAAGTGTTATCTGGCGGAAGTGTCGTACACCTCTCAACTGGTGGGAGGCGGAGAAGGACTTGTCTTTGGGCTGATATCCTTCGTGAAGCGAAAGAGCAAGTCCAGCTTGTCCGAGGCGTCTGAAGTCTGCCAAGTCAAAGCGGAAGAGCTATCTGGACTCACGTCGCGAGACATAAACTTCGAGTTGGAGACCATGTCTATCTCGGGTCACCCCTCTCAAAGGAGCCCAGCGCTTTCATGTCAAAGGAAAGCTCGCACCGAGATACATTGGCCCCTTCAAGATCAGCGGCGGCGAGGAGAAGTGGCTTACCAGTTGGAACTTCCACGAACTTTCGATGTGCTGGCGTGTTCCACGTCACAACTCGGAAGTGTCTCCAAGTTCGAGACAAGCCCGACCTCTACAAAGGCGTCAATCACCAAGCCATTGATCTTCAACCTGATTTGACGTATCGTGGCGGCCCATCTGCATTCGGATGAGGCTGAGCGACACACTCAAGCCGCACCATCAAGTACTTCAAAGTCAATGGAGCAATCACACGAAGCGAAGCCACTTGGGGCGTGAAGACTACCTTAGATCCGAATTTCCGTACCTCTTTCAAGCCTAGTTTAGGAATCTCGGGGATGAGATTCTTGTAAGGGGGTAGGTCTGTCACACCTGCATTTTGTAACATTTCATTTTTATTATTAAAGCATGAAAATTTGGACCAACAAAAACTTTTGCATTATTTGGCTTTTATTTGGAGTTGGTTTTCTCTCGTGTTTCTTTTCAAGTGCTTCTTGAAGTCAACTACTCTACCCTCTATACTTCATCTCCCTACCCCAAGCTCGACCAATGACCATGCCATGTGAATAGTGCTATATGGGATTTTCCTACAAAAATAATTTGGCGTAAAGTATTTTCTAAAATTAGTTTTCAAAACCCCGACTTGAGGTTTGCCTTTGCAAGTACTTGATCAAGGGCAGTAAAATATTTCAAAAATACATTTGACTCCTATTAGATATAGGATGCCCAGGAACCACAAAAGTATAATTTTAAAAGTTCTGTTCTATTTTATTTAAGGGCTTTTCTTAAGGCCAGAAATGGTCTTTAATAGGAAATAATTATTTTTCTGTTTCAAAAATATTTGACAAAATTTAGAAAGCTCATAGGACATATATTGTCCATATATAAGAGTTTCAACACATGGTCATGTTCAAAATATTGGTCAAATCCCTCTAAAACCCTTTCTGGATATTTCAAGCTTTTGAAATATTTACAAAGGAAATATTCTCCAAAAATTCCAGGAAAATTCTATCATGTCACATATGACATATCTGTTGATCTTGCCAAGTCTCATGACTTGGAGAACAAGATAACACCATCAAAACCCTCAAAACCATTTCTGTCCAATCTAAGGTTTGATCAACTTTACATTGCCAAGTATGTCCAAATGTGCTCAAACTTGGTGGACATGCTTCATTGGTCTAATGATGCAACTGGACCAAATGGCACAGGTTGGAGAAGAGGAAATCTTGGTCAAAGTGCCTCAAAACCCTCTCGACCAAAATCAAGTTTGAACCACTTTGCACTACCAACTTTTCTCCAAGACCCCAACTTTGGTGAGCCTGATCATGTGACCAAATAAGGCTACCACACCAAGTGGCACATCAAGGAGAAATGATTTACTCCACTTGGATCTACACAAACCCATTTCTGCCCATTTCTAGGGTTTGCAAAAGTTGCATTGGCAACTTTGTCCAAATAAGCTCAAAATGGGTGGAAGGCCCTAAATATATGTGACATTTCACCCCTTGGAGTATCTTGGCCAGTGAGGATCATTAGCTTAACAAAACTCCATCAAACACCTTACGGCAAAATACTAAAAAGCCTCCTTTTGCCACTTTCACTAATCTCCTTGAGTTAATCTCTTTGCCACAACCCCTCCTCACTTCCCTCTGTCACTTAGGCACTTTTCTACCCGAAGAAGCAATGTGGAGGAAGGGGGGAATCAAGTTTGTCCTCTCTAGACAACATTTTCTCTTCTCTCTCCAGCTTCTCTCTCTCCCTTCGCACCCAGGGCATCCAGGCCTTTCTCTGGTCTTGTCCCTGCCTTTGTAGCTTCCAGGGCCTTAAAAGGGCCTTGCCTGGCAGAAAAACCGCGGATGCCGGCCAAAGTCGCGCTCTGGAGCGCCTGCCAGAGCGCCGACCGTTGACGCCGCGCCTCCCGACCGCTTCGTGCCTTCCCATCGCGCCAGGTGATGTGCCTCGACGTCTGCTACACGCCGCCGTGCCGCCCCCTCTGTCTCCCCCTCTCTCTCCCCTCCTGCAGCGCGTGCCCGACGCCGCCCGGCTCGGCCAATGGCTGGCCTCACACGCGCGGGCGCCAGAGCCCTCCCTCGCTCTCTCTCCTTCTCCCTGGCATCCTACTCCATTCCCACGAGCGCCGTGGACAGCTCCAACTCTTCTCCCTCGGCCTCCAGAGCTAATCCCGCGGGTGCCCGTAGGCCACGCCCACGGTGAACCGCGGCCAGCCTATTTAAGGCGCTCCCGAGCCCTCCTCTTCCTCCCTGTCGCTCCTCCACGCACCCAATCCACCCCTGGAACCACCCACTTCGCTCCAGAGCCGCCCGAGCTCGAGATCGAGCTCGAGCTCCGCCGCCTCGGGTCGCCGTCGTCTGCAGGTGAGGCCTCCTCCGCCCGTTTCTCCCTCGAATCGGCCTCCCTCGCCTCACTGATACTCTCCCTCTCTTTCCCCTCGTTTTGCAGCTGAACGGCCGGAGCCACCGGCGCCCAAGCACCTCCGCCATGGGGACCTCGTCGCCCGGCGAGCAGGCCACCCGGCGACCGTCTCCACCACCACCAGATCCGCGACTCCCTCCACGAATCCAGCGGTAGCCCTGCGCTCCTTCCGTGCCTGTATCGCCGCCGGCGGCTTCGCGTCGCCTCTGGCGGAGGTAGCGGCGGCGCCGTGGGGCGGCCTGTCGACCTCACGCATACGACGGGTGGGATCCACCGTCGGGTTTAAAACGTCTTGTGCAGCAGCCTCCTGACCCGCCGTCGGCGAAGGCGTATTCGCCTTCGCCTTGACGTGGCGGCGCGTGGGCTGGGTTTCCCCACAGGCCTCTTGCTGCTGTGGCCTCTCGGCCCGATGTACGGCGCCGTTCCCTTTTCTTTTTTACGTGATACTTCCAAAAATTCCACAGGCAGTATATTAATCCAAATGCATTGATTCCAATTTCTAAATTCCTAGAATATTGCAATCTATTTAATGGTGCAACTTTCACTCAGATCAATCACCTTTCCTTTTACGTAAATATTTAAATGTGGTTTTGACATTTAAATGAGCCTTTGAAAATCCATAACTCCTGTTTTGCTACTCCGTAACCAAAACCAAAAGTTGCCCCTTCTAGCTTTCCTCCTAGTATTTTACAAAATTAAGTTGACATTTTTGAGCACTTTGACTTTTCTGTTTTTATTATTGCCTTATTTTTCCATTGTTTTCTTGCAGCGTTAGATCCGTGTTTGTGAGGTAGGCGAGGAAGAAGGAGGAGCGATCTTGGAAGACTTTGAAGACCAAGCCAACCAAGGCAAGCAGCCCTTTGACCATGACTATGATACCCCTTTATATGCATGTCATTTTAGCTCTTTATTGATGATGCATCGGAATCATGATTTAGATGGTGAACCACATGGGTGGTTGCCACGATTACAATTCCTCGTTGGTACTTGCATTTGTGCATGGCCCTACCTTCTTATGAGGGTTATGCGGTGGGGGTAGATAGGATGCTAAAGTAGATGCTATGCAAAAGGGATGGGGATATGCATGGTGAAGGAGGCAAGTGATTTCAAAAGTATTTTGAAAACCCGTCGGGTGCCACTCATGCCCGAGGAGATGAAGAGATGGGTGACCACTTGATGGCGAAGTGGTGTGCCAAGCAAAGGGTGTGTGGTTTTCAAAGCGGATTGGTCGGAGTTGCGACCGTTATTCCAACCTTACATGCGCGACCACTCTACCCTTATATGGGAAAGGGCATTGTTGAGTACCTAGACCGATACTAGCTTGGAGCCCGCATTACTAGTGGCGGGGAGAGTTGGTGCTCTCTCTTGGGGCGGGTCGTGCTGTAGGGCGGCCATGACTGTTTTCACGGCACCGGACACACCGTTGGTACCCGTGCTTGTGGTATGTGATGAATATGGGAGCGAGGCTCCATGACTTTTATGATGTGAAATGTTTGGCACGGGGTTACTACCAATCAGTGGACTCCATGTTAGTGTCGTCTAGGGAAAGGTAATGATCGGTGCTTACCGGGTACTTGAGGTACCGCGGTGCGTGGTTTGACACGGAAGTTCCCGGATCTAGTGGGTAAAGTGTGCAACCTCTGCGAGTGTAAAACTATTGAATAGCCGTGTCCACGGTCATGGACAGTTAGGTAACCGCTCTTGGGCTCGTCCACTTGTTTACAAATCCGTGTGTGTGAGATGATGGTGTTGTCATGGATCAAGTCCAGGACTTGACCCGATTGAGATGGGTTGGTGCCCACCGTTTATGATAAATGGGTTGGTGCCCATTCTATTTATGTTGATATCTGTGACCAGTTCTTACGGTTACTGGAATTCTCTTGATGCATGCTTTATAGGATGTTGAACATGTCCTGCACTCAAAACTAGCTTTATGCAAAACTTTACCTATGTCATGCATTACCGTACCTTGAACCAAATCATGGGTTGCTTGCGAGTACATTCAAAGTACTCATTGGCTTGCCACTGGTTATTTAATTGACCAGGCATGGAAGAACCGGAGTTCGAAGAAGAGTTCTTTGGAGACGATCATGCGAACTAGGACGTTTCCCAGTCAGAATGCCTGTAGGGTTAAGGCAGATGGCATGGGTTCTACTTATCGATGATGATTTCCGCTGCTATGTTTCATTTGATGTTCAGCCCTTAAGGCTTTATCGATGTAAGACTTGACCATGATGGTCACTATTTGTGTAAGACGGTATGTATGGATGTAAGACTCTCGTTATTCAGCTTCTGTGTGTTCAGTGAGCATTGATCTCTGGGATCACTGTACACGTGCATTCGGTGATCACGACTTGCAAGTCGGGGTCCCCACAGTTTGCAAGAGTTGCATTGGCAACTTTGTCCAAATAAGCTCTAAATGGGTGGAAGGCCCTAAATATATGTGACATTTCACCCCATGGAATATATTGGCCAGTGGAAGTCATTAGCTTTCCCAAAACTCCATCAAACACCTTCTGGCAGATTACTAAAATGCCTATTTTGGCCACTTTCACTAATCTCCTTGAGTTCATCTTTTTACCACAACCCCTCCTCGTTCCCCTCTGTCACTGAGATGCTTTTCTACCCGAGGAAGAAATGTGGAAGGAGGGAACCTCATTTGTCCTTTCTGGACAACATCTTCCTCTCTCTCTCACAGCCTCTCTCTCTCCCCTCTGCACACCAGAGCATCCAAGGCTCTTTCCTGGTTTTGCCCCCACCCACTATAGCTCCCAGACACGAGTGGGCCTTGCAGACGACAGCTGGAAAGCCGCATATGCCGGCCAAAGTCGCGCTCTGGAGCACGTCACTCAAGCGCCCCGACCCGTTGGCAGCGCGTTTCCGACCGCCTCGTGCTACCCCAGCGCGCGATCGATGCCCCTCGGCGTCTGTGACACGCCACCGTCAGAGTCCCCTTGTCTCTCCCTCTCTCTCACCTCCTGCAGCGCTGCGTGCCCGAGCGCCGCCCGGCTCGGCCAATGGCCGACCTCACACGCAGCAGCGCCTTGAACCTTCCCCGCTCTCTCCTTCTCCTGGCGCCCTACTCCATCCCCACGAACGCCATGGACAACTCAATCCCTCTCCAGCGGCCTCGAGAGCCGATCCACAGGCGCCCGTGAGGCCACGCCTCTGGTGAACCGCGCCAGCCTATATAAGGCGCCCCGAGCCTCTCTCTTCTTCCTGTCGCTCCTCCACACACCCAATCGGCCTCCCGCTTCCCTCCTTCCTCTCCAGAACCACCCGAGCTCGAGATCGAGCTCGAGCTCCGCCGCCTCGGCTCGTCGGCGTCCGTGCGGTACAGGCCTTCTCCGCCCCAGCTCTCTCTCGATCTGGAACCGCGAGGCGCCACTGATTCTTTCCCCTCTCTTTCCCCCTTGTTTTGCAGCCGGAAACGGCCGGAGCCACCGACGGCCGAAGCGCCTCCGTCGCGGGACCTCGTCGCCGGCGAAGCAGGCCACTCCGGCAACCGTCTCCACCACCACCAGAACCGCGACTCCACCCTGAGTCCAACGGTAGCCTCCGCATCTCTTCCGTGCCTGTATCGCCGCCCGGCGAAGCTTCGCCGTCGCCTCGGCGGAGGTGAGCGGCGGCCGCCATGGGGCCGCCCGTCGACCTCACGCCGACGGGTGGGATCCACCATCAGGTTTAAAGCGTGCGGCGACGCCTTGACCGATCCGCCGTCGGCTGAAGGCGTATTCAGCCTTTACGCCTTCGACGTGGCGGCCGCGTGGGCTGGGTTTTCCCCCTGGGCCTGCTGCTGCCGTGGCCTCTCTGGCCCAGTGGCACAGCGCCGTTTCTCTTTTTCCTTTTCTGTCTTATTTCCAAAAATTCCACAGGACAGAATATTAATCCAAATGAATTGATTCCAATTTCTAAATTCCTAGAATATTGCAACCTATTTAATGGTGCAACTTTCATTCAAATCCAACAACCTTTTCTTCTCTGTAAATATTTAAATGTGATATTTAGCATTTAAATAAGCCTTTGAAAATCCATATCTCCTATCCTGCTACTCCAGAACCAAAACCAAGACTTGCCCCCTTCCTAGCTTTCCTCCTAGTATTTTACAAAAATAAGTTGACATTTTTCTAAGCACTTTGACTTTTCTGTTTTTATTATTGTCTTATTTTCCCGTTGTTTTCTTGCGACGTTAGATCCCGTGTTGTGAGGTAGGCGAGGAAGAAGGAGGAGCAGGGCCTGAAGATTTTGAAGATCAAGCCAACCAAGGCAAGCAGCCCTTTGACCATGACTTTGAAACCCCTTTATATGCATGTCATTTATAGCTCTTCATTATTGTTGCATCGGAATCATGGTGAGATGGTGAACCACGTGGGTTGGTTGCCTCCGTTATTTTCTTGTTGATACTTGCATTGTGCATGTCCCTACCATCTCATGAGGGATTATGCCGGTGGGAGTAGATAGGATGCTAAGTAGTGCTACGCAAAAAGGGACGGGAATATGCATGGTGATGGAGACAAAATATTTTCAAAGTCTTTTTGAAAACCCCGTCGGGTGCCACTTATGCCCGAGGGAGATGATGAGATGGGTGACCACTTGATGACGAAGTGGTGTGCCAAGCAAAGGGTGTGTTGTTTTCAAAACGGATTGGTCGGAGTTGCGACCGTTATTCCAACCTTACATGCGCGACCACTCTACCCTTATATGGGAAAGGGCATTATTGAGTAGCTAGTCCGATACTAGCTTGGAGCCTGCATTACTAGTGACGGGGGAGAGTTGGTGCTCTCTCTTGGGACATGGTCGTGCCAGGTAGGGCGGCCATGACCATCTTTACGGGGCACGGGACACACCGTTGGTACCCCGTGCCAGAGGTATGTGATGAATATGGGAGCAAGGCTCCACGAAAATGTTATGTGAAAGGTTGGGCACGGGGGTTACTGCCAATCGAGTGGACTCCATGTTAGTGTCGTCTAGGGAAAGGTAGTGATCGGTGCTTACCGGGTACTTGAGGTACCGCTGGTCGTGGATGACACGGAAGTTCCCGGATCTAGTGGGTAAAGTGTGCAACCTCTGCAGAGTGTAAAACTATTCGAATAGCCGTGTCCACGGTCATGGACAGTTGGGTAACCGCTCTTGGGCTACGTCCACTTGTTTTCAAACCTAGTGTGTGTGAGATGATGGAGATGTCTTGGATCAAGTCAAAGGACTTGACACGATTGAGATGGGTTGGTGCCCACTCTGTTTATGATAAATGGTTGGTGCCCATTCTATTTATGTTGATATCTGTGATTTATTCTCATGGTTACTTGAATTCTCTTGATGCATGCTTTATAGGATGTTGAGCATGTCCTTGGACTCAAAACTAGCTTTATGCAAAACTTTACCTATGTCATGCATTACTGTACCTTGAACCAAATCATGGGTTGCTTGCGAGTACATTCAAAGTACTCATTGGCTTGCCACTGGTTATTTAATTGACCAGGCATGGAAGAACCGGAGTTCGAAGAAGAGTTCTTTGGAGACGATCATGCGAACTAGGACGTTTCCCAGTCAGAATGCCTATAGGGTTAAGGCAGATGGCATGGGTTCTACTTATCGACGACGATTTCCGCTGCTATGTTTCATTTGGTGTTCAGCCCTTAAGGCTTTATCGATGTAAGACTTGACCATAATGGTCACAATTTGTGTAAGACGGTATGTATGGATGTAAGACTCTTGTTATTTAGCTTCTGTGTGTTCAGTGAGCATTGATCTCTGGGATCACTGTACACGTACATTCGGTGATCACGACTTGTGAGTCGGGGTCCCCACAAGACGGCTGGCCGCTTGCGCCCTCGGCGGGCTCGCTCGATTCGGCTTCGGGCTCTCCCTCGCCAGCAACCTCCCCGACAAGTTCCTCCCGCTCGGCAAGGCTTGCCGCCTCGGCTGCCTCTGCCTCCTCCAAAGTAAACCCAAATTCGCCCGCGGCGGCGGCCGCCGCCGCTTCTTCCGCCCTGGTGGCAATGCGCCGCATCTCGTCATCGGTGGTGTCGCGGGTGAGGAGCCTCTGCTCGTCGGCGTGGACCGCCACCTCCACCAAGCTATCGAAGAACTGCTGCACTACGTCGTCGGCGGGCTCCTTCCAAGTTGGAATAATTCCGTGCGAGTCACACTCCGGCATCATTGCACGGATGCGGCCAAGCGCGGAGTTGTTGCACAATGGGACGACGCCCTGCGGCAGCCTGAACCACTCGGGATGATTGGGTTCGTGCTTGAACAACTCCTTGAGCGTCCCATCCAACTCCAAGACAGTAAAATTAAAATTGAGGCCCGGGCGCATCCTCATGATATCCGCCGGACCCCCAAAACAGCCAGGCGGGTCTTCCCCTCTCCTGCAGAGGGGCGATGCGGCGGTGAAGAAAGTCCGCACCAACAGCACCTACAGTGAGCCCGGCAAGCCTGAGCCGCAAGATCCAAGTGGTGGCGATCTTCAGTCTAGCATCGTCCGCTGCCAGGGCGCTCCAATCGCCGCCGCGCACTACTCGGGCTTGGCGCAAGTTGGTGAATGGCTGCGGGTTCTCATACACAATCCAACAACACTCCGCTCTCCACTCCTCCCATTTGGTGCGGAGCTCCCTGTCGGTGTCAAAACCGGCAGATCTCGGGTAGGGGGTCCCGAACTGTGCGTCTAGGCGGATGGTAACAGGAGACGAGGGACACAATGTTTTTACCCAGGTTCAGGCCCTCTCGATGGAGGTAATACCCTCGTCCTGCTTGATTAATATTGATGATATGGGTAGTACAAGAGTAGATCTACCACGAGATCAATGAGGCTAAACCCTAGAAGCTAGCCTATGGTATGATTGTTGAGATGTAATGTTGTGTCCTCTGGACTAAAGCCCTCCGGTTTATATAGACACGGAGAGGCTAGGGTTACCAGTCGGTTACAATGGTAGGAGATCTACATATCCGTATTGCCAAGCTTGCCTTCCACGCCAAGTAAAGTACCTTCCTGACACGAGCGAGTCTTCAATCTTCTATCTTCGTGATGCAGGAGTCCGGCGGATATCGATAGTCCGGTTATCCGGACACCCCTAGTCGAGGACTCCTCGGTAGCCCTGAACCAGTCTTCAATGGCGATAAGTCGGCATGCATAATGTTCGACATTGCAAAGCGGGTTCCTCCCTTGAATAGTCCGGAGAAGATAATGAACACCGGGATAGTGTCGGCTCGCAAAATAATTTCCACATTCCAACATAGAGAGAATAAAATACACACTTAATCCAATCTGCGGCGTATTACAGGCGTGATGTCACACCGCAGCCAAGCCCTCGTTTGAATCGTTTTTATTGTTCCGCCTCAGCACGTTTAGCAAAGCGGCTTCCTTGGCACGTCCTGTCGAAGCAGAGATCGTGTTCCCTTTTATTCCTGGATCCTCATCAATACGTGCGTGGGTAACCCAATTGTTCCCGTCGCCACGCCTCCTCTATCGAAGGGGAATCTCAAACGGTCACGGAGACGGCTGAGGGGGTCCTGGACTAGGGGGTGTCCGGATAGCCGGACTATCAATATCCGCTGGACTCCCAGACTATGAAGATAGAAGATTGAAGACTCCGGCTCGTGTCCGGAAGGTACTTTACTTGGCGTAGAAGGCAAGCTTGGCAATACGGATATGTAGATCTCCTACCATTGTAACCGACTCTGTGTAACCCTAGCCTCTCCGGTGTCTATATAAACCGGAGGGCTTTAGTCCATAGGACACAACATTACATATCAACTATCATACCATAGGCTAGCTTCTAGGGTTTAGCCTCATTGATCTCGTGGTAGATCTACTCTTGTACTACCCATATCATCAATATTAATCAAGCGGGGCGTGGGTATTACCTCCATCGAGAGGGCCTGAACACTGGTAAAAACATTGTGTCCCTCGTCTCCTGTTACCATCCGCCTAGGCGCACAGTTCGGGACCCCTACCGAGATCCACGGTTTGACACCGACATTGGTGCTTTCATTGAGAGTTCCTCCGTATGCGTCGCCAATAGGCTCGATGGCATCTTCAAAGTTCAACGCTGTCCAGGGTGAGACTTTCCTCCCCGGACAGATCTTCGTATTCGGCGGCTTTGTACTGCGGGCCAATTCTCTTGGCCATCTGGAGCAGATCGAAAGCTACGCCCCTGGTCGTCAGGTCAGATTCGGAAGCCTAAACTTCACGGCCGATGACCACGGAGACTTGATCTTCGACGGACTCGAGCCACAGCCAAGCGCGCCGCACTGCGACGATGGGCATGATCTAGCTCTGCCGCCGGACAGTGCTTTGGTGGCCGCACTTGAATCCGCCCCGGATACTTACCCGGAGCCGATTGCCCATGACGAGGGTCGGTGGATGAAGCGCCGCCGGGGCTTCAACATCTGGCGATGGGCGAATACCAATTTTTTTCCTTGCGAAACTCATGATCGGCGCGGACTCCTCGCCGGACTCGAGCCTCCGCGCCCGCCAATTAAGCGAGATTAGGCGCGGTTATGGAATTCACCGCGCGAGACATCTTTCAACACTTTCGCCTTTTGGCGATATCTTGAATCTCTGAAGCATCTCTCGCTATCGGGAGAATCTGGCGGACTATGGCGGGGCGGTTGGAGATTCGGACGACGAAGAAATTGAGCCCACCCACCACCCACTTTGTAGCCACTGTCGAGGATCTAACCGACATGCTAGACTACGACTCGAGGACATCGGCGCTATGGGCGATGATGCGAGACGATCGAGACCAGCGCCCACGGGACCTTTGGAAGGCCACCTCGTCATATAGCGTCTACATGGTGGATACCGCAAAGAAGGGATGGCGAGAAGCAGCGGAGGAAGATTCTCTAAAGAAGCAACCCAAGCGCCCGACGGCGCGCTCTAAATCCGCCACAACAAGAATGGAGAATCCGGCACGGGAGATAATAACACTCCGGAGAGTGCCGAAGACAAACCCCTCCAGCAAGACTCAGCGAAGGAGGATGTAGAAGCAAGCCCTCACGAAAGGGCGGCAGAAGAAAAGGTTGAGGATCACAACTATGTACCTCCCTCCGAGGGCGAATCAAGCCCGATGACGATTTAACTCGAAGAGCCCGTCGAACAAGATCTTTGCAAACGCAGGCTCATCGCTACAGCAAGAAGCCTGAAGGAGGAAAAGCGGAAGCTCAACACAGCGGAAGACGCGCTCCGGATAAGATGGAGCAAAGTGCTCAAAACCGCAGACAAACAAGGCAACAACCACCAACCGAAGAGCTACCCGAAGCGCAAGCTGCTCCCAGAATTCGACGAAGAGGCCATAAAGCCTCCACCGTCAAATGGCCCAGCCAGGTCCATCTACGGACCCAAAAGGAAAGCCCCAATAAGCAAAGGAACACGTCAAGTGTCCGACGATAGCGGCACGTACAAGTACAGGGGCGCCGCACACCCACTATGCTTCACAGGCGAGTCTTTGGAACATGAATTCCCAGCGGGGTTTAAACCCATTAACATAGAAGCCTACGATGGAACAACAGACCACAGAGTCTGGATAGAAGACTATATATTGCATATACATATGGCCAGAGAAGACGATCTCCATGCCATAAAATATCTACCCCTCAAGCTCAAAGGGTCAGCTCGTCATTGGCTCAAAAGCCTCCCAGAAAACACTGTTGGAAGTTGGGAAGATCTCGAGGAAGCGTTTAGAGCAAATTTTCAAGGGACTTCGTCGGCCTCCGGATCTGAGATGACCTAAGTCACATAACTCAACAGCCCGAGAGTCAGTAGCGGAAATTCAGGAACAGGTTCCTTACCAAAAGAACCAAATAGTCGATTGTCCGGACGCGAAGCCTTAGCAGCTTTTAAGCACAATGTTAGAGATGAATGGCTCGCGAACACCTCGGTCAAGAAAAACCGAGAACAATGACCGCATTAACAAGCCTCATGACCCGCTTTAGCGGGAGAGGACAGCTGGTTGGCAAGAAGCGGCACCAGCGACCCAAGTACATCGAGATAAGAGATGGAACGGAAAATCACGGCGCGAAAAAGATCAGCGCGGAATAAAGAAAAAGCCCAAAACACGGCGATCAATGCTGGATTTAAAAGCTCACGGCGAATAATAAAGCTCAACCCATCAAGGGCGACAATGACGAGCTGTCTAATCTACAAAAATCTGGGTCGGATCTCAAATCCACAAAGACCGGAAGGCACAAAATCACACCCACGAGGATTGTTGGGTTTTCAAACAGTCCGGCCGACTAAACGCCGAACGCAAGGGGCTCGACGCGTCAAGTGAAGAAGATAAACCCCACCAGCAGGACACCGGATAACAAAAGACTTTCCCACAAGGGGTCAAAGCAGTAAACTCACTTCATGTGAGGACACGGAAAAACAGTGCGGCACTTTCTAAAAAGAGCTTCGCACGGTCGGCCCATAAACCATAGAGATTGTATATCAAAACCAATCACTTTCGACAACCGGGATTATTCCAAAAGTGTTGAACCGCGGGGCGGACTCCCGATATTGAATTTGATAATAGGCGGACTACAATTCACAAGCGTCCTAATGGGCGGAGGCGGTGACTTAAACCTGCTATATTCAAGCACAATCCGTCGGATGGGGATAGACCCTACCAAAATTCGACACACCGCATTTCCTTCAAAGGAGTTACGCCCGGCCCTTACGCCAAGTGCACAGGCTCGATATTACTCGAAGTCGTGTTGGATCACCGAACAATTTCCGGCGAAAAAGTTAATTTTCCATATTGTCCCATTTAAAAGTGAACATCAAGCACTATTAGGGCCGAAGGCTTTTGTCGCTTCAGCGCCATACCGCATTCGCGTCTCTTACACTTAAGATGCCGGTCCACATGGCACCATTTCGGTCGAGGTCACTTAAAGACCCCGGATTCGGATAGGCGAATCCGGACTCAGCGAGCTAGGGCTCCCTAGCCGCATACCCTTCACATGGGGCTGCGCGCACGACTAACATCGGTTTCATATAAACCTAACCTTAATTATTTACGCTTATTTTTTTTTTTGCATCATTTTCGCACAAACTGTTTTTGAAATGTTCCTCTATTTTCTACAGATGAACAACGTGCGTACCCGTCGGGATAACGGCTGCGCGGAACCTGGCGCAGAGCGTGCGGTAGGGACCCGTCGCAAGGATTCTTTTTAGATTAAGACCCTCGTAGACCTTTTTATTCTGTCTCTTGTTGCTAAATCGGCCTCGGCTTATTCCTATAGCCGAGGTGGAGCCTGACGATTTGGCATTGGCCGCGTCAGAAGACAACGCCCGTGCACGGACACAAGGGGCTTAGGGTATAATTCTGCCGCTATCATAAAGTCCGAACACCTCGGGGGTGTTCGCGTCTCAAGATTGGGCACTATATGCATCAGCTCGAATCATGTCTTTGGTCAAATGTTGGGTTTGCCCGGCTCTGTGTTTTGCTGCCTTACGTTCCGTATCACCCGGCTAACGTGGCACCGGAGAACTCTGCGATTGTGCCCGGTTAATTTGGGTGAGCACCTCGATGAAAGCCGCCGATGTCATGATATAGCGAGAGTCAGTCACCACTTGATCGACTACGGAATGTTTAGAATTCCACGCTTTGACGAAGGGCGCTTCCCGGTCAGGCACATACGCACCCCGAATCCGGAGATGTGCGGTGCCATTAGGGGCTATATCGTAGCCCCACCCTCGAGCTCCATTGGCTAAGTGAAAGAGATAAAGCATTATAGTCCGGATTGCCTCGTTAAGCTCGCTACCACCTCCTTATAACAGGACCGAGGCGTCGGATTAAAGTGTGAAAAAGCGCTATTTTGCGAACACCCGGCACCTTGTGCAAGGGGCTGAAGCGAAGATCTGCATCTTCGGGTTATACACAAGTATCGTGCGGCGCAAGGAGAAGTATTACTACTTGGAAGCACAAGTATAAAAAGCATTCATACTATAATCATTCATAAACAAGTTAATCGTTCAATTGAGCGTTACATTCTTGAGCATTGCGACTCTATTATCTGGCGCGCGCATAACTTCCCAGTAATGTTGGCGGAAGCAGTTCCCATCTCGAACCATGGGCAGCAATAGCGGTGGCATCCATCTCCGGACCTGCTCCTTTACGGGCGAGCCATCCGCCGCCCTCTATGCAGGCCGACCGCTTCATCTCCTTGATATGCGGCACCGCCCCAAGGAACTGCTGCAGTAGGCCAAAATAGCTCGTCGCCTTGGACCTCTCTGGCCACACATGGGCCACGATGTCAGTCATAGCCAGCCCGGACAATCTATTCAGTTCGGCCCATTCGGCCAACCTGTCCGACAGTGGAAGAGGGCGATCCGGACTGTGGAATTGAGTCCAATATAACTCTTCCACCTCATGATCCCCCTGGCTCCGGAAGTGCTTAACGGCGTCCGCCGCACTCGCAGCCAAGTCCATGTAAGGATCCTCCGAACTCCACTGCTTTTCAAATTGGGCATACTTGGCATCCATAAAACGGCGACGCATAAGAAATGGCCTGCCAGCCGTGATTTCTCCGGCTTGGCGCAGCTCCTCCTTCATAGCCCGCATTGCGAGGCGGGCATCCTTGGTCTCGGCGGTGGCCTTCTTGAGTCTTCTCGCTCCAATAGGCGCTCCTTTTCAAGAGCCTCGCTTCGGTCGGTAGCATCCTTTAATTTCTTGGCCAATCCGCCACCTCCGCCATGCTTAGGCGGTCGCGCAGCCTTTTGACCTTCAACTCCTCGGCCGCCCTCGCGGCAACCGCATCACTCCCGGGCTTGTTCCTTAGCTTGTGCAAGCTCGGCTGAAGTCTCTCCACAGCGGCAGCAGCATGCGTATAAACAGCATATAACTTATCGGAGGAGGGCTTTAACCTACTCAATAAAGCGGCTATGGAGAATTTATTTACCTTGCGACTCATCAAGTCGCTGATTGACAAGTGCTATGTCGGCATCGCCTTGTCCAGATTGCCGACTTCGATTAAACAAACCGATCGATCCGGCTGTCCCGGACTATCCGCCACTATGTCGAGCAGCGATATTTATTACACGAGATATTTAGATTTTCGATCCTCGACGCGCTGTCGTCTTTGACAACCTACGAGTCTCGAGGCTACTATCTATCTGAGGCGCATCTTTTATATGCTGTTGTTAAAAAGCAAAGTGCGCTATTTTAGCATACCTCAAATCCCGCCCGACAAGCTCATGGCAGCATCACGCAATCCGCTTTCAGCGGACGAAATCCTTCAACCACCGCGCGCTTAGCGCGTGATCTTCTGAAATGGATGCCCTCTCAAGCAAACTCTTGATTCTCGGCGGACTCACGGTGGGTGTTGAACTCTTGACCCCTTCGGACTCGGGGCGCCCTCCGTGGCGACACTTTGGGCTCGCTTTGCCTCATCTGGCGGCGTCGGACGGAGCATATCGCTCTCCATCATCTCCGGAAGAAGATCCCCGAGGGCGAACTCATTTGAGGCGGCTGCAGATCCGAACTGCGATATAAATATTTGATTACCTCTGAAGCATAAGCGAAGGTACTTTCTTATTAAACTTCCTCTTTCATACTCACGGCTCGTTGGAGGCTGGTCCTTGGGCGATGATTGCGCGTCCGGATTCTCTCCGGACCGGACCAGTGAGATTTCTTCCCAGCTTGGGGCTTTGACCTCCGGATCTTGAGGCGGTCCTCTTTTCCCTCGAAGGAGGGATCCTTGGTCCTCTCCGCTTGATCGCCTCTTTGGACGAAGTATTAGCTCCTTTATCTCCCCATCGCCCCTTACAGAGGTGCGGCCTCCAACATTCGACCAGCCACGGGCTCCAGTCACGGTCTCTGGGAGGGCGGACACCTTATCAGCCTTGATCGCGCCACCCATTCTGTAAAGAATAAAAAGGGTCGGGAGATGATCTTTTGAAAGGCATACAAGCAGGATGTCGGGCTTTGAGCTATTTACGAGTATCGAGACGATCGCGGCTTAGTCCGCATCCTCGGCCAAATCCGGACGCGCCACTTGCGGTCGAAGAACAGCTCGTACATCTCCAAGGGTGTCGCACCCATAAAATCTTTGGAGAATCTGAGGTCCCTCGGATTGTACTCCCATAGCGGAGAGGGCGGCGTTTGCGAGGGTAGGAGGTGCCTAGTTAGCATGACTGCATCACCTTGACCAGATCAATCTCCCTTGTTTGGAGGTCCCGAATCCGGCCTGCGGTCGCGGGCACGTCCTTGGGCGGCCCCAGTTGAGCCCTTGGTTGACCCACGACATTAGTTGCCGTGGAGGTCCCGGGCTGAAGGAGGCGGCGGCTTTGCTTGCTGCCCCTTGGAGCGGTGATGTAGAACCACTCCTGCTGCCACAATCCTGTTCCTCTTGGAAGGAACCTTGAGCCACAGAGCATCAACCTTCTTGCTTATGGTGGCCCGCCTGACTCCGCTTAGCGCCCCGATCATCTTGGCTCCACCTTGAATGTTTTCAGCCACATGCCAAAGTGGGGATGGCCTTGAGAGGAAGGCCGCATGAGCGATAATGAATGCGGAGATATGGAGGATAGACTCGGGCCAAGTCATGGAAGTCCAGCCCGTAGTAGAGCAGGAGCCCCCTCACGAAGGGATCCGTCGGAAGCCTATCCCCGACGGAGGTGAGGTGTGAAAAGCAGCGTATTCGCCGGGCTCGGGGCTGGCACGGCCATACAGGGCAGGCAACCTGTCTGAAACTTCATAGGCCGGTACTTGGCCTCCGCGCAACTTCAATATGTCCTCCTCCGTGGCGGAGGAGGGCATCCTAACTCTGGAGGTCGGGCCGGACATTGCTACAGATCCAGGCGCTCGAGTCTGAAGCTCTTGGTGTTGGGCGGGAGCGGAGGAAAGATTCGATCACGAGGTTAAAAGACAAGGACAGGCCTTGGTCCTCTTATAAAGGGAATCTTCCTCCGCTGCTTTCGCCATCCCTTCTTTTGGGGTATCCACCATGTAGGCGTCATATGGCGAGGTGGCCTTCCGGTGTCTGATCGTCTCGGCATCATCGTCCATAAGCGTCGATGTCCTCGGTCGTAGTCTAGCATGTCGGTCAGATCCTCGGCAGTGGCTACAAAGTGGGTGGTGGGTGGGCTCGAATTTCTTCGTCGTCCGAACTCCAACCGTCCTGGCCATAGTCGGCCAGGATTCTCTGATAGCGAAGATGCTTGAGAGAATTCAAGATATCGCCAAAAGGCGAGTGTTGAAAGATGTCATGGCGGTGAATTCCATAACCGCGCCTAATCGGCTTAATTGGCGGGGGCGCGGGAGGCTCGGAGTCCGGCGCCTCGGGATCATGAGTTTCGCAAGGGACAAAATTGGTATTCGGCTCCATCGCCGTAGATGTTGAAGCCCCCGGGGCGGCGTCTATCCATCGACCCTCGTCATGGGCAATCGGCTCCGGGTAAGTATCCGGGGCGGATTCAAGTGCGGCCACCAAAGCACTGTCCGGCGGCAGAGCTAGATCATGCCCATTGTCGCGGTCGCGTGGCGCTT
The DNA here is from genome assembly GCA_021437245.1 of Aegilops speltoides. Taxonomy (NCBI): domain Eukaryota; kingdom Viridiplantae; phylum Streptophyta; class Magnoliopsida; order Poales; family Poaceae; genus Aegilops; species Aegilops speltoides. The sequence continues at coordinate 116,695,725 of CM038145.1, forward strand.
AGCTATGGCTCGAGTCCGTCGAAGATCAAGTCTCCGTGGTCATCGGTCATGAAGTTTAGGCTTCGAATCGACACGGCGGCCAGGCGTAACTTCGATCTGCTCGGATGGCCAAGAGAATTGGCCCGCAGATACAAAGCCACGAATCACGAAGATCTGTCCGGGAGAAAGTCTCACCCTGGACAGCGTTGAAGGTTGAAGATGCCATCGAGCCTATTGGCGGCGACGGAGGAACTCTCAATGAAAGCACCAATGTCGATTGTCAAAACCGGCGGATCTCGGGTAGGGGTCCCGAACTGTGCATCTAGGCAGATGGTAGCGAGGCGTGGGACACAATGTTTTTACCCAGGTTCAGGCCCTCTCGATGGAGGTAATACCCTCGTCCTGCTTGATTAATATTGATGATATCGTAGTACAAGAGTAGATCTACCACGAGATCAATGAGGCTAAACCCTAGAAGCTAGCCTATGGTATGATTGTTGAGATGTAATGTTGTGTCCTACGGACTAAAGCCCTCCGGTTTATATAGACACGGAGAGGCTAGGGTTACACGTAGTCGGTTACAATGGTAGGAGATCTACATATCCGTATTGCCAAGCTTGCCTTCCACGCCAAGTAAAGTACCTACGGACACGAGCGGAGTCTTCAATCTTCTATCTTCGTGATGCAGGAGTCCGGCGGATATCGATAGTCCGGCTATCCGGACACCCCCTAGTCCAGGACTCCCTCACTCCCCCTCCAGATAGACCTCCTTCATACCGGCTCTTGAGATCCAGGCGATCCCGCCAGCTAAGGGCTCTCCTTTCTCGACCCGGGGCATGAAGTAGTTGCGAAAAAGGGCTACGTTTGGGTGGATTCCGACGAAGTTCTCGCAGAGATGTGCGAAAACCACCAGGGTCAGGACGGCATTGGGGGTGAAATCAAGGAGATGAAACCCGTAGGTGTTCATGATGTCACAGAAGAAATCGGAAAAGGGCGGGGAGAGCCCGCAATAGAAGAACAGTGCGAAGAAGGGGCATCCTTTTGGACACCGTTTCGAAGTGGAAGCGGCAGCGGAAAGTAGTTGCATGCGCGGACGCGCCCGCGTCTCCGTCGACCAGAAGAGATAGAACCATTCCCTCAGCTCCTTCGCGGAGAGCAAAAAGGGGAAGAGTGCCCGCTCCTTCCGCAGCGCCTCAAGCCGCAGCGCCTCGGCCGACTTTGCACCCTTCCCGGTCTTCAGAGCCATGGCGGGCGGTGGGGAAAGCGGGCGTTGGCGGCAGCGGCGGCGAAGCGGGCGCTGCTCTCTTCGGCCTTGGGAAGCGGAGGGCGGCGGAGATTTCGAGTTGGAACGCAAGTGGCGAAGGTGGGGAACTGCCCTGTTTCCCTGCTTATAAAGAGGAGGAGGCGAGCGTTCGCCTTTTTCCGAATAAAGAATCGCCCACGATCTCTCCCACGACGCCGCATTCGACGCGTGCCGTTACGGGAGGGTGCGGTGGATACGGAGTTAGATATGGTGTGGACCCAGGCCGTGTGTGCCCGTGCCCTATTTTGGGCCTGGCCCAACGGCGCTCGGCACCGTGTGGGGCCCAGGCCCGGGGGCTCCTGTTGGTGTACTAAAGTAGGGGTACCTTAGTATCCCGAACTTGTGCCAGGCGATCATGAGAGTCAGCAAAGGCTTCGCGGGCGCCCGCCAAGATCCTCCGTAGTTCCTATTGAAGCCATTCAAGAACAAAGTGTTTTAACGAGAAGACAAGATCCGGCAAGAGGAACTTGCGGGAAGGACAAACCCGGCAAGAGGAGCTTGCCGGGAAGAATAACAAGGCATTTCAAGAAACTTGCCGCGACGCGCCGGCGTCCGGCAAGACCCGGCGGCGACAAGCTTCGGTAGCGATAAGACAACGACCGCGGCAAAGGCGCTTGCAGCGCGGTTACCACTCTGTGCCCACGCTCCAGCGCATCCGTCAATGTGTCGTCGCAGGACCGTTCCAGGTGCACGTGGCGAGAAGCTGTGCAGCCAAGCGGTGCGAGGTGGCGAGTGGAGATGACGAGAAGGCCATCGTGGCAAGCGCTGGCGCCCTAACGATCGCTTTTACTGCCTTTGTTTGGGCGGCAGCAGCGGGCAATAAATGCTCTTGTCCCCTGCCGTCAGAGTTAGGTAGGATCCACTGTAGATGGCAGTTGTACCAACCACTCTTTTTAAACTTTTACCCCTGCATGCGTTGCCACCTGTCGGTGACCCCTTTAGCCTATAAAAGGAGGCCCATGTGCAACATAGAGGGGGTTCGACTCATTCGAAACCAGAACACTTCCATGCTCTCAACCAAGAACACAATACAACCACAAAGCAGCAGTAGGAGTTTTATCTCTCCGGAGAGCTCCGAAGCTGGGTAAAATCGCTTGTGTGCTCGCCTCGATCCGCTCTTCGTGCGATCCTCCGCTCCCTGCCGGACCGAAAGGGGCCCTGCCACATAGGTGTTCGTTTCACCTGACATGGGGGCTCCGCGGACGCCAACTCAGGCGTTTCTTCAGAGGAGCATTGCTGAACTCCGGGAGGCCGATCCGAACAGGGTCCGGCAACGGAGCATCTTCTACATAAAACCATTCGGAAGGCCAGTCTTCGGACGCCTTCTTAGGGGTTCCGGATGGATATCCGGTCCCGGCAATGCGCCATATTTTGGCACCGCCCACTTGATATATGGACCCCTCGTGAGAGCGGGGTACGAGGAAAAATAACCTCTTCCACAGCGCAAAATGGGGCTCGATGCCCAGAAATAGCTCGCAAAGAGCTAGGAAGCCCGTGATATGCAGAATCGAAGTGGGCGTGAGGTGATGGAGCTGGAGTCCGTAGAACTCCAGAAGCCCGCGGAGGAACGGATGTCTGAAATCGAGCCCCTTATCAGATAGGGGACGAAGCATACCCGCTCCCCTTTGTTGGGACTTGGGGTAGCCTGCGCTTGCTTCCCACCTTTGTAGGTGGCCAGCCCGGCTCGAACCGGAACCATAAAGTCCGGAGGAAGATATCCCTCCACTTGGAGCGTCACTACCTCGTTGTGAGGGACAGAACATCTCCTCCAATCTCCTAGCAGGGGGCTGGGAGCGCGAGAGGAGGAGCCGCGTTGACGGTCCATGATGGAATGGATTTTTGGTCAGAGGCGCTCCAATGTGTACTCGCGGAAGGAAGATGGTGTGATTTGGATCTGGATTCTTGCCTCTCTTATAGGCAGATTATTTGCGCTGCTAGGGGGTAAAACATAAAAGATACCCTAGCTTTTCGCATTCGTGCGACGGTTGGAAGAAGGCCATTATTGGGCGTGGAAGCCAAGGAGCGCAAAGTTTACAAAGAGCCGGACACTATTCGGCAGGTACATGGAACTTAAAGGAGAACCCGCCTTGCAACGCAGAAGACTATGTACGCGCTGGACTTATCGTCATTGAAGCCTGGTTAGAGACTCTTGAGGAGTCTGGACTAGGGGTGTCCGGACAACCGGACTATCATCGTCGGCCGGACTCCAAGACTATGAAGATACAAGATTGAAGACTCCGTCCCGTGTCCGGATGGGACTTTCCTTGGCGTGGAAGGCAAGCTTGGCGATACGGATATGTAGATCTCCTACCATTGTAACCGACTTTGTATAACCGTAGCCCTCTCCGGTGTCTATATAAACCGAAGGGTTTTAGTCCGTAGGACAACACAACCATTACAACAATCATACCATAGGCTAGCTTCTAGGGTTTAGCCTCCTTGATCTCGTGGTAGATCCACTCTTGTACTACCCATATCATCAATATCAATCAAGCAGGAGTAGGGTTTTACCTCCATCGAGAGGGCCCGAACCTGGGTAAAAACATCGTGTCCCTTGTCTCCTGTTACCATCCGCCTAGACGCACAGTTCGGGACCCCCTACCCGAGATCCGCCGGTTTTGACACCGACAGAGGCCATAATACTCCAGAAGCCCTTAGAGGAACGGGTGGATTGGAAATCCTACGCCTCTCAACAAGTAGGGAACGAAGCACACTCGCTCCCCCTATATGGATTGGGGAAATTCTCCGCCTGAGCTCCGCAGTTGAATGAGGCCAATCCTGCTCGAACAAGGACTAGATCCGTGGGGGTAAGAAATCCCTGTGTCTGTAGCTTCACTAGCTGGCTATGGGATAAGAAACACTTCTCCCAATTGCCTTTTCTGGGGCCGTGGGGATGGGAGGAAGGGCTGGGAGCGCTAGCCATGTTGGAATGGTTTCTCCTAGCAAGCTCTGAGGATTCTTCTCTTGGTGTGGATTGGATCTAAAGATCCCCATCTCTTTAAATAGACAACTTTCTTACATGGTTAGGGTGGTATGTGCAAAAATACCCCGACCTCTCCTAGTCGCTCGACACGTGGAAGCTAAAGTCAGGAAGGTGTGGACGCTAATGAGCGCGTCATTAAATGGAGGGCCGAGTACTGCTCTTTAAGTCAGGTACTTTGGTATATTCGGAGCAGGAACCCGCCTTGCAATGCCGAAGACAATCTACGCGCCGGACACGTGTTTCCTCCGGTGTGTCACGTTACATGTTTGTCACAGTAGGTCACGTTTTCTGTCAAGCATGTAGATCCGTGACGATTTTATGACAGAATCAAGATAGTCAAACCTGTTCTATTGTAGAAGTGTTCCAGGACATTACCAAAATTATCATCACGGAAGTGTCCACTTCCATGACGATAAATCGCGCGCCATAGAAGTTCTTTCGTCAAGGGCGACCGACACCTGGCATCCACCGTAATGGGATGCCAATAAGCTATCGGGTCCAGTTTTGGATCCAATAACCCGTTAACAGCCTGGACCAATGGGGATTTTCTACGTGTAAACTACTCATTGGCCGGAGGAAACACGTGTTTACTCACCGTTGTGACAGATGCCATCCACTAATTGGACAGGAGTGGTCTATGATACGTAGACATGTGGCACGGCCCAACAGAGGCCCGTTCCGGTGAAAAGGCCGACTCAACTGTCGAATATCGGGTTCCGGCAAAACCCTTAAGGTTCGAACTCTGGGGTGCGCACGAAGATCTACTCCCTACCGATCCACGTCCCAACGCCTCGCCGTGAATCTAAACTACACGATGAACAACACAAGCGACACAAGGTTCATATTGGTTCGGGCCACCGTTGTGGTGTAATACCCTAATCCAATGTGTGGTGTGGTGGATTGCCTCTAGGGCTGATGATAAATAGTACAGAGGAAGAACAGCCTCGCGAGAGGTGTTCTTGAGCTGGCGCGGTGTTCTACTAGGGTGGATTCGGTCCCTGTTGGCTGTAGGTGAGATCCCGATTCCCCTTCCCTTCTACTGTGTGGCTATCTCTATTTATAGAGGCCCTGGTCCTCTTCCCAAATATTGAGCGGGAAGGGAGCCAACAACGGCCATTTTGAAGGGGACAGCTAGTACAAGCTATCCTCACTAAAGTTGGTCTTCGACTACCAAAGGCACTGGTGATGACGCCGGCTTGGGCTCCACGGTGACCTCCGTCCTGCTGTCCTGCTGGTCTTGGTCTCGTTGAACCAATATGGAAACCTTTTCTTGATGCCTCGGTACTCTGTGCCCGAGCTTGCCCCCTTTGCACCAAAGAGGAAACGAGGACACTGCACTGGCTAGCGCCTGCCTGCCTCACGAGGTACTCCTTGCATTGATCTCTCCGCCTCCTCGCGAGCCTGCCTGGCGAGGCCGCCCCTGAGGAAGCCTTGCGTCGTCCGCCCCGTGAGGCTTGGCCCCTCGCGAGGGTCTTGAACTTGGGTTGGTGTAGACGGGCCATACTGGGCCACTGCTTGAGCCACGCCGCAGGCCGCAGGCAGGCAAGTCTAGCGACCCCCGTTCCAAGAACACCGATAGTAGCCCCCGGGCCCAAGGCGCGCTCGGACTTGGCTTAGCAGCGAAGCCAAAGGGCAAGTGCAGAGCACCGCGAGCCCCAATAGCCTGCGGCCTTGATTGCCGCGTGGCGGTTGATTGGACGTGGGCATCTCCGCTTCCCCATGCTGCCTCGGCAACCGCCCGACTGACAAAAGGCTGGCCTGGGTTAGGCTTACCTTCATTGCTCCCATTCGCCTTGCTTCAGATACTGTCGGTGTACTAAAGTAGGGGTACCTTAGTACCCCGAACTTGTCTGCAGGCGCATCGCAACACTCGCTGCAAGGCTTGCGGGCGCCATAAGACCCTCCGTCCTTTCCTATTAATGCCATTCAAGAACAAAGTATCAACTGAGAAGACAAAGACCCGGCAAGAGGAGCTTGCCGGGGAGGACAAAGGCCCCGGCGGGAGGAGCTTGCCGGGAAGGCCAAACAAGGCACTTCCAGAAGACTTGCCGCGACGCCCCGCGCGTCTCGGCAAGGCCCGACGACCGGCAAGCTTGCCGGCGCAACAAGAGAAGGACCGCGGCAAGGCTGCCACCCTGCACTCCAGCGCATCCAACGACGTGTCACCCCAGGGCCATCCTAGGAGCCGTGGTGGCGCTGTTGCCACCATCTTGGTGCGGTGTAGCGGAGCTGACAAGGAGGCCATCGTGGCGATCGGTGGCGCACCTAACGGTCGTTTCCTTGCCTTTGTTGGAGGCGGCCGGACGGGCATTAAATGCCCTTGTCCCTGCCGTCGAGAGTTAGGTAGGGGCACTTTGTTCATCCTTGTTGTACCAACCTGCGTTTTTACCTTTCTACCCTTCTTCCTACACTGCCACTGCGGTGACCCCTTAGACTATAAAAGGGAGGCCCATGCGACGCGTAGAAGGGGTTCCGATTCGTAGATCCAACACCACTATCGCTTTCGCTCTCGAGCAAGAACAAATACAAAACACAAAGCAGCAGAGGAGTTTTATCTCTCGGAGAGCTTGAAGCTGGGTAAAATCGCCCGTCTCCCCAGCGCCCGACCTCGATCACGCTCTGCGCGCCCTCTGCTCCTTGCGGACGGAAGGGGCCCCCTACCCCATAGGTGCTCGTGGCGCGAGCACCCCAACATCTTTAGCGCGCCCGGTAGGGGCGTCGAGGTCGTGAGCATCGATCCGGTCTCGCGTCGCTTCATCAACACCTTCATCAACATGCCACCAAAGAAGAAGCCTTGGAGGTGGCGCTTTTCTACATCGATGCTACCACCACCGCGGAGCAAGCGGGTGGTGGAGTGGGCCGGCGGAGGAGCGGGCGCCCGGCGGTGGGACTCACGTCGTCACGGGTCCAAAACAAGGCCCATAGCGTCGGCGACCACACACCACGCCCTTCCCAGGAGGTGCAAGGTCGACAACGCCCGGTGCTCCTAACACCGTGCTCGCGTTGAGCAAGGCCAAGCTGGTGGGTCGCGGGGCGTTCGAGACCAGCATGCGCCCGGCATCTTTGGTGCGAGTGAGGTCTGATCGCCCGGGCGGGTGTTGCCCCTTCCAACCCGTTGGGAGTCGAGCACATCCGCTCCTCGCGCGCTCGTCGCCACCGCCACCCAAGACTGCGAGAGAAGTGCTGGCGAGCCTAGCTGCTTCTGGATTACCCTCGGCGCCACACAAGATCGGCGGCGGAGGATGACCATCTATAGCCTCATCGGCCGCCAGCGGCGACAAGCCCCGGCAACCGGCGCGCCGAAGCCCGGCGGCGCCAGCGCAAGCCGACGCCGACAAGACCGCTGGGGGTGCCACTACCGCGCACTCCCGGCCCCGAAGGCCGAGATCGTCGGCTTGCCGGGCCAACCCCGACGCCGACTCCACTGCGTCGTCGGACCCGCGAACTCGCCCGCGATCAACGCCAAGTTCTCCAAAACGGCGACACGAAGACGCTTCGTACTGCGCGAGCGTAGAAGAGAAATCTTGGCGTCAATCGACCAGCGCTGGGCCCACTGTCGATGTGCATGCACCGGGGAACCAGCGACTTGCGTCGCGGCAGGTTGCCCTGCGTTCACCGTGAGCTGCGGCAAGTCGATGGCCCAATACCAAGAACTTCAAGCCCGCGTGCCGAGAATGCGATGGCAAGATACATCCGTCGGAGTTCCTCGATCTACACCATCGCGGTGCAGGCTGCGGGCGCGACGACGAAGATCATCGCCAACTACTTCCGGTGCTCAAACCGCGTCGCCGATCTTGGCTCATGCACTTGCCGGACGACTCCATTTCTTCGTGGGCGGACCTGTGCCATCAGTTTGTCGGCGCCTTCACGGGCGGCCACAAACCGCATGGCCAGGAAAGCGATCTGCATCTGCTTTCGTCCGAAGGAGGAGAACCCTAAGCAAGTACATCAGAAGATTCAGCCAAGTGCGGCGCAACATCGAGCGTCCATCCTGCGCGAATATCAGCGCGTTCCATCGGAACGTCGTAACCCGCAGAGATGAGGAGGAGATGGCGATGTGCAAGATCAGAGATGTCAGTGAGCTTTATGCTCTAGCCGAAAAGTGTGCACGGGCTGAGGAGGGGAGGAGAATCCCCGGAGAGGCAACAGGAGCAGAAGGATCTGACAGTGAGGATGCCGCCCCGGCGAGGAAGAATCGGAGGCGGAACAACAGAAAAAGAAAGGCTAAGGATGTGCTAGCTGTCGAGCATTCCGGCAACGGAGGTGGCTCCGACAAGGCCAAAGCTGATGACTCCGGCGAGGCTGTGGTAGCCGCCGACAAGCAGGATGGCTCCGGCAAGCGGTATTGCAAGATTCACCACACCAAGGGCCATGACCTCCAAACCTGCAAGAAAGTTGAGCAAATGGCGGACTCTGAAAGCTGAGTCGAGCACCGCGACAAGGAAAAGCCCGGGGAGGTGGCGGAGGATTCGGAAAGAAGCTTCCCGCCCGGGGAGGGCACCGCGGCAAGGCCAAGCCGCGGCAAGGAGACAGGCCTCCCTGTGGCCGTGACAAGGACGAAGAGGAAGATGAGGATGATGAGATGGAGGAAGATGAAACTGACGACCAAGAGTTTCAGAAGGCAACAGAGGTGTTGTGCATCGACGGCGGCGCCTCTCTGCACACCTCGCACCGCCAACTCAAGCAGTGGGTGCGAGAAGTGAATGCAGCGGAGCCATCCGTCGAGTCACGCAAGCCTCTGAAATGGTCCAGCATGCCCATCATCTTCGATGTTGAGGATCACCCTGATCGCATCACCGCGGTCGGGTGCTTGCCAATGTTGGTCTCGCCAACAATCCGCAACCTCAAGGTCACGAAGATGCTGGTTGACAGCGGGGCCGGCCTGAACCTGATTTCCTCCACAGTGCTCAAGAAGCTCCAGATCCCCGACAGCGAGCTCGAAGAGACTGGTACCTTTCAAGGAATAAACCCGGGAAGGAGCAAGCCCAAGGGGAAGATCACACTGCTAGTGACGTTTGGCAGCGAACTGAATTTTAGGACAGAGAGGGTCACATTTGACGTCGCTGATTTCCCGTTGCCCTACAATGGGATACTCGGCCGACCGGCGCTTGCCAAGTTCATGGCAGCATCTCACTACGCCTACAATGTGCTCAAGATGCCTGGTCCGATAAGTGTCATTTCTGTTCAAGGCGACAAGAAAGATGCACTTATCTGCACCGACAAGATCTACCGGGAAGCAGCAGCCGCAGCGGAGCGCGAGCCACTTGCCGCTGAAGCTCCCCGAGGGAAGAAGAAGGCTAAGTCCGGCAAGAGCAGCTCTGGTGCCCACTCCGGCAAGCGCACCTCTCCGGAGTGCTGCGCTGCCGTCGAGGACGCACCATCGAGCTCCAGCGGCAAGTGCAAGAAGGCAAAGACAGCTTCACCAGAGACCAAGCAACTGGCCGCCAAGGAGGACGACACTGGTGGTACCTTCACCATCAGTGCCACACTTGATCCTAAATAGGAAAGCGCGCTCGTTGCTTTCCTGCGGGCGAATGTCGATGTGTTTGCATGGCAACCATCGGACATCCCCGGTGTTCCCAGGGAAGTGATTGAGCACCACCTTGCCGTCTGCCCTCACGCGCGGCCCGTCAAGCAAAGAGTCAGAAAGCAAGCAGTAGAGCATCAAGAGTTCATAGCATAAGAGATCAGGAAGTTGGAAGCAGCAGGCCTGGTCCGAGGAGTACTCCATCCGACGTGGCTAGCCAACCCAGTAGTCGTGCGCGAGGCAAACGGGAAGTGGAGGCTTTGCATCGACTTCACTGATGTTAATAAAGCCTGTCCCAGGGATCCATTCCCCTTGCTGCGCATTGACCAGATTGTTGACTCCACAGCAGGATGTGATTTGCTTTCGTTCCTTGATGCATACTTAGGATATCATCAGATCTTCATGGCAGAAGAGGATGAAGAGAAAACCTCATTCATTACACCATGTGGCGCGTCTTTGCCGTGCGGATGCCTTTCGGACTAAAAATGCTGGTTCAACATTTGCAAGAGTAGTCAGCCATGCTTTTGAGCCACAACTGCACAGAAATGTAGAAGCTTACATGGATGACATAGTGGTCAAGAGCAAAGACAAAGAGACTCTAATCCAAGATTTGGATGAGACTTTTGCAAATCTGCGCAAGGTCAATCTCAAGTTGAACCCCGAGAAGTGTGTGTTTGGAGTTCCTTCCGGCAAGCTCCTCTGGTTCTTCGTGTCTCAGAGGGGAACTGAAGCCAACCCCGACAAGATCAAGGCCATTGAGCAAATTGAAGCACCAAAGCGCGTCAAGGATGTGCGAAGGCTTGCCGGCTGCGTTGCTGCTCTCAGTAGATTCATTTCCAAGTCTGCTGAACGTGCCTTGCCATTTTTCAAAATCTTGAAAAAGGCGGGTCCCATGAAATGGACTCCGGAAGTGGAGGCTGCGCTGCAGGACTTGAAGAAATATTTGTCCTCCACTCCAACACTTGTCGCACCTAAGCCACAAGAGAAGTTGCTGCTATACCTGGCCGCAACCAATCAAGTGGTTAGTGCTGCGTTAGTGGCGGAAAGGGAGGTAGATGATGAGCCAGCAGCCACGGCAAGTGAGTCCAGCGACAAGCAGGGGGCTTCTCCGACAAGCTCTGGCCCGGCAAGTCCTGATCCGACGAGTTCTGGCCCCGCCAAGAATGGATCTGTCGATTGCGGAAGAAACACCGAAGAAGAGGGTGCAGCGCCCAGTTTACTTTTGTCGGTTCCCTTTTGCAAGGGGCTAGATCAAGGTACTACGGTGTGCGAAGTTGCTTCGGCCTACTCATGGCCTCAAGAAAGCTGCGCCATTATTTTCAAGCACATGAGATCACGGTTGTCACTCGCTTTCATTGAAGAGGATCTTGCAGAATCCAAAAGCAGGCGGGATTGTCGAGTGGGCATTGGAATTGTCAAGCTTTGGCCTCAAGTTTGAAAGCACTTCAACTATTGAGCCGGGCTTTGGCAGAATTTATAGCGAATGGACTCCAACATTTGATTTAAGAATCTCCGGAGAAGAGCATCCCCGTCAAGGAAGTTAGCAAAGAATGGGTCATGTACTTTGATGGTGCCTTCTCGCTGCAAGGCGCCGGTGCGGGCGTACTACTCGTTGCCCCCACCGGAGAGCACCTCAAGTACGTGGTACAAATGCATTTTCCCAAGGAGCAAGCAACAAACAAAACCGCGGAGTATGAGGGTTTGCTTGCCGGACTCAGGATCGCAGCTGAACTTGGGATCAAAAAGCTCATCGTCAGGGTTGACTCACAGCTTGTCGTCCGCCAAGTCAACAAAGATTACCAGAGTCCGTTGATGGAAGCATACATTGACGAAGTAAGGAAGCTAGAGGAACATTTTGACGGTCTACAAATGGAACATGTTCCGAGGGCTCAGAACGACATTGCAGATGCCCTGTCAAAAGTTGCCTGTGGAACCAAGGATTTTTGTGCTCAAGCTGACTCAGCCATCCGTCACACCATCAACTAGACAGAGCAAGAAGAGAAAATTGCCTGCTGGCGACCACTTCCCTGCAGAGCTCCCAGAAGTCGCCGCCAAGAAGGTTCCCAGGCTCAACACAGAAAGAGCTAAGGAGCAGTCTGCTCCGACAAGCCCCAAGGCTTGCTTCGTTGAAGCTGACGCTCCCGACAAGCTGTGTCCCAACACGCTTGCCGGGGAACATCACGCTCCGGCGGGATCCCTGGGCCTTGCCGTCGAAGGGATGTTCCTGAAGCAGCCTTTGCGCCTTTAGTACTTGCTGTCGAGCCACAAGCTCCAGCCTGGGCACAACCAATAGTCCATTTCCTTCAGACAGGAGAACTTCCCGAGGAACAAGAAGAGGCAGAAAGAGTAGCTCGGCAATCAAGTATGTACCAGTTTGTCGATGACATCTTGTCTGAAAAAGATTCAGCAGTGAAATTGAAATGCATTTCCGGGAAGATGGACAAGAGCTGTTGGCGGAGATACATGGAGGCATATGTGGTCACCACATTTGCGCAAAACACTTGCCGCAAGGCTTTCGGCAAGGTTTCTTCGGCGACAGTCCTCCAGATGCAAGCGCACAAGTAACCAAGTGTGAAGCGTGCGATTCCATTCCAAACAGATTCATCAACGAGATCAAGCTCTCCAAACAATCCCTTTATCCTGGCCATTTTCGATGCAGGGGCTCGACATCCTCGGCCCCTTTCCCGAGCTATCGGGGCTTTGAGTACTTATGCGTTGCAATCGACAAGTTCACAAAGTGGCGGAAGTGGAACCAGTGAGGAAGGTGACAGCCAAATCGGCATCAAGTTCTTTAGGTCGATTGTTTGCCATTTGGAATCCCTAACGGGATCATCACCGACAATGGCACACAATTCTGATCACACCTTCATGCAATCGTCCAAGATCTTGGCACCAAGATCTGCTTCGCTCTGTTGCTCACCCGAGAAGCAGCGGTCAAGCGGAGAGAAGCAACGCTGAAGTGCTGCGCGGGCTCAAGACCAGAACTTTCGACGAGGCTGCACAAGTCTGAAAAAATTGGATCGGCGATTGCGGTGGTTCTTTGGTCGATCGGACGGCGCCA